>CM038038.1:109793126-110993126 GCA_021397845.1 Areca catechu
TCCTCTTTCCTAGAGTGTGAGGGTACCATTCCACCAAAATATTCTTAGCTTCCATTATTGGTAGGAAAACCAATCCTTACTCTTTAAGATCTGAATATTTGAATGTTAACTTGTCCTAGTAGTGATGGTTTCCTTGCCATGAAGATCCTATTCTTTAATTGAACAAGATATCATATGCAGGTTATATAATTTTTATTAGATAGTCTCTATATAAATCATTTTTTCTTTTTCTCATGGTTAGCTTAGTTCATATGCCTGTGGATTTCTTGCTCATGTTAGCTTGCTAGTCATCTTTGGTTAAATCTCCATCCATCTTCTCCATCCCGTCCTACATCACTGATCATGCTTCTCTTAATTGCCAGAATTTGCTGAAGATTATAGAATATGGCCTCCTGATCATGCCACTGGGTGCATGAAAATGAGCATTGATTGATTTCTTTTTTGATTGCCTAGAGGGGCACTGCCATAGCCTTTGCCCATCCTTGGATATCAGAATTTGGGATAAGCCCCAGTACTCTTATCGAAGCCAAGGGTTAATCGGGGATGGGAGGCTCGAGGCACAGTTCCAACTTGTCCGAAGGATATCGGGCCTTGGCTATTAAAGGTGAGTTGAAGTTGTGTCAAGACTGCTGATTGATCAGGTTGAGGAGGTCCCAGCATAGTCTTACTTCAGTCGAAGAATAGCGAGCCCTGACTGTCGGGGATGAAGATTTGTTATAGAGTCCCGGGATATCGAGGATATATAAAATGTTGTCCACCCACGTCAGAAATAAATTGGGTAAGTTAGGCTTTGAGAAAAGAGGTAAAGGTTTCACTACCAGAAATTAGCCTTTCACCAAGGGACATCACCAAGGGATACGTCCCTCAGAAAATTACCAAGGGATTAGAAAGGGATTTTCAAGGGATTTTAAATTGCATTCAAATTTAGTTTCAATAAGGAATTTCTAAGGAATTTGCCAGGGATATATTTCCCTTGATAAATTCCTTGGAAATCCCTTGGTAATCTGCAAGGGATCAGTGAGTGATTATTTAAACAATTTTTAGCAAGGGATTTGTAAGGGAAGTTCGGTCCCTTGGAGATTTACTAAGGGATAAATCCCTTGGTGTTGGTAAGATATTTTTAAAAACAAAAAAAATGATATCAGAGAGGGATTTTTTCTTAGAAATCCCTTAGTGATTTTAAAATCTTGTACCAAGCAAATGTAATTTACAGATTCTCTCACTGACATAAAAACAAATGTCATAGGTAAAATTAATATTATGTACTAATTTTTAATACTATTAATTAAACCAAAAAAAATTCCTTCATCCCTCTCTCTCTCTCTAACTCGTTCAAATCTTATCAAAACACCACTCTCTCTCTAACTAAAAACAAACCATTCCACCTATCCCTTCACTCCACACCACCTCTCCACCCTTCTAATGAACGAGCAGAGATGAGCAGCTCGCGAATAACTTATCTTGCATAGATGAGCTCCGTCAAACTAGTACATAGCATATCATATGCTTTTATTTATTGACCAATTGCATCAGGTTTGGACCTGAAGTTCCCCCCCTCTATTTTCTTTTTCTCTTTTTTGGGGTAAATCTGAAGCCCTTTCCAAATACGCTTCAGGTAGGGATACATCACATACATCTTTTCCTTATTTTTGACAGATGAAAAAGAAAGCAAAAGGTTAAGATGAAAAATGAAGTAATATCCACTGGTGCTTTGCACGACCTGAATTTTTTGTTTAGGAAGACAGTCTCCAGCAGCACCGTGAATGGTACGATGGCGAGTTTAGTCATCTGCAAGTATATCAACAGATGATATTGATTAAATTAATATTGCATGGATTTTTTAGAATATATATATATAGGAGGGAAATTGAAATATTTTGAAATGAAACAACCATTATCATTTGACAAGAGTTATAAGATGATGATAGCATGGGGTGTGAAGGTAAAGTAGTTGCAGGAGCACTTGCCTGATAGAATCCAATAGAGTTGAAGCCAAGGCTAAGGTTGAGAAAGCCAATGGAGGTGCCATTAAGCAAGCCAAAGAGGACCACCATCCTTCCATCGATGAATTTAGGCTCAAAGAAGTGTAGGTGCTGTGCAACATGGAGCGTGTAGAAGGTAACCATCAAATGCCAGCTTGTCAAGGTCGTCGCTGACCACATTCAAATTCTCACCCAAATTAGAGTAGTGAAACGAGCCTCCAGTTATATATATATGTATCTTAAAAAATCTAGACCTAGACTTCAAAACTTAATAATGATCTGAAAGGAGACCTGACGGGACCAAGATTATATATATATATATATATAATAGGATCAAATTCAATTGGACTGGTTGAAATTTATAAGTTTCATGTCAAATCTGTTAGGTAGCTGAATCTTAATCTGAGAGCCACACTTGACCTAACAGACTGGATTTGCCTTTAAGGATGGACCAGCTCTACGTTTGGTTGGGCACTTGGGTTCACTTGTTTGGGCCCAGCATCCCACTTGCACACAAGAGGCTGATAGAGAAAATCTCTTTGGGAAAATTGGCCTTATTGATAGATTAAAGTCATTCACGTGACAAGTATCACCTGACCAGTTCTAATTCATGTCAGATTAAGGCCAAGTTTCAAACACGACATCATCAATTCCAGAATAATCCAATCTATTTGAGTTCGGGTCATCCTTCATCTAGACCTTGTTTAAAAAATTAAAAAAAAAGGAAAAACAAGAAAATGGTTTCTAATTTGTACATGGCACGGTTAGCTGTATTATTCGTAAACATATAGAATTGGAAAATGGTAGACCTAAGGTTGCAAATTTGTACATATATAAAATTTCACACTTGGACTTGGGCCGCTGCTTCTTCCCGTCTCCTACCCTTTCCTCTTAAACCTTAAAAACCCAAACGCACCTTTCCTCTTAAAACCCAAAAACCCAAACAGGGCTCTTCACCTCCCTCGTCTCTTCACCTTCTTCTCCACGGATTGATAGGACTCCGGAGACCAAGAAAATAGCGAAAAAAATACTAGGAGCAATCACAGGAAAGATCAAAGACACAGTAAGATCATTCTGTCCTAGTTTTTTTTTTTTTTTGCTTTTCATTTTGTTTGATTCTATTTTTCGGTGAACTATGGGGAAGCAGAGCCGTGGGAAGTAGTGCAAGGTTTGGTCTTACCTCTCCAAGCCTCACACGCAATCGAGACTCCTTGGGACGGAACAAATAGAGGAAAGCGGGGCGATTGAGAGAAAGATCAAAGACACTGTAAGATCCTTACCTCATATTTTTTATTTCTTTTCGTTTTGCTTCATTCTCTTTTCGGTGATCTGTGGGGAAGCAGAGCAAGGGGCTCTTGGTCCTCTCTAAGCCTCCCACACGATTGAGACTCCTTGGGATGGAAAAGTCAGAGGCAAACAATCCTATTGAGACTCCTTGGGATGGATAAAGCAGAGGAAAACAATGGGGATCAGAGGGAGACGGGATCGTTATGTTGGACATCCGGTTTTATATCCTGATATGTTTTAAGAGCATAACTAATCTATGAATTAATTTTTGTTGGGTTTGATTATGTCTGTTGGTGTTATCAGAGTTCTGTTGATTTTTTGTGAGATGTATGCTTAAATAGAACAAGTTTTGTATGTGCGTAGCTCTCGACTTTGGAGGTAGAACAGGTCCTTATTTGATCAATACTGGTCAGGTTCGAGTCTAGCCTGCTTTCTCCCTGTTGAGCAAGCTAAGTAGAAAGTCCCTCCTTGGTGTTTTCTCAAGTTTAGGTTTGTTGCTAGTTTAATCATGAATAAGATTTGCTATATGATCAGTTTACATAGTATTATGTTTTTGATATTGTTGGTGGCAATTGGTAAATGATATTAAATCAATTTTATTCTATGGTGGAAAATTATGTTTGGCAGTGAATGCTGCAAATCTATTACTTTTGGGGCTTTCACTTTCATTTGAATGAGGAAAAAATAGATTTCTCTGACATACAGGTGAAACTAAGGAATAGTTATAAGAAGGAAAGTGGAAGACTTAAGTAATTTTTTGTTATACTCCTTGGTGAATAAATAAGTTTTAGTATATGTAATAGGAATGTTAATGTCTACTGACTGGATTGTCTATTCATGGATATTGAATCCCTTTCCTGTGTAGAATGCTATTTGTTCATCAATTAAATGATATTAGTATACAATTTGTAAAACCTGTGTTTTCACTCTTGTTCATGATATTTATAGTAAATAAGAGGTCTTTCCTACATTTAAAAAAAAAAAAAATTCAATGTCCACAAATAGTCCCAATTAGAGTTGCACTTTGTCCGTCACAGTTTGAGTATATATTGTATTTTATTTCCTTTTGAAGTTCTTCGTTCTGGTAAGATATATCTTGTGGGATTCAGTTTGTCCATATATCCTTTGCATAGTTTTACCAATGATGCATAGTTTCTTGTACCAATGATGCATAGTTTTGAAGTTCTTCGTTCTAGTAAGATATATCTTGTGGGAAACCTGAAAGTAACTATAGGATTAATGCATAGTTTTACCAATGATGCATAGTTTTAATAATGCATTTAGTGTATTCTTATTTGTAACCTTCAACTTTGGGAATGTTTAGTATCTAATGTTTCTTGATCATTGTTTATTTGATTATCCATTGCATAACAAATTGTCATCTACCTAACACTTTCATTTGAATAACTTAAAGTAACTATAGGATCATCTCGCCCAAATGCCATGGCTTTGTTAGTTCTTATACTACTTATATTATAAGTGATAGGGTTGCTAATCTAAGTAGCTTGAACGAGTTGCTGCATTCTTAAAGTAACTATAGGATCATCTTGCCCAAATGCCAATACTTCCTTTTCCTCTTCTATTTCTTATTCATTATATAAGTTCCTTTTTTTTATAAAAGTGTATGTTCTTTTTTCTTTTGATAAATAGATTGATAAAATTTATGACTATATATTAATTTTATATAGGTATAAAGATACAACATGTCAGGAGATCGCAGTTGGATGTATAATCGGTTGAGAAATGGATATATCACTAACGAATTTAAGGAAGGGGTGGAAAGATTCCTTCAATTTGCATTTTTGCAACCTAATCATGTAGATGGAAATAAAATTAGATGTCCATGTTCAAAGTGTCATAACTTAAAATTTTGTGATAGAGATGAAGTTCTTTTGCACCTTTAGTATAAAGGTTTTGATGAGCTCTATACTGTATGGACTTCACACGGTGAGACTTATAGTCATGTCGGAGAATCTTCAAAATATGATATTAATTCATACAAAAGGTTGGTAGTAGAAGGGTTCGGTCCAGAATTTCAAGAATTCCAACTAAATATGGAGATCACCAATGAAGAAGGTTATGATGTGCATGAACCCCCAAATCCACATGCTGAAAAATTCTATTCTTTGCTCAGAGCAGCGGATGAGCCATTATGGAAGGAATGTCGAAAGCACACCAAATTATCTGCAGTATCGCAACTATTAAATTGTAAGTCTGAATTCAATATGAGTGAAAACTGTTTTGATCGTCTCCTGTTGATTATCAAGGGCTTGTTACCAGAAGATGAGAATCTAGTAGACAATTTCTATGAAACAAAGAAAATGATGGGGAAGCTTGGCCTTGGCTATCAAAAGATTGATGTGTGTCCTAATATGTGTATGTTATATTATTTAAAAGATGAGGCAAAGACAAAATGCAGTATTTGTGGTCATGCTCGATGGAAATCTAGAAGAAATGATTGTGGTGTAAAGGCAAAGAATATTCCTTTTAAAGTACTACAATATCTTCCATTAATCGATAGGCTTCAAAGGTTATTTATGTCATCAAAAACAGCACAATATATGACTTGGCATGCTTCAAATAGATATGTAGATGGATTTATGGCGCACCCATGTGATAGTGAGGCATGGAAGCATTTTGATAGAATTCATCCTGACTTTGCATCCGATCCAAGAAATGTGCGTTTGGGATTGTGTACCGATGGATTCAATCCTTTTGGACATTCATCAACACCTTATTCATGTTGGCCATTTTTTAATTGCGGTATATAATTTACCTCCATGGATGTGTCTTAAGCAACAGTATATTTTTTAAACATGGTGATACCAGGTCCGAAGAGTCCAGGCAAGAATATTAATGTATTTCTAAGACCTCTAATTGAGGAGTTGAAGCAGTTATGGAGAGTGGGGGTGAATACTTATGATGTGAGTAGAAGGCAAAATTTTCAAATGAAAGCAGCATTTCTATGGACAATTAGTGACTTCCCTGCATATGGCATGTTATCCGGATAGAGCACACATGGGAGACTATCATGTCCTTATTGTATGGAGCGCACTAAGGCATTCATCCTAAAAAAATGGTGGCAAGACATCATTTTTTGACTGTCATCATCAGTTTTTACCTCTTGATCATCAATACAGGAGATAACGGAATGCTTTTTCTCGTGGTCGAGTTGAGAGAGATGTACCCCCTCCTCGATTATCTAGTGAAGAAATATTAAACAGAGTGTGCATGCTTCCATATATCACATTTGGCACACAACATGTTAAACAAAAATTACCTGGATTTGGTGTTGAACATAATTGGGTAAAAAGAAGTATATTTTGGGAGTTGCCTTATTGGCACACAAATCTTATTAGACATAACCTTGATGTTATGCATGTAGAAAAAAATATGTTTGAGAATATTTTTAATACAGTAATGGATATTAAGAATAAAACCAAAGATAATGCAAAGACAAGGAAAGATTTGGAAAGATATTGCAGTAGGCCTCATTTGCACTTGAAGTCATATAATGACAGGCTTTGCAAACCTAAAGCCTCTTATGCATTGACTACTGAACAGAAAAGGAATATTTGTAACTGGTTAAAGGAATTGAAGCTTCCCAATGGCTATGCCTCAAATATATCTCGATGTGTGAATGTTGATGATTGTAAGTTCTATGGATTAAAGAGTCGTGGTTGCCACATACTTATGGAGAGATTGCTTCCTATTGCTTTTCGGGATATGGTGCCACCTTCAGTATGGAATGCAATAACCGAATTATGCCATTTCTTTCGAGATATCTGCTCCACTGTCATTCAGGTTAAGCATATAAAATCTTAGAGAAAAATATTGTTGAAACCTTATGTAAGTTAGAGAAAATCTTTCCTCCCGCTTTCTTCGATTCCATGGAACACTTGCCGGTTCACTTGGCTTATGAAGCAAAGGTTGGAGGACCAAATCAATTTAGATGGATGTATTTATTTGAGAGGTACCATTCTTTATTTTTAGTATATAATTTATTAAATTTCTATCTTAGATAAGTAAAATTTATGTTATTTAGGTACATGTTATACTTGAAAAGAATGGTACGAAATAAGTCCTCTGTCGAGGGTTCAATATGTGAGGCCTATGTTATCGAAGAAATTAGCTCTTTTTGCTCATATTATTTTGAGCCTGAGGTACAAACAAGGTTAACTCGAGTTCCACGAAATGATGATGGAGGAGATGTGAGGCCTTCAGGATGTCTTTCTATATTTTCACATCCTGGACAACCGATGGAAACAACTGCATCTTATAGGTTAATGACTGATGAAGAGTATGATGCTGCACATATTTATGTATTGCTTAACTGTGAAGAGCTTGGACCGTTTATAGAGTAAGTGTTCCATTTTTAATTTATAATATATATAAGGTATTAAATTATTTGGACTAACTATGTGCAACTAACATAAATACAGTCGATATGAGTTACATGTCAAAGCATGTTCACCTTAAATAATCGATGCAGAAGTTGAGAGACTACGTGAGCGAGAGTTTGCAAGATGGTTAAAAATTTGGTCAGTTGATAATGTACTTTATGTAATATTTTTTTATTATTATTAATCATTAAGTTAGATGATTGTGATAGTTTTTTCTTGAAAATAGGTGAAGAGTGAGAGGCATGGAATTGATCGACGTATCGTGGATATAGCACAAGGCCCAAATGCAGGAGTTACAACTTTCAAAGGATATTTTGTCAATGATTTCAAATTTCACACACTTGAATATGGCATTAATAAACAAACAATGAATAGTGGTGTGTGTGTAAAAGGAAGCTGTTACAATGACTTTGAATGTGATTATTACGGCATGTTAATTGAGATTTTGGAGTTAACTTATTATGGTGCTGCAAACAAGGTTGTATTATTTAAATGTGATTGGTATGATACTGAGAGAGGCATTAGAGTGCATCGTGATCGTGGCCTTGTGGACGTGCGCTACAAATCACGATTGAATACCAATGAGCCTTTTATATTGGCACAACAAGCAACAAGTATATTACACCACTTATCCATGCAAGAGTAGGGAGACAGATGGTTGGTGGGCTGTGTGTAAAGCCAAAGCTAGGAATTCCTTTAATATCCCTTTCGTGGATACAAGTAATATCAATGTATCTCTGGATATTGATATTTATCAAGAGGATGAGATCACAGACCTATCTATGGTTCAAGCTGATGAAGATCTTGACATACCTGATTTGCTAGTTGATTTCTCTCAGTATGAAATACTTAATGATGATGAGATACGTAAGTTGCAACAAAGATTAGAAGAAGCTATCGAAGATGAAGAGGAAGAAGAAGAGGATGGAGAGGATGCAGAAGATGAGGAAGAAGAAGAATTTGAAGACAATGATGAGTCTAATGAGGATGAAAATGAGTTTGAATTGTCTGATAGTGATAATGATTGATTTGTATAATGTTGCTATTCACATTTAATTTTAGTTGCCATGTAACGAGGATTATTTATAATTTATATATTTTGGATAATTTTGATCATAATTTATCAAATATTTGTCTTGATTATTTGCACTATGTTTACATTGTATGGTTTGTATTTATTATTGTAAATAATATATATGATCTTAAATTACATCCATGATATTTAATATATGCATCTAATCTTTGTATATCAACAGGGATAATGACACATGGCGGAGCATCTAGATTTCGTGGAAGGGGTGGTAGAGGAAGAGATGTATCCCGACAACAGCTTCAAGATGAACATGATAGGGATACTAGAAGATATCCACAACGATCTACCATAGGCTATTTAACACACCTCCACGTGTTGAGCAACATGGATCAGTGCCCATGGAGGAGCCCTCTGCCAATCCTTCACCTCATGTGCCTGATAGTGTAGGTTCGATTGGCTTTACACATGAAAGAGGCCCAAACCAGCCTGCTCCTGAGTCGACAGTTGAAACAAATAAAGTTTCCATCACAGTAGAAATGAATAAGTAAGTTTTATAATTATATGTTTTTATTTGATATCTATTTTTATTTTTATTTCATATGATTAATTTGCTTGATGTTTAATGCATAGATTTGTCGAGCCTGAGGTATCACGTCAGATGAGTGTTTGGTTGAAGCAATGTTTTAAAGAAGCTTGGCTTTGTAGGGTTCAGTGGACAAACAACCAAAGATGAGTTGTTACGTAGATTTGAGGTGATGTATTAAATTGTTACTTAGTTCATAACGAAGTTATTATAATAACACAGCATAAGTCTTTGATATGTTTTACAGGCAAGTATAGATGGTCTCCAGCTGATGATTATAATATTAGAAAATGTTGGGTGAGTACCAACGGATCTCTACTGACAGGCATGATGAGTGAGGCACGAAAGAAATGTGTTGATGAGTTAAAGGAGAGGAATCCACTAGCCACACTTGCAGACACGATCGGCAAAGTTCATCCAAGTTGGATGAGACAAGAAATATGGGATGAGTTATGTCAGAGGCATTGGCTTAAAGATAAGTGGCAAGTAGAAGTCTAAAGCTGGTCAGAAAATCGAATGAAGTAAAAAGAAGGCTCAACCACTAAGCATTCAGGGGGTTCCATTCCTTTTGTGACGCATAAGAGGAGAATGGTAATTTATTTAGTATTTCTTAATTCCTATTGATGTTTATATTCATAATATATTTATAATACAATAACTTGTTGTAGATGCAAGAGAATGGTGTAGAACCTACTATTGCATCGCTTTTTGAGCGCACCCATATGAAGAAAGGGACAGGAGAGTTTGTGGATGCAAAATCCAAGAAAGTTAGTGTATGTTTTCAATTTTATATCTAAATATATTTTATGTTAATATATATTAATAGATTAATTTATTATTATTTTGTTTATTTTATTTTTATGCATATCATCCATGACATAGATATATTTGCTTATTTATAATTCTTATATTTGTTTTATTCTGATATATGGTTGCAGGAGGCATATAAGACTGGTCTTAATGAAAAATATGGCTCGGAGATTGAATCACAACCTTCATTTGATGCTACTATATAGGTGGAAGCCTACAGGAGGTGTTTCTAAAAACAAGGTGTACGGATTTGGGCCACATGCACATTCATCCAATGTACTCGTGAGGACTTCTACATCATGCTCTACTTCTCAACTAGGCAGTTCTTCAGGAAGTGCACCTACCACCAACTCTGTTATCCAAGGAGCTATGGAGAATACACAGGAGCATATTATGGCAGTTTTGATGAACCCTCAACATAAGGAAATGTTGCGATCTCTCATTTCTAGTCTTGGTTTTACATTCTCTGAGCCGTCTTCACCTCCTCCACAAGAAGGAACTGAGTCTGCTAACCCTTCAACTGGTTCTCCATGTGATTGATGTTTGTTATGAACTTATTATGTATATGTTTGATGTTGGGTATTAACTGGAGTTTTTTTGTTTCATGTTTTGATATAGTTTTATTTGTTTATGGATTGAAACCTTGATGGATGTTAAACTTATTTAATAGACATGTCAAAATTTGCTTAAATACATTATGATGTTATTTCGTATTATAAAAATTGAGTTATGGTTGATGTGTTGAGAATTATAATGTATATAGAGCTGCTATTATATTTATAAAATTATCTTCTAGGTGAAAGCTTTGCCAAATAATTTGTCAGCAAAATAGAATGTAAGATAAAAATTTTACCAAGGGATTACCAAGGAATTTTTAACAAACTTCAAATAATCACCAAGGGATCTACGAGGGATAATTCCTTACAAATCATTCAGTTAGCCAATTTTTAGCAAGGAAAATTCCCTCGATGAATCCCTTGGTAATTATCGAGGGATTTCTGAGTGCATTTTGGTTAGTGAATCCCTTGGAAAATGATTGGTTTTTGGCAAATGGACTACAATTTCATCAAGAAAAATTTTCTTGCTGAAAGTTTTAGATCCCTCAGTAATTACCAAGAGATTTCTGAGGGAGACTTTTACCAACATCATATATTCCAAAGGACGAATTTTCCTTGAAAATCCCTCGGTGAAAATCTTCACCAAGGATTTTGTCCCTCGCTGAAAGATTAATTCCTGGTAGTGTCTATCATGACCGCAAAATAAATGCCAAGGGCCATCAAAGGGAAGTATATTTCATGAACTCCTATGGCGGGACAAAGCTTGCTTATTTAAGAATTCTTTAATTTTCTTTATGATTTAGATCAGAACCCTATAATTAGTGCTTTTCTTTTTGTGAAAGGGATCGTGACATTTTTCGTAAGTACGTGCTTTAATGATACATATGTAGTTTTATATCTTTTTACTAAAAGGGCAAACTTTCCATGACGTACGACAAGCGAGGGTGAATCGTGACGTCAATCGTGGCAATTAAATTCTTCTACGGAAGGTAACAATGATGTTAGTGTAGGGTAAGATTATGACTTATTGTACTAATTGATTACTCAGAAGTTTTTCTTAATTTGTGTGTTGGGTCCACGTTGTCCTTCTTACACCCTGGCGCTTGGCATTGGATACTTGGATAGTTGGCTCCCCGATTTCGATAATTGCGAGACAGAAGAAGGTTGAGATGTTGGTGGATTAGACCTCTATTTTTTCCACTGTCTAATTTGGCATCAACTATAAATGTAAAATTTGGTACGAAGAATAGGGTATGGTGAACTCCTTTTTATCTAGCACGTAAGTATTGCTCGTGTCAAGATTCTCGCACTCGATAGCTTAAAGAAGGTCTGGTAATAGATCGGAGAGGTTCGATCAAGCAATCATTATTTTCCGCGTATCATGCAAATTAAACGATCGTGACTCCAGGTGGCTTGCACTGTACAATGCACATGAAACAACATGTTCCTCATGGGATCCATGTAATTATATTCATCGTGCATGCGGATATCTCGATCAAAGGACAGGATCTCCGAGAAATAAAACTGGTATAACACTTTTTAAATTATATTTTAAAATCTTTCTGATAAATTTATTATCTAATCTTTCGAATTATATCTTAAACTTGTATTTTATAGATTATTTGCGGTGGTGCATGCATAATATATATAGGCATCATCGTACTCCTCATCATCATCGAAGAATGTTCGGTCATCAAACAATGCACATGCATGGCATGGCTCGCATACATGCAACGTTGCTTGAATAAGGGTCATTCACGAGTGCATGCATGGATGAACGAATAAGGGTCATTCACGAGTGCATAGCATTTCACATATCGCATAGGCACCGCCGAGGATTCGTGTTCAAAAAAATTATAACCCTCGGCATCAATCAATCATGCAAGGGGCAAAAGACCGGATAAAATACGATGCAGGACAGCAGGCGCAATCAACGCGTCCTGTCAGCTAGCAAGCGAGTTAGACCCGTTTTTTTCTCGCTTGTAGCACCCTTTCCCATCGAGCCCAGACAGTACCACCCCGGATGTTGGGTTGGCTAACCACGGGAGGAAGGGTGGGGGGGGGGGGGGGGGGGGGGGGGGGGGGGGGGGGGGAGGAGGAAAATGGGCGGTGGCGAGCAAAGCTAAATCCCAGGGGATTTCTCGGTCGAAAGGGCTCGGGGGCTGCCAAAAGAGGCGTGGCCTTTCCTGTCCAAAGGAAACGACAAGGTGGTGGGGTCCGAATCGGATCACCGTGGCCGAGGCCAAGAGGAGAAGCGTCGCATTACGGAGTGCTAAACCCATTAGAATGAGCTCGTCCGTACAAAATGGCAGCGGAAAGCTGATGGCGAGTGGCAGTAGCTGGTGTGCGGACAACGGGAGTAAGATGACTGTACTTGAAAAAGGAGGGCATTGGTTGTGAGGTGGCCAATACCCGGGATCGCTGGGTTCAGGTGAAGCGATCACTTTGGCGGGAAGGCAGTGCAGGTGAGCAAAAGGTGGGCAAACTATATATATATATATATACGAGAGTTGAGATGCATGGAAGCTTGCTGCCTACCTTCATGGAGAATGATTTGAAATACCTTCTTTTAATTAATAAATGGCCAGTGGCTTTCCTAACCTCCTCCTTCCATCAAAAAAAAAAAAAAAAGCATGAGAGAAACAAGGAAATTGGACGTAGATCTTCACTTCCTTTTGTTTGCACATGCATTTGGTTAATGGTTTTTGGGGGATGAAGGACGCTATGGTGCATGTATCAATCCATTTTCTTGTTCTGATGTAGTGAATGCCCGACTTCGAAGTGACACTTGGCTCGATAACGATATACTCTTTTTTTGACCATCTTTTCATCTTTTTGTTTTTGACTTTTTTTTTTGCCCCCTCGTACTGTGCTATAATTCTAGATGTAGAAAAAAGATTGCGTAGCAGCGTAGCCAAACGATCGAGTGAGTTGCTATGAGCACAAATGACGCTGTGTACATATAATTCTCAACAAACTGACAAGCCAGTATGTGTGATTAATTGGAAGCAGTTCTTAAAATTCAATTAATGGCTGCTTCCCACCATGCATTGCCGCATCAACATCTGATAGGACGCTAGTTATATCCGCTTCTTAGCATAAGCATTGGTTACATTATCATCTATGCTCGTATACATAGAACATGAGATTCCTATTTTGATTATAATCAAAAGATCGTTCCACCGTGCTTAATTAAAAGAGTGAAGAGCCAAATACAAGTCTCGATATATATTTAAGAGACGATGGAAATCAAGTTACTGTTGCAAAACAGATCTAAAGTGCTGCATATTCAACGGACAAAAGGATGTTGGGTGGACTGTTTCCTGCCAATCGAGTTTCTTAGATGTGGTCGATCGGAAGAAGAGCATATATTCTTCACAATTGTTGACGGATAAATCCTGAATTCATTCATTCACAAACATTCATACGAACGAGATGCTGGCATGGTAGGATGCAAGTAAACCAGTCATGCATGAACCAACCGATGCAATAAGCCCTCGTTGAGTGGGGCATATGGCAATGAATTTTCCTAGTTAAAATCTCTATCAAGAACCACTTTTTAGATGGTTAGCGAGATTCCAAGAATCTGGAAATTATATATAGGATGGTGACACGGTCAAGGTGCGACCTAAGTTCCAAGGGACTTTGCGCGAGATAATGCTAAACTATTGGATTTTTAATAACCAGTATCTCTGCAAGGTGGATGGTCGATCAGATAATGCAGAATTTGCTCCAAAGTGTTTCCAAGAGGACCCGAGATAGTGCATCACTAAGGATGGGAGTCTCTTTAATTGCATTGATCAATATGTTAGCCCCACCAAGAATATGAACTCTGTCTTTATTTCATATGGTTACCGCATCAAGGAAAAGAAGCATGCCTTGTGAAAAAGGAGTATAGCATTCCATCGCCTACGTCTCGCCTGAACCACTAGATCTCTCCCACTTGTGTTGCACGTTGGCAAGGAAAACCAATCCGATTAATAATGGAGATTCCCTACTTCTGGATTTGAAAGTGAAGTAGGCCGCGGTAAAAATGCAAGAGAAAAATAATCGAAGGCATAAAAGTTTCCCAGGATTTGTGATCAGTTTAAAAACGCTGCTAAAGTTGTTCTTGGGAACTCTTTTTTGTCATTGGAATAACTATCAAATGACTGATTAATATACCGGTTAAATTAACTTTCATGAAGGATCGATGCCTGCCAGCTGCAAATCCTGGGAAACTTATCATTGTTTGGAGCTATCATTGCTAGACAAAGATGAGATGCACCTATCATTGTTTGGACCAGGGGATGGCAAAAGGGCTCGACAGCTGAATTTGGATCACAAGCTCTGTCGCACAACTAATTATTAATTTACATTTCCTTTTTAGAATCTGCTGGTTTTATTCTCGATCTTGTTTATTATAGTCGTTGGGAATTTGATGCACTAGTGATTTTATTGTAGATTCCCCCAATGGATATGATCCTTGCTTCTGACTGAATTGATATAATCTATCGTGGACGCTTAGGTGGCATGAAGCCAATAACAAATAACAACAATATCTTGTGTTAATGAAAGGAAAGATGCTCCCGTTATCTTTGACCAATTGTGCTCCGAAGGCACAGGGAGGCCCCATCTTTGTGCCCTTGTTGCATGAGAGATTGGGGTGGAAGGGATTGTGAGATATGGTGAAGGCATCGGAGATTCGACTGGACTGAAATAAGACAAACTGAGATCACAAGCAGGTGGGGATCATGCATTTTCTTCGGTCTGGCCGATGCCCATGCTAAGAAGTTCAAGATATATATCGAGCTAGTTGTGCTACCTGTCCCGACAGCACCTAGTCTATTCTTTATATATGAAGATAATTTACTTTGTGGTGCCTAAATGAAATTTTACCATCATAGGTTTAAAACAAACTAAACTGGTGATGACTCAAATGCATAGGCCAAAGGGAATAAATCTAATGGAAATTTATAGATGTTAATTTTTGATAAATTTTCAAGGCTTGAACCTTGAAAATTCTACCCAGTATAGAGACTTCAATTCATATTGGAATGATGCATACGTAGTAAAGATCGTTCTGTTCGAGGCATTCAAATGCGCTACTCAATGAGTTAAGCAATATCTGCATACACCTGTTCTCGCAATATATTCTAAGATTACTAATAGATTCCTCTCCCTCTCTCTCTCTCTCTCTCTGTGTGTGTGTCTATCTATCTATCTCCCCTCTCTTCATTCTCTCACTCATAAGCCCTAGAACCTCCTCCTTTCATCTCTCTCAATCCACCTACTTTCTCCTTGATTTGTTCCATGTCCCACCATTTGTTTGTAAAATTGATGACAAATCACTCATCCCTCTCCCTCTATTGTGATTTTGCTCTCTCATATAACCCTAATATTGATCTTCATGTGTAGGAAGAAAAGACTACCGCACCGATCGAGTAGGGGGTCAGTAGATATCTCAGATTCATTTTGAACATTGTCTATTCACAGCCATCACAGAAAAGAAAGCAAGAAACTTCAAGGAACTTTCGAGCTCTCCATTACAGAATGGCAAATAATTGACAGAACCACTTATTTGCGGCCATCAACATCTTTAGCTCGTTGTATCCATCCTCTTTTCATTACCGAAGTCTAGATAGACCAGCTGTCCCCGAGTTATGGGGAATGAATTAATTGAAGTGGTGATGGCCCTCCATGGTTGACAAGCACATCCACTTTTTACTGAATGATAGGGGATAAAGAACTTCAAATGGTGGGGGTAAAACCGTGGAGGCGACAAACATATCCACGGATTTGCTTAATGCCTTGGGTTTCTTAATCAGATATATAAAGAGCTATATTCCATATTTCCACGAGAAGTTACCAGCATGTAACTAGAGTCTAGAATATGCCCAAAAATTACATGGTGAACCCTTTCTTCCTCCTCTTTCTATACATCAAGAATTAACTAGATAATTGAAGAACAATATATTGTTACAGCAAAGTCCAAGATCTGCGAGGAAGGCTGACTAACATATTTCAGAATCATTGTTGTCCAGAACAGCAAATGAGCTGAGAAACAGATAAAAAATGAACATACATCTTGTGATGCCGATGACTGAAAATAACAAGACATCTCTGGAAATGCTCATGTCCCATCCCAATAGGATGACTCTAGAAAAAAGTAACCATCCTCTAGCCACCCATTTGATGCTGCAATGGGGAAACCTGAAATTACCCAACCATCATTTACCATTATCGACATCAAATCCAGCCCCAGTCCAGCCAGGCCCTGAAGCACCTCTTCCCTTTGGCAGGATCATGTTGCCCTTCCCTCTTCCCAAATTCTGGGTTCTTTTCTTTTCTCTCACTTCAGCAGGTCGTTGGCTTTGCGCATCTGAGGCTGGCTGACCACTATTGTTTCCTCCTGCAAGTGCATTTTCAGGGACTTTACCAGCTGATTCTGCTGTCTGAAGCTGGGCAGGTTGTGGAGCTGTGACATTGCTGTCAGTCTGTTGCACAGATACACCATTCTGACATAAAAATAAAAAGAACTCAACTTCCAATATTCTATACATGCATGCACACATACAATATATTTCCATGTCCACGGCAATGACGTACCTAGATACAATAACTGGCAAATTACCTATTTACTGGAAACAAATTTGTAAAAGTCTGAAATTTCATGCTACCTTATGTGCATGATGCAATTGATCATGTACAACATGACCCTTGCTATTTGCAAACTAAACAAAATTACACATGGTTTTAATTGAGACTCAGAAAAACAAAAGCAAAAGTAGATGCCATGAAATAATATACAACATGTTACTTTAACAAAAATTCAGCCAGTTAGAGTCACCTACTAATCAGAAAATCCAACCACCAAGACAGTTACTGGATTATAGACAAAACAGATACCGGGCGAACTCCAGAATGTGGCAAGTGGAAAGGCTTGAACATTCTTTTATGATTTGCCAAAAACAAGTGCTTTTACAGTTATTAGCAGTTCCTTGGCCCAGAAAGGCTAGCTATTTCAGCAGCTGATTGGGCTTTTGGACATTTTAAACACCAACTTTAGAATAGCTCTATCAACCTAAAAGATAACTATATGATTTAAGGGATATTGCCCAGACCCTTTGATTTACTCAATACAGTCACACCCAACACTCGAACACAGGTACATCACGAAGCCAGAATTTGATTCAGTGGAGGTGATGACAGTAACCTATAATCTTTTACTTTATCAACCCAAAAGATGCCTATATGATTTAAGGGATATGTTACACAGACCCTTTTATTTACTCAAAATACTCACTGGACAGTTGATAGTAATCTATAACCTTTTGCATTACTTTTCAACAGAATATTAAGTTAATTTTGGCAAAAAAAGTTACAGTAATTATTCTAAAATAAATTAGTCATTTGAACTGATTAAACTATGATATTCTATTAAAAGTTTCATATTTGTCAAAGTTCTAACCAAGAGCTTGAGAGGAATGATCAATCCTGTATCATAAGTTGTATGGAAATAAAAATAGAAGCACAGATGCATCTATATTGATAACAACAATATTAAGAGGGAGAGAGAGAGAGAGAGAGAGAGAGTAGCAATACTACATTATTGCAGTGGTTTAAAAAACAAAAAGAAAAAGAAAAGAGGAGAAAAAGAATATTGTATTCTAGCCATGCTTCACCCGGTTTATCATCTTCTGATGTTCTTTACCAGTATGATATAGACATTTCACTGGAAATCTCGGATAGAAATTAAGATATTTATTTTTTTTAAAAAATGATTTATCATGTGCAAGAGCCTGCATTGATCGTACCCACACACACACACACACACACACACACACACACACACACACACAAAAAAAAAAAAAAAAAAAAAAAAAAAAAACTGCCTGCATTGGCTTTTTAATTTGAAGGGTCTTCGGATTCTCTGCTATGACATCGGGTTAGTGGGTGTCTTGGGAAACTCTTGATGGTGAGAAAATGCGGTACTAGTGAAAAAATATGGAGGGCAAGTCGTGTGCATATTCCATAATTACTATCCACAATTAACAAATTCCATTTTTTTAGGAACTGCAACGTTAGGCAGTTTCAACTGAATTGTTTGGGTAACAAAATAGAAGTCAAGCAAATCCTAGAATTACTGGGGGTGATATTGCTCCCTGGCTTCGCCAGTGGTATAGGATGACACTAGGGTATGGGACTGCAAAAAGAGATTTTCCGAGGTTAGAAGACATTCACGCATCTACACTTAACACTCATAACAGAATCCTTATCATATTTAAGAACTGAGAAACATATGTCAGTTCACAGAGCAGTCACGATTATCCAACTTATAACATAGCATGTGGCAGTAGAAGTTTTATGCAACACTAACTGCAATAAGTTTTTGTGATTTGTTGATAGATGATCTGAGAAGAATAGTCCTTTGGTTCCAAGTTCTCCACCATAAAGCATAGCCAAAGAACTTCATATCAAATACACAGTGACATAACACAAACAGAAAAGGAATTAAAGAACAGAACAACAGAGACATCAACCAAATAGGTTGACATAATGAAGTCTATATAGGACAGAGAGGATGTTATAGTGGAAGACACTAAAGAGTACTTACATCAACAACAGAGGAACCCCTGCTAGGGTTAAGAGCTGCAAGTCGTCTTTTTAATTCCTCTAGTCTAGTAAGTTGAGTGGCTGTGCTTTCTTGGATCTATTCAATATGCAATAAGCAAAACATTATGAATTAGCATCAAACTGAGTAAGGAGGAGAAAAATAAGGAAAAGAAAAGAAATATACCAACTGATTTAGATCATTGCAGAGCTTCTTCTTGGTTTCCTCCTCATCCCTGACAGCTTGAGCTGCAGCTTCCCACACCTAAGATGCCAAAATTAATTTATCCCCAAGATTATCCAAAAGCTGGCAATAATGAAGCAAAAGAATGTTGAAAAGATGCAAAAAACATCAACTAGAAACATCTCCTAAAAATAACTGAATGTGCTTATAATGGTTGGAACAAAATGCAATAGAGTAGCGGGGGGAAATCTCTCCCACAGATCAAATTATATATACATACATACATATATATATGTGTGTGTGTGTGTGTGTGTATCTACATATGTGTGTGTATCTACATATGTATGTATATATGCATATACATATGTATATGTATATGTATATAAGTGTATACTTATATATACATATATGACATGTATATACATATCATATATATATATAGTATCTGGCCTTATTTATTTCATAACTCAGCATATAAACTTTAACAATTTCTAGCAAATATGCAAACTGTTGGGGCTTGCAAAAAAGAAATGATGGATAATCAGAAAAACAAAGTTAGCAGAAAACACACAAAGGGTGGAACATAGGGTAAACCATAAGTGAGAAATAAACAAAGAGATGGACAACGCTATATCCAAGAGTGCATGATTGGATGATCATAATTCTTTTTATTTTGAATTTCAGGATAAATTTTATATGATTTATAAATATTTCCATGGGAACCAAGTTGCCAGCTAGCTAGTAAGGTGTGTGTATGTATGAGACCTACAAACTTATCAAATGGATGGTGGCTGCAATTGCAGAAAGAAATATTTGACCACTTCAGTAGAATGTGCGGACTCCTTTCCCCACTTTTAAATCCTTCTCATTGAGGAGTACATGATGAAGTCTAGATAGAAGTCCACTAGGAATTTACTGCCTTTTTATCTTCTAAAGTACTTCGAGTGGTATTAATATTATTCTACCAGGAAGTTTAGGATCTATGGCAACATTTTAGTCATGCTTCTGAATCCAGTTTTGACAAAATGTTGTTTTGGGTGTCATTGTATTTCGAGGATCAGTCAAGCAAGTTTTAGAGTATTTTGAAGTGTTCTAGAGTCATTGACATTATATTATTCTGTACTGGACTCCAGATCAATTCGAAGTTCAACCATTTTGAGACTTTATGCTTTATTTAGTTACAGAAAAATCTCACATTAAGTGTGCCCTTCGGAGTAGCATAATGTCTTACAAGGGGGTTGGGAAAGGAAAGGAGGTATATGCAGAGATGTATAAAGATTTCATGTTATTGGCTGGGTCAGCTCGCACCCTCGTGGTTCGTCCGGATGTAGGGTCTGAGCCCACGGGGATGTGGGTGCCACTGGTAAGGCAGATCTGGTGCCACGTCAACGTCTCTTGGTTGGTGCTGAGGTGCTCGTCTCCAGCGAGCCGACTCGAGGTTTAGTACCCTGGATAGCTCTTGCGGGGATCGGCGGAGGGGTCGACTCGAGTGCCCGGTCGCTGCGCTGCTGGTTTAAGAAAGATAAACCGACCTCTTATAACAGGGACATTTCTTTTGTAAGAATGGTTAGGGGCATCGATCCAACAACTGGTATCAGAATTGAGGTCTCGGGTTCGAGTCTCCGCAGGGGAAAAAACTCGGACATTTCACTGGGATGGATTGTTGGTTAGGCCAGCTCGCACCCTCGTGGTTCGTCCGGATGTAGGGTCTGGACCCACGGGGATGTGGGTGCCACCGGTAAGGCGAGTCTGGTGCCACGTCAACGTCCCTTGGTTGGTGCTGAGGTGCTCGTCTCCAGCGAGCCGACTCGAAGTTTAGTACCCTGGGTAGCTCTTGCAGGGGTCGGCGGAGGGGGTCGACTCGAGTGCCCGGTCATTGCGCTGCTAGTTTAAGAGAGATAAACTGGCCTCTTATAATAGAGACGTTCTTTTGTAAGAATGGTTAGGGACATTGATCCAACACATGTCTTTCTTTCTTCTCAAAGAAAACAATGGTCAGTTTACTGTTGATGATTTATATGTTTTCCACTTTATTTGACATGAGAATGAGAGTCCCTAATTTTACATCTTTTCAACCTCTTGAATAACTTTACTGCTCTTTCAATTTCCTTGATCTGAAATTCAAATATAAGAAATAACTCAAAATTGCAAAGATGAACTTTGATGTATGCCGATGTAAGACTCTGAAAAATCAAATTTAGATTGCTACGGGGCATGAAATCAACTACTCCATAACTCGGTTGTAATAAAAATTCAGTGTGCTGAAATCCCAGAAAATCTAAACGTTCATTACTTATTAGGAATCAGATTCAAGATTATCCTGGCTTAATTTTGGTACTAAATTCATTGCATTAGGGATTTGATTATTCAATAAAGAAGGTTTAGATTGTATTTTGCATGTGATTGACAAGTGGATCATTGTCCAGAAACAATATGGTCAAGTTAATCCAACCATTGCAACGAAAAGATGAATAAAACAATTTTGCATGTTGATAACACTGAAACAATCTATTTCATTTGAGCATCTTGATATCAAGATGAAATCCAAGTATCAGAATGAGGTACTAACAAAGTCTCCTTCTGCCCATATTAGTTATGAATTTCTTCTCTCAAAAATCTCCTTGGTAATTGAGTTATCAAAATCTTGAAAGTAATGCTCCACGTATCTAACATGATGGGCAAAAAGGCAAGAAGATCTATCCTTTAAAGATCTTAAAAAGGCAACAGAGGATGAAGGCAACACCCAAAAGATGAGTATAAGCTTCAGGACAGGCCAACAATATAGTTCATAATGCTATAATACCATAAGCACCCACAAATTGAGCTCAACACTGATGCCTTGGGTTATGAGATTCACAAAAATATTGACAATTTGCTAAAATGTGGCATCCTAGGTTAGGAAGTCCTCAGTTATCCTGCACAGGGTGCAAGTTGACCTTCTTATGCAAAAAGTTGATTGATTAGCCTTAAATTTTGCTTCAACCTGTGGCTCACTGTCCAATGTTCATAGCTTTGCTATAATTTGGCAAATGTGAGATGCACATAACTGGAGTACAACAGGGGAAGAAAGATAAAAAGAAATAGCATATGGAGAGTATTAAAGGAAAATAACATCTGAAGCCTGACTAACTGGAGCTTCACAAATGGGGACACAGGGTTTTTTTCAATTTAATAGTAGAAAAACTGAAGCTTTGGTAAAATTAGGAACTTGTGACCAATAGGAATCCACAGTGGGCCACCTGTATTATGGCTTTTTACTTTATCTTGGGTCTTCTCCCTACAGATGCCTGGCCCAATGAGGTTGAAGAAGTGGGGAATGACCATTGCTTGCAATGCCCATTATCGGCCACCTTACCAGAATGTCAGCTATGGAGACAGCATGACTTATTTTATTTTATTTTATTTTTTGGTCAATGTTATTGTTAAAACTTGCATATTTTATGTATTATGTAAGTAACCCACCTAAATAATTTCTTACTTAAAGAAGGTTATTATGAGGTTATGACCCCTGATCACAAAATAGTCTGACTGGTTAATTATCAAAACAAAGAAGATTGAGACTAGCATAATCTTGCATAAAAGAAAGTCAACACACTTAAGTTGGAACAGTGTTTGATGCATATGGACATGAGAATCGGATTCAGACATGTCTAAGTGGCTGACTTGGAAAAGGTTTTAAAAAAAGGAGAAACAAGTAATGTATAGAACAAATAATTTTAACTAAAAATATATTAAGAAAACATTAAAAAGTATTTTTTAGGCCCTCCAATATGCATGATTCTCATCCAAACTTCCTAATTGGATTAAGGATTTTTAAAAAATGATATTTTATTAAGTTATTTTAATATCTACTTCCTTTATCAATCTATAAAAGGAAATAAAAGCTCATTTTAATATTATCATAGTGGGTCAAACTTATTATTGGAGGAATCCAACTCTATGCTGAGTTTTAAAAGTTGCAACTAGAATAATTTATAAGTATCCAACTGTCTGATACACATCAAACTTTGGTACATATCCAAGACTTCTATAATATAGACACGAGTATTTGGGTAACACAGTTTTGGGGTGAAGATCAGCAAATAAGGAATGTGACTGTCATATGAACTAGTGATGTGACAACCCAAAAACAGAAGTTTAACCTAGTTACAGCCAGACCTTAAGCACTTTCAAAATGATTTATGAAAACACACAATTTTGCCATAAGTCATACAGATAGTTTTCATTTGAACATTTAAGGCCAACTATAACTATGGCCAGATGCTCATAAAAATATATCAATAATCCACTACATTCTGTAACCAAACAGTGAAATCTATACCTTACTAGCTAGCAGTCATCATCTATGGGACATTGTCAATCCAGACATTTTTCTCAAAAACATAAATAGAGGTAGCATGTTGTGCTGGTCCATGCCATATAAAACATACCATGCAAACAAGATAAGGGCACCATATCAGGGTAGGTATATCAATCCATGCTGACCTATTTCTGTTTGTGCTAGTGCATGCACACAACACAATTGACTGATATGGACTTGTATGAACTCAACTCTAGTCCATGACAATATAAATTCTATTGTTATAGACCCTGGCAGATGGCCAAACATGTGACTAACAAAGCTGTGGCATGGCGCAACATGTTATGTTACACTAACAAAACCAACCTACGACCAGAATGGGCACAGAAAGCAGTACTTTAATTCCTTAAGTTTGCCATTTTCTTTACAAAAAATGTACTTTACAAAATTGTGCACATTCATATGAGACAAATATATTTTATTGTTAATGTAAGAATAAATGACTATGGTGCCAATAAGAGTGAAATAATCAATCTCCAGGCACCCCTTTGAAAGATATCACAAACAACAATTGATTTCTTGATGCATGAAGAAAATTGAACAAACTAGTGATTGGCCCAAGATACATAGAGATGATGAAATAAAGGTGTTGTTGACAAGGAACCAAGTTTTCCATGTTTTGTCTCAACTTATAAATACTTTATCTCACTCTTATAATGCATACCAAAAGAGCAATATTGAAATGAATAGACAGTATACAATTAGTAAATACCATTTAGCCATTGCAGTTTTTGGTTTATGAGTGGTCTCTTAGAGTTGGATTTCAAAAATGATCCAATAACAAAATGATGATCTTAGCTTTCTCCCATAAGGCATTCTCTTAATCAATACTCAAATACTTTCAAACATATAGCCCTTCAGGCTAAAGTATAGTGGTGTAAAAGATACGTAGCAAGATGGAGGTTGACAGGTGAAGACATTTAACAATAACACAAATCACATGAAGGTGAACACCAGTAAATAAATAAGAAAAATAGAAGTATAACAAATTTTAAAAAATCGGATAAGGTACATGAAATTCTATATAGCAGAACAAAACCTTCTTCGCTTGGTCTTCCTTGAGCTTAGCCGCATGTATTCTTTCAGTCTGCAATTCAATCTTCTTTCGCAAGTGCTCGAGCGCTTCGCATACACTAAAATATGAGAAGGAGATGCATGCTACAACAATGAGTTAAGTATCTAAACTATATGATGCACCTACCCGCTTTCTTTGGACCAGCTGTAAGTTTCAACTCCAACGTAAGATTCTCCAATTCACGTTCAACATCACGAATCTTGGAATAATTTTCTTGAATATATCTGAGTCATTTATAAATCTTTGTTAAAAGTTTATTAAAGCAAAATTATCAGCTAAGGGAATTTCATAGGGTCAAGCCCCAATCAAACATTAGTACATATATTGTGTCAGTTTATCAGTGACAAATTTGTGCAGAATATGAAGTAAATTATAAAGGAATAAAAACATTTTCCCCTTTTACTGTACATATGAATCAAAGTAACGAGTAAGTAAAATAAATGAGAACATGAAAGAGGTGAACAGAAGGAACATCATTGCCATCTCTCTGGTATGAGATGGACTGTGCAATAATATGCACAAAAAAATATCATATGTTCGCAAGCATTTCAAACTAAGAAAAGAAACTTTGGCATTTATAGACCATTTAAACATTATTCTTTTTAGACATCAAGATGCAAGGGGAATCCTAAAAACTCTGGACCTAGCTATGCAATTTTCTGTATCAATACAAGTGTTTGGTAAAATAGCTAAATCCAATTCCACTCAGAAAAATGGAATATTGATAAAGTCTGGCCTCAATAAAAGTCCAAATGTTTTTTTCTTTTGACTTCGCCTTGTAAACATTGGACACAGTTGAAAAAAATACATGATGTCAAGAACAATTAGGTAATCGAACCTTCATTCTTCCTTCACTTTTAAAATCTAACTAGTGCCAGGTAAAAACTTGATTTAATTTAAATACAAAAAATAAGCCATTGGTCTGACTATCTAGAAGTTCAAAGCAGTAAAGGAAAAAACAAATCATTGTTATATTTGCTCTGCTCTATTACTGCAAAATACAGTGTAATGTCCATTTATAAGTTATAGGATCCAACCAAAATCTGAAATGAAGACTGCAACTAAGCAAGGATTCTGTTATCTATATCAACCTTTCCAATTCATAAAGCTTTGATCATAGCCTACTTATCATGTAGTATAAAAAACATATATAAAAGATTGAATACAAATTGCAGGTCCCATCACTTTGGTGATTATATGAAAATAGCTTAACTGATATTTGGATCCCAAGCTTATCTTCCACAACAGAAAACAAATAGGAGTTGCAGGCAAAAGAATTTGAAAGAAAGGAATGACTGTTTTCCATAGTGCACCCCCTTAATCATAAAGTACGCAAGATAATTTTGAAGCTTTAATACTTGCCATCTGCCACATGAAACATATCCAGATGAGTCTTGAGGAAACCTCTTCCGATGATATACATCCATACTATGATCCTATCTTGGCACAACTTCAAATTGCCATCAGACCTCAGACTTACCCCACAACCTAAACTTACCCATTTGAGAAAACCAAGTTTGGGGGTCACTGCAAACTTTATACAGAATGAAGCCTGGCATCTTGAAATATTTTATACTAGCTACTTTAAATTAGAACCAAAAATTTTGGCTTTGATCAACACCCAATTCACAACTGGGAAAGCTTTTGGAGTTTCAGGTAAGCCTAACATGTGAGACCAAATTTAAATAAGGGTGGCAATGGCAGAAAGTGGGTGTCTAGGTAGTTTATAGACCAGTTTCAACAGCATGCTAGGATTAAGGGAACTTTTGGAGGAGAAAGACAGAAAGTGAGTGTCTAGGTGCTTTAGGAGGCTGAGATTTATTCATATGCAACAAAACATCTGATAATAAACAACAAAAAGAAGAGGAAGAAAAGTAATGAACTCATCATTCTACTGCAAGGGTTTCAAAGGGCAGGGTTTCAATGTGATCTAGAGGTTAGTTGGAGGGCTCTTTGAGATTTGACAATTTGTTGCGGTAGAGCTTCCATAAAGATAGATAAGAGAGAAGGAAAAAGGACAGATAGTAGAAGGAAGAAATACAAAATATATATATATATTTCAAAAATGTGAAAATAAATTATAATAGTTAATTTTTTGTAAGAAAAGGAACAACATTGCATTTTGTTTTTTCAAAAAACTTATCTGGATAGCCAGTTCTCTCTTCCTACATTGTAGAGAGGTCAGCCACTACCATCCATTTGAATCGTAAGAGAAAAGATTTAATTTTAGTTTGCACCTCAAGAAATAATAAGGATGTATAAAACCATACATTCAGTTACTAGCATTAAAAAACTCATGTAATTTTGAAAAATGACATTTCCCTGCTAAATGAGTTGTTCTCATAGACAAGAAGCATATCTTCTTTATTGTTCACATCCATGATGATCCTGAATTAGGTCCAACTGACACTCCTTTGCACCCTTATGGAATTGACTGCCTCACCAAACCTATAACTAAACCTGAGATTAAGAAAAGCCCAAGAAACCTTATGTTCGCAATCCAGTATCTTCAAGGCCTGTTTATTTGGTCAGGATAGACCACACCACTGGAGGATTTGTCAGTGCAGGAATCATCTTTCCTCTGACAGAATTTTTTTTGTTTTTGTTTTATATCTGTGGACTACTTCGAACTCTGGGTGCCCATCCAATGTTCAGGCACTGGGAAACCCCTGACCATCTATCTCCCAACTACAGTCTTTTAGAATAGTGAATCGACTAAACTATGAAAGAACTCTTTTTTCTTTAAATCCTTCACTTTAAGCAAAGTTGTATGATTTGGCTACTCAATCAATGCCTACTTGCATTGTGAATTATGTGACAATGTTGTATCACATATCCTATATTTCAAAAAGAAGGGAGTTGGGGGGGTGGAGTGCTCTCAATCATACAAAGATGATGGAGAACATGGATGTTGAGTTGCATGTTTGTAAGAAGAAAAAGAGAAAATCTCAAATTATTTCAAGGGTGTTTGGTTCATGACTAGAATTGAAATTGGAATCAGATTTGAAATGGATTGGCATGGGCATCGGAATGGCTATATTCCCAACATGTTTGGTTCGTGATTGGAATTGGAATCGGAATGGGTTTTGAATACCAAGTGAAAGTAGGGATTGGATTATGAGAGAATGAAACATTCCCATTCTCTCTGGAATTAGAATGGAAATGTGATTCCCCCCAACGAAATGCCTAGAATGGGAGTCACCCATTCCCATTCCAAAATCTAACTCCCCTCAACCAAACATGCCCTTAAAGTTTTCAAACGATGTTCAACCAACTACAAAGACACTGTATATTGGTGACTTGGTAAATTTACTTTCATTGTTATGTCACGATGTAGCTAATATTGCATCATTAAGTTTATAAGAATGCTTGGTTAACTTCACAGGAGACATTCGAAGTCAAAGAATGAGCTAATCATAATGATTTAATCCACAATTTTTTATTAATATTAACAAGATGTTGAACAATTATCTATAAAGTGCATCAACTAAATCCCAACACAACCCTCAGTCAAAATGAGTTAACTAATCATTCAATCTCATAAACACTGAATCTTCAGAATGCTATTCTACCTCAAACTCTTTGCAGCTATTCATTTTCTCAATCTTGTAATCATACCAATGATTCTTCACTTTTCTTAAAAGTCTCAACTATAACTTGCTTCACCTCAAGCCTTAAAGGCTCTTAGTGATGCCTCCAAGCTCACGGGTTAGGCTTTGAAATTGAAGCATACCAATTAAAAAAGGCATGTATGCGGTGCAAACCTTGAAGTTAACTAATCCTTTTAAGGCATGATTACACTTTGAATATTTCGGGTATCAATGGTAGGTAAATGATGACCCTTTTTATTTTTGACATTGAATGAAGTTTTTGAGTGTGAAAATAATTGAGATTCTCTGATAAATTCTCTCATAATCTTTAACAAACATTAGAGTGCAAATATTGAACAAAAGAAGGCATTTCCTACAATATCTGCAAGCAAGTTTTGTAAATTTAAAGTCTGCAACTTCAAATTCTGACAATATATGTGGTAATAATCAAGTTCAAACAAAATGGCCATGCAATTTGCGTATTTATGTGACTCTTTATTATTTATTTAAAATTTCTTAATTTTAAGAGGCAGTCCATTGCATGTATTAAATCTTATGCTCCATTGAAAATTTAGAGTCTTAAACTATGTCCCAGCCTTTCTCTATCACCGTGGATTCCCTTTTGTCTTTATTTGAAGTAGATTAGATTCTTTGACTATTCAAATTGAACTGATCCCGCAGGTTGTTGTATGACAGTAAGGCACTGCCTGCACCAAAAGATTCAGCATAAAATATGATTTTCTGGACTTCTATCTATCACGTTACACATAGCTTCCAGTCATGATAGCAAATTTATAAAATGCTTGTGCTTCTATATACTTTTGCCCTATCTTTTCTCCCTCCTCTTCGAGCTGAGTTAAAATTAATCCTTGTGAAGATGGATCTAAGAATTAAAATTGAAACGTAGCAGACAACCTATTTCGTAAATTTGACATCTGCCAAATAAACAGAATTAGAAAATTCTCTATTACTTGATGCAGAAATGAGAATCACATAATCGAACTGCTGCAAGACCCGCACCCCTCTTCAAGAAAAAGATTAAACTACCCAGTACAACTTGTACGTTGGTTCAAGTAATTAACAAGCATTCTCGCAAAGTCAACGTGAAGGCACTTTAACTTGTAAAACCAAGAGGAAGAGAAACAGTAGAGAATTATTGCACGTCAAAAGAGGATAGCCTGAATCCGGATACGCAGATATACACCTCTCATTTTCCAGCATACAACACTACAACAAGGGTAGTACAAGAAACGAAGGATTGGAAACAAACCGGCACGCAATTCACGCCCCTAATTTGGGTAACAACTTGCAGGGAAAAATTAAAGGAAATGATGAGGCAGATCTGATATGAAAGAGAAGGGAGGAAAAAGGGAAAGGATGGGCATTCGAGGCGTACCTCTTCAGCTGGAGCTGCTCTTCCTCAATGACCTGGTGAAGCGTAGGAAATTGGTCAGAAGGAGGCGAAATTTAGATTAAAGAAGAGGGAGAGAGCAGAAGGCGAGGAGAGTGAGAGACCTTCTCGGTGTAGGCGATGACGGGGTTTTCTCTGGCGATCCCGTCGGGGCCGATCTCGGGGAGGAGGGAGGGAGGGAGTTGGGAGGCCATCTGGAGGGAGAGGGGAATTAGATCTCTCGTCTCTCTCCTTTTCTTTCTCTTTCCGAGCCTTGGATTTTAATTTTTTTCTCCCTTTCTGCGGGCCAGGCGCTCGATTTCAGAGAAGGGGCATTTGGAACATGCGGAAGGGCCAGCGGAAACCGGCTTCTCGCTTTCTGGCTTTCGGGTACGCTCACCCCGGCGGCCGGACGCGCTAACCCGCCGCACAGGTGCAGTGGCGAAGCGCATTGAAAATTATAAACCAGTGCTAACACTTATGCAAGAGAAATAAAATTGTTAAAGAATAACTACATGAGAATTTAAATAGGCCAGGTAGCAATATCGAAATAACCATAAAAAATTATATTTTTATAAAAAAAATATAAATTTAATTTTAAAATATTTTAAAAATTAAATTTTATATTATATAATATTATTTGTATGTATCAAATATAATAATTTATATTATTAGTAATCCACGTAATCCATATTACTGGCAATCCATATTATCTTTTAAGATTATCTGGTAATATACCGAATGCCATCTAAAATAATACTATATACTAACAAAAATATGCTCACCAAGTTTAAAATTATATGAGTTATCAGGTACAACAATTTTTTCGAATTACTTCTTATTATTACTCTTTTCTTATTGAGATTACTCCGAAAATCTTATATAATTTTTTTTCAGATTTAAAAAATGATGATTATATTGTCCCTATTCGTGGAACATTTATTCATAGTGCATGAAATATTCTTATTAGAGGAGATGCTATATACCATATAACTAGAAGATTGAAGCTTGTTAAGGTTGCATTTGGAGCATGCAATCTATTTAGATTATCGGTGATTTAAAGGGGCCCATCATATTATTGTATTTGGTATATTTTTTTATAGCAATCTAGATTATCTTATAATCCAGATTGTATTCCAAGAGTTAATGTACATTTTCTCTGGAAGGGATAGTAATCTAGATTACCATCTTCTAAATAATCTTTCTGATAATATTATCCTTCCCTTCTACCTTCATCCTATATAATATAATATAATAATATTATATTATAAAATAAATGATAATATTATAAACTATATAATATTATAGTATAATATAATATTATTAAATATAATATAAATGCAACCATGTTTTATGTTTTAGGTATTAATTAACCAGATGGAAGTGAGAACCAAGATGGAGATTAAAAACATAGCCATCTTCTTTGACTATATGTCAATTGTTTGGATAGGAGTGAGATCCAAGATAAAGATTGAAAACACAACCATCTTCTTTAGCCAAGTGTTAATCGATCAAATAGGAATGAGATCCAAGATGGAGGTTGAGAATATAGCCATCTTCTTTGGTCAGGTGTCAGACCATCAGGTGAGAGTAAGATCCAAGATGGAGGTTGAGAATACAGCCATCTTCTTCGACTAGGTGTTAATCGATCGGATGGGAGTGAGATCCAAGATAGAGATTGAGAATGTTGCCATCTTCTTTGATTGAGTATCAATCGACTAGATGAAAGTGAAATTCAAGAAGAAGGTTGAGAACACAACCATCTTCTTTGATCAGGTATCAATCGACCAGATGGGAGTAAAACCCAGGATGGAGGTTAAGAATACAGTCATCTTCTTTGATTAGATGTTAATTGACTGAATGAAAGTAAGATCCAAGATTGAGTTGAAAATGTAGCCATCTTCTTTAATAGGGTGTTAAGCAATCGGATAACTTAGAAAGCTTCAGTAGGCTTGATGCTGGATGATCAAGAGTTTGAGTATTAAAATAAGACCCTTATAAAATTTCTAAAGAAAAAATTTTTGTATTGTCGAATGAGAATTGATACATCATTGGTAATATATTAAGAAATTTTTGGCATTCTAAGTCCGAGGGATTAGTGTTCCATTAAGGTTTTCTACTCTATAGGCTCCTTATTAAAGTACTTCAGTTACTTGATAAGGTCCTTCCCAGTTTAGAACAGCTTACCTTGTTTGGTAGGCCTTAAAACATTCGCATGCCATAGTACAAGATCTCCCAGATGGAAGGGTCTTTGACCTTACTCAGGAGTTATAATACCGAGTAACTCATTATCGGTATACTGCCATCCACAGGGGGCCCAATTCCAAGTCTCTTCCAGCAAGTTAAGGTTGGCTCTTAGTCAATTCAAGTTGCTTGACTTTTCAAAGTGCTCGACCTGTATAGCCAAGAGTCTGATCTTGACTGGGATCACTACTTCAATATCAAAGACCAAGTTGAAGAGAGTCTTAATCGTTGATGCCTGAGAAGTCATAACAGCGTGGTTTCTATTGTTTCACAGTACATAAATATGGTCCCTAGCCATCGAGTCCTTGTGGTGTTTATTGACTATAATAGGTTCGCTGTAGGAGTAGGGTGTGCACTTATAGGAGATATATTGGCCATAGTAGCCGAGAAGTAATTTTATATGACCTAAGAGGTTGAATTCTTAAGATTGTGACCACAATAATATAATAAATGGAAAATAGTTTTCATGATATTTATGATTGGACTCAAGCTAATTAAGTCTTGCATATGATGGATGTCTAGGATTTGACGAGTTTCATGATTTGCATCCTATCAAGATTCTTAGTAGAACCTATATCAGGGGATTCAATTTCTGTTCTGTTAAATTACTACTACATGCTACTAGGTATCACTGGTGGATTGTGAGAACTTACTAAGATCATTTTCGAATCAATGATTCTTGTTGAGGTGAGTTAGAATCATTCTAGTCCATTGAAAAGGATTTCGATGATACTATGATAAAGATCATAGTATATCTCAGTACTAGATAGAATAGAACTTGTAGGATCATACATAAAAGAAGCTTGACTTAATCAATAGTTTGGATCACATCAAATCATCAACTAAATTAATGATTTGGATCAATTTGTAAGAGTTACAAAAATGAAAATTGCTAATTGTTGGTCAAGGAAATTAATTACAAGTGTTGCAATATTATTTGACCTAATTAAATTATAGATCAAGTCCTAATTGAATTAAATCAAATTTAATTTTATTAGGCTTGACTTAATTTGAGGCTAATTAAATTTTATAATCTAAGTAGGACTTGGATTCAAATCATAATTGGATTAGGTTGGACAGGTTTCAAATTTGATCGAACCGGATTTAAATTGGATTTGAAATTGATCCAAATTAAAACCCAGTTAGGATAGGAAGCCAAACTCCAAATTTACTAGTTGATAAATAAGAAAAGGGGGTGCTGAAATTAGCACCCTTTTCTTGCATGCGCAAAAGGAGAGAGAGGCTATTGGCGCCCCTCCTCTTTGGGATTCACTCTTTCTTTTTGAATAAAACCCATCCTATTTAAAGTTCTAATTTGAATAGAAACTGATTTAGGATTTGTTTTATCTAGTTTTTGGCATGGTACTCTTGATATGTACAACAATTAAAAGAGAGGAAGAGGGGTTAGCGCTAGATATTAATTTTTTTTTGTCACCAAGTTTTCTCATCCGCCTCTCCTTTCTTCCTTGCTTCCATACACCAACCTAAGAGCCTACAGAGAGATTAGAGAGACAAAAAAAAGGGAGAAGAAAGTTAAATCTTCTCCTCTTGGCATCCAATCTTTCTTCTTCCTTGATTCGACACGAAAGGATTCGTATAGGGTTTCTAGATCTTCTTCTTCTTGAAGATTAGATTTAATTCAAAACAAAAGCGAGGCCTATAAGTTGCTAGCATCTCGGTGGCCTTGATGCTTCGATCAACTCTTCTCCATATAGATATTTATAATGACCAAGTGCTTGTATGGCTACGATAGAAACCCAGGACATCCGTCGGATCCAATCCAGGAATAGCAATTCAAGTAGGTAATCCGATCACTAATTTTTCTTTTATGTTTCTGTTTTCATTTCAAAAATTTTATTTTTTAGCATGCTTAAATCTGATCGTAGATGGTTTCTTGATTGGATCATGCATGTAGTATAGATTAAAATTATTTTAATCTACTTATGCTGTTAGATTAATATAATTTGAAAAATCTGCATGCAAAAAATCATCTATTCCAACACAAACATCTTGGAAATATTATTGCCCACTCGGATTTATGAGCAAACAGGATCAAAGCTGAAGATGAGTAATGGTAACAAAGCAGGGATGGAAGCAACAAAGGTAGACTCTCAAGAGCAACCTATGAAAGGTGTTAATAGAAATATGTTCTTGAAAATGTGTTAAAATGTTAAGCTGGTCGAATGCAAAGTTGGAGGACATTTAAGGTACAGTGGTATCTAGTAGTCGGTAATATAGTGCTGAAAACCAATAAAAGGGGAGGAAAAAGATGCAATAGTAAACAGTAGATGCATAGACAATTGGCACCATGAAGAGAAGGTGCACTCATGGTTTGCTGAAACCTGTGCCAGTAGAACACCACATGAACATATAGAACACAATTAACCTGACACTGACATTAAAGAAAAGGGGAAAGAAGACAAAAAAGTCGGATAGGAACAATTTTTACAAATATGTTTCTTATTTTTGCAAGCAAGAAAGATAATTAAGTGACACATAGAATTACAATACCCTTAGGTAGTGTTTGGATGGCCTATTCCCGACTGGAATAGGCCCTTATTCCCAGCTATTCCCCTAAACAGGTATAAAAAAGTATGTGGGCCCCAGGAGAATCAGTATTCCGGTCAACGCCTCTTATTCCCATTTTGCTATTCCGCGCCCCCCCATGGAATAGCCCTATTCTCACTTTTCTTATTCCAAGGGTAGTGGAGGGAATAAAAAATGGGTTTTATCAGCTGGATTCGATTGCCCTTCTTCTTCGACTCACTCTCTTTTCCTCCACCGATTAGGGTTTGAGGAATTTCCAGTCGCTTCATCTCAGATTTTAGGGCTCCATCGACTCCATCGCAGCATCTTCTTGGTAAGTATTATCCCAACTTGAGTTCCACAATTACCAATTCTCATCTCTATTCTCCACACCTGCCCTAGCCCCCATCCCCTCCCCCATGGCCTCTTCCTCCCACCTTGAGGAGCCCTAATCCCCATCCCTATCCTCTTCCTACTCCCCTGCTTGTCATTATTCTCCTCATACCTTCTCTGAGAATATTTGCAGCGGCAGTCGTTTTCTCTATCCAACCCACCTTCCCTCGTCGCTGCTGACATCGCAAGTAAGGGTTCCTCCCTTTATTTATTTATTTAATCAGAAGTTCTCCAAGGCTTTTGGATAGAATTGTTTTAGCCTATGGATTTTTTTTAAAACCTCCACATCTTTTGACTGATTTTATTTTTTTAAAGTTTAAATCTTGATGTTTAATCTAATTTAGTCCTCTTGTATCAACCGTGGCTATTTGTAATTGTTTAATCTAATTTTATTATTACTATTTTGGAAATTTCTTAGTTCTATTTTGAGGAACTAGCTTAATTCAAACCTTAGTTTTTTTTCCCCCAACCCGAGCTTCAATTTCTCATTCATTATACATTTCTCTTATATTCATCTATGGATGTCATTTATAGTGCTATGAACTCATTTATATTGCTCATTTCCAGTTTCCATTCTGGAAATGAGAACTGGCTTGATCTGAGCCATGATTGCAATCTAATTATGTCCTCAACCTGAATATTATTTGTATCTCTTTGCTATTATCATGTGTGGTGTTGTGAACTCATTTCAATGTGACATCTCATTTATTTTTATCTAGCCACATTATGTTATCAGAAGATATTCTGTTAGATGATTTCTTTTATGCTGGTCATGATCTGTTTTCTTTTTTACCTAGAATTAATCGAGTTCTTGTTGGGCTTTGAATGGTGTTTTGGTTAGAATCTTTTAACTTGTCAAAAGTTTATACTCCTACAGTTTATGCACATTTATGTGGTTTTCTCTTTAACGGAACATTAGAGTCAACATTTTGGCTGGTGGAGTGTTAGATGTTGCATTTAGGGATGCAACTTTTTGATGGCTCTTTCAATTGGTCCCACTGTATTACAATTTTTGGATTTTGACTGCAATATCTGAACTCGTAGGGCATGTATCTAGGTCAATGTGGAGGCATTGTTAAAGTTAATGGTTTGCTCATTTTGTTGATTTCAACATTTTTTTCTATTTCAAAAATTTTCATGTATAATATGTTCGATACTTTAATATTATTTTTTGCCAATGATGATAGGCTGCCTTAAGAATGAGCAATGCTAGGAGCCAAGGGCTTAACTACATTTATAGCACAAGTTGCCTTACTAAGTAGTTATTTTATCTTGTAGCTGCGATGCTCCAGTGTATATAATGTTGCTTATTCTGAGGCAGATATTTATTTTTTAATTTATTAAACTACGTATTACTTTTATTGCAAGTACATGTCTTGGCACATTCATATTCTGGTGGAATTATTTCTTTGTTTCATAACATGTCATTGTTATCATTTAATTTTGCATCATTAGGAATTAAATTGTAACAATATATATCGATTTTTTCTAATTTGTGTTGCTTGTGTGATATTGTAGAAAGTATGCCAAAATTCAAAAAATCCAATCAATCATTAGACCCAAGAGAAGGATCATCTGTAGTAGAGCACCTAACTAGATCGATGCTCTTGATATGGTCATGCTTTCCTTAATGCAGCAAGAGAACGGCGAAGGTAATTATCACAATGGTACTTTCACACAAGATACATGGAGGAAAATGACTACTTCATTCAATGCAAAGATAAATATGTCCTTTAGTCATAACTTGAAGAATCGATTGAAGGTCCTTAAGAAGACCTTTAACTTGTATTATAATTTATCTAATCGATCAAGCTGGGGATGGGATCCTATATTAAAGGTTCTGACATATGGTGATGAGCAGATGTGGAAGGAGGTCATCTCGATGAGTTGTTGTTTTATGTAGATATCAGACATAGCATTCTATAGATAACACTATATTAATTACTTTTTATTAATTGTTAACGGGTAAATAAGGAGTATGCTCCATAAAGGGTAAGCCCTTTCCGGCATACGATGACATAGACATCCTGTTTTCCAAGAATACGGCTACAGGTTGCTGGGAGGATACATCCGCTATTCCAAAGGGGGTATTCGACAATGATACCTCGGACGATGGAGTGGATATGATAGATTTAGAGGAGTTCAATGTTGGACAACCATCACAACAAAGTGGTGGAGTCTCCAACTCATCATCTGGTCCCTTTGATATATTTGAAGATGTATCCCCCACCAGCCCAACGACATGTGCCTTGACCTTACCCACGGAATTTTTCTAGATGCACGTCCTTCCTCTAGTGCTAGAAAGAGGACAAGGTCAGCATCCATCACTCCTATAGCAAGTAGGACAAGGCTCTTTACTGATGTAGTTGATGCCCTTCTAGTTTTGGTGGAACAAGGTAAGAAGAGATTGGAAATAGCTAATGAGGTTTTGAGGGATCAGCTTGCCCGTTCTACAATGTATTCAATTGATGAGTGTATGCAGAAATTGGTGAGTCTTCCTGGGATAACACCTAAATATATTATTGTTGTAGGGAAGATTTTAAAAAATGAGATGAATAGGTGGTTCTTTATGCATTATGAAGGTCCACTACTACAGGCTTCGCTTAATAGACAAATATTTGACTCCTACCATATACCACCTTCGATGGCAGTCCTTCAAGCAAGTTATGCTCATGTGCCTAATGTTTTCATGCCTCCTGCAATGTATGGTATTCATGAAGGTTGCCCCCGTGTATTTGTGCCTCCTCCTATGCATGATATTTATCCAGGTGGCACTATTCCATCAATGCCGCCATTATTTAGGCCAAGCAATGATGATGTTTATTCCCAGGGTTGTACCCTTTCTCCTCGTGGTAGTCCCAAGGATGTCCTTCCTACCACTACTATACCTCTAACAAGTAGAAGTGAATTTCGCGGTCAAGGTTGGCCGTAACTTAAATTTGTCATGTTTGTGTTGATGAATGGTATATTTTGTTATATGATGTTCAATTATGTAATCTATGTTTATGTCATATGTGAACTTTTCTATGACAAATTTTGGTGTAAATATGAATATGGATGTTAGTTTGTCAGAATGTCATGTTAACACATTTTATTATCTTTCATTATTGACAGTGTTGACACAATAATCTATATTCTTGTATTTTTAACTAGTCTCTTTTTTTTAATAGATAGATACGTTGCATCAGCTCATAATGTTTTTAATAGATGAGAACCACTTTTGGGATGATGTTATAACTGCACTGATAAGTAGTGGCATCATTAATGTACAAGATTGTACTGTAATTTCGAAGATGCCATGTTGAACTCGTCCATTCTCGAGGCATGAACTCATAAAAGACATTTTGAGTGGATATCCTAATAGAGGTTATGATCACTTTAGGATGACAAACACAATGTTCTTTAAGCTTGAAGAGTTGCTTATATCACGTGGCTTTTTAACAAGCACATGCAATGTTACGGTACAGGAGCAACTAGCATTTTTTCTTTACGGAATAGGCCATGGTGTAACGAATAGAGTTTTGGCTGAAACTTTTCAGCATTCAGGGAAGACAATATCCTGACATTTTAATAATGTACTGAAAGCAATTTGTACACTGAAATAAGAATTTAGAATTCAACCGGGTGAGGAAGTTGGCGTGCACCCACAGATCCGTGAAAATAATCATTTTCATCCTTACTTCACGGTACCTACGAACAAATTTAACATTAGTATTTAATTTCAATTATGTTAACATGTCTTTGATATAGTTGCCTGTATCACATAATACTATCGAAGCTGTCGATGGTACACACGTACTTGCATTTATCAAAAAAACCAAACAACCATGCTTTCGTAATAGAAAAGGCAACATTTCACATAATGTTATGGCTGCAGTTTCATTTGATCACTCTTTCCTTTTCATATGTATTGGGTGGGAAGGATCTACTGCCGACATGAGAGTATTGCATTAGTGTATCGAGTCAAGAGGCTTCGCTGTACCAACAGGTATTCAAATGATCAGATATTTATTTGACTGTATATTTTTAAGTGAAGTTTCGAGTTGTTTTAGCTATTGCATTGGTTGTATACATGGAAGTATTATCTTGTTGACTCAAGATATGCCAATACAGATAATTTTCTTGCCCCTTTTCGGGGCAACAGGTACCACTTAAGTATATTTAATAATTCTAAGGCTCGAAGATATAACAATTATCATGATTTATACAACCATCGACATGCTCAACTCAGGAATTGCATAGAGAAGGCCTTTGGGATTCTTAAAAAATGATATAGGATTCTCAGAAGTACCATACCATATCCCTTCAAGGTCCAGAAATGTATTGTAATGGCTTGCTGCATTCTTCATAACTTTATACGATGCACTCAGGAAAATGACAAATACTTCAATATGTCAATTGAACCATTGCCTGTTGACCATGATGAGGACGATGTGGACCCTCATTTAATTATAGGGGACGACGAATCTCAAAGAGGTGAAGAACTATGCAAATTTATAGCTAATAGGTTATGGGTTGCTCATAACTTGCAAGGTAAGTATATCTTCCATTCTAATATTATTTGTGATTTTTTAGGGTGTTTGATAAGTTAGTATGTTTACCTTGGCTAACATTATCCGCCTGCAATATGTTACGTAATTTGATTATCATTTTGGTTTAACATTATTGCAGGAAATCAAGCTGCATGATCTTGACTTTTAGTGTGTCTACCGAACGTTGTTATGTAGTTTTCGAGGGGCGTAGAAGGGGGATCTATAATACATGGCCCGAGTGTCAGCGCGAGGTTACCGGGTTCAAGCATGCCTTATATAAGAAATTTAAAATTAGACAAGAGGCAATATTTGCACTTGATAGTTATCTTCAACCTCCTAATAATTCATCTATTAGAAAAATTCATGAAAATAAATACGGAGGAAAAAATGATGTAGCCTTGGCCAGGAATGTGGGTGCACCTTATAAATCATTTCTCTTTGTTTTAGTAGCCTTCCTTGTAGGCTTAGTTGTTGGGTTTAAGTGTGGACAATGTTTGTGTCAGTAGTTTAGATGGTTATGACTATGATTTCTTAAGGTGTGGAAAGTGTTGTAAAATTGATAATTTGTGTTTGATAACCTCTTTGTTTTCGTCATTCTCTGCATTTGCTGTTGTTCTGGGGAATTTTGTATTAGGCCTTAGGAAAGCTCTAATGGGTTAGAATGCTTATGTTATTGGCATTTATGTTCTATGCAATGTTCATATTCTACATAATATTCCATGATACATAATGCATGTTTGGAATTGTAACAAGTGCTGCCTATTGTTTGAGCTATGCTCATTTATAACCCCAGATGATTCAGCAAACATGCCGTTCTTGTTCGTTGATTTCGTCATTAATATGTTAGATGTGTGGCAATGATGATGGGCTATCTATTGATTGAGCATTGCTTGGAGGCATGAGTAGAATGACATATTTGTTATTTTGCTCTTGTTGCCATGATGCTCTCATGACATAAGCTTTGTTGTCCTGAGCCATAATTTGTAACTATAGCTTTGTAATAGTAGTTAAGGCAGCTATTATGTGCTATGCTTATATTGTTGGCATCCCTTAATGTTTAGGATGTTGATCTTTGTATGGACAGCAATATGTGAATTGATTTTGTAAGTTATATATTACTTGAGTGGCAATGATGATAGGTAGCCTATTGATTGAGCATTGCTTGAAAGCAGGAGTGGAATTACATATTTGTTGTTTTCCTTTTGTTGCCGTGATGCTCAAGTGATATTATATTCGCTGTCCTGAGCCATTTTTCTTAAAACAATATATTTTTACTAGTAGTTGTGGCAGCTGTTATGTGCTATGCTTATATTATTGGCAGCCCATGATGTTTTAGGATGTACTGGTCCCATGTGTTCCACATAGATGATATCTGCTATTTGCATATACCCATATTGACATGGTAATTGATGCACTTTCAATTTCAACCGTAAGCATGATGAGGTGAGGTATAAGTTAGGTGTAGATTTTGATATCAGTATCGAGAGTTGGGGTAGGTCTAATGGGGTTTGCTTAGGCTGATTTATGAAGTCCAATTATACACGAGACAATTTTCAATTTAATTTCTTGCATCGGTTGGGCTTAAATATATTTGGTGGAAGATATGCTGGGCACCAATTTTAGGAAATATGTGCCAATGCTTGCAGGACTCAGAGAGATGTGCTGTGTAAATTTAAAGGTTCTGGTAGATTAGATCTTCACTAAATAATTACGGCAAGATTTTTAAACTCTCTAGATATTCTTGTTTCATGTAATTACTGTAGCTCGTGGTGCTGGTAACCGTGCAACTTTTAATTTGGTTGTTTTAATGTGTAATGTTACATTATTTTTTTTCATTGTTTATTTTCCATCTGATTTTAGCTCTTGCCTATCTGCAACTGACCATACTTCTGTCTCACTGGAAACTTAAAGTTGTTAAAAATGTTTACTTCTACATTCTAATATTGCCTTTTTTTTCCACTTTTATCTTGGCTGCATTTGCTTTAGCAGATTCTAGTATTTGGGTCATTTACTAAGGATGAGACTAGGTTCTTTCAAAGACAGTTAGTCAAAAACAGTGTGCATCCTTTGGGAAAGGCAAGATTGCATTTGGATTACTTATGGATGGAATGTTCTTGGGATTCAGTAAACGTGCCATTTTTATTTTTTGATTTAGTAAGAGTCATGTTACATGTGTGGCAATGATGATGGGCTGCCTATTGATTGAGCATTACTTGGAGGTAGGAGTGGAATATAGTGCATTGTTTCACTTCTTGATAGTATGGTTTATGATTTGTTGGGCATATAGTGCATTGTTTCGCTTCTCGATAGTATGGTTTATGATAATCATATATTTGATACTTACTAGACAAGTCCAGATGTTTTTCTATAATGTTCAAGTTACTACATGTCATTCAAGTTCTTTGATTTCGTAAGTTATGTATTACTTGTGTGGCAATGATAGGCAACCTATTGATTGAGTATTGCTTGGAAGCAGGAGTGGAATTACACATTTGTTGTTTTCCTTTGTTGCCGTGATGCTCAAGTGAGATTACATTCGCTGTCCTGAGCCATTTTTCTAATATAAATATTTGTACTAGTAGTAATATTGGCAGCTATTATGTGCTATGCTTATATTCTTAGCAGCCCTTAATGTTCCAGGAAATTGATATGTCGTATGGACAGCAATACGAAACTGGTAATTTGATGAAATGCCTGTATTTTATTAATTTTCATATTCTAACCAAGACTATTATATTGCCATGTCAAATTTCAAGTTACTTTTATCGATTGTCATAATGAAATTTTATTGCAAAGATTTGGTATTTGATATATCTGAATTTATTTAGTTTATGTAAATTGTATATTTTGCACTACTGACAAGTATTTATTATTAAAGGTAACTATTTATCTTTCGTTACAGGGGATATAATGCTTCCAAATAGTCCGGAGAGCAGTTTGCCCAACCACATTTATTATGAGTTGGTACTGATGATTAAGGACTGAAGTGCACCGCGTGAAACATAAATTGTTTTGTACTCAATTGTATTATTTTTTTTTTAACTTGTGGGAACTCAGTTTCGTTTATGTATTGTCTAGGCATATATATTATATTCGTGTTCTTGTAACAAGTACTCATCTTGTATGGATTTCTTATTATACTTCAGATTAATATTAAAATAAATACCTTTTTTAGATATTATAGAGTTTGCTCGTGTCACAGGACATTTTCTACTTATGTTATAAGATATCTGAATTGTTTATCTACCATTTCGTATGCAATTTAATTTGAAAAATCAGGAATCAAATATTTGTTGTAGTAGGATTTCTTTCAATTCATATATTTGTTCTGTCATTATTAAACCTTTTGTTTAACAATGTCCTAAATAGTCAAATTAATCTGAATTAAATAGATATATTAGTTGTTTTCATACATCATGAAAACAAATCAAATAATATAATAAAATTTTAATGGGTCATAATAATAAATTAAGTAATATATCTTAAATTAGCGATATTAATTTAATAGGTTGTAATAATAAATTAATTTATATATAACAATTTTAATACATCATAATCATAAATTAATGTGAATAAATTAATTTAATTACTTATTTAAATATACCATACTAATAAATTATTTAGTATAACATATTTTTAATAGATCATATTAATAAATTAATATGAATAAAAAAATATATTTATTTAAATATATAATAATAATAAAATTATAACTCATTTTACCTTATTAACTGATCATGGGTATTATTGGGATTTCAGAAAAACTCCTTTCCTATTCCTAGTAAAATATAAGCTTATTCCCAGATCATCCAATTACCATTTGGAATAACACTGCATTAATTGTATTAGAATAAGCTGAAATAGCATATTTTGATCCAAATAAAAATTGGGAATAACAATGAGAATAAGTTATTCTTGAAAATTACCTATTCCTATTCCAGGAATAACTTTTTCCCATCCAAACACTATCTTAGTATACAAGGTTTGCAAAGTTCAGTAATTTTCCAATGGCAATCACATTTTCTATAATTTGAAGTACAGAAAAAGAGCTATTATCAATAAACTAACCCATATACTAGTTTAAGTAAATTATACACATGCACAAAAGATTAAGTTTATCCGCCACATTTTATTAAAGTAGGCCCGTCCTCTCTACAAAATAAAATGTACCACTTAAAACGAAAAGTATAACTAATATGTTGACTTTCAAATAAAGGCTGCTATGATACTTTAGTGTTTCAACACTAATTTCAAGTTAAATAGCACTGCCATTGAATATATATCCAATTAGAACTGATTCTGAGTAAACATGATTTATCATAACATCTACTCATAGTTGGTATAAATAAAATGATGGTGGTGCCATCAATTGCAGCAATCAGATGGTAACAGTAGTAAAGAATACATCAGGTGCAATTTCAGAGGGACTTGATAAATCATTTTCACTTTTGAACATTAATTAGCGCTAAAAAAAAGGGATTGGAACAGTACTAGTAAATCTGAAGCTTCTATATATACAAGGAAAATTACATGGATGGTCGTAGACCATCCTTCCTGATTTCAATGGTTTAGGTAGAAATAACTGCGAAGAACAGCAAATGGTAACAGTAGGTATACACAAATATGCAAACTTCTTTCATAAGAAGCATTTATGGAAGATAGTATGGACATGACAGTTCAGCCCAATTTCTTTATAAGTCTACATACTTCATGTAATGGCACATGGAGTCTGAATTTATCAGTTAGCACATGATGCTTAGCTGCCAGCTCCTCTTTCCTCTTAAACTGTGCAACAAGCTCGTCCATTGTCAACCTTTTAGGTATAGCTTGTAGGATTTTTCTTGCGGTCCACTTCTATTTTTTTATTTTTCTACCTTTCAACATATTCAAACCTGCAACATGCATGCACTTCCAATAATTCTTCACTAGTTTGAATAAGATTGTGTTGCAGGAAAAAAACTAGCAACAGCATATTTGGGAAGGAAACAAAAAGGACTGATTATATTAATAAAATTTACAGTATTGGGACAATGAAACAGATAGTCATTCTGATATATCAGCCTTGTTCCTGGAGGGAAAAAAGAAAAGCAACATTAAAATCCATATTGCTGTAAGGGGCAAAATATGAAAAAGGAGATTCTGACAGTTGAAAATCAGATGGACTTGCTCCTGCCTCTTTATTATGCTACAGCTTATGAAGTTTAAAACTTTTTGTTTAGCAAGAAAATTATTAGAAGTTGATCATTTTTTGAAGGACCAACACTTTTTTTCTGTTCTGATATATACAGCAGTACTTTGATGACTAGACTGACTTCAATTTCTACTTCATTGTCTTTTCCATTTAATTGAACAATGGCTAGTGGAGCCTAGAAAGGATTTGAGAGGACAGCACAGATACAACAACAATCAAAATTTAGTAAAAGTTTCGAACATAAGATTTGAGAAATCTTAATTCATTCTTAATTTTATTTTCCAGTAGTAGTAGTAATAGTAGTTTTGAATGATGGACAAGCCATGCACCTCAAAAGTACTTATCTGTAGAGAAACTGGAATAGTGTTCAAACATCTATTGCAGTACCTTAATGTCACTGTAAGCAATTGCACTAGTCTTTGCTGAAGCAAGAGGGTGATGAATCTAATAACAAGTATAATTTATAGGCTTAACCTGGCTGATCAGCAGGTCATTGTTGTTCAATCCATCCTAAAACTTAGACCTATTGACCAAGGTTTTATGCCCCCCTTTGAGGGGGGGTCCTGGCCATCCCTTCCTGCTCCTGTAAGAAGATAGGATCAGGACAGGTTCAAGACTCCAAAACCCATCCACATAGGAGAGAAAAAGAAAGATGAAAGAAAGAAAGGAAGGAAAGATCGAAAACGAAAAAATAAAAGAATAGAAAAATGAAACAAAGGGGGAAGAAGAAAAAACAAAAGGAAAGGAAAAGGTAAAGGAAAGAAAAGAAGTAAGAAAAAAAGTAAAGAAAAGAAGAAGAAAAGAAAGAAAAGAAGGAAAGAGAAAAAAAGAAAGAAAGGAAAGAAGAAGGAAAGAGAGATGGAGGATATTTATTATGATGCATGAATGGAACTACAATCAAGACAGGATGGGATAATAGGGCATCCCATTCTGTGGAAAAACAGGGACACCTTTATCCCACAAGATATAAAACCTAGCTATTGACACACCCAATTCTATTAGCTTTAAACCCTACAAACCCTATCAAACCCTCTTGACCTACTTTATCTTTTACTATCAGATCTAGGTTTGTGGGAAAAAAATATTAATAAAAAAGGGTGCATTAGAACGTACATGTGTATACTCTAATTTGTAGTCCCCACTAAGGATTTAAGTCCCGCCGGGACGGGCCATCCCGGCCATCCCGTCCCGTACCTCTGAGTTTCCGGCACAGGGAACGGGTGCGGCATCCCGAAACACTCCTTCGGCCTCCATCCCGGCTATCCTGGCTTTATTCCGACCGGATTAGGTGCCGATATGACCATCCTGGAGAAGTTCTAAATTTTTTTTAATTTTCGATGTTATGACTCATGAGGAAGGAGAGGGGAGTACTAACCTATTTGCTTGCTTTCTTGCAGATCCGTCAGCGTCGGCGTTGGCATCATCGCTGGGAAGTAAGAGGCACACAGCCTGGTACAATCGGAAGGAAAGGCCGAGCAGACGTGGACCTCCCGAGAATGCAAAGGGAGGAGAGAGGAGTCTGAGGAGGGAGGAGGAAGGATTGAAGGAGCCATCGGGCATCGACCATGGGGCAACCAATCGAGCAAGGAAGGAGCCGTCGGGCATCGACCATAGGGCTCGACTCTTTAATCCCAAAAATAGCGGTGTTTTAAGTTAAAACCTAAGAGGCTATGACGGTAAGACAGGTCAGGGGGCATACAGACTGAAATATATCATGAGGAGACGAGTCACGGGGGCATACGGACTGAAATATATCGGACTGAACAGCGATCTTAGATTGAAATATATCAAAATATATGGACTGAACAACGGTCGAATTGAAATATATCAAAACAAACGATGGGTCATGGGATATGTAAAATAAATTATACAGACACGGACAAGACAAGTTGCAGAAAAAATGGGTTATAGATCTATAATTTTTTTCTATTTTCTAATAGATAGGTCTTGGATTCCCTTTCACGATCAAATTAACAGTAAAATGGACCTACAAATTTTTTTCTGTTTTCTAATAGACAGGTTTCGGATTCCTTTTAACGTTTAATTCAACAGTAAAATGAATCATGGATTGTTTTTAACAGTCAAATCAATATGACAAAATAAAACAATGATAAACTTGAGATGCAATGTTAAATAAGGATAAACTTGTTTCACAGAAGGCAGAAGGCAGAAGGTAGAAGGAAAAAATCCATCGCATATCTTAGTGATAGTGTTCTTACAGAAGGAAGAAGAAAGCCTTGTTTGAAGAAGATTGCTCTACTTATTTTTTAAATTTTCAATAGAAAGCGATAATTCTTTAGCTCTTGATCCAAAATATTATACTACTTATTAAAATTAATAATATTTTTTAATTAATAAATTATGATTTATTAAATTATTGTCATTATTTTTTAACTATGTTTTATTTTATATTGGAAGATTTTACAGGAGGGAAAAGGAGAGAGACGTCTCAAATGCTTCATTTCTTAAAACTTTAATGGGATTCGCAAACGGTATTCTTACTTTTCTAAAATTTTATATTTAGATCTTGTACATGTACAAAATCTTGTTCCAATTTAATTTGGTTCTTGTTTGATTATATTAAATAAGCTCATGCAATTATAAATACAATTTTTTGTTTAGTTCAAATATTGATCAATTACAAATATAACCTAGACTTGCGACCAGTATGGTCAAGACCGCAATCCATTTAGCCAAGACTCGTGACTTGGTGCTCTGGCATCACAATTATTTTTTTGATGACACATAAGACATTTTAAAACAATAATTATAATATTTCTAGACCTTAATACAACCTGAAAATCAATAAAAAATGAAAAAAAAAAATTAAATAGAGCAAACCTTAAATGGTTAAACTTATTGTACTGTTATGCTTCTACATATTGGGTGCAGAAAATTTATTTTATAATTACCTAATAGTTCATGTATCATTTTATTATTTCTAAAAATAATTAATTAATAAATAATTTTAAAAATTCAAAAACTAATAAAAAATTTAAAAACTAATAAAAAATTTATTGGAAACAAAACTCACTATTTATCTAGTAAGATTGTGGAATTAGCCATTCCATTCATCATATCCAAAAATCAACTTGAATAAGTACAATTTGCTAGACTTAATCCTTCACAAAAAATAAGTTTAAAAAGAGATCCTAGATAAGATTCAAAGAATTCGGTACACTAGTGAAGAATATATCAAATGCACTAAAAAGGCAAAAATGCATGATTGAAAAATGTTAGCTATAATAAGTTTGGGTTTAAATGATGATAATTTATACTAATTTTATTTTTTACAAAAAGTTAAAAATTTTAGTAATAACATGTCATATTACATTGAAGACTGTCCTTAAACAAATGTTAACTTGTTTTTTTAATTTACTTTTTTGAACTAAACTTTTCTAGCATATTTTTAACCATTTTTTTTATGTACATATTTTATTATTTAATACCATAGTTGCCAGAATTGACAAGAGGATATTTAAGAAACATCTTTAATAACAAGAACACCTTTATTAACAAGATTGTTAGAAAGTAGGAGCATGTTTAAAATTCCAGCTACTAAGTTTAGTGCTTATATCACAATTCTAGTTAAGCACTTACCTAAGTACCAGTTTTCTGATAATGCATTACTTATTAATATGAATTAACAAAAAACTATTAAAAATTTTAATAAATTTAAAAAAGTATGGATATAGCATAAGTACCTGAAATCTAATTTCGAGATACTCACACTTATTAATTTCATAATTTAGATAGAACCCGATATAAAGCAACAGAAGGATCCAATATTAGATGAAAAAGAACGGCATCAATGAAAATATAAATGTAAGCAGAAAATAGAGGAGTCACCCGATTAAAACAACATGGTGGTGGCTTCAGTGATGTCAAGAAGTGTTCAAAGGTACCTGCAGAGGTTCAAGTGATGATGAGAGAGCATATTGAGAAAGAAAAAAGACAAAGATAGCATCTACGGCTCAAAGAAAAGCAGTTGATCATCGTACATCTCAATCATTTATTCATGTAGACTTGGATGATGATGATGATGATTATGTTGATCTAGATGATTTAGAGACAACTCATCTACAAGAAGTTATCTGTGCCTCTCGATAAGACCAGTGGTAACAAAAGAAGGTTTTGAGACAGAGCACAATTTGAACGCTCTCAATTTAAGAAGGGTGGTAACTATAGTGCAGCAGGAAGGTCACGTTCACATTTACAGTCTTCTGGATTAGAAAGGAGTCACTCTACGAAAATGGAATCATCTTCAATCAAATATTTGTTCGAAGCATTTGGAAAGAAATCAAAGAAAAGCTCAAGAGGTCCCACTATCTATGATCGCGATCCTATAGCATATCCAGATCCAGAGTCAAAGTAACCAAGAGTTGATGACAAAATAAATAAGGACAAGAAAAAATAAATAGGAAGAGCAATTGCCAACTGATTTCATTTTAACCATATTCCAGTATGGACAGCGACGAATACGTACTTTCGATCGATTAGTACAGTTCAAAGAACCGATCCAGGTATTGATCCTCCTACACCCTATGAGATTCATGGACCATGTTTGCAACAATAGGTCGCAGATATCAAAGCTTGGATTGAGAGTTATAGAAGAGAGTGGAATACTTATGGGGTGACATTGATGTGCAATGGTTGGTCTGGCCCTATTAGAAGGAGCATTATCAACTTTCTTTGTATATTGTGATAGGATAACCATTTTTCATATTTCAATTGATACTTCAGATAAAATACATGGCTCCAATTATATTTTGGACTTGATGAGGGATGTAGTTGATGAAATTGGTGAAGAGTACATCATCCAAGTGGTCACAGATAATGGAGCAAACTATATGAAAGCAGAAAAGGATCTGATGTTAGAAAAATATCTATATTAGATCCCTTGTGTAGCACATTATATAGATCTAATGATGAAGGATATTGGACAGCTACCGAAGGTAAAATCTGTAGTAGAAAGCAAGCAGGTAGTATCCAAATACATCTACAATCATACCCAGATACTTGCTCTTGTAAGAAAACATGTACAATGAGAGCTACTTAGACCAGGGTTGACAAGATTTGCGACTAATTACATAGCATTGAAGAGTCTTCTTGATAATAAACCTGGTTCGAGGGCTATGATGACTTCTGATGAATGGAGGCTTCTAAATATACAAGGACCAATGTTGGATGACATGTTGATGGCATTATATTGAGTAATAATTTATGGGACAAATGCTCAGAGGTGATTAGGGCAATAGAGCCCTTGTATGTAATGCTACGGATAGTAGATACTGAAAAGTTTTCTGAGATGGACTATGTATATCCCAAGATGTCTACTTGGAAAAAAGAGATCATACAAGCAGTAGGACATAAGAAAATAGCACTATATTTGTGTATTATTAAGGACGGATAGGATACTCAAATGGAAAGGGTCTTGTACTTAATAGGTAAAATTTGTTTGAAGCTCAACTATCATGTATCTTTTATTGAATAAGTTATGAATATCTTTGCATTTTATTAATACTATTCTTATTTTTCATGCAGCCTACTATTTAATCCCAAATATCAGTATGATCATAACATTGACTTGGATGAAGAGCTTTTGATGGCCCTGAGGAATGCCGCATATAGGCTAAAAAGTGATTTGGACTTGGCTACAAAAGCTATAAGTGAGGTAATAAAAGAATATATACCTATTATAGTAGGAAAGCCATTATATTTTTTAAATATATTAAATTATGAAAATTAGATGACCTTTAATGAGAAATCTATATTGATTGGGCAGGAAAAAAAATTTTGAGAAAGGAAAGGAAGCTTCGGAGAACAAGGAGCATACATATCTATATCTAAAATATCACCAGGTATAAATATAGGATTATTTTTTATTATCTTTATATTTATGTATGGTTGAGGAGTTAAGCTTAATAATATATATTATTTTATTTGAAATTTTGAATACAGGAGAATGGTGGATCCAGTGGGGCACATCCATGCCAAATCTAAGAAAGATTACTATTTGGATTCTATCACAGACCATCTCATCAAGTGGATGCGAGCGCAATAGAAGTATATTTGCCCTGATCCATACAAAAATCAAAAATCATCTAATCTCACAAAGATTGAGAGATCTAGTCTTTGTATACTATAATATGAGATTGAAGTTCAGGTATGTGAAAAAAAGAGCCCATGCAAGATGATCCATTCGAGGACTTTGTTCATGATGAGGATTCTATGTTGAACTGGGTTTCAAATCAAGACGGACAGGATCTACCAATGTTGGATGAGCCAGGAGATCCTTCCCAACCATGCAAAACAATAACACATAAGGCAGGAGGACGGCCTCTCATTTATCTCCCATTCAGAGTGGAATGCAAGATACTGCTGAGATGATGGTAGATCAGGTAGTAGACGATCTGAAGATTTTGATCAACAATTTGATCATGAAATGTTTAAATCTAGATGTCAAACATAGAATTTTATAGATAGCTAAGACATTGGGACCAATAATAGAGGCGGGGCAAGTCAACTGAGAGGAAGCCAAAGGCTGCAATTGAAGACATATGGAAAGTCCAAATTAAAGATGAAGTTGACAATTGATCTAATTGTGGTAATTGATGATGTGCTAGTTCAAGATGATGATAGTGAGACACCTGAATCCTCAGATCCTAGATTGCCTAGATCATCTCGGGATAATTGTGATGATGATAATGATAGCAAGAGTGATGATGGATCTGATGATCATGATAATCAAGGTGAAGGTGGTGAAGCATGTGGGATTAATCCTTTTACCGAAGAAGCATATTTCAGCCATTCTACAGAGGACCAGGATCATGGAGCCAGACATAGTTCTAGATATCAGAATGAGGAAGAGTCGTTGGCTTATAGGAAGGAAAAAAATTATTGCAGGACGTGGCACACAGGCTAAAGATATTTTGGATTGTTTTTATAAGTTGCAAATAATTGAGGAGCGTCGACGTCAAGCATAACCGGAGTTTATGGCATGGATGGAGCAAGATGCGAAACACAGATTCAAGTCGAGCAAGTTAGGTCATCATCATCATCAACCAGAATAGAATCTATTGGAGCGAATGATTCAGATGCATATTCTCATGGATGGAGCAAGATGCGAAATGCAAATTTGAGTCTGAGCAAGTTAGGTCATCATCATCATCATCAACCAGAACAGAATCTATTGGAGCGAATGATTCAGATGCATATTCTCAATGGTCATATCCCGAAGAGTACTCTCATCCACCTTGTGAATATATTTCTGGATCACGGTATGGTATTACCTCTTATTATCCTTATCAAGGATGGCCTGTCCCTTATCCAATATACTATCAAGAGCATTATCCTGGATAATATCAAATATAAAATGAACAAGGATTCGCTCAGCATCAAAATTGCCAACATATTCAAGGCCCCGATTATGAGTAAGACCCAGATGTTTACGAGTCATAGACATTCCACTTGAAATTAGTAATAATTTTGATATGTTTATGTTAAACCGATGATCCATTTTTTATAATATTAAAAATAATTTATTACATAACATTAGCATCATCATATTTTTTTATATAAGTGACTAAGCTCAAGTAGCATGCACTGCAGTTTTTTTATCTAATTTTAATATTTATGCTTTATCAAGCATTCGTGCAGCATCATTTACAAGAATTGCTTGGTAATCAAGAATCTTCAACCTGAAACATCATAATACATTATAATATTAGTTTTAAATAGAACAAGTTTATCAAAAATACATTATTTTGAAAATTCAAATATATTTAAACAATAAATAAAATAATAAATCTTAAAATAATTTTAAAAAATTAATATATATATAAGGGCATCACCATGATTTTAAATCCCGTGAGATGGGGGTGTCCCGGTTTTTGCCTGGAACGGCATGCCCGCATCCCGCCCCATCCCGATGGTCGTCCCGATCGGGCATCCCGAATCTGGAGGTTTGCAACATGGATCAGTCGTTGCTATGTCAGCTTTAATGTGTGGCTTACAGAAGAATGACCTTAAATGGTCATTGACCAAAACCTATCTTAAGGACTTCACAGATAGCTAGCCCAAATTGAAAAATACGCTCAGACGGAAGAAGCTTTCATGTTGGAAGGAGCCCCATCCACTTTGACACTTGGGGGTGGCGAGAGAGCACAAAATGACCAGAAAAGAGTCCAACCACATTCTAGATTCCACAAAAGAATAGAATTTTTAAGGATCCAGCCTAAAGAAGCCCGACAAACATCATCGCCAAGGAGGTTCTACACTTACACTGTTGAATGCACCAAGAAAAAAGGTGCCGATGGAGACTAGGAGGCAGATCCCATAACTCTGAAAGCTGCAAACTCCGTCGATGATAAGGAATCCGAGCAAATGTTGTTTATATCATTGGGACCATGGCCACGACAAAGAAGAGTGCATTCAACTCAGAGAGATCAAGGGGCTGATTAGGCGAGGCCACCTCAATCGCTTCATCTAACAATGGAGGAAGCAGAGAGAACGACCAAAATCACCCCAGCAAACTGAGCATCCACAGTTGCCCCCACCTCCAGAAGGGGACGATCACCTCCATCAGGACAAGTAAGAATGATCACCGGGAGGTGACATCCCTTAGGGAGGCGCCACCAGCAAAAGGCGAGTTGTGCCATTGACCTTCATGGAAGAAGATGATTAGAAAATTGTATTCCTGCACAAAATGCGATTGTTATGATCCTAAATGTGGAGAACTATGATATACACCACATTCTTATTAACAATGGAAACTCGGCTGATGTTTAGTATTTTGATGCTCTTGTGAAAACAGGGATATCCCCAAATCGGTTGACTCGGGTGGACTCTTCCTTGATAGGATTCATGAGAGATGTGATCCAAGTAAATAGAATGATCTCCCTGATTGTGAGGACGGGAGCTACTCTCTTCGGTCCATCGTCCAAGTAAATTTTTTTTATTGTCCGAGCCCCTTTGACCTACAATGCCATCTTTTGGCGACCAAGCCTTAATACCTTTAAAGCGGTAGTATCCATTTATTGCTTAAAAATCAAGTTTTTGACGATATATCGAGTCAAAGAAATTCATGGAGATCAAAGTTTAGTACGATATTGTTATCGCATTGAGCTCTAGAAAAAAAAAAGGCTACTAATGACTATCCCATTGAAGGCTTAGATGCCTAGGACAATCTAACCGAGCAACAAGGAGAGCTAGCCGAGGACCTCATCTCCATCCCCTTAACTAATAGGAACCCTTAATACATGGTCAGAATTGGCTCGAACTTGGATCAAGTAATCCAAAACAAATTAACTTTATTTTTGTAGGAAAACACCGACATCTTTTCCTGGTTATCAGCAAATATGACAGGTATCGACTTCTCAATGATGATGCACCAGCTGAAGGTGGACTCAACAAGCTATCCCATTAAAAAAAAAATGGAGCTTCGAGCCTGAGCATTAAAAGACCATAGTCGAGAAGTTCGATAAGTTGTTGGAAGCTGGTTTTATCCAAGAAGTAATCTATCCAGAGTGGATTGCTAATCCAGTCATGGTGAAGGAGGTGAATAGCAAATGGCGGATCTGTATAGACCTCACCAATCTCAATCAATCATGCTCAAAAGATGGTTATCCTTTACCAAGGATCGATCAAATGGTCGATACAACCTCAAGCCATGATTTTCTCAGCTTCATGGATGCCTTCTCCGAATATAATCAAATTCGAATAGCTCTAGAAGATGAGGACAAAATTATTTTTATTACTTATTGAGGCATTTTTTGTTACAGGATCATGCTATTTGGTTTGAAAAATGTAGGTATTACCTACCAACGCCTGGTGAACAAGATTTTCAAAGATCAAATCAGACAAAATATGGAGGTATACATGGACGACGTGCTTGTTAAAAGCAAGGTTGCTGAAACCCACATCGATGACCTTCGAGAAGCTTTTACCATCCTTCGAAAGTACCAAATGAAGCTGAATCCCACTTAGTGCGCCTTTAGGGTGGCCTCGGGCAAGTTCCTTGGCTTCATGGTCTCTAGTCGGGGTGTGGAGGCTAACCCAAAGAAAATCAAGGCCGTTTGCAATATGAGCCCTCGAAGGATGATCAAGAATGTTCAATGCCTCACTGGAAGAATCGCAGCACATAATCGATTTGTTTCCAAATCAGCCGAGCGATGCTTCCATTCTTCCAAACTTTGAAGCAACCGAAGAATTTTAGACTGGAGAAATGCCAAAGGGCCTTCAATAATCTCAAAAGTTATTTTAGTTCTCCACCACTACTGGGCAAGTGGATACTGACAAGTTATACCTATATCTGGTGACCTCTCCTTTGGTGACGGGCACAGTGCTAATACAAGAAAAAGACAAGATCCAAAAATTAATCTACTATGTCAGCCGGATTCTGAGAAATGCAGAAAGTGGAAAAAGTTGATCTATGCGCTCCTCATCATTGCTCAGAAGCTCCGATCATATTTTCAAGTGCATACCATTACTCTCCTAACCGATCAACCCATCAAAAGCATCCTCCATTAGCTCGATAACTTTGGATGTATTGCCAAATGGATAATCGAATTCTCTAAGTTCGATGTCAAATTCCAGCCTTGATCGTTGATTAAGGCCCAAATATTAGCAGATTTCTTGGTCAAATGCACCATTCCCGACGAGCCACCAAAATCAAAAGGGCCAAAGTCATCAACGGCGATGCAAGATCACACCCACGGTCCTACCCATGCCTGGGAGATAAATGTAGATGGGTTGTCCAACTTTGAAAGATCGGGAGCAAAAATAATCATTATGAGCCCAAGGGGACTGTCGCCGAGCATGCACTCCGCTTCGAGTTCCCGGCAACAAACAATCTGGCCGAGTATGAAGCTATGATTATAGGGCTCGAAATTGCTAAAAAGTTAGGAGCACAAGACCTAGAAGTCTACAGTGATTCCTAGCAGATTGTCGAGCAAGTGAATGGTGACTAGGAGGCTCAAGAAGAAATATGATGAGATACCTTTAGAAGGTCAAGGAGTTGACCTATGCTTTCCACCATTTTGGAGTCCACCGGATCTCCAGAGAAGAGAATCCCGAGCCAACTCACTGGCTAAAGCAGTGACTATGACACCGATAGTACTACCACGGGGCACCTACTTTGAAGCAATCAGAAGGCCCACCACCAAGGAACCATCGACGATGATCCAAGTGGACAACAAACCTTGCTAGATTGACCCACTGATCAACTTCTTGGAAAAAGGCAAACTCCCACCCGATCGCAAGGAGACTCGTAAAATGAAATATCAAGCCTTCAAATATCTTGTGCATGAAGGGAAACTCTATAGGAGATCATTTTCGCTCCCTTTACCCAGGTGCCAATGACCTTCAAAGGCTAACTATGCTTTAAGAGAAGTCCATAAAAGAATATGTGGAGATCATATTAGAAAAAAGGTGCTAGCATACAAACTACTCCGATAAGGCTATTATTGGCTACAATGCAAAAAAACTCGAAGGACTTTGTCATGCCGCGCAAGGCCTGCCAAAGAAACTCAAATATCCAACACCTTTCCCTGGCACCGATCACTCTCATATGCGCTCCATGGCCTTTCGCGCAATGGGGGATGGATATTCTCAGCCCTTTCCCACCAACTTCGAGGTAGCGAAAGTTTTTGCTAGTCAATTTTGATTACTTTACAAAGTGGGTAGAGGCCGAGCTACTGCTCGTATTATTGAATCCAAAGTAATAGACTTTGTATAGAAAGTGATCATCTACCATTTCGGGATCTCCCAGGTGCTAGTTATTGATAACGGACGAGAGTTCATCGAAGCCAGATTTGAGGAGTTCTGCGAAGAACAAGGAATCTCGCACCACCTCACTTCACTAACATATCCCCAAGCTAGCAAAGAGGCGGAAGTTACTAACTGAACCCTCCTACAAAGGATCAAGAAAAGGCTAGGCAAAGCTAAAGGATCATGGGCCAACAAACTCCATCATGTGCTTTGAGCATGCCAGACGATGCCGAGAATCCCGATAGGAGAGACACCCTTTAGTCTGGCCTTCTGGACCGAAGTTGTGATACCCGTCGAGCTCGAGATGCCTTTGACGTGGGTCATAAATTTTGATGAACAAACCAACTCCAAAAGGTGACTCATTGATCTAGATTTGCTGGATGAAGCCCGTGAGAGAGCATATGTTAAAATGGCGGCTTCTTGACAAAGAGTCACCCAACTTTCAACTCCAAAGTTTGAAATAAAGCATTTAGGGTCAGCAACTTGTTACTACACCGAATGAAAATTTCTCAACTAGATAAAAGAGCCAAACTTTCACCGAATTGGAAGGTGCCCTATCAGGTGGAGGAAGTCATTAAACAAGGGACATATTGATTGAAACAACTGGATGGGGCTTCTATACTCCGGCCTTAGAATGCAACTAATCTATGAAAGTTTTACCAATAATATAGTTTCTTACTGAATAAAAATGCTTCTCTTCCCTACATTTAACTTCTACTTATTAGTAATAAAAGGGCTAGCTCCCTCCGACTGAGCAAGGCCTTCTTTAAAAGGCTTGTCAAATAAAATCCTTGGTTGGGAACCCAAAGGCTCGAAACCCCGTATTCGAAGAATTATGTCCAACGAACGAGGGACCCTTAACCAAGAATCCAGGGTTCAAGTAAAGACTTTGGTGAAAAACCAGGAGCCTGTCACGAAAAGACCCTTGATCGGAAATATGATGGTCTATCGGATGAGGATTCGCAGTTAGGAACCCAAGGGCTCGTCTAGTAAGGATCCTCAGTTGGAAGTCCAAAAAAATTCCATCGAACAGAAATCCAGGCGAGCTTAGGAAGCTCAAATAAGGATTCAAATCAAAGACATCTCGATTGGATGCCCACAAGTTTTCATCAGATCTGTCAAAATATAAAGCACAAGGCATAGCCTAGTAGGTCCGAAGCACAAATCGGCTACAAACAAATACAGATGGAAAACAAGAACACGAAATATATGAAGTATTTTTCCATTTTCATTAACATGTTTTGATTACATATATCTATAGCCTCGTGACTAGCTTACATGGATTTATAGCCTCACGGCTAGATAACATTATTTCCTAGACTTCTAAGATACAGAAAAACCAGTGCACCTATCGAAAAATCGGATGGCTCCTGGAATCTCAAGCTCTTCTATAAAGCTGAGGGGTGCCCCCTGCATGCCCTGAGGGCAGCCGAGCGCTCCTTGATCTACAACAGGATTGCCAACAAGTGTGCGGCGATGCCAAAGGGCATCCCAAAGGGTGGGTGTGACTCCCCTTTAGGTGGGGCGAGTGAGATGAACACACGGGTCGTGAAAACAAGGCAGGGAGTTAGTGAGAAGAGGAAGCCAACCTGGAAGTTGGAAAATGGCCCCCTGGAATCCCTCGGGTTGGTGCTCCTGCCTACAACATGAGGTAGAAATTCCTGTCTACCTCTCTGTCAAGGCACAAGCACATCTTAAGGAGGATTGGATGATAAGAGATGTAGCCTAAGCCCTTCTCCTCGCCTTAAGTCTGTCGACTGGTTGTACCCACAACGATACAACTGGCGTACCAGTCATTAAGTCCGCCGATCAACTACAATGACAATGGTGCAGCGGAGCCATTAGCCACTTCCGATACCCCCCATTCCAAAGTAGGCATCTGTCGGTTTGCCCACAAAGCAATCTCCCCAGGGAGAATCCCTTCATGGAAATAAGGAACTTTATGGCTGGGATGCTTCCCCTAGGGGCCAAGGGCAGCAGCTTCTAAGACATCTCAAGTAGCGGAGAGATGTTGTAGAAATCTGTTACTCCCCTCTCTATTTATAACAGAACCAAAAGGAGACCAGCCGCTCGTTTACCCAATCAATGCACACCGACATCATTCCCTTGGGAACTGTTATAGAAGTAACAGATGTAAATAGCTGTATTTCCTATATTAGTTAGCTTAATTATAGGAGATCTAATAGTTGTATTTCTTATATTAGTTAGCTTGATTATAGGAGAGCTAATTATAGAGTTTTTCCTTTATCAAATATATTCCTAGAATAGATAGATTAGAGAGTATATAAATATGTAACACTTTTTCAATCAAGAAGCTTGAATAATAACTTCTTTTCTCCATTAGTTCACATGGTATCAGAGCATTAGAGGCGTCTCGAATCATTTTCCCTCTTCTTTCCCCTGTTTTTCCCTTCTCTCTTTTCTTCTCTGCTGCCCTGGTGTGCAGCACTTGAAACCTTCTGGGTCACCCTGTTTGAGTGATCATCTTTTGTCACCTCCGGCTCCAAGAGGAGCGCCTGCTACCGACAGACTTGTCGCCAAAGTTTGGCAGCCTGGATCTCTACGCGTGGACTACAAGCACCGCCTGAAGAATCTGCTGCAGTAGACGGTGCTTCGGCTTTTAGTGGTCGCCAGCCTCTGGTCTGTCCTCCTGTCCACTTTATTTTGGCACCAAGACAGTCTTCTTGAGTGCTCTCTCTTTTGACAGTTCTGCAATTATTATTTTTCATGTGTTAATCATGGCTGGTGAACAAAAACATGTGACAAGTTTGGTACCATCTGTGGCTAAAATTATCGATGAAAAGTTAAATGGCATTAATTATTTTTATTGGAATAAGATTGTTAGACTGTACTTGAGAAGTATTTCTCAAGAGAGTCATCTCATAGATAATTCCCCAGATGAGACTAATCCAAATTATTCTGAGTAGATGAGAATTGATGCTCAACTTCTGATACAAATACGTAATCTATTGAACCTGACCAATCTGGCCATATTGTTCATTGTAATTGTGTTAAAGATGCGATGGAGGAATTGGCATTTGTGTTCTCTGGGAGAAAATATTCCTCGAATTTTTGATGTGTGCAAGGAGTTCTATCGAGCTGAACAAGAGGATCAATCACTTAACACTTATCACATGCACTTTAAACGTGTTTATGAAGAGTTGAATGCACTGTTGCCTTTTAGTACAGATGTCAAGATTCAGTAGGCTCAAAGAGAACAAATGACTTATGAGTTTTCTGACTGGCCTTAACTCTCAGTATGAAGGTGTCAAATCACAGATTCTATCGGACCCTGGAGTTACTATTCTGAGGGAAGCTTATACTAGAGTGCTACATACTATTTCGAGTTCTTAGGCTTCATCCGTACAGCAACCTAGTGCTCTTGTTAGCCAACAAAGTACAGATATCAGTAGACCTCGGTCTCAGGGCAATGGTATTAGGGGTGGCACTCAGAATTCTGGAAATCACGGCTCAGGGATAGTCTGCTACTACATGAACCTGGTCACACGAAGAGAACTTGTCAGAAGGTGCTCAAAAAGAATCAGAAGGGTTCTAGATTACAGTCAGCTCACATGGTCACTACTAATGAAGCCTCTCATGATCAAACTTTCTCGATTTTTGTAGATGAATATGCTAAATTCATCTAATTTTAGGAGGCATCCAAGAAATCTCCCTCTATCACTGCCCTTGCTGAGTCAGGTAACAACGATACTTGTCTTCTTTCCTCTTCCACACAATGGGTCATTGATTCTGGTGCTACAGATCACATGACAGGTAATCCAAAACTCTTTTCCACCTTTCATAAACATCTTTCTTCAATCACCTTAGTAGATGGATCTACCTCTAATGTTCTTGGTTCTGGCACCATTAATATTACACCTACATTACCTTTAACTTGTCCTTAGTTTATCTTAATTTTCTTTTAATCTTGTCTCTGTTAGCAAAATTACACATGCTCTTAATTGTTGTATCTTATTCTTTCCTGACCATTGTCTTTTTCAAGATCTTATGACGACGAGGATTATTGGTAAAGGACGAGAGTTAGGGGGGCTATACATTTTGGATAACCAAATACCTCGATCCATAGCTTGTTCTAGCACCTTTTCTCCATTTGAAGTCCATTGTCGATTAGGACATCCATCATTACCGCTGCTAAAAAAGTTATACCCTCAGTTTCAACAACTAGCATCTTTAGATTGTGAGTAGTGTGAATTTGCTAAACACCATTGTTTGTCTTCTATTCCTATAATTAATAAAAGAGTTAGTCATAGTTTTGGGTTGGTTCATTCTGATGTTTGGGGACCTTGTTCTGTTTTATCTAATGGATTTCGATATTTTGTCATCTTTGTGGATGATTTCTCTCGTATTTTCAATCCTTTTGTGCTGAAATTAAAACTCAATTCAATTTTTTTGTTAAGATTTTGAAAAGTGACAATGCCAAAGAATATTTTTCTGCACCTTTTCAGACATACATGACCCAAAATGGGATGCTTCACTGATCATCTTGTATTGATACTCCATCCCAAAATAGAGTAGCTGAAAGGAAAAATAGACATCTTCTTGAGACAGCTAGAGCTCTTTTGTTTCAAACTAATGTGCCTAAATAGTTCTGGGTTGATGCAGTTTCTACTGCAAGTTTTTTGATCAATCGTATGCCTTCCACTGTTTTACAGAACCAGATACCCTACCAAGTTTTATTTCCACCTAACCCTCTCTTTCCTATTGAACCATGTATATTTGGGTGTACTTGTTTTGTTCATGATAATCGTCCACAGGTTTCTAAACTGGATCCTAAGTCATTGAGGTGTGTTTTTCTGGGATACTCTAGTCTGCAAAAAAGGTATAGATATTTTTTCCCTCTTAAATAGGTACATGGTTTTCGCTAATGTCACCATTCATGAACATACCCAATTCTTTGGTGACTCATCTTTTCCTAAATCCTCACAAGATTCTGATGAGTTGTTAGTGTATCATGTCATTAGTTCAGATTTTGCTCCAGTTCCACCTCCACCACCATTGCCTCAGCCTAGACCACCTATCACTAATGTTTACTCTAGAAGGCCTCGTTCCCCTAATCCTAGTCCGGCACCGGTATCGTCTTCTTCACTGGATCCTCCTAGTGACCTTGATTTACCTATTGCTCTTCGAAAAGGTAAACGTCAATGCACCTATCCCATTTCCTCTTGTATTACCTATAACCAGTTATCTTTTGCTTCTTGCTCTTTTATTGCTTCTCTTGATTCAGTTGAGGTCCCGAGATCTGTTCAGCAAGCCCTATCCCATTCTGGGTGGCGGGCATCAATGCTTGATGAAATGAATGCCTTAACTGAAAATGGAACTTGAGAACTAGTTGAACTACCCTCTGGCAAGAAAGCTGTTGGTTGTAAATGGGTCTTGGCAGTTAAGTTTCATTCTGATGGATCTGTAGCTCGTCTCAAAGCTCGATTGGTTGCTAAGGGCTATGCTCAAACTTATGGGATTGACTACTTGGACACATTCTCTCCGGTAGCCAAGTTGACTTCAGTTCGTCTATTTCTTTCCTTGGCTGCAATGAATAATTGGCCTTTGCACCAGCTTGATGTGAAGAATGCCTTTTGGCATGGTGATCTTTTAGAAGAGGTATACATGGAGCAACCTCCTGGGTTTGTTGCTCAGGGGGAGTCTAGGAAAGTATGTCGTCTTCGAAAGTCATTATATGGATTGAAGCAAAGTCCTCGAGCTTGGTTTGGAAAGTTTAGCCAAGCAGTAGAAGAGTTTGGGACGCAGAAAAGTAAGAGTAATCACACTGTATTCTACAAGCAATCTGCTTTTGGGATCATTCTATTGGTGGTTTATGTTGACGATATTATTATTACTGGAAGTGATGTGCAAGGAATCTTAGCATTGAAATTATTTCTTCAAATCTGTTTCAACATCAAAGATCTGGGTTCCTTAAAATACTCCTTGGGGATTGAGGTATCAAGGAGCAAGAAGGGTATCTTTCTATCTTAATGGAAGTATGTTTTAGATTTGTTAGCAGAAACTGGAAAATTAGGGGCCAAACCATGCAGTACTCCAATGCTTCCTAATTAGCAACTTACCAAGGGTGAGTTTTTTAATGATCCTGAACGATATAGGAAGTTAGTTGGAAAACTAAACTATCTCACAGTGACTCGCCCTGACATTGCTTATTCAGGTAGCATTGTAAGTCAGTTTATGTCTTCCCCCACAGTCCATCATTGGTCAGCTTTGGAATAGATACTATGTTACCTCAAAGGAGCTCCTGGACAAGGTATTGTATATCAGAAACATGAGCATAGAAATATTGAATGTTTCTCTGATGCAGATTGGGCAAGTTCCAAGATTGATCGAAGATCCACTACTGGATATTGTGTTTTTGTTGGTGGTAATTTGGTCTCATGGAAGAGTAAGAAACAGAGTGTGGTGTCACGATCTAGTGCAGAATCTGAGTATCGAGCAATGGCACAAGCTTCGAGTGAATTGATGTGGGTCTTTTAATTTTTGATTGAAATGGGTTTTAAGATGACAGTTCCAGCAAAGCTGTGGTGTGATAACCAAGCTGCAATTCATATTGCTTCAAACCCTGTCTTTCATGAACGAACTAAACACGTTGAGATAGATTGTCATTTTTGTTTGTGAAAAGATTCAACAAAACTTGATTGCTACAGCTTATGTAAAGACTGGGGAACAACTAGGGGACATCTTCACAAAGGCTCTTAATGGAGCTCGGGTCACTTACATTTGTAACAAGCTGGGCATGATAAATATCTATGCTCCAGCTTGAGAGGGAGTGTTATAGAAGTAACGGATGTAAATAGCTGTATTTCCTATATTAGTTTTCTTAATTATAGGAGATCTAATAGTTGTATTTCCTATATTAGTTAGCTTGATTATAGGAGAGCTAATTGTAGAGTTTTTCCTTTATTAGATATATTCTTAGAATAGATAGATTAGAGTGCATATAAATATGTAACACTTTTTCATTCAAGAAGATGAATAATAACTTCTCTTCTCCATTAGTTCACAGGAACCAAATACTCCAAGAAGAGGAGCCAGGACTGAGCACCTTGCACAAAACCTATCTTCTCGGGAATAATGCCTAAAGGGCTTTACTTCCCGAGAGTTTGCCTAGTCAACGCTCCTTGGAAATCAAAGTCCAAAACAAATTGCGCTCATCGACCTAAGTGCACTTTCGAGGGCCGTGGGTATCGGGGCGTCCGCTGGATAACAAGGCATTAAGACTCGCGATCGGTTAGAGCTTCAAGGTGATCAACGTTCACTGGCTCCAAATGATCAAGCACGATCAGTCGAAGCTCTAAAACGATCAACACCCACTAGCTACAAGTGATCGAATCGTGATCGGTCAGAGCTTTAAGGCGATCAATGCCTAGGGATGGCAATTTATGACCCGACCCGCCAACCCAACCAGTGTTCGACCCTATTATAAATAGGCTTGGATTTGGGATAAACGGGTTCGGATCGTAAACGGGTCGACCCATTTAATCCATTTAAAAATGGATCGGGTTCAAGTTTTTTAGGCCCAACCTGTTTAACCCGTTTAACCCATTTAATATACGGATCGGGTCAGGTCGAGTCGGGTTAGGTAAACAGGTTATCTATTTATTAAATAGGTTAGGTCAGGTTAGATTTGATAAACAGATTATTCAATTATCAAATGGGTTAAACAAATCAGATCAGGTCGGGTTAGCAAGTTACTCGTTTAATAAATAGGTTAAACAGGTCGGGTCGGGTTACCTGTTTATTAAATGGGTCACGTTCAGATTTTAAATTATAATCCGTTTAATAAATAAGTCGGGTTCAGGTTGAGGCTTTTCTGACCTGACCCGTATATGACCCGACCTGTATATGCCCGACCCAACCTGACTGCCACCCCTATCAATGCACATTGGTTTCAAATGACTAAGTCGCGATCGGTCAGAGCCCCAAGGTGACCAACGCCTACTAGCTCCAAGTGACTGAGTCGCAATCGGTCAGAACAACAAGACGATTAGTGCCAACTGGTTCCAAGTAATCAAGTTATGATCGGTCAAAGCTCGAAGGCAATCAACGTCCACTGGCTCCAAGTAACCAAGTTGCGATCAGTCAAAGCTCCAAGATGATCAACATCCAGTGGCTCTAAGTGATCGACTCACGCTCACGATCGGTCAGAGCCCCAAGGTGATAGCACCCACTGGCTCCAAGTAACCGAGTCACGATCAATCGGAGTTCCAAGACAATCAACATCCACCAGCTCCAAGTGACCGACTCGTGATCGGTTAAAACCTCAAGGAGATTAGCATCTACTGGCTCTAAGTGACCGAGTCGCGATCGGTCAGAGCTCCAAGGTGGTCAATGCCCGTGGCTCCAAGTGACCGACTTGCGATCGATCATAGCCTCGAAGGCAACTGGTATTCACAATCAGCTATTACTAAATAATCAGGGTCTGACCCTTTCGATAATCATCATCCGGACAAGATTCTAAAGACCTTTGATCGGCCCACAAGGAGTCTAAGTGCCTGACACTACAGTGACTCAATAGTCAATTTGGTAATGTTCACATCTAGCCATCTCGAATGACAAGGATATGCAAGCCATAAGATACCAAAATAAAGAAAAATGATTTCATTGCATTATGATGAAGATGCCTAGAGGCTACAGAGGGAAAGTTATAAAAATCTAAGTGTCGAAGGAGTTAATCTTTCTTGCCCCCGGAGCTTGTGATAACTGTCTCAAGAGCTTGTTGATCATTGGAATTGCTCCAAGATCCCAACCTCAATCGATTGATCTCCCTCATCCTCCGAATCCACAGACTCGAAAAGCGACTGATCTTTTACAGTTCCCAACCCTCCCGGGGAATCCATTTGAGATGATACTCCATGGTAAGTTCGACAAGTGTCGGATCCTATATACCGGTATGGGTTCAGATTTGCCATGCGAGTTTCTATAATAAATGCAACTACATCCATACTGAAGGTAGGCAGACGATCAAGACTAAGGTCCGAATAAAGAGCCCATACCAACTCCTGGCAATTGCCGTACCCCACTTTGAGTCCCACCTTGAACATTTCAGTAGACTAATATTCCCGAACCTCTTTAGTCTCCGTAGTATGATGATACCTACTCAATTAAGATTTCCCACTCAATCGATGTTTACCCGATCGAGATCATTCGCTTAATTGACAAGCAACCTCCGTTTGCTGCCTTCGCTATGCTTTTGGGCCAGCCACCGAATAACATGTCTTCGAGCAAGGCAGTCTACTTGATCAAGAATCCACTACATCCGGTAGCCTCGACTCTATCACAGGGCTGGCCACCAACGAAGGTCTGCTTGGCGAAGGCTGCGGACTTGTTTAGGGAGGCCTGACTGATAGAGGGATGATGCCAGCGATGGTGCCTCGGCCCCCGAAACAACCATCTCCTTGCCCTGTGCCGATCATTCGAGATAGGAGATTTTTTCTTGAGCTTGGCGAAGCTCATCCTGGAGTTCGGCCAACTGGGAAGCGATCTACCATCAAGCTTCTCTTGATGCAAGCAACGACTCTAAGGCGAAGATCTCCTCATAAGTCGATAGAAGTTGACTTCGCACTTGAGCCACCTTGGGGGTTGCATCCTAAGTCACTTCAGAAATTTTTCCAGCAGTTTCTTCAACTCTTCCTTGAACCTAGTTTTCTCAAAAACGTGCGCAATGACCTTCGACCGAAATGATCGGCCTCCTCGTTCGCCCTTTCGGGCGCCTCCCATGCCTTCAGCAATTTCTTTTTTCGGTCAATGGCTTTCTTACTTGCTGCACGAGTTTTCTTTTTCAAATCATTAATATGAGCCCTAATTCCTACAGGCCCTGGAAGAGATCTGGTGACCATAGGACTGTCCGATGAAGGCTCAACGACCTAGACATGGCCATATTATTAACATGTATGGTGCAAGGCGCCGAAGGGAAATTTTCATTTCATTCCAATGAGCATAAATATTCTTACATGGATGGAAACAAAAAGCGAAAAATACAAGACTCGAAAGAAAAACAAAAATTACAAAACTTCCGCCCTTTTCCGCAAGGTTGACAGCATTGGAAGAGGGCTTACCCTAGCAGTGGAATCATCCGAAGGAGGCTCCGCAGCAATGGCAGGAGGCTCAGCGGCAACGGTCTTGGCAGGAATAAGCTCGAACTCTATGACAGGCATGATCCAAGGGCCGCCAATCGTGATAGGTGGGGCAGTAATCTCATCATGATCAGAGGGTTCCCCCTCATACTCTTCCCCTTCATCTAAGGAGGCAAGGTTCAATTTTGGATAGCGGTTCGTAACTCGATCCCAGCACTTGAGTCTGCCCAGCTCATAGCCTTTCTCGAAGGCCTCCTTACTGAACGCGATCCGATCGTCGAAGAACTCCTTGAATGGCCGAAATGCCACCACTGCATGGGCCTTTTCACTTACGAAGTCCAAGGAAGCTTTGTACCTTTCCACCGTGGCTTCGACACCCCTCTTTCCCTCATCTAGCTCCTTTGCCGCCTTCATCGCCTCATCCAGATCAGCCCTTGTTGTGGCCAAATCAGCCCTCGCTACAGCCAGATCAACTTCTACCTTGGCCAGTGACTCCCCTAGGTGCTCAAATGTGGTCTCCATTGCCTCGGTCCTTCAACGAGCCTCGCCAGTGAGTTCCTTAAACTCTCCCTACAACTCGAGGGCCTTCCTCCCTTCTTGGGCCCGGTTCAACAAATCTACGAAAAAATGACACAACTACTGAACCAGACATCAGGAAATGTGAAGGAAAAAGAAATAGAAGTAAAGGTCGACACAAGAAATACTTGCTCATGGTCATCAAAAATTGCCGTCTCAAATTTTGAAAGTCCATGGCATGGACCTTCTCCACTCCTCCCAGGACCAAAAATCTCTCAAAAGTGACTCGAACTCCTGCCAGTCTTGGGGAAGCACATCCACTAATCCGCCTCCCGAGGAGGTCTCAGAATCAGGCACGACCTCCGGGGTGACCTCAACTAGAACACTGGGAAGTAATGGTTGGGGAAGTGGTACACGAAAAAAGAATCGTAGCAGTTTCCAAAGCAGCCTCAGCCTCGACAAGGGTGGCTCAGAGAAGGCCTCCTTTGCCTCCGGCTCAATAAAGTTAACCCTCTTCGGAGTAGAAGATTTGACCTTTTTTTCTTCTGGGCCACAGACTCCCTCAATGCTTTCAGCTCCTCGGGCGTCATATCTGCAAATTACGTTACTTGATTAGAACAAGAGAATAATCAAAGGTGGTAAAGGGAATGAAAGAGAGCCCTAAACTTACCAGTAGGGAGTTGATTGAGCCTTGTACTACAAAGAGTTTCTTCAGAAAGAAGATGCCTCAAACAAGGGACTTTGTAGCCTTCAAAGTTCCTAAAATGACTCATCTCCTTAGCACTCAATTCAAGGAAATCTAAAACTGAGACTTCTAGCCAATCCCAGCTTGGCAGGCCCCAGTCATCTACGATAGGATAGGACACAAATAGGAACCACTCCTTCCACCCCTTAATGGTGGAAGGATGATGGGGGACGAAAATAAAATGATGAATGAAGAGTTTTAGCAAGCTAACTAGCAAGCAAACTTGATCAATTAATTATCAAATAAATGGGCTAAATTAATCCAAGAAAAGAATTTTCACAAGGAGACTAGTTGATCTAATTTTTAAGTCCTGCAATGTAGATCTAGTTCAAAATAAGGATTAAGATCTTCATGGCAAGGAAACCATCATTACTAGGACAAGTTAACCTTCAAATGATCAGATCTAATGAAGCTTAGGAAGAGTTTTCCTACTAATAATGATGGCTAATTATTTGGTGGAAGAAGGAGCTCTCATCACTCAAGGATTGAGGCCTAGAAGTCAAGATTGGCACTCTCTACTTTGAGACTCACCTTAGCCTTGATCTATGGTGTGGAGACCTTCATCCTTGACCTAGGAACCTAAGAGAACCTGCAAAGAAATTTGGGATTAGACATGGAAGAAGAATTGGAGTTGGAATGGAAATCAAGAAAAAAGGAAGAAGAAGAAAGTGGCCGGCGGCTTGGGACTTGGAGCTTGATCATAGATCCATCAATGGGCGTCTCATCCTTTACTCCTTGCAAAAACACTCTTCACTCTCAAACTCAAACTTAAAAACTCTCATTCTCTCCTTGGATAAGGATCTACACACTCAAACTAGCTAGAAAACTTTCACTCCAAACAAGAACTCAAGAAAACTAGAACACAAGGAAACAATCCTTTCATTAATTCAAATCATAGCATAGAATGAATATAATGAGAGCCTAGGGGCCCTATTTATAGGCTCCAATGCTAGAATTTCGTCCAAGGATGGAGAGGAGGGGATAAGGATGGCTTAGTTGGCTCCAACAATTTTTAGGTAAGTGGTTTTAACTAAAAACAAATTATTGGTAGAAAGTTATAACCACTTTGACATATGGCATCTAGAAGATCCTAATGTGGCTTTCAAATGCTGATGTGGAGGCTTAGGTGTCATAAGTTGTGGCATCTCACATGTCAAATATTGTTGGGATAGTGGAAGGCTCTTTATGTTCCCCATAAAACTTGATGTAGTGTAATTCCTTCTCCTCCAAGGTTGTTTGATGAGTTGTTCCCCCATGTGCTTCAAATCTTGGCATGAATTGGGCTTGGGCTTGGTCTTGAAGAAGCTTGAATGGTTGGTCTTAGACTTGAAGAGGATGCCCTCCATCATGCTTTAGGTTTGAGCCGAATGGGCTTCTTCCATATGTTGGCTTATGAGCCAAATCATGCTTCAAGATAATTTGGCTTATGATCATGTTTCAAAAAAATTTTAACTTGCTTCGAAAACTTTATTGACTATAGCTGCAAAATCAAAGTTAATCAAAGAATATATTCTTATTATGGTTGTCCCCATCAATTCTCCCGGGATGGAAAGAGCTCGACTCCGTCAAGTAGGAATTCATCTGGCTTTGATAGTACTCTAGGAGGTCAGGATCGATTTTTATAAGTTCTCCGAGTGATCCATGATTTTTCAGAATCAGGATGTCCTTTCTAGTGAACCAAGTAGCGCTGATAGTCTTTGTTTCGAGTAGTGATAATCTTGTCATCTAAGATTCGCACAATCCTATCTTGCCGCTTTGGTAATATGGCTGGTGGACACTCAAGGATTGATTCAGTCTCAAAGGTGGAATCAGGCCTGAATAGCTCACTAGGTATCATTGTTGGTTCCTTATACTTTACTAGATCTGAAATGTTGAAAGTGAAACTGATACCAAAGTCGGATGGTATATCTAGCACATATTATGTCCAATTTTCTTTACTATTTTGAAAAGGACCTACACCACGGGCATATGATCGTTTTGAGCATAATCAAGACATAATCTCCTTCCTGAAATTCTGACTTTTTTTATAAAATTTAGCCATATGCTTGTTAATTTCATTGCTCAAAATTTGTTTTACTAATCATGCTATACATATGACTCTCGTAATCATGGATACTTATGCATGGGACACCAAATGACAAGAGACAAACGCAAATGATACTAAATAGTAAAAGACAAACAAAAACAAAACAAGCTTAAATGGATTTTATTATCTATAGACTAAACTTTATTGTTGAGCTAGGAAACAAAATTCCTAATTTCTAATATTCCCTAAATGGTTTTGAAAACTCTGGCACAAAACTTCAGGTAGGTGGCAGTGAATCTTAATTTGGCTCCCAACATATGCCAAAAAGTCTTAATAAATATCACTGGGACCAGATCAATGGTATGGTAGATGTCCCAGCTAGATGGGATAGAAGAGTGAATGAAACGTAATGGTGGATCGTAATGGTGGATGTTCAGAAATGGAAAATCAGGGATAGAAAAATTGTTAGGAAAAATATTTTGCAGGATTTTCAAAGGCTCTACAGCTTCTTGGGGCTGATCCGTAGGGTTTTGTTCTTTGACGGTCAATACCCCAATATATGATCCTTCATCGATCTCTAGATCTAAACCTTCAACATCAATTAATTCCGAATCTTCTATGTTATCCTCAGACTGATCTCCATGGTTTTGTCCTTGGATTTCATTTTGATCATCCCTCTTGTTGATTTCTTTAGGCTGGGTAATTATTTTATCTTCAAGTAATTGTTCTTGATCATATTCGTCCATAAGGTTAGACCCAGCTTCATAAACTTCTTCCTTAAGTTCTTCAACGGGTTTAGAATTTTCTCTTTTTGGTCCTTCATTTGGACAAGATTTTGATTCTATTTCATCTTTTAATTCTTTAATTGGTTCAGAAGATCTTTCCTCTAAATTCTCAGTGGGTTCAGTCTCTTTTCTTCATATTCATCAATTAGACTTGGTTCAACTTTATATATTTCCACTTTAGGCTCTTCAATGGGTTCAATGATTTCTTTACTAATTACTGGGATGATAGGAGTTGGCTTGCTTAAAGAAATTTGGTTAGAATTTGGCCTATGTCCAGATGTATAATTCCTATTGGACTTAGGTTGATTGATCAAGAGTTCCTTCTGATATGTATCAAATTCCCTAGCAATTTAATTTGATAAACATCTTCTAGATAGTGAATTTCCCATTGAAATAATTTTCACTGGATGTCCTTACGTAGACCAGCTCGAAATCTAGATATGATCATTGCTTCATATTCGACTATACTACATCTCTCGATATACTCATTGAATTTGGCAATATAATCAGATATAGTTGTATCATCTTGTCTCAATTTGTACCATTGGTCTAAAAGTTTTTGCTCATAATATTTACCTAGATACTTTTTCCTCAGTTTACTCTTCATTTCTTTCCAGGTATTTATTTTATCCCCACTATAATAACTTTTTCGCTCAACTTCTCCCTAATATGCTTTAGCATGTCAAACTAACTTTGATTTGGCAAACTAACACTTTCTTACTTCCGACATTTTATCAAATTCAAAGTATTGATCCATTTTCTCTTTCCAATCAACATACACTTCAGGATCTAAATTTTCATTGAAAGTGGGTGCATAGGGTCGATTGCTCTTAAAGACTCTCTCCTCCTGATCTACAAAGTCTTGGCAGGGGTATCTAAGACTATACTCAGGGGTGAGATCATGACATTGGGCTCTTGGACCAAGGGGAGATGAACTAGGTGATTCAGGCTCAGCATGGATCCTATGGGCTTCTTCTATGAAATTATGGTGAAGTCGTCTTGGATTGTATTCAGGAGTGAATTCATGATGATGGACTCTTGGACCTCGAGGAATTGACCTAAGCGACTCAGGTTCGGTGGGGGTCATTGGGGTCTCTTCAAGTGTCCCAACATGGTCCTTCACTTGACCTAATTCCTTTCTTATTGCCCTAATTGTCCATTTATGGTATCAAACTTTTTAGTTAGGGTTCTCATAAAGAATTCAAGATTAGGATCCATGGATAAAACATACTAAGTGTGGGACTATTGGTATGGAGCTTCAAAACAAGCAATACAAACCTAGATTATAGGGCTCCTAGACCTAGAAGTTCAAAATACAGGAATTGACTAGGTACTACTTAAGGGTGCAATTATCCTTTCCACTGGCCAAGTAAGAGGTGGGGTTGTGGGAGGCTCCCCTCGCTTTCGTGAGGTCCTAATTAAAAACCGCAAGTCCGCTTAAGGCGTTTGCCATTAGACCTCTAGCCTTAGACACCAATTTCAAGGAGTAAGTACAAACTCAAATAATACTTTGTCTTATCTTGCACTTGAACCCGACTTGTGGGTATCCCTAGTTTTAGGTTCCTACTCGATTTCAATTATGGCTTAGGTCAATGCAAATGTGGTGATTGTTTTGGGCCACGGAAAGATAATGACCTCCTTCCCTTATGTTATGATTGAATGCCCTTAATTGGATTTAGAAATGGATGCACAAATAATCAACTTGCTAACAAGATATGTAGACTAGCACAAACATATGAGTCAAACCCGAATTTCAAAGTTTCAAAAATTCAAAATTTAAATTGAAAATTGTAGATCTAAAAATCTTGATTTCAAAACTCAAATTTTAAATTTTAAATTTCGAAATTTAGTTCGAAAATTCGTTTTTGGAAGCACAAGTTGTAAGAAAAATTTTGGCTACTAACAACTTCTAACTAGCTAGTTTTAAAAATTCGAAATTAAGATTTTAAAATTTAAAAAAAAAAAAAATTTAAATTTGAATTGTTAGATCTCAGGGTTAAGGCTTCAGATTTCGAAATTTGAGTTTTAATTCTCGAATTTTGGTTAAGAAATTCAAATTTGAAAGCTTGTTGTAGAAGTGGTTACAAGAAGCTTCTAGCCAACAAACCCTTAACCATCTAACATCCAAAATTCGAATTTTAATGAGTAGAGATCTCATATCCAAATCTAAAATTTAGAGAAAAATCTTTTTTGAATTTTTTCTAAAATTTAATGGAATAACTAAATGGAGGGAAACTAGAATTGAAACAAGCTGTGAACTAGTTAAGGCAGCAGCTTAAAGTTACGAAAATTAAACTAAGAATTTGAAGAAAATATTTTTTTAAAATTTTAGATCTCAGATCCTAACATCCTAAAGTGCAACAAAAGAGTTATTTTGGATTTTTTTCCTTTTGAAAAAAACTACTAAAATTCATGGAAAACTCAGGTTGGTGCTAGTACAGAAATTTCAGCAATCAGCAAACCTCCAATTGACTAGATTCAAAATTCAAAATTTAAATTTAAAAATCTCAAAAAATTAGAATTTAAATTGAAACTTTCAGATCTTGGGATTAAGATTTTAGATCTCAAATTTTAAAATTTAAATCTCGAATTTTTTTGGCTTTGAATTTCAGACTTGAAGGCAAGCAACACAAAGGGAACAAAATTTCAGCAACTTGACCTAGTAGAACCTAAAGCTCTGATACCAAAAATTGATGGGGGACGAAAATAAAATGATGAATGAAGAGTTTTAGCAAGCTAACCAGCAAGCAAACTTGAACAATTAATTATCAAATAAATGGGCTAAATTAATCCAAGAAAAGAATTTTCATAAGGAGACCAGTTGATCTGATTTTTAAGTCCTGCAATGTAAATCTAGTTCAAAATAAGGATTAGGATCTTCATGGCAAGGAAACCATCATTACTAGACAAGTTAACCTTCAAATGATCAGATCTAATGAAGCTTAGGAAGAGTTTTCCTACCAACAATGATGGCTAATTATTTGGTGGAAGGAGCTCTCATCACTCAAGGATTGAGGCCTAGAAGTCAAGATTGGTACTCTCTACTTTGAGACTCACCTTGGTCTTGATACATGGTGTAAAGACCTTCATCCTTGACCTAGGAACCTGAGAGAACCTGCAAAAAAAATTGGGATTAGACATGGAAGAAGAATTGGAGTTGGAATGGAAACAAAGAAAAAAGGAAGAAGAAGAAAGTGGCCGACGGCTTGGGACTTGGAGCTTGATCATAGATCCATCAATGGGCGTCCCATCCTTTACTCCTTGCAAAAGCACTCTTCACTCTCAAACTCAAACTTAAAAACTCTCTCCTTGGATAAGGATCTACACACTTAAACTAGCTAGAAAACTTTCACTCCAAACAAGAACTCAAGAAAACTAGAACACAATGAAACAATCATTTTATTAATTCAAATCATAGTATAGAATGAATACAATGAGAGCCTAGGGGCCCTATTTATAGGCTCCAATGCTAGGAATTTCGTCCAAGGGTGGAGAGGAGGGGATAAGGATAGCTTAGTTGGCTTCAACAATTTTTAGGTAAGTGGTTTTAACTAAAAACAAATTATTGGTAGAAATTTATAACCACTTTGATATGTGGCATCTAAAAGATCCTAATGTGGCTTCTAAATGCTGATGTGGAGGCTTAGGTGTCATAAGTTGTGGCATCTCACATGTCAAATATTGTTGGGATAGTGAAAGGACTCTTTATGTTCCCCATAAAACTCTTGATGTAGTGTAATTCCTTCTCCTCCAAGGTTGTTTGATGAGTTGTTCCTCCATGTGCTTCAAATCTTGGCATGAATTGGGCTTGGGCTTGGTCTTGAAGAGGCTTGAATGGTTGGTCTTAAACTTGAAGAGGACGCCCTCCATCATGCTTTAGGTTTGAGCCGAATGGGCTTCTTCCATTGTTGGCTTATGAGCCAAATCATGCTCAAAGAAAATTTGGCTAATGAACATGTTTCAAGAAAATTTATAACTTGCTTCGAAAACTTTATTGACTATAGCTGCAAAAACAAAGTTAATCAAAGTATATATTCTTGTTATGATTGTCCCCATCAAAGGAGCACCTTTAATCAGAGGCTTCATGCCCTTTTGGGCAACGAGGTACCACTAGGCCTCAGAATACGAATGCTTTTGTGCAGTGAAGGCATGGAACAAAGTAAAAATAGGCAAAACCTCAGCCAGAAAACAAAAGACTAGGAACCCTACAAGATGCCTAATGGAGTTCGGGTTCAGAACACATAAAGGGACCTCGTAAGATCTAAGGAACTCCAGAATGAAAGGAAAAATAGGGAACCTAAGACCTGCCTCAAAAGCCTCCTCGTAGACTCCTAGCCTACTGGGAGGGGAACTATCAATTTGGGCATCAGGCCCGAGCAACTCCAATTCAAACTCCTTAGGGTTGCAGTACGCCATCCAGAGGAAGGACGATCCCTCTTGGTCCATTATGGACCGGTATCCCTTCGGGCCTATAGTCTTCGGCACCGCATGCACTCTAAGCAGAGTAAAGGGATCCTTGGACCCCTTCCCTCCGGCCCCCCTCTTCGGCGGCCTCTCCTTCCTAGGCCCATCATCTATCCAGAATTTAAGAAAAAGGAAGAAGTTATAAAAGGGAAAAAGGGGCTAACCCGGGTACAAAGTGCAACAAGAGGTCGAAGATAGCAGACTCTCCAAAGGAGATCTTAAAGACAAGGAGGGACATAAAGAATGGAGTCCAGGGCAGGGATGGCAAAAAGTACCCTATGGAAAAAATGAAACTATTCGATATGGGAGTACAGGAAAGGGCGAAACAGCAATCACTGCCATTCTTTCAAATGAGATGTGCATCCCTGAAACCATCGAAACTACCCGGTAACCAACATGTGGTGCCCATAATTGACAACTTGCAACCATTCCATCGCTTGAAGTAAATACCGCACGCTCTACGAGGCACCACTAAGAGATACAAATCGAAATGCATCATTCCTGTCCATCCAGATCCCTTTGAAAATAGTGCACCTCCTAAATTTGGGAAAAAGACTTCCATGTACCTGACCCTCTCTTTCTCGAGGTACTTCCATGACCTAGCTAAAGCCGAGATAAAAAAGTAGAGGGTATCTATTGTGGAAAGTATGGTCGAGCCAAGTACATGGAGCCACATCAGCATAAATGATCCATTTAGCATAACCAACGATTAAAGATACAAGGTCCAAGGTTGAGTCTGAGGACCCAATGTAGCGCCTCTTGACCACACAAAGGCAATGCCGATCAAGGTCACCATAAAGTTGCCGACCGCGAATTGAGACAAACCATGAAGTAGGCAAGGCTTCCATCGGTAGACTCTACTGACACCAATGTATCGTTCGTCCAACAAACGAAGTCCCCGATTTAAGGGAATCACTAACTCTAGCACCACCCGGTGGGACAATGCTGCGAGCATACCATTGACCTCACCATTCAATTGACCATCACTAGGAAGGATGACTATCTGACAATTAACCAAGAATCAAGCTTCCAAGCTAGCCAATCCAAGCCAGGCTCAGTCACTCCGAAGGTGCTCGGCCATAAGCCTCCGAGCGGGCATCAATGGCAACCCTTTGCCTGAAAAGTATTAGCGAACCCATGCCGACCTTCATAAGGCGCTCCGCCATAAGCCTTCGAGTGAGCATCGACAGCGGCCCTTTACCTGAAAGGTATTAGCAAGCCCACGTTGACCGTTCATGAGGCACTTGGCCATAAGCCTCCGAGCGGGCATCAACAACGGCCCTCTACCTGAAAGGTATTAGTAAGCCTACACTGACTATTCATAAAGTGCTCAGACATAAGCCTCCAAGTGGGTATCGACAATAGCCCTCCACCTGAAAGGTATTGGTGAGCTCATAATGACTGTTCGTAAGGCACTCGACCATAAGCCTCCAAGCGAGCATCGTTAGTGACCCTCTATCTAAAAGGTACTAGAAAGCCCATGCCGACCATTCGTTGGACCAGACCATGCATCCAGTGCAGGGGAGAGTGCCCACCAAGAACATTTTCATCGATAGTTCAACAGATGTGCCTCTCCCATGACAGGAGATTCTCAGCCAAACCTCCCCAGCCAACTGAACCTTGGCGATGCATCTACTTTAAGTCCCTAAGGCACAGCGCTTTGCTCACTACCATGACTTCTATCACGTGGCTAGACTTTCCATCACGTCCCAAAAGTCCCAAATCATTGTTGGGTCTAGGCAAATGAGGGAAGCGTGCTTGGATTCATGCCACAATCTGGGCCATCATTTAATGAAGTGTGGCATGTCTTAAGCTAACGACAAAGCAACATTGAAAGGGAAAAGACATACCCTACTAGCAAGCCCCAAGCGATACATAAAAACTCCCGTCACTTTTTACCGAATCCCACATGATCTACATCATCCCTAAAATGCTCCTGAATCTCCACCTATAAAAGGGACTCTACGCAGGTCCCCAAGGCATGCATGTGCTTTCCCACTTATACTTCCCGCACTGTTGTATCGACACTGACTTGAGCATCGAAGTCTTTCATGAGGGTCACCCCTGGCAAGGCTTTTTGCAGGTACTGCCTCCCAAAGAGCCGCCTACGCCACCTTCTCCAATGCCCGCTCTAGCATCTCCCGGTGCTCAACGAATTTCGGCACCAACAGAAGTTATACCCATCAAGGATAAAATGATGAACCAGATTTATATGATATAGGATATACAACAAAACTTGGAGGAAAATCTGGTAATTATTGAGTCACAGGTTTGTGTATAAGGTTTAGAATGAAGAGGGAAATGCTCATGCCATCCTGAATGAAAGTTATAATAATGATTTTGAAACAAGTGCATCACAAATGTACTTTACAGTATAAATGAAAAAAAGAACCCCCTACATGGATGAGGTCTATCAGTCAACAACTACAGAAGATCATAAAGAGGTTTCAAATTCTACGAATTCTGAAAAGTCCTTGTAGAAGTATAAAATGATAATTTGTAGATGAGGATATAAAAAGATACATTGTGAGTTCAGATGTGAGAAGTTGCAGATAGTTACCAGCAGGAAGCATTATTACTTGGTTAGAATAATCTTAACTTGAAAAACCAGGCTGGTGGGATGATGAGGTAAATTGAGCTCACAGTATTGAAGTGACAAGAATGACCATAAAAATTAACAAAAGCATGCACATTAGTGACAATTATGATGGTTCATTATGTTTTCATAAAAGATGGGATTTGAAATGCAAAGGATAGTTTCATTATTTAATAATCAGTGTAAAGCTCAGGAGGGTGAAATAACTCAAGGAAATAATTAAAAAAAGGACTCAAAGTTTGAACTTCATTAATAATATTTCATACATATGCAGTTTAGAAGAAAACAAAAAAATGTCACTCATTCTCTCCTCTAGAATATATTTTTTTTTCACAACTTTTAATGCAACTTATGAGGAGTGAAGCAACAAGCTTGACAATCTTCATCCAAGTCTCTCCTCTGGATTAAATTTTCCACACTGTAATATTTAATGCATCTCATATAAATTGAAGCAACAATCATGACTATCTCTATCCAATCAGAGTAGAACACTTTGTAGCTACCCTGTTTGGCACCTAATACACACCAAGGAATACAAAATCAGAAAGCCGTTATGTTACCTATAGCTTATGCTTCAGCTGGTTCTGGAAGTGTGATTAAGCGTGTTCCTGAGTCGTAAACCAATTTAGTGCCACAACTGACAAGTACAGCAATGTCAGCACTTAAAACAAAGAAATTGATACAAATGCACAATAATTTTGATTCTCACCTAAAAGGAATTCTGAAGCTCAGAAAAACTTACTTTGAGCATTTTACAGTATTTGTGGAACCACTAGGTATGGACAATATACTTCCAAAGAAGGAACCATTTTCTGTGCCACAATTTGGGCAAGGGCCCTGGATATTCAATGTATCTGTTAGTCTGCACTTCTATTAAAGATGTCATTTCAAAATTTGAAGCATTTTAAACTACAAAGCACAATGTTAATTGAAGATCCACCTTTAAGATCAGAAAATCTTTCACGATGACATTAGTGAGTGACCGGGCTAACCAAAATATAAAAGGTAAAGCAGCAAACCATGTGAAAATGAAACTGAAGGGCTCTGGCAACTGCATCAGGACAATGAGCATGTAAGTAAAGAAGCAATTTTTAGAAAGTACATAGCATTGAATAATGGTGAAATTTACTAAGCTAGGTGAATGCTCCAATGGTACAAAGGAAAAATGAATGATGCATGAAGACTAGTTAGATACACAAACAGACCATAAGTTATTCTTTTGAAGCGAAAAAATATATGGAAACTGGCAAATAGGACAAAAGGCATAGGGCATTGGTTGAAGTCCTAGATGCAAGTTCATATGATTAACTGGTTGCTTCTTAAAGTGTAACTAATCAGGCCAGCAATCTAATATAATAATTTAGTAATTGGTGTTTTTTTTTCACACTTTTGATGTTAGGAACGAGTAATCATTTACAATGCAATGTGTTAATTATACTGCCTATAATGTGAAAATATCAGTTAATTGAATGAACAAATTTTGAAAAATAAAACTTCTCAAGTTATGTTATGATCTCCAAAACAAAATCTGACATATTTGGAGAGGAAAATTGAACTCAAGATATTCTCATTCCTCACAAAGAAAAATAAAATGAACTCAAGATAATGCAGAAAAAGCTTCCCACAATGCTTGATACCTTTAATCTTTAATCTCATAAATATTCTATGAAATTGTCAGCATCAAATAGCAATTTTCCATAAAATGCAACTGAGGAATCTTTGTTAACTCAACTGCATCGACTGTTCCTCAAAAAAGCAAAGAAATTAAATAGAAGAAAAGAAATGTAGAATATGCTTTGCAAATTGTTAAAATATAAATAACAATTTAGGCTATGTTACCCTGACTCTCTCATTTATCCTCAAGAACTTGTAGATGACAATAAGACATTAGTATTAGTAAGACATTTGGGTACAAAAACTGTAGGAAAAAAACTGGAAGGATCTAGCGTTTGTACAAGTATTCCAAGCAGAAACATGGAATAAGTAGTCCACTTAAGATGGAATCTAGGGTTTTCATCAAACATCAGTAAATGATTAAACTCCAATAACAGTCAATGATATATAAGCAGAGTCCTAGTTACAGACTATGATGCCGAGTAGATTGAAGCCCCTACCTAGGACTGCAACTAGGCCAGATCGTGTCCTGGTTATGGTTTGACTCAAACCCAACACATTGGCTAATTGGGTTGGGTTGAGTCGGGTCCATGGAAAATTTTTGAGACCCACTAGTTCATTTAGACCAGGCTAAGTCAAGCATGGTCCAAATCCAACCCAACACATTTGAGACCAGATCAGATAGAGTATAGGTTGGGTCCAATACAAGATAAAAGAAAAGGTACATTATCCATTCTGTGTCTACAAGGAAAACTACTAATGACAGGGAAAACAAATAAAGAACTAAAAATTGGTATTGCCAACAAGGATGCAATTCAACAATAATTGAACCTTTGAAGTATGAATAATAGACTTTAATTCAAGCCCACAAACCCAAAGATGGCAACAAGGTGACTTTTTCGAAGTCATGGATTTTGGGGTTAAATAAATGGGCCAAGCCAGGTCGAATTAGGTCATCTAATGTTTCATTAGTTTAGACCCAATCCATACACAGTTTAGTTCACCATGGCTGAGAAGGAAAAATATGATCAAACTCAACTTGATTTTAAAACAGGTCAAGTTTCAGATGCAAACCAGACCCAGAGATCCACATAATCAGTTTGGACCATGCCTGATTTTTAAACAGGTCAAGTTTCAGATGCAAACCAGACCCAGAGATCTACATAATCAGTTTGGACCAGGCCTAACTCGGTCAGGTCATGGGTTGACCTGACCTATCTACAGGCCTACCCCTAGCAAATACCAGGTCCTAGTTGAAGCTCCTATACTTGTTGTATTGAATGTTTATTTGTTCATGTGCATGTGCATGTATTCTGTTTCAGGTTTCAACTAAACACTTTAAACAAACCATAAAGATCAGGGTGTGTACCAAAAAAATGGTTAGGGTGCATGTATTTCCCATGAAAACAGAGAACAAGTAGAAGTTCAATTCTGTGAAGGTATCAAACCAGTCAGTCAGAAATCTGGCATCATAAAGGAGAATGTATTAAACCCACGGGTCTTAACTAACCTCCAAAAGATGTGTAATTTCAAAGCCCGTCAAATCATCTAGAAAGAAAAACCTGTTAGAATAAAAAATAGATGGGAAGTAAGAGCATTACTTTAGGAAATTAGCGACTGAAATTATTACACGAAAGATTATCAATTTGAAAGTCATTCACGTAAAAGTCGCAGCTACTATTACATAAGATCAATGAAATATCAATTACCAGAAGGAACAAACCTTTTACTAGAAGATAGGACTATTTATGCTTATGCTAATTGTGCATGCATCCATAACATTAGAATTTTATATGCCCAAAACAAAGTTTTTTAAGCACATTCCTCTCTGAGGACTAAAGTAAGGTACTACAGACATCAAACATCATCCAGGCCTTTCCCACCAAAACTGGGTTGGCCATAGAGAAGCAATCTTAAAGTCAATAAGGTACTGTCAGATATAACTCTATGAGATATGCTGATAATAAGGACCTTGGTCATTTCACCTGTGGGGATACTTATATGGTCAAGGTTCAACTAAACGACAGAAATAAGACTCAAAATTCATCATTCATGACAAAAATAAAATAAGTGAAGTGTGATATATAACAATGTTAAATTGAATAATTCTTATGACAATTGATATAACTCTCAGAAAATCAATTAAGCCAGAGATAATATTTGCTATGTGTACATAGACACAATATTACTTACAAGATCAGAGCAGTAACAGCTGCTGGCACATTTAATAAGAACATCTTGAAGTAGTCAACAGTCAAGTCACTGTACACCTGCAAGAAAAAGAATTAAAAATATGAAAGAAACTAAAATTAAAGAAATAAAGATTACCTTTATTTTAAGATGTGAATCTTCCAAAAGGATAAGAAAGTAAAGGTATGTTGTTTTACTGGCATTTAGCAAGTTATGTACATAAAGATTTGACCACCCTGCCACTATAATGAGGCGTGCTGAGATTATATCTTACAGATCATGTTACTTGAAAAAACTAATGGGCTTTAAATTAAAATAAAAATTGTTTGTGCCATGGGACCAATTTGCATATGCAATAATGCAAGTTCTACATTCATGTCATTAGTTATGTAATATACTTACTAATGAGACTTGCACTGCACATTAAGCTGTACTGAATACATCTATGTTGAATAATCCACCAATAGTATTTTAGGGAAATCAGATTCAGAGGCATAGCCTAGGATTGTCCAAAACTGAAAAGAGTCCAGCCATATTATTTCTAAGGTTGCTGTTTATTAGACAATTGCAAACTGCAAATATAGTTGGTTCTTAGCCATGGAATCAATACACTATATCAACACGAGTACGCCTAGCATCTTGGTACTATCTCAGTGCTTGACAACACTTGGTTTCTTACCAGTTTCTAGCTTTTTCTTAAGACCTGAGAATTATTCTGGTCCTTAGAGAGTTTATTGTTTGTTTGCTTTGATTCACGCTAGTTAGTGAACACAAGCTATCCACAGTTGAGTTGTGTGCATGGAAAGAGGACCTCAATTTTTTTTGAATTGAAAATGGAAATCATTTCCTCATACTTAGGCCAATTGTTATCCAATTGAATTGCAATAATATCTCAGTTAAGTCAAGTTCAATCTATGTGATTGTTTTACAAGTTTTATCATTTAATGTTTACCATAGAAAAAAGAATATTTTTGGGATGTTTTCCCCAAAGTAATTTGGGTTTATTTTTGAAGGGCTTATAACATGGTAGGCCATAAACAAATAGTATAAGCGCAAGCCAATGAGAAATAAGATTGTTATATAGTGAAAAATATGCCCACAAAAAAGCAGGAAAATTACCAAATCTGATGGAGATGCCAGGACTAGGCTGGAGAACAAATATTATATCAAAACACTATAGTCTGAAGCTCCATTGTCCTATAAAAATAGAATTACTTAAAGGAGATCTTGCAACAACAGCCTATTTTATTTTCTTTTTTTAAAATTTAGGCTATCAACATCATCATCATCATTATCATTATTTTTATTTTGCAAGAATGGTGTTGTGAAAATTTCAGGCACTTTGACCTTGACCCCAACATTCTATTAGTAAGTGGAGTTGGATGCGCATATTTTGATACTTGATGCTTTTTCTTTTTATACCAATGCACATAATTTTAATATTTAAAGTGTTAGGGGGTGGTGCACAGTGGGATGCCGGAAGAGTTCGCAGAAGAAATGAAAAAGAAAGCCTGAACAACGAATAAAGAACACAAGCACAAGCAACACACAAGGATTACGTGGTTCGGAGCCTCCTGCTCCTACGTCCACGGCCGCACAGGATCAAATCTCCACTATGAAGAAAGAATACATAAAGTTTTACAACAAAGAGCCCTTTCTGGATACAAACCCCAGCCCAATAGGAAGAAAGAAGAAAGAATTAAAAAAATATAGGAGAAACCCTTGCCCTCTCTCTGCCTTTCTCTCTCTCTTCCCCTTGTTTTCTCTCTTGGAAAATCCTTGGACAACTTTTCTGGTAGCAAAAGACCACTCTTTGGCTCTCTGTTCTTCATTACAGCAGCTCTCAGCGTTCTCTGTTAGGAAGAAAATGAAAACCAGTTCAGTCCGTGTCCAAAATGCATCTCCAGGTCATTGTAGAAGACCAATTGAAGCAGGGAAAGTTTCAGGCCGTCAGATCTGCGATCAGCACCTCAGATTGCGTCAAAATCCGAGTAGAACACCCCTGATCACGTCCGGAATCCTTCTCAGCTGTCGGATCGCGCATCCGACGGTCCAAAGCAACCTAAACGCCCATGGACCGCATGAGAAATCGTGCGATCCATGATGAGCCACGAGAAGCGCAGGGGAAATGCCCGCGCCGCTGCCGCCTCGGGCTGGGTCTGGGTTGCGCGCACGTCGGCTGGGCTTGGGCCACGCGCCCGCCTGCTGGGCCTGGGCCACGTGGACGCGCGCCTGGGCCGCGTGCGTGGGTCGAGCCAGGTTCGGTCTGGCAAGCCAAAATAGTTCCTCCCTTTTTTTTTGGTTTTTCTACTGGACTTCTGTGCTTTTTTGAGCTCAAATCTTGGGTGGATATGGCTCCACACCCAACAACTCTTTCGCTTGGAGACTTAGACACCCAATCTTGCATCCACCTGAACTATCAAAAATAAACTTTCAAAGAAAAATAAAAATAAGCCAGTATCCTGTACGGCGCCTCCAATCAACTAGCTCCGAAGGCCAATTAAAGTCATGCATAGCTCCAATTTTCTGCAGTGATTGTCTTCGTCAGCATATCTACCGAATTCTTCAATCCTTGAATCTTCTCTAGTGACGGACATCCATCTTCAAGCAATGCCCTAATAAAATAGTACTTTAGCTGTATGTGCTTCGTCCTTGCATGGAACATCAGGTTCTTCACCAGATGGATAGCACTCTGATTGTCACAAAACAAAACACTGCAGCTCTGCTCTCTACCCAACTTTATCAGTAACTTCTGCAACCAAATCATCTCTTTGTTGGCTTCTGTGATTGCGACGTACTCCGTCTCGATGGTAAAAAAAGCCACGATCTTCTGCAACTGCGAGACCCAGCTCACCGCTGTCCCGCCAACGGTGTACACATACCCCGTCGTGCTCCTCCTAGTATCGGCATCACCACCTAGATCTGCATCAACATAGCCCTGTACAATCTGACCGCCTCTCCGGTAACATAGGCCGACGTCCTTTATACCTTTTAGATATCTCAAGATCCACTTGATAGCTTTTCAATGTTGCTTGCCTGGATTTGCCATGTACCTGCTCACAGCTTTCACTGCATGTACAATGTCGGGCCTCGTGCAAATCATTGCATACATCAAGCTGCCAACCGCTAAAGCATACGGACCATGGCCATTGTCTTTAGCTCATCATTAATCTTGGATGACTATTCCTTCGAAAGCTTGAAGTGTACGGCCCAAGATGTCTTCATAGGCTTTGCATCTGCCATGTTGAACCTGTCCAGCACATTTTCAATGTAATTACTCTAAACCAGCTTCAGTATACCTGTCGTCCTGTCTCTTTCGATCCTCAATCCAAGTATCTGCTTTGCTGCGCCCATATCCTTCATTGCAAATTCTCTTGACAACTCCATCTTTCATCTTTCGATCTCCTGCATGCTCGGTCCAGTTATCAGCATATCAACAATATACAAGAGTAGAATGATGAAACTACCATCAAACGACCTGTAGTAACAGCAATGATCTTCCTAGCACCTTGCAAAATCACTGTTAGTCATAAATCCATCAAACTTTTTGTACCATAATCGGGGAGCCTGTTTCAATCCATACAAGCTCTTCTTTAGCTTGCATACTAGATTTTCTTTACCAGGGACTATAAAGCCAACTGGCTGCTGCATATAAATATCCTCATCTATCTCATCATGCAGGAAAGCAGTAGTAACATCAAGTTGTTCTAAGTATAAATTTTCGTGAGCTACTATACTTAGAATAACCCTTATTGTAGAGAACTTAAAACAGGAGAAAAGATCTCAATATAATCAATACCTTATTTCTGTTAGAAGCCTTTCACAACTAACCTTGCCTTGTACCTCTTGCTGCCATTGTGCTCTTCCTTGATCTTGTAAACTCACTTGTTGTGCAATACTTTCTTTCCTTCTGGCAGTGTGCTGAGCTCCCATGTCTCGTTCTTTATCAAGGACTGCATCTCGTCCTTCATCGCCAACTCCCACTTGACCGAATCTTCCATAGCTTCATCAAAGCACTTGGGCTCTCCTCCATTTGTCAACAGCAGGTAATACAATGAGGGTGAATACCTTACACGTGGTTTCGGGATTCTTGTGGATCTTCTCAGCTGAGGTGTCTCTAGCTCAGGTTCAGGATCTCTTGCTATCCCGGCAATATCCTCCTTCGTGATCTCTTCCAACTCTACTTGTTCTTTCTCCTTATCTGCCTGTCCTACTCTGTCTAGAACACTCTGGTCCTTGTACAGGCTTCTTTCATTGAACACCATGTCCTTGCTCCTGATGATCTTCATGTCCTTCTTACTCCAGAGCTTGTAACCGAACTCATCAATGTCATACCCAATGAAGAAGTACCTCTCTGACTTTGCATCGAACTTGTCTCTCTTCTCTCATTAACAGGTACGTAGGAGACACAGCCGAAGACCTTCAGGTGAGATAAGTTTGCTGACTTTCCTGTCCACTTTTCTTCTAGTAGCTTGTACTCGAGGGGGACTGAGGGACTCCTGTTGATCAGATAGGCAACAGTGCTAACTACCTCAGTCCAAAACATCTTAGGCAATCCAGCATGGAGCCTCATGCTCCTAGCTCTCTCGTTCAAGGTCCTGTTCATGCGCTCAGCTATCCCGTTCTGTTGTGGCATGCTTGGAATCTTCTCCATCTTGATCCCATTGGTTGTGCAGAACTTTTTGAACTCGGTGCTGTTGTACTCACCTCTATTGTCCAATCTCAAGCATTTTATCTTCTGTCCAGACTCATTCTCCACCAAGCTTTTTCACTTCCTGAAAGTGTAAAATACATCAAATTTATTCTATAAAAATAAACCCATATCTTTATGGTGGAGTCGTCGATGAAGGTCACATGGTATCGCGAAGCTCCAAAGGAGTCAACCGGGGAGGGACCCTACACATCGGTGTGTACAAGCTCCAGTTTTCTTGATCTTAGTGCCCTACCAATCTTGGAGAAGCTGACTCTCTTATGGTTTCCAAGAACACAATTATCGTAGAAACCAATATCTGTCATCTTCAAACCCGATAGCTTGTCCTTCTTCAGCAATACTTGCATTCCTTTCTTGTCCATGTAACCCAGCCTGTAGTGCCACAACTCTGAGTCTGCGTGTGCCAATGCCACTGCATCTCTGGTATTACAGTCATACATAAGATACCCAACTTGCTTCCTCGTGCTATCACCATCACACCTTTGATGATCTTCCAAGAGCCACCAACGAAAGTTGTAATGTACTCCTCTGAAACCAGCTACCCGGCTGATATCAGGTTTCTTCTCAATCCTGGAATATGCCTAACATTCTTGAGCTTCCAAACTGATTGATTTGGCATCTTAATGTATACCTTTTCCACAATATCCAAAGGCTCATCATTTGCAAGATAGACCTTTCCGAAGTCTCTGACAATGTAGTTGTGCATAGACTCCTTCTGTGAGGTAGAGTGAAACGAAGTTCTAGAATCTAGGATCCAAGACTCCATCGGACTGTCCATACTGAGAACCAATGCATCTGTAATTATCTCTATTGCCATATTGACATATTCTTCGTTCTGCCCCTTGTCCTTTCTTGCCCAGCAATTTTTCCTACTGTGCCCCTTCTTGCCGCAGTGCCAACAACCATCATCCTTCAGTGTTGATTGGCTCCTATGCTTGGACTTGGATCTTCCATGGCCTTTGTTACACTGTATAGTTCTTCCTCTGCCTTCTTGAGTGATCAAGGCAGAGCCAGAGTTCCCTTTAGTTTCTTTCCTTCTAATGTCTTCACTGAGAATCAGGTTCCGGACCTTTTCAAACTTCCATTTGCTCGAGTCGCACGAACTACTTACCGCTGTCACAATTGCACCCCAGCTCTCGGGCAAAAAGGATAATAGGATTAGGGTACGGACTTCATCCTCGAAGCTAGTGTCAACTGAACTCAACTGACTAGTAATCAAATTAAATTCATTGATATGATTAGTTACGGATGTACCTTTGCTCATCTTCAAGATGAGCAGACGATGCATGAGATAAACCTTATTAGAGGCCGAAGGTTTCTCGTACATATTAGATAGTGCCTGCATCAATCCAGCTGTCGTCTTCTCCTCCAGGATGTTGAACACGACGTTCCTAGCCAACATCAGACGAATGACTCCCAAAGCCTGGCAGTCTAGCAAATCTCGGTATGCTTGTGACATCTCGATAGGTTTCTTTCCCAGCAACGGTAGGTGAAGCTTTTTCTGGTACAGATAGTCCTCAATTTGCATCTTCCAGAATTCGATGTCTTTCCCGTCAAACCTGTCGATCTTGACTTTTCCTTCATCTCCTACCATCGCTTCCACTTGAACCCGGGGCTCTGATACCAGTTGTTAGGAGGTGGTGCGCAGTGGGATGCCGGAAGAGTTTGCAAAAGAAACGAAAAAGAAAGCCTAAAAAATAAATAACATAAGCACAAACAACACACAGGGATTACATGGTTCAGAGCCTCCTGCTCTTACATCCATGGCTGCACAAGATCAAATCCCCACTATGAAGAAAGAATACAGGAAGTTTTACAACAAAGAGCCCTCTCTACATGCAAAACCAAGTCCAATAAGAAGAAAAAAGAAAGAATAAAAAAATACAGGAGAAATCTTTGCCCTCCCTCTGCCTTCTCTCTCTTTCCCATGTTCTCTCTTTTGGAAAATCCTTGGACAACTTTTCTGGTTGCAAAAGACCTCTTTTTGGCTCTCTGTTCTTCGTTACAGCAGCTCTCGGCATTCTCTGTTAAGAAGAGAATGAAAATCAGTCCAATCCGTGTCCAAAATGCATCTCCAGGTCACTGAAAAAGACCAATTGAAGCAAAAAATGTCTCAGGCCGTTAGATTTGCGATCAGTGCCTCATATTGCATTAAAATCCGAGTAAAACACCCTTGATCATGCCCGGAATCCTTCTCAGCCATCGGATCACGCATCCGATGGTCTAAAGCAGCCCAAACGCCCATGGACCGCGTGAGAAATCGTGCGGTCCATGGTGAGCCACGAGAAGTGCAGGGGAAACGCCCGCTCCGCTGCCGCCTCGGGCTGGGCCTAGGTTGTGCACGCCCGCCGGCTAGGCCTGGGCCGCACGCCCACGCGCGCACGCGTGCCTGCGCTCCTGGGCTGCATGCGTGGGTCGGGCCGGGTCCAGTATGGCGGGCAAATCCAGTTCCTTCCCTTTTTTTTTGGTTTTTCTACTGGGCTTTTCTGGGCTCGGATCTTGGGTGGATAGGGCTCCACACCCAACATAAAGGACATTTTTTCATTGATTGTATAATGTACATTCATGGGCTAGAGTTGTATCCATGGGTCCAGAGGCAAAAGCATCCAAAGCAAGGTTTGTTGTACCAGTTGATACAACTGTACGAGACCATACCATATCGATATTCTATTTCATACTGCATCAAAATGCATACCAACACTATAATATAATGGTATCGATATGGGATCCAGTATTGAGACGGCGAACCTTGATCCAAAGCTTTCAAAACTAGGACATTCTTTCAAAGACAAAAAAAATAGTTCAAATCTACAAAAACAAAAATAAAGTGGGTTGTTTTTTCAAAATTCTCTTCCTCAACTATAGGAAACACAATCCTTTAGTTATTATAGCTTCAACTATGAATGGAATACCACAGTAACAAGAAGAATACAATAAGTATACTTTCTCATATGCAAAATAGGTAATTTGTGAATTGTTTCTGGTTTTAATTTCTTGAAATCCTTATCACTTAATAACAATAAAAAGGATGGCCCAATTCATAAGGCTTCTACAATTGTGAGGTCTAGAAAGAGTAAGATGTACACAGCCTTATCCTCACATACTGAAAACTTGCTTTCATGTTTCGAACCCATAACCTCCAGGCTATAGGGACGCAACCTAATTATTGTGCCAAGGCTCACCTTCTCATTGCTTAATAGCAATGCTTGGTTAATATTTTTTTGATCTCTTATCTACCTTTAGAAACTGTTTACACCAACAAGTTTCATGCAAGCAATGTTGTCTTGCATGGGTTCTTGTAGAGCTCTATGCATAGATTTCCTTTAACATTATAAATTCATTTTGTCATATTTGTTGAAGTGCACAGACTTCAAGTTTCATGCAAGCAATGTTGTCTTGCATGGGTTCTTATAGAGCTCTACACATAGATTTCCTTTAACATTATAAATTCATTTTGTCATATTTGTTGAAGTGCGCAGACTTCAATAGAGTCACATATCTCCTTTGACAAGTTCTATCAACACATAGCAACCATGACCATATCATGTTCATGAACTGTCCATATGGTCCTATTCTCCTCTTTTCTCCATGTTAATGGCATAATTTCCATCGCTTATGATCTTGGTCTAATTTATGCTTTCTAAACAAGGATTTAAGTGCCCAACCATACCACATCACGTCTATAGGTCATTATTATGTAAGAATAGATACAATTCACTTATTAGCTACCATCAAGAAACTTGAGCTATTGAGAATTATTTGTGTCCTTAACGTCCAAATATGTTCTATAGTCCTAGTCTGGATGACTTGAAGTCATGCAAGGTAAATATTTTAAAATAATAATAATAATATACAAGATTTTAAATCTCATGGGATGGAGATGTCCCGGTTTCTTTATAGAATAGGATACCCCGCTGTCCTATCTCATCTCGGCAATGGTTCCGGTCATGCATCCAGGTAGATAGCCTCCATCTCTCTACCTATCTTTCCTTTCGTTTCTTTCTTTTCTCGCTTTCCTTCTTTTCTTTTTCTTCTATCTTCCTTTCTTTCCTTTCCTTTTTTCTTTTTTTTCCTTATCCCTTTCTTTCTTTTTTCCTTTTTCTTCTTCTTTCTCTTTCCATTCTTCCTTCTTTCCTTTGTTTTTCTTCTCATTTCTTTTCCTTTTTTCATTTTTCTTCTTCCTTCCTTTCAGTTCTCTTTTTCTTCATCTTTTCTCCCCAAGGTTTTATATCCCGGCAGAATGGGGGTGTCCTGGCCATCCTGTCTTTTTCCTGTGAGAAAACGGGACCAAGATAGGCTCAGGACTCTAAAACCCATCCATGTAGAGACAGAAGAAGAAAAAGAAAAGGAAAAAAAGGAAGAAAAGATAAAGAAAAGGAAAAAAAAAGGAAAGGAAAGAAGAAGAAAATGAAAAAAAGAAAAGAAGGGAGAAGAAAAAGAAAGAAAAAGGAAAGGAAAGAAAGGAAGGAAGAGAAAAGCAAGAAAAAAAGAAGAAAGAAAAAAAAGAAAAAAAGAAAGAAAGGGAAGAAGGGGAGAAAAATGGAGGATATCCACTAAAATACATGACTAGTACTATTGTCAGGACAAGACAGTGGGATGTCTCATTTTATGGAGAAATCGGAATACCTTTGTTTTACAGGATTCAAAACCTTGCTCCTTCCTTTCTTTCTTCCTGCTTTATTCTTCTCTCCCTACATGGATGGGTTTCGGAGTCCCAACCCCATATCGGTCATATTTTCTCACAAGAATAGGATGGGATGGCTAGGACACCCCCCGCCCCGTCAAAATGTAAAACCTTGATCACATATATCTAAGGTTCTATATAAAAATATATTTCTATACATTAGTTGAGAACCATGTTTAGCTATTTAAAACATTTCCATATAACGATATAAATTGATTAAATTTGACCTATGTTAAAAACACATCTTATGGTACCAATGCATGCCAACTAACAGCATGGTATGTATGAATGACACGGGCACCCAATACCTTTTGCTTTCAGAGTATTTGCTAAGACAATTTAAGCTCCTCTATACTATTTCACAAGCCTTAAGCTTCCATATACTCTGAAAGAATATTTGATTTCTAAGCAAAATTTGACCATTGAGATAGCTTTTTATCACTAGATACTAGAACTGCTGCTAAGCTCACTGAACTGAAATGTCAGGCTGGTGAGAAGAGGAACCTCTAGTTGATCTTACATGTTTCCTATTCAAATTACAGAAAACATAGTCCATCTCACTATATCTAAGCTTAATATTGCATATCTATCAAACACGGCCAACTGCTTAATAATCTGTCCATTTCATACTTTCTATCTTTGTCAGCTAAACAAACCCTTATTTTGTGCTTTATATATATACAATGTACAAAAATATGAACCATCAAATGTAAAAAAGCAACATCCATAGCCATCAACAGTGACTCTAGAAAAACCAAATAATCCTACAAGACTCATACTAGTCTCCCAGAAAACCCAAAATCTAATCATTGAATTGGATGAGAATGGAAATACACAAAGCTGCAGTTTTTGTCAAACATCAAAAAATCATAGCATGATATATGGGAAAGCAGGTCTATGTGATTATTATTTTCAGATTCTTCAAGACATGCAAATGAATCATTCAATTGGAAATTCATATATAGACTTATGATACATGGGTCACAGACAATCAAAAAGATTCAGAAAACTCACTAATATACCTTTCTGCTACGAAGACTGCATCGTGGGCCTTCTTGTACAATGTCACTCCCTTCTTTCTACAAATTATGTACATCAAAAATTTTATAAACTAGAAGAACAAAAAGAGAGCCGGATAACATTTGTAGGTATCACAGATAATAATTCATTTCTTTAGATTGCTAGAATTATTTTGGACACATAGAACAGTCTGAAAATCCCTCAGGAGGAGACTATGATGTAATTGATTTAAGCTTCCTACATAATAAACCAAAAGAACACATAGGGATTAACCGACCAAAAAATAAAGAAAATAAACACAGGGCATCAACAAGCCCATGCATCCACCAATCAAGGATACCACTAATTCTTGTAGTCTAGGATTTTTATTGATAAATTATTTCTATATTTACAAAATTTTAGCACAAAACATACACTTATCAAAATAAATAGAAAATATCAAAAGATGAGTGATCTGTCTTGCAAAAGGTAATTTGCCTTGAGAATAACAATTTTAAATTAGAGGTTGCATTTTTAAAATGGTTAAGCTCACAATATCCTTTAATCAACAATACTTACAGCCATCCTGCCAATAATTTATGAATTGCATGTCTTTGAGATGCCTATCAAGGAGGGCAAGCATAAAGGAGATATCATGAAGTGATAGTTGTAATTTATATGTTTGCCTTGGAGAAAGTAAATGGAAGGAAGCATGCATGAATGAGTTGTACATATGCATGTATACATGCATGCATGCATGTTTGAAATAATAATTGCTCTCAATTGAGGTCAAACAATCAACCTAGATGGGTGCACAGTGCCTTTTTTTGATCAAGCAAAATTAACCAATCAAATGTACTAACCATTGAGCATAAGTGAGGAAAATCTTGTAGAAGAAGGTTTGGTACAAACAAATTCATAAACTTGTTTTGATATTATTCATCTGGAGAGAACACCTATGCACCCATCTCTCCTACTTCAATCTACGAAGTGTTATATCCTTTTCCTTTTCCATCTTTACCCTCAGCTCTTCTTTTTATTCAAATTTTACCCTCTGAAATGGTAGAGACTGTCACATGCAGTCAACAATTCCTGTATCCCGTTTAATCCACCAGGAGAGATTTGAACTGAATGAATCTAAATGAATAATATTACAAGCCCCACTATTTGGTCTCCACTACTGTCCAGTCTAGATCATTCACTCTAAATTAAAGGGTCATCTGCATCATATGTGATGGGATCACACCCGTCAAAAAATTGTGTCACATTATTTGCATAACAAAATGATGGTAAATTAGCCATCCATTAGACGTCCCTTTCAATTGGACACATACATGTAATGGACTCATACCATCCATGATAATCAATCACAGGCATAGCACATTTGAAATGCTAATCATTATTAAGGTTAATCAAAAGCTAATGAGCCAACCACTAAAATCATGGCAAAGCCACCATCCAACCTCCAATAAGTGCAATTATTCACAACTGCATAATATGATGATAGATTGAAAAATATTCAAGAAAGCCTTGTGTTTGAATTTCATTCTTAGTTAAATTCCCCCTTCCACTGAGATGAAACCCAAAAAGGTTCATAGAAACCAAACCCTTAATCTCGACTTCAATTCATCAAACTCAACATCTGTCATTAGGGGTTTCCCAGATGCATAAGCCATTGAAGCTTCCAAAAGCTTTTGTTCATCCGAACCTATTATAATAAAGAAAAAAGAATATTCAGAAAATGATAGTATTAAAATATCTTCATATGTGCTGTAACTTGAAATTCAAATGAGTAGCCAAAGGATTAAAATAATCATGCAACGTGTAATAGGAAAGGTTAGACATACTTAGCATAACGACACTGCTTCCTTCCCACATTAATTCTTCCTTCAGATTATCAAATTCCTCATTAGACATTATTGCTTTTTTCTCATAGTAGAACGACTGAATGCAGAAGAAATAAAGAGTGACCATCTCTCAAAAAATACTCACTAAGGCATATTTATGTCAAATTGTCAAATTAGGAATGTCTGTCACAGATATGATAACTAAAATAAACATGTATAAATAGAATACTTGTAATGCTTGTAGAAATTCCTGTTCAAGTTCTCCCAGGGTCTTCTTCTCTGCCTTCTTATCTATGCTGCAATATGGCAAGATTTTGCTATCAACAACTTCATCATCCTGAACCTGACCTGGAATGGGACATTGACAGAAGGATAAAATTAGATTGTATGCCACTTCGACTACAAACATATAAGAAATTTGCAAGACACATGCCAAAGAAGCATAATAGATGAAAGTTTTTGAAATATAGTATCCATAACTTGCTGAGCTGAAGAACAACTTTAGGTGCTTCCAATCAAATCTACTTTGTGTTTAAGCAATCTCTTGAAACAAGTCCTCCAGTTAGTCATGCATGAAAAGATCATTCTTTTTAAAGGTGGAAATATCAGTGAAGACAAATAAATTAACTCACCGGTGGGGAGTTTTGTAGTCATTCTAGGAACAAACTTATATGAAGTCAGCCATCTAATTGTGCTGTTTGTCTTTATCTAGGATAATTTCCTAAACTAGAGTTTACAGCAATTTTCACAACATTTATCCTGCTTACTGCTGCAGCAGCCCCGTTTCATGGAATAGGTGATTTCAGTCAAAGGGCCAAGGTTTTTCTGGAATTAATTCTACACCAGATTCTTGTTTACTCTTTCAAGTTTTTTCGGTTTTACTTTGGGGTATTATAAACATGTAGGGCCCTAACAACTCATAAGAAGCAAGAACTGCTAAACTGTACCCAATGAAGAAGTCGAGGGCATTGCCAAACCGGACCAGCTAATAACTAGGCTAGTTCAACCATCCAATGTGTTCCATGTTAAAAGCGGCCTGAACTGGGTTGAGCAGCTATTTGGCCTTTTCTGGAACTGAACCGGGTTTAGGCTTATATTCAAAAATCTCCCAATCTTTTTCCTCTCTCCTCTCCTCTCTAGTGAGTTGCAAGTCACGATTTTCAAGATTGAGGACATTAATGATTTATATCCACTCCATGGTTTGCTTAATCTCACCATATTCCAACCATGGCTTGGTATTCTCACTCTAACTCAATGCATTTTGTTCAGAAACTGGTTCTCCAAAGCCTTAAACATGTATTCTCGAAGAAAGACACCTACATAACAGAGATGATGTCAAGCAAATTATTTAAGAGGAAAAATATTTAAACACCATACTGTTGATTTCATACTTCACTGAATCACACAGAGCATGTCTCATCCCCATTACTTGAGAGCCCTATTCGCATTCCGAACATGCTATCAACGTCATGCAAAAAAAATGCCATGATCAACAAACTAATTTCATTATTACAGTCGACTAATAATTCGAGGGGAAATGCCAATTTCCTTTGTCTTTGCCTCTCTTATTGCATTTCCACAGCACCTTCAAAGTTTATGTTGCAAAATTACCGACATATTCAGAATTTAAGTTAAAACAAAAAGAAGAGAAACGCACATAGAGAAGAGAGAAAGATGAGGCCTGCTGACCTTGCTGATCGGTGGCCCTGGGACGCAGTACGAGCAGCCTGCGCCGCTGGTGAGAGGGAAACCCAAGGGAGGCAGCATAGATGGAAGATCTCCGGAAGGAAGAAGAGGACGAGGAGGGGAGGAGAGAGGGCTTGAAGTGGAGAGGAGATCCGGAGGGAAGGCGAGGGGAGAGCGAAGATAGCCAGGCCTTGGAAGCCATCCGTTCTGGTCGAGCAATTGATGGCAAAGGTGGGTGGGCGCTGCCCAGAAGGAAAGAGTGTGCTTCTTAGAGCCGGGATTTGGACCATGCGGGTGGGGGGATGGCCGCGGGATAAGGGAATGGGGCAACGTGTGGAGGGAAAGACATGGGAGAGGCGAGAGATCGAAATCCCCCCGACCGTTGTTTGTGTGGGGCCCCCACTAGGTGAGAACGCTTAGACCTCCGCCAGCAAAGAGAGAGCAAGGAAGGGCATTCAAGAGATCAAAGAGAGACCTTTGTATATAACCCACTGACCATATATTCGTGTAATGATTTTGCGGGTAACCCAATTAAATTTCAGTTAAATTTGAAATACGTTACTGGGAGCTATATGATCGGAACTCCAGTATTTTTGCGGAGCTAGGCTTATATATTCGTTCTGTTAACGGAGAGCAAGAATGGACCATACCAACTTTTTCAGAAAGATCAAAAAATATTAATAAAAAATATTATTTTTATAAATATCATTTACTCATTTATAATATTTTTCGGAGATATTAATTAGTATATGTGCTTAAAATAATGAAAGATATTGAAATAAAATTAATATTTTTTTAATACTCAATGATAATAATTGAAGTATGGAATTTATATTTAGCTAGCTAGGTTAGAACCACGGAAGAATGAGCCCATTGACTCATTGGCCATTGTCCATCAATGCCCATTGGGCCATTGGTTACATTCTATCAATAAATCAATAATAATTTATAAAGGTATAGCCATACAGAAAAAGTAGTTGTATATTATTTATTTATTTTTTTTCGCTCAGTGCCTCAGCCCTCGGGCCCTCAGACTCTCACTCAGTCACTGCCTCACTGGTAACAGAGGCTGGACCGCAGGAGCTGGGAGGGCTTCGCTAGTTCTCCGGACTCCGGGTCAACGACGGCCCGGTCGCCCATACCGTCTCCGGCAGAGCGGCGGTTCGACTGTCGGCAAAGCAACGAAGAAGATAGCGGGTGGCCCAGGGTGGGGATCGTGGGATGGCGCCGCGATGGGTGGCCGTGGGGGCAGCGGATGCCCTGTCGCCTATCGGGGACTGCGGCCGGCGGGTGCCGGGTGGTTTTAGGGCGAGGTGGCCGGCGAGTGCCAGGTGGGTTTGGGGCGACGGTCGGCGGGTGCCTTGGGCTTTCAGATCTTGGAGGAGATCGGAGATGGCTGCCAGTGCCCGGCCGTCGGTGGCACCGCGACGGGTGGCCCACCCGGGGTGGGGCCGTGGATGCCCTGTCAGCTATCGGGGACGACAGCAGCCGACGGGTGCGGGATGGATTTGGCCTTTGGGCTTCCAGATTTTGGTGGAAAATGAGACCCATGTGAGTTGTTCTCTAGAGTTTTTTTTTTTTTTAACAAGGCTTGTTAGGAAATTCGAAAATTTTTTTCATGTTTTTTTTGTTATAAGATTCAGTTTGGAATTTTTATCCGATTTATATGGGATTGGTTTTGAGATATTTGAGAGGAGTTTGGAAATTTTTATCCGATTGAGATTGATTTTAAAAAATTTGAGGGGGGACCAAATACCTATTTGATAAGGATTTAGCGTAGATATAAAATGGTTTACCAAAAAATTAGGGGTATAAAATGGTTTATCGAAAAATTAAGATGAGCCAAGCCCCCCTGCCCCCAGCAGTCCGCCACTGACGGGAAGGGCACGCAAAAAATTTGTAGTCCGAATCGAAATGGTATAGCGGGCTGGAGTCTGTTATGAAAAGCTACACCGGGATAAAACACTTCTACTTTTTTTTTTTTTTTTTTTATCAAAAAAAATAAAAAAGATCAAAGAACCGCCTGACGCGCAACCAAGCGGACGTGGGAGACGGCACGCCTTCAAGGGTCCTGATATTTCCGGCGGAGAGTGGGGATTGAGACTGGTCTGAAGGATTTGATGCAAAAGGTCGATCCCCGGATCCTTTGATGGTTGCAACCACCCAAAAACTAGCAGGGTTTTAAAAAGGGTTCCAGGTTACTGGCAGACAATAATTAAAATGAAAGTAAGAATGATAAGAAGTAAACTTATAGAAAATTCAACCAGTAACATTTACGTTAATTTTTTAATTATGTTCCAAAGATGAATTTTATGCTCTTTTATGATATTTATAAAAAAATATTTAAAATATCACAATATTATTATTATATATATATATATATATATATATATAATTTTTTTTAAAAAAAATATTTTTTTTATTTTTTAATCTTTTTTTCATTAGTTTTTTTTACCATCTATCTTTCCACCACCATGTGCCTCCATGCTCGTCTTCTCGCTGCTGCACCCTCTCCACTACCACATGCTATCTCTTTCCTCCTTCATTCATCTTCTCGTTGTTGCATGTTGCGCTTCCTCTATCTACTTTCCCAGATCTTATGAGAATTTTTATGATTTGGACTAACATTAATTGATATTTTTTTTATTAAAATCCGGGCTGATTTTATAGTCCATGTTGATAGACGTAGGTTGAGCCCATTGGTATGTGATCATTGGTTGGGATAGGAGCATCTCATGTGATTTGGTGTGGTTGAGGCGGCACAGTGTAGGCCTTAGCCCAACTTGACTCGTGATGGGATGGTCAGTTAGGGTATTTTTTATTTTATTGGCTAGGTTCCCTCTCCGCTTCCTCTCTTTATATATCATGTATACGGTGATTTTGTGGTATGGTGATTTTTTCTATCGAGAGCCGCCTTTCTAAGGAAGATCGGAGAGAAGGACTCTGCCTGCGATATTTGTATAAGCATCGAGATCAAGGATCTGGATCAGAAGATCATGGCGAATACAGGTAAGTAATTATTTTTCAGATCTAATATATCATTCTAATTTTCTGATCGATTCTAGGAATTTAGGAATTGTTTTTCCTATATTTGGTATCAGAGCTTAGTCCTAAACTGCCGGCAATGACCCTTGATCCCTCACTTACCGGCGCATCCATCGATGAGATCACCGCCCCGGCCGGCCGAGAACTTTCGATCATTGATTCCGGTGAAGACCTCGGAGATCTGGAACAAGTCCACTGCCGGAAGACGGGGTAAATACCTCTTTGTCCTTTTCTTTTTCTTTTTTTTGACAGATTGTGCCACCGGTGATCCATCGGTCGCTGCCATCGGGAAGAGGGGGGAAGGGGTTTGGTATGGGAGACTGGCCAGAATGCGCCCGACGATGATGGCCCAAGCATGGCCAATCGCGGCCCACATGGTCACCGCCATTGGGCAAAACCTTTTTTTTTTTACACGGTTTGTGATCTCAGTCAATTGACCGAGATCCAGCAGTTCCGGGGCGGGATCTGGATGCCCGATCACCGTCGGGGTTCAGAGATTTTTTTTTTTTAATGAGATAATGGGTTAACGGATTTTGGGTTAAAACCCAAAACCCGCAAACCCGCCAACCTTTCTTCCCCACGATCAAACCCAAAAAACAGAGCTTCATCTATATAAATTATGGCATATTAGACCTACTCATCATGCTCCGCATCATATCTTTCTTGTCGGTTTCTCCTTCCATCTCCGGTCATGGCAGCATATCTCGATGCTGCCGATTACCCCATAGCACAGATCTCTGTGCAAACACAGATCTATAAAGATCGGTGGAAAAAAAAATATTTTAACAGATCTAATATTTCTAATATTTTAGATACCAGGGCTCTGATACCAAATGTAGACCTTGTGATTCTCATGTGGTTAAAGGTCACGAGTTCAGTAAAGATCAGTGTCCAAAGAATCAGCTTGAGAAAGATAAAATGAAAGATATGCCTTATGCCAGTGCTATAGGGAGCTTGATGTATGCTCAAGTTTGCACAAGAAGAAATTGTTTCTATTCCCATATCCAGTCAGAATGATAATTTGATTCCTGCTCCTATTGAAGGAATGGATGATGAAATCCATGATCCACCTAGCCCTTTTCAGAATCTTCAACCGGTGGAAGAAGTCCAAGTTAGACGATCTGTTAGACAAAGAAGATCTGCAATTTTAGATGATTTTTATGTTTATTTCGGGGAGAATGACTTTGATATTGGGCATATGGTTGATCCAGATACTTATATTGATGCTGTCAATTCCTCCAATCTGATTTATGGATAAATGCTATGAAGAGGAGATGCAATCTATGGCCCATAATGATGTGTGGGAGCTTGTTGAGCCTCCTGATGGTTGTAAACTTATTGGATGCAAATGGATATATAAAACTAAAAGAGATTCCAAGGGAAGAATTGAGCATTTCAAGGCTAAATTGGTAGCAAAAGGCTTCACTCAAAGAGAAGGTATTGATTTTATTGAAACTTTCTTTCCAGTATCTTCAAAAGTTTCTTTAAGAATAATCAAGTCCTTGGTGGCTCATTATGATTTGGAGCTATATCAGATGGATGTTAGAACTGCTTTCCTGAATGGTAATCTTTGTGAAGAGGTCTATATGAAGCAACTTGAAGGTTTTCAAGAAAGCGGAAAAGAACACTTGGTGTGCAAATTAAAAAGGTCCATCTATGGTCTGAAGCAGGCATCACGATAATGGTATCTCAAGTTTGATGAAGTTGTGACCTCTCTTGATTTTGAGAAAAATAAAATTGTTCAATGTATATATCTCAAGATCAGTGGGAGGAATTTTATCTTCCTTGTCTTATATGTTGATGATATCCTGTTTGTTAACAGTGATTTCGGTTTGCTTTCTGAGACTAAACAAATGTTTCAGAGAATTTTGATATGAAAGATCTTGGTGAGGCATCCTTTGTTTTGGGAATTGAAATTCATAGGGACATATCTCGATGTTTATTGGGTTTGTCACAAAAGGCATACATTGACAGAATTCTTCAGAGACTTAGTATGCAAAATTGTAGACCTTGTGATTCTCCTATGGTTAAAGGTGACAAGTTTAGTAAAGATCAGTGTCCAAAGAATCAGCTTGAGAAAGATAAAATGAAAGATGTGCCTTATGCCAGTGCTGTAGGGAGCTTGATGTATGCTCAAGTCTGCACCAGACCTGATATTGCCTTCATAGTGGGTGTTTTTGGAAGATACTTATCAAATCTAGGTTATCAATATTGGATTGTTGTAAAGAAAGTGATGAGGTATCTATAGAAAACCAAAGATTATATGCTCATATATATGAGAGTTGATAATCTTGAGTTGTTGGATATTCGTATTCTGATTATGCCGGGTGTCCTGACGATCTAAAATCAACTTCTGGATATATTTTATGTTGGCTGGTGGTGCAGTATCTTGAAAAAGTGTTAAACAGACACTGACTGCATCTTCTACCATGCAAGCTGAGTTTGTATCTTATTATGGAGCTACTACTCAAGCTATTTAGTTAAGGAATCTTTTGGCTGGACTTCAGATTTTGTATTCGAGTTCCAGACCAGTGTTGATATACTGTGATAATATGGCTACGGTATTCTTTACAAGGAATAATAAGTCATCCAGCAAATCTAAACACATTGAGCTGAAGTATTTGGCCGTCAGAGATCTTGTAAAGAATGGTGATATAATTGTTGATATATAGATACAGAGTCCATGTTAGCTGATCCTCTGACCAAAGGTTTGAGGCCCATAAGCTTTGTAAGGCTTGTTGAAAATATGGGCATAGTGAGTTCTTTTGATGTACTTGGTTAGTCGGAGTGACTTTATGATTAGACTTTATTATCATCATGAATATTTTTTTCATAAAACATGAGTTTTTGCATGCATTGTTGTCATGATAATTATTTTGTTTTATGGTTTTGTATATGCACATGTGAAATAAAGTATAATATAGTATCTCAAGATTGTGTCTTTGTCTTGAGAATGACAGTTGTATGAGTATGTCTCATTTAATAATTATGAGATCTCATTGTGTTTGGGGACATACAGACTTCTTTGAAATTGTAAGATTTCTCTAGCTTGTGATATAGCATGTGATTATAGAGAAATTTTGATTGAGGGTACATATTTTAATTTATTTTGATTATGAGATATCTCTTTTGGTTATGTACCTGACTAAGACCTGGTATCAAGTTTCAGATTTATTGTGTTGTCTCGTCATTGACACCATTGTTGAGTATGTGAGACAGGATGGCTTGTTGTTTGATGTTATCACGATTTCTCTTGCTTATTTTGTTTCTAAGCATGTTGACGAGAAATTGGAGGACTGACAATGAAAAATAGCATATTTTATTTAATCACCTTGATGCAATTTTCTTGCTACACTACCATACCAAGATTCATGCCGGTGGTATTTATGATGCTTGTAACCATGGATAAGTCTTGTATCAGTTAAGTAGTACAATGGCTCCATGATTCGGCATCATGGATACTATTAGACCGAGTCGTTTGTAGGTACTGTCTATGGATCATATGGTGGCCGTATTTTGTTTTCAACTCGAGAATTATTTTTTAAAAATAAAATGTTTTCAAAATTATTAATTAATGTAGTCCAAGTGGAAGAATGTGAGAATTTTCTTGATTTGGGCTAACATTAATTGATATTTTTCTTTTATTAAAATCCGGGTTGATTTTATGGTCCATGTTGATAGACGTAGGTTGAGCCCATTGTTATATGATCATTGATTGGGCTAGGAGCACCTCATGTGATTTAATATGGTTGAAGCGGCACAGTGTAGGCTTTAGCCCAACTTGACTCATGATGGGAGGGTCAGTTAGGATATTTTTTATTTTATTGGCTAGGTCCTCTCTCCGCTTCCTCTTTTTATATATCACGTATACGGTGATTTTGTGGTACGGTAATTTTTTCCATCGAGAGCCGCCTTTCTGAGGAAGACCGGAGAGAAGGACTCTACCTGCGGTGTTCGTGTGAGCATCGGGATCAAGGATCTGGATCAGAAGATCATGGCGAATACAAGTAAGTAATTATTTTTCAGATCTAATATATCATTCTAATTTTTTGATCGATTCTAGGGATTTAGGAATTGTTTTTCCTACATATCTATCATCCATGACAGGCAATCCACCCTCCACAGCATCCTCAGGTCTCCAATCATGGAAAGAAGCAAAGGCATTGGCAATGAGGTGGGCATCAATCTTGGCCATGTTTTGCTGCCAATAAAGGATAAGGCAGAGTAGGAGCCGCGGTAGAGGATCTCATAGCGTCGCCATAAATCTTGGGATGGCCAGGGTGGCACGACGATGTTGGCGAGGCGGGGATCTCATAAGGGTCGCGACATATCTCAAGATGGCCAAGGGTGCATCGTGGTTGAAGGAGCACCACGAGATCTCGTTGTAGTCGGCAATGTGAGGGCACGATGATGGGAGGTGAAGGTTGCAGCGATCGACAATAATGAAGGATGATATTATGAATGTATAGAATATTAAGAAGTATATTATTTAGAATATTCTATATAATTTTTAAGATTACTAGAATATTCTATATGATCTTTGGAATTGTTAGAATATTCTGTATGATCTTTGAAATTACTAGAATATTTTTTATAATATTTGAAATTATTAAAATATTCTGCATCATACTTTCTAATATTCTGTAAATTCCTGATAGATGAGAAGGTAGACATACATAGCAGTAGAGATAAGAGGGGGGGAGGATGCGTTCGTGCTCTATTGAGAAAAGATGGAGGGGAGGGGTGAGGGAGCAGTTTCTACAAAAGTTCCTGAACTTCCTGTTATGTTTTGCACCAGCCACACACGGACGATGATTGCTTATAGATAAATTAATACATTCTATCTTAAAATATATGGCTAGAAAAACCATCTTGATTCCCTATCATTGGAAAATAGTTTTGCCTTGTGTTAATATTGAATCCCTAAATCCCATCATGCCCATTTCTTTGCGCCACCTTTCCCATTTTATCTTCTCAATCTCCAACATCCCTCCATCCTCTCTCCAGTCGTACGTGAAGAACATCATCATCCTCCTAGCATTCCATTTTTTTCCATCTTCAGCATGAGTGGTGCCCTTTACCCTCTATCAATTTCCTCCCTACCCGTCGCTTCAACCCATCGCCCTCTTCCGCAACGATCGTCAATAATTGGCAAAGAGATGGTAACATAAATTAGTGAATTCTGGTGGATCTTGTGAAATAAAAAGAGATTACAATGTTAACTTGATTAGTTAACTCTAGTGCAAGATATTTGATTAATATTATTTTTGGATGTAAATAAAAAAGGATATATATGAGATTCAATTGTTTTGGTGCTATGTGTGTGCCATGATTCATATCACGATGCATTAACTATATACCATGATTCTTTAATTATTTATCATGATACATTAATCATGTACCGTGATACATTAATTATGTACCAATTAAAGAATCATGGTACACAATTAGTATCATTATGCACAGTTAATATATCTTGGAATATAGTTAGTGTATCATGGTTCACATTTAATATATTATGATAATTACATCCAAAAATAATATGAATCAAATTTCTTGCACTAAAATTAATTAATTAAAATAACATTGAAATCTCTTTTTTTTTTTTTTAACAAAATCCACCAATATTTGGAATTTTTAACAAGTATTTTACCATTCCTTTGCTGACCTTGTTGTTTTTACCAAGTATTTTACTTCTTTTTGCTATGGACAACCGTCGGAAGATGATAGGATGAAGCCAGTTGACCGAGGACATATGGCAAAAAAAAAAAAAAAAACTCTTGCGAACCAGTGAAGGGGAGAAATGGAGAGAGGCGAGAAGACACCACTCACATAAAAATGGAGAAAATAGAATGCCGGGAGGAGATACGACCTCCGCACCGACCTATGCCAGAGAGAGAATGGAGGGACGTCGGGGATTAAAAAGGCAAGAGGGAGAAGGTAGTGTAGAGAAATCGGGCACCGTAAGAAGGCAATCGAATGATGAAATAAGACGCGGTAGGGCAAGAGCAATCGACCGAGAATTAGGAATTCAATATTAATGGAGGATAAAATTATCCTCCAAGAACCTGGAATTAAGACAGCTTTTTACTGCAGATTGAAAGTTACAGGATTGGTCAACAGGGATTAAAAAGTAAGATGCGGTGCACAATTGTACCTGGCCTTAAAAATCCCTTAAAAGAATGAACGAAATATGGCATACAAAGAATCTAATATTCCAAAGCTTTACAACACAAGCATCCTCCCTATTTCAGGGCCAAAGAAAATCCTCGAACCACAATTATGTAGTCGTATTTGATAAATTTGGTCCTATAATTGGTTATTGCAATCTCCAACCAAAGCTTCATATTCCCATTATAATGAATGACAACAGCATTCTCAGAGGCTTCAAAGGCCGACCGATACTCGTCGGTCCAATGAAAGCGATCCGACCGGCGTAAGGTCTTGAAGAATGGAAGAGACCTCTCAGCCGCCGGAAGATAAAACGGTTGAGAGAGGCGATGCGGCCCGTGAATTCTTGCACCTGCTTTTTACTGGTCGGATGTGCCATGTCAATAATAGCTTTAATTTTGTCGGGGTTGACTTCAATCCCCCTTTGAGTGACGAGGAAACCAGGAAACTTCCTGGAGGACACTCCGAATATGCACTTTGCAGGATTTAGCCTCATCCGATGGCGTCTCAGCATGTCAAAGGATTCCTGCAGGTTTTTGATATGGTCGGCTCTATGGAGGCTTTTGACAATCATATCATCGACATACGCCTCCATATTCCTTCCGAGTTGCCCTTCGAAGACTCGGTTGATCAGCCTTTGGAAAGTAGCACCCGCATTTTTTAGGCCGAAGAGCATCATCTTGTAACAATACAGCCCTTTGTCCGTGACAAAGGCCATATTCTCTTCGTCTTCAGGGTGCATCCTAATCTGGTTGTACCCAGAAAAAAGCATCCATAAAACTCAAAAGCTGATGGCCGGCCGTGGCGTCCACCAGCTGATCGATCTTCGGCAGGGGGAAGCTGTCCTTCGGACAAGCCTTGTTGAGGTCGGTGTAATCTACACAGATCCTCCACTTCCCACTGGCCTTTTTCACCAGGACAACATTGGCCAGCCACTCGGGGTAATGGGCCTCCCTGATGAAGCCATCGTAAGATAGCTTCTTCACTTCTTCTTCGATGGCCCTCTGTCTTTCGGCGGCGAAGCTCCTTTTTTTCTGTTGGACGGGTCTATAAGTTGGATCCACCTTAAGTTGGTGAGTAGTAACGTCCGACGGGATGCCTGGCATGTCCAACACCGACCAAGCGAAGACATCAGCATTGCTTCTCAAGAAGACAATCAGCTCCTGTCTGGCCTCTTCACCTAGTGTGCTCCCGATTTGGAGGACCTTGGTGAGGTCGTCCTCCCTAAGGGGAACAAACACGATCTTCTCAACAGACTGGCTACGGTCGTCGGCTTCGTCCCAGGGGTCAAGTTGTTCAAGAGTGGGCCGTCCTTCCAATTGCTTGTCGTGAATAGCCAGGCATTGTCTAGCCATCCTGCAGTCTCCTCTCATTTCTCCGACCTTGTTACGAGTCGGAAACTTCGCCAGCAAATGGTAAGTGGATATGATGGCCCGAAACTTGTTAAGAGCTGGTTGGCCTAAAATAGCATTGTATGCCGAGGTCATACAAACGACCACGAAGTTGATGGGAAAGTCCTTTAGTAAGGCTCCATCCCAATGGTCACGGGGAGGGTTATTTCTCCCTCAACTCCGACAGAGTTTCCTCCAAAGCCAGTTAATGGCATTAGGGATTCTCGCAGCCTGGACTTGGACAAGTTCATTCGAACAAAGGCATCATGCAGCAAAACCTCTGCACAGCTTCCATTATCAATGAGGATGCGCTTTACATCATAGTTGGCAATGACTGCCGACACGACTACAGGGTCATCTCCTAGGACCCCTAGACCGGAACCCTAAACCTCTTTACAATGTCTTGGTCCCTCTCGTGCCCCCAGTCGGATCGTCGATGCAGCATACCTACGCCCCCATCGGTTGGGCGTTGGTTTGGAAGCTCCATCTCCCCCAGGAGGGTCTCTGGCGGCCGAGGTCTCAACCCGGTCCCGACGGGGTCGGACGTACTTGTTCAGGTACCCTCTCCTGATGAGGTCTTCAATGACGTCCTTCAGCTAGAGGCACTCTTCGGTGTCGTGCTCGTGGTCCTTGTGGAACCGGCAGTACTTGCTTTTATTTATGGTGGCAGGAGGACCCCTCATCAGCCGAGGCCTTTGCAAGAAGGCATCGTTCTTGATTTTCATGAGGATCTTCTCCCTCGGAAGGGAGAGGGGCGCATAGGTCTCAAACCTCCTGAGGAAGTCCTTGGGCCTCGGACTTCGGCACTAGGTGGATCAGCCGTCATCGCCGGGAGGTCGGACCACAGAACTTTATTGCTCCGCTTCTTGGGGGCTAACCTCCCCTCAGTTGGTGTTGACTCGCTGACTGCTTCTCTGCCAGGGCATACTTCTGTGCCCTAGCCAACAGCTCGGTGTAGCTCGTCGGAAACTTCTTATCCAGGGAGAATGTAAGCCTGGACGAGCGGAGCCCTCTCTTGAAGGCCGACATCGCTATTGCCTCATTCAAATTCGGGACTTCCATGGCTGCTGAGTTGAAACGGACCATGTAGTCCCAGAGAGTCTTCCCCTCCTTCTGGAGTACGAGGAAGAGGCAGTTGGTGTTCTTCGAGGTCCGACTGCATGTCCTGAAATGAAAAAGAAAAAGATTCTCAAGTTGAAAAAAAAAGTGGATTGTACCTGGTCGGATAGCGATGAACCACATCCGAGCGGCCTTCTTCAGGGTTGCTGGGAAGGCAATATAGTGAAGGACGTCAAAGGCGTCCTGTACCATCATGTGGGCCTTGTAGGTGCCCAGATGGTCCAATGGGTCGGTGGTGCCGTCATAGGGGTCCACCTAAGGAATTTTAAAGTGATGGGGGATCAGCTCTCCCAAGATTTCAACAGAGAAAGGTGGGCGGGTGTCGTAAGCCTGCCCCCCGTCGGCCTTCTGCCGTTCAATAATTTCAGCAATGCGCTCTTCCATGTGCATGATTTTGCTGCTGTAGTCCTGCGGATCTTCAGCAGGGTGCCGACCGTCATGGGGGACGAAGTCAGCGAAAGAGGGGGAAGCCGACCTCGCCCTCTTCCCGTCAGCACGAGCCCCCAAGGACCTTCGGGGCTCCGGAACGGCGTGGGACAGAGGCGGAGCCACCTCCGGCTACTGACTTGCCCCGACGGTCGACTGATGATTGATGCAGGACACCGTAGGTGGCTGCTGCCGGTTGTCGCCGCTTCTTGGAAACGCTGGACCGACATGGTCAGCGTTTTGATGTGGTTCACCAACATCTGGAATTGCTGCAATCCCAAAGTAATGGTGGGCTCAGCGGCAACAGCGATGTCATCTTTCCTGTGAGGTGCTTCAGACCCGTGGTGAGAATGTCCTCTCCTGGCGAAGGTACTTCGAGTTCTTCCCCTTGTCATTGCAAGATTTTATCAATCAATTTCTCCTTTTAGAGTCGAGAGCGGAATGGAGGTTCAGCCCTTCCTCTAGCACCAATATGTTGCTGTGCCTTCTCCTGGACCGGGCTTGGTCGGCTGGAGAGCTCCTCTACCGGTTGACCTGCACAAAGTCCCCTAAGCGTCAGTGATGTTCCGGCGGGGGACACTCCGATGCTTAAGTTAGCAAGAGTCTGGGAGCAATAGAATAGAGAAAATGAAAGAGAATAACACACGGAGAGGGAGTGCACTTAGCCCCAAGCGGAGGTCCCCCGGTCACCTTAAATAGGCGTGGAATGCTGCTAAATTTTATTAGGGGATAGGCTGAAAAGCCCTGATTTGTCCTTAGGAGAATCAGAGTGATGGCCAAGTGGCGTGGAGACGTGGCCATGTCGTGGAGTCCGTTACAACAGAATTCCGGTACCAGTCGAAAAGGGGCTTCTAGAGCCTTCGAGCGATTCCCAGAAGGAGAACGAGTCGGTCGGAGTCAACAGGAGCCTGTCGTCTGGCCGACGGGGAGTATCTAACAGAGGCTTTGAGGAAGCCGACTGGTAGATGTGGAAAGAGGCTTTTGAAGTTTCCAAGATATCCTTAGAATGGGTCAGCCGTACCTTAGCAGAAGTGCGAGGCCTTCAAGTTGGTCGACCTTTTGGGCCTCCGGTGAGGAAATCAGTCGAGATCTCCACGAGAGCCGATCAGTCGGATCTCGAAGGAAGCGGGTCATTTGGACTTCTCCCATGGGTCAACCGGTCAGACTTCTTGGCCGGTCCAACCCAGGATCAGCCGGATGGGTACAACAGATGCGGTGCACAATTGTACCTGGCATTAAAAATCCCTTAAAAGAATGAACAAAATATGGCATACAAAGAAGCTAACATTCCAAAGCTTTACAACACAAGCATCCTCCCTATTTCAGGGCCAAAGCAAATCCTCGAACCACAATTATGTGGTCGTATTTGATGAATTTGGTCCAGAAAGGCCTGTAATTGGTTATTGCAATCTCCAACCAAAGCTTCATATTCCCACTATAATGAATGACAACAGCATTCTCAATCTCCGAGCGATCGACGCATGGATTATACCCCAAGCCAAGAACATGCCATGACTTGTCCAGTGGATGTGTCGAATTGTAGAATTTTAAAGTCCAAAAGGAAGTGTACCAAGTTTCCATGGCGCCCTTTTCTCGTTCTAGCATAGGAAAGAAATCTAATTAATGGCCAAACCATAAGAATATCATTAAGGATGAAAATGAATCGGATCATACCGGATCATAAATAATTTCAATTCAATCCAGTTCTTTGATTAAATTCTAATATTAAATCTAGACCCAATCCACTAGAAAATTAAGTCGGGTCGAATCTATTATCAAAATTTTTAATCCAACGGATCAGGATTAGATTGGATCCATAAATTATTTGATTCCAATCTAAAAAACTTGAATCTAGATATGATCCAGGTAAAATATAGATAACTATATTTTAATTATTACATAACCAACTATTATTAACCATAAAATAGATAATAAAAAATATTATTTTTAAAATAAATTAAAATATAAAAAAATATAACTCTATTTCTATGTTAAAAATAAGTTTCATATAAATTTTAAATTATAACTTAAAGATTCAAATAGTTATAATCCTAACTGTATTAGTAGATTTGAATTGGATCGGATCTAAATGCAATAAACCTAGACCCGACCCAGAAAACAAAACGGATCTAATTTTAGAACCCAACTCAAATCTATGAATCCCTAAAACGGGTTGGATCGGATCAAGTCAAGTCATGGATCAACACGATCCATTCGCAGCCTTTAATATCATTAATCATCCATATTAGTGAATAGATGCAAATGAGTAAATAAAATTTCAAAATGCACTATGGTAACCATAAACGAAGCTTTTTTGACACAACATTAAAGATAGGGTTAAGAGGGAGATTGATGGTTTTCACACAATCAGACAAGATTTTTCAGTAACAGTGAGTCTCCCAACAATATGCATTTTGCCTCTAACCCTACAATATTCACAGATAAGCCTATTTATGATCCATGAACGGATGAGATAAGAAAATGAAATGTTTGGCTTGATTTATGACAGCTTTGCTAGGATGACATGATATAATCAGTAAAAGCTAGAGTATGCGGTTCACATATATTCGGTGACAAAAAGTTTAGGAGCAAGCCACAGATCTCACTCTCTATCAACAACCTAAAGATGATATGTACTCATTACATTCCATCATCTCAGGGTTCCTCACACAGGAAAGGAAATAAATCATTAAAAAATTCAATAGAATTATATCAGAAAATATGAAACAAAGATATGCATCTGAAGTAATATTCGAATGCTTATAAGCTTTCAGGGATTTTTAAATAATACAGCATTGTTCTTGTTGTAGATATGGAACATATAGATGGTGGAGATACATGAAACAAGCTTTTATGAGGGTGAGAAGATAGAGATTGAGGGTCCAGAAAACTACAAAGGAAAGCTGATCTATATAAAATGGAGGAAGCTAATGAGTCGCAAAATCATGGAAATTACATGATTTGGATGGTCTTCGCAAGAGATAAAGAGATGGCCTGGTTGATGAGAGGAGGTTGAATAGTCTAAACATTAAAAAGGCAACATGGACGAGTAAAAGAAACTTGCAGAAATGTCTGGGTCATTGACAGGAATGCATGACAAGCAATGATCCATCAATCAGGCTAAAACATATGAGATAATGTTGATTGTTCAAGATTATGATCACTTTAGTTAGGAATCCACATACACAAACATGCAGCCATATGTAGCCTGCATAACTAATGTTTTGATCTACAAACTACAGATGCATGGAGAGGGAATTAAGTAGGTTCCATTACTAGATACTGCTTTGAGAAAAACACAAAGACATAACAAAATGCATAAAGACAGCTACTGCTCAATTGATTGATTAAAAGGTCTTCGATATTATCTTACAAGCCAGACCAAATACAGCATCAGTGTTCTATATGAAATAGCAAAAACTCAAGAAGAACAGCATTCAAGTGAGGCTTCCAAGTCAACTCACCATTGACTGCCACTTGTGATAATTTCAAGTAATATCCTTCTTCTTCCATTCATTAAGATTAAACATATTCATTCCGTAGGCCCAGCCACATGCATTTGGATCAAAGTTCCTAAAATTGTGAGGGTTTGAGAAATAAAGGTATTTGTCAAACCGATGAAAACTCTAGCCACAAGTCTCTACATCATTTACTTTTCCCTTTACATCTATAGACCACAATGCTGTCAAATCCTTCTGAACAACAATGTCATTATCCAGAAACAAGATTTTATTCAATTTGGGATAAACCTGTGGTAGATAGAACCTAAGATGATTTAGCATTGAGATATATTTTGGGTTCCAGTATTTTAAATTTGAAGAACCTTCAGAGAGAGTTGTATGATGACCAGCTTTGAAATAGTATTCCTTCATCTCAACAGACTCAAGCTGCCGCAAAACTGGACAATAGGATGAGTTCAGCCATTTGAATTCATCCAGATTTTCAACATGAACGGCTGCTTTTCCAACAGATTCAATAGAAACCACATGTTCATGGTTCCAAAGTTCATTTTATCGGTAACCAGATGGAAGGCACGTTTCTCTGGCTCCTGAACCAATATGAATGTTAGCCACTCAATGCACACAGGCACACAGAGAAGGGGGGTGGGGGGTGGTACAAAAACCATAAGGAGAAGAATAAGCCCTAGCCATGATCATTTGGTCTTGCATCAACCTTACGGTAGAATCAGAGTTCCCAATCTGATTATCTTTCCTCCATATGCTATATTTTCCATGCACTGCAGAGTTTAAACCCTCTGAATGGCAGAAGTTTCAAGCTTCACCAATGCTTCATCATCTTGTTTAACCAGCTAAAATTCTCTCGTTTCTGGTCTTCTCTCTCCCAATCACTACAATTCTCAAGATTAAAAGAGACAGGTCCAATTAATGGAAGCGGAAAATCCAAAATATCAAACATCAAAATATATGTATGTATGTGTGCTGTCAAGAAGTGTATCCTATTCTTTATTCTTTTCTTTAGGGGAACCTGGTTCAACAAATCTACTTAAATAACATTTCAAGGACTAGTACACTTCAAGAGAACTTTTCAAAAGCCAAGAAGTTGGAGTTGATGTTCAAACTTAAAAGCATAGCACCAGGGAGAAAACTTAAATACCTGTCAAGCAATGGTTACTGGATTCTCAAGAAGTTGACGTCCATCTGCATATCAAAAAGACATGAAAGTGCTCATGTATAAGTAGAGACACAAACAAATGAAACCAAGGATCACCGAATTAGTACTGAAATCCATACCATACCTGTACCATATCGGTATATGTATCGGCCTTGGTCAAAGTAAGAAAAAAATTTCTTTCCCCCATAGCTACATTGTCTTATCCGAACCGGACAGAACTAGTCTGTACCAAACTATACCGTACCAAACTGGACTGTACCATACCATACGGGTCCAATATAGATGTTTTTGGACTGTTTGGAGTCCTGAACAGTTTTTTAAGGCCATACTGGTTCTTAGCCGGTACAGTTCAGTATATCCCAAACCAGGCGGTTCAGGATGGTTTCAAAAACCCTGGTTGAAACATTATATCAAAAAAGGCAGCCAATAATTACCACAATCATCTTTAATCCCTTTATCGATTGTTAGCAAATCACCAACTGCAGCAACATTTTCTAGTTCTACACAGGAAGCATTTCATGCAAAAGCTGCTTGAATCGGCTTCAAGAATTGAAACATGCAACCAGATCAATAGGCACATTGAGGCTGCGAAACCCCACAAACTTATATAGAGTAAAATGGAAATACATCTGAAATGGTCAAGTTCTGAGAAGCTTCATCCTGTCCACCAATCTTCCATGATGACAGTTTTTTTCTGGGTGAATAAAGACTCCATGGTCCTAACTCCTAAGTCATGTCTAGTTGCAAATATGATATTTGTTACCTGTGAACATAATGCAGAAGCATGTGTCTAGTTGAACGCTAACTCATGGAAACTAAACAAAGTTCATCATAAAACTAGAAGAAGGCAAACAATTCAACGTGTACCTCTTTTGCAAAAATAGATTTCATGTGTTGCATGGCCAATTATTCCCTCCAATCAACAATCTGCAACAGTATTTATAGAGTTAACATACGTAAGAAAAAAGAGCACATCAAATTGACCCTAGAATTAGTATAAATATGAAAGTAAACACTAAATAGTGTGCTACTGGCTTGCTTGAAATGTGTAGAATCCTTCCAATCTGCATTGTGAGCAGAGGAATTTTAGATTAGCGGGACTCAGTCAGATGAAACTATTAGAAGAGCCATGTAGAGACGCAAACAGGTCCAATAAAAAAGCAGATATCATTGCTTAAAAAGTCAGCTCTATGACACAAGCATTGCAAAGACAGACTCCTTCAGGAGTCCACTTTTAAATATCAACAATTATCAGAGTATATACTCCTTTTCCCTCTTTTCCTTTATAATCAGATAAGCTGCTGACAGTAAGAGCACATATATTTCTCTCCTGAGTACACAGATTTTTTAGACTCTGAAAATCATACACAATATAGGAAATAAAAATATCTTCATTCAAACGTACATAAACAAATATATAACTGAATGATAGGAAATTGGAAGATGAGCAGGCACATCATTTCATTAGCTTGTGCACTACTAGAGACTTTGAAGGCCTAAATGACAATAAAATGCAAGAATATTTAGGAGAAGATTTCTGGGACACCATTACTGATAACTTATTTCCCCATTGATAAAATTTTCTGGGGTTTAACTCGCTATATGGTCTTAAAATGGGTACGCATCACAATATATATAGCAGCAATGCTGGAATCGACATAGAGAGCATCTGCTATAATGCTTACAGAATAATTCCAATTCTTAACTCTACACTCATGACCTTGTTGATGACCCAGTATCAACCTACTTTCTATTACTTGAGATACATATCTATGACAGTTAATAGTTCAACAATACTAAATTCAGACACTGTTATCCAAGAATACACCAAAACAACACAAATTTAGAGCTAACAGATACAAATTTGAGTTCAATCGAACACCAAAATTTCCCATGATATTACATCTCAGCATGAACAACAAATCAAACGAAGGGTCGGCGTGTTTTAAAGATTCTAGTAAACATGCTGAGATTGCATTAGCACCCTTTGGACACAAAACGTTGATGGTAGAATAATGCCACTCCCAGCCAAGTCAAAGGTATCAAAAAAAATAAACAAATGAATAAAATCTACCAAACGATTTCTTTTTTTTCAATCCCCTTTCAACGAATTCCATCTGCCGTCAGGAAAACGGTTTGCTCATAATAACGCAAGCTTTCAAAGCCAATAGATATGGGAATCAAGATTAGGCCCCTCCGACCCAGATCTCGGCTACATACCTCAATTCTTCAAAAGATTTTCGGGGGAAGAACAGCAGCGAGAGAACGGAGAAGAGAAGGAGGCGGAAGGCGGCGAGTTTGGCGACGGCACCGCAGCGGGGCACTTGGCGCATTGGCGAGATCGACCCGAGCCCTAAAGAAAGACGGAAGGGAGAAAAGGGAAGGGATTTTTAAATTGGGAGGGGGGAGAACTATTGTTGTCGGAGAATCACCGTCGGTTCCACTTCTTGGAGTGGAAGGGAGACGGGATCGGTGACGGAGTAGCGGGGGAACCACATCGATGCGATTGCGATGCGAACGCATGAAGACATCGTGGAAGGACACGAAAAGCGGAAACGGGAAATGAAAAACGGAAGGGCTCGGTTGCATCTTCCGCGCGAAAGAATGATGGATCGATCTCTTTGGCGACGTAGACCGTTGGATGGAAACACTGAAAAAATGTTCTACGGTAAGCGATGGAAGGGTAAAACTGGAAATGGAAAAGCATCGGATGAGAAGAGAGAGGAGAGCTCAGAGCTGTGCGGTAACACTTTCAATTTCTTATCATTTCCCCTCAAAAGGCAAAACGGAAGCTTGAAGATGTTTCCCGGACGATGAAACTCCGGGGTGGTGCAAAGTGGCGCGCGCGTGGGATACGCCTGGAGCTGTCCAACATGGATCGAAGTTGCGTGATAAAAAAAAGAGGATATTTGTTCAAAAATAAAAGAGAGTTTCCGAATGAGGGACCAGAGCGGAGAGAGAGGAAGGGCAAATTGGATAGTAAAAAAGGTCGGGAAAACCTTCCTTAACTTATTATCAAAGCACACATAATTTACTAGCATAAAAAGGTGAAACACAGTAGTCTCCATGTAGATTGGAAGATGTGTTTAACTGCTCATTTTCATTTTGGGAGACCCTGTCACCCATCTACCGTGCCCAAACTACCTATCATGACGAGGTCAGCACTCATAGTAGTACACTGGTAGCGGTTACCCAGCTAACAAGGCCCGTGTAGTCCATGTGAACCAAGTTCTGCGCGCATCAAATCATCGACAGGCATGTAATTCGATAACTTAATTAGTTTATTATTTGATATATTCCAGTTACAAGGATTCATATTAGAGCACGGCATCAAGTTGAACTACGTTTAAGGGCTATCATGATAGCTAGCACATTCACGTAAAAAGAAAGAAGGTGAAAAAAAAACTGACCACAACACTACAAAGAGTTTGACCGTCCACACGACAACAGCATAAGCAACAAAAGGTTTACGACTCAACTAGGCCGCACACCGCAAGGCAGGAGAAATGGCCTGAACTTTTGGAGAAAAGAGTACTGCAGTGCAATCTCACTTGGGAGAAATGATGTCCTCCTGGGTCTTCTTGAAGAGCTTGTGCTGGATGTGCTGAGCAAAGGTGCGAGGGGGGAACTTGGCCGGGGTCTGGTCGGTCACGAGCTCCGGGATTGGCTTGAGCACGATCTTCTCCTTGGGGGGCTCGCAGAAGACCGCCCACGAGATCCGGACCTTCTCCTTGTTGACGAGGCCCCGGTGGAGGATGCTCTTGTAGATGCCATTGCTCAGGATCTCAAGGGTGTCGCCAATGTGAACGACCATGGAGTCCGGGACGCACTTGGCAGTGACCCACTTGTTATCCTTGTAGACCTGCAGCCCGGGCACCATGTTGTGGAGGATGAAGCTGAGCGAGCTCACGTCGGTGTGAGCCTCGACGCCGAGTGCGAGGTCGGGCTGGGGGCACCTGGGGTAGTAGTTTATCTTCATCTGGAGCAAGAGGTCCTCCATGCTGCCAAGGTCCTTCTCCAGCTTCGCCTCGTCCAGTCCCAGACCCAGGGAAAGAATAGCCAGCATCTTGGATACCACCCCCCTTAGCCGTTCGGCAAACTCCTTTGTCACCTCACTGCACCGATGATCCACAAAGACATGCTCGACAAGTGAGGAAAACTAGAAGAGAAAGAAAATAAGGAAGCTAAATACCGATGCATGAAAATTAGAAATCAGAAAGTACTTCTGTTATTACTTCGTTAAGTCGATTCGTGCAATTAAAATAAAGCTGCCGGCTTAGCCTGTTGCTTTTGTATCACAAAGCTAGAGTTGAGTCTTACTTCCACCAGAATTTAGGGGTTTTGTGGGTTTGAATTATGGTAAGGTGAAACATCATAAATATACCGTTCCCACTCATGACCCATGGTGTTAAGGCTAACAAGGGTTCATGCCAAGTTTGTCATGCATCACAGCATAGCCTATTTCTGTAACTAGGAAAAAAACTAAAATAAGAAAAAGCGAACGTTACATCTCAACGTAGGAGAAGTAACAAAGAAAAGAATTTTAAAGGGAGGCTTACACGTAGTCGGCAGGTTGCTTGGGCCAGATGGACATGTCGGCCTTCTCATGGGGAAAGATGAGGTGAAAGAAGTAGTCCTCCCACTCCAGCTGCCCGCTCGCATTGTTCGCCAGCTTGCTCCCGTACCCGGCGATCATCCCCGACGACTGGTCATTCGCATACTTCTCCTTCTCCTCGATGGGCAAATCAAAGAACTCCTTCCCCACCCTCCTAACCTTCTCGATGAGCTCCAGCGGGATGCCATGGTTCACTATGTGCATCACCCCCCACTCCGATGCCACCTTCCGCACCTCCTCCACGCAAGCCCGCCGCACCGCCTCATCCTCCGAGTCGAACCCCTTGAGGTCCACCACGGGGATCTGGGGCCCCTCCTCGGCCTTCTTCTCCTCCTCGAAAGCGTCTCCGAGATCGTGCCGCTCCGATTCCGGGCGCACGTACTCGGTCGGGATCGCCTCCAGCCCGCTCTTTGCCAGGCTCTCCACTCTCGACACCGCCGGCACCACCGTGGTTGCCATCGCTCTCTCTAACGCGTCTCTAACGCACACAAACGCAGGCACTGCTGTGTATGGAAGTGCTTGAAGGCTGGAATCCCGTTGCTCCAAGGGGGAGCTCCAAGGCGTCTATTTAGAGGCGTCGCAACGTGGAAAACCGGGGGCACGGAGAGCGGTTTGAGATAGATAGAGAGAGAGAGAGAGGTGAGAGGGATGAACGGTTGATGGGGCCAGAGAGACTGTGTGGTGGCGTGGTCCGGTTCGGGTTGCATCTTTCGAGCGAAAGGGCGACTCATCTTCTTTTGCGAAGATGACCATTGGCTCGTGCACCACTCTCAAATCATTCCAGACTCTTTCTTATCACTGCGCAATCGAACGGTACCTTCGCGCGAAGGAAGGCAAATCCTTATTCCGCGCAAAAGATACAACCACTTTCCTGTAATGACGAGAAGCGGGCTGCGGAACCCAAAGGTTCTGGATGGGGCGGAAAGTGATGACCAATCTAGAGGCTTGGGCCCGCGCGTTGTTTGTCCACCAACCGAGACAGTCGGGACACGTGACCACCAAACAGGCACAAGACAACGTTCAGTCAGGTCCTGTGAAATTTTCATTGGGATCAGAGATAAGTCCAGCCACGCACAAATGATTTTTATTATTAATAATATTTTTTAAAAATTTTATTACTCAAATTAAAGCCAGATAAAATATATTTACGGATTTAGATTCACAGACTCTAAAAATAAAAAAAAAAAATCACAAATTAAACCAGCGATTTTAAAATAAAAAAATTAAAAAATTACTTAAAATCATAGGTACAATCTACAATTTCTTCTCCATCTTTTTTTTATTTTAAATTTTAATAAAAAATAAAAATTTAAAAATTTAAAAATAATAAATAATAATATGATACCATAATAATTTTTTTAAATTATTATAACCTGTGACTTCGCAGTCCGGTCGCCGATCCGACCACCGGTCTGATAGCCAGTCCGGTTCCGGTCATCGATCCGACAGCTAGTTCGGTTGCTAGGTCGGTGCCAGTCTGATCGCCGGTCTAGCTACTAGTTCGGCCACTGATCTGACAGTAGGTCACCGGTCTGACGATCGATCCGGTCGCCAGGATCCGGCCACCGGTCAGGCCACAAGGGTCATGCCACCAGTCTGACGGTCGATCTGGTCACCAAGATCCGTCCACCGGTCCGATCCACTGGTCTAGCTACCAGGGTCATGCCACCGGTCCAGTCGCTGGTCATGCCACCCATACGGTCACCGGTCTAGTCGCCAAGGTCCGGCCACATGTCCGATAGCCGGTCCGGCCATCGGTCCAGCTACTAGGGTCATGCCATCATTCCAGCCGCTGGTCCTGCCACCCATACAGTCACCGATCTAGTCGCCAGGATCCGGCCACCGGTTCGATGGCTGGCGGTCGAACCGGCGGCCGGATCGGTGGCCGGACCTTGGCGACTAGATCGGTGACCGTATGGGTGGCAAGACCAGCGACCGGACCGGTGGCCGATCCTGGTGGCCGGACTGGCGGTCGGACCGGCGACCGGGCAAGTGGCCAAACCAGCGATCTGATCGATGGTCGGATCCTTGCGACCGGATCAATCGTCAGACCGGTGACCGACCGTCAGACCAGTGGTCGGACTGATAGCTAGACCGGCGATCGGACTGGCACCGACCTAGCAGCTGAACTGGCTGTCGGATCAATGGCCGGTGCCGGACTAGCTATCAGACCGGTGGCCGGATCGACGACCAGACTGCGAAATCACATGTTATAATAATTTTAAAAATTATTATAGTATCATATTATTATTTTTTTATTTTTAAATTTTTTTAAATTTTTTTTATTAGTTTATTAGGTTATTATTTTTTATTAAAATTTAAAATAAAAAAAAGATGGAGAAGAAATCATAGGTTGTACCTGTAATTTCTTGAAATCGCAGGTTCAACCTGTGTTTTCTTGAAATCGCAGGTTCAACCTGTGTTTTCTTGAAATCGCATGTTCAACCTGTGTTTTCTTGAAATCGCATGTTCAACCTGCATTTTCTTGAAATCCCGTGATCAACCTATAATTTCAAGTAATTTTTATAATTTTTTTTTTTTAAATCGCAGGTTAACATGTGATTTTATTTTATTTTATTTTATTTTTCGATTGTACGTTTAAATCCATAAATATATTTTGATTGTCATTAATTTAAAAAATAAAATTTTTAAAAATATTATTTTAAAAAAATCCGCACAAATACACATTTGCAAACATATCTGCTTTACATCATTTTTTTAAAAATCCATTTTTATGTATATTGGTTGGCGGCTGAATTGATGTACTGTTAAGCTCGTGGAACCGATCCAACTATTTTTTTTTTTTTTTTTGGTGGTGGTTGGGCGGGGGTCCATTTGGCTCAATCCATCTTGATTGTAGCAGTAGAAACATCGTTCATGGAGGTGGCAGAAATATCATTAGGATGATATTGAGTTTATAAATTCATCGTACAAGAAATGTTATAATAAATCGGACCAAAAATTTAATTACTGGATCAAAAATTTAATTAATCCATCCAAACCAGTCAACCCAGTAGTAAAAGGACCGATCTGAATGGATCGGCACAGTACCTCATAGGTCTGACATGAAAATGGATTGGCACAGTACTTCGATCGATAACAACATATGACCCGCGGTCGATCATTGGCGTACTCCGAAGTGACTGATCGACCTATAGTCAGCTAATCCACTTTGACTTAAGACCCGTCGGTTTTAAGCACACCAAGAACGAGCCTGGTTATTATAACCAACCAATCATATAACTGATAGCCAAGACATCAGCAAAAATCAAGATGAGTAATCACCAACAATAACTACAATTAGTTAGAGAGAAGTTATTTTAATTAACTTTTCTAACAGCAATCAAGAAAACATTAACCACTTTCAGTTGGATCAATGTCTATAAAAAGATGTAAGAGGGGATCTTCGAGGTAAGCAAGTCTAAGGCTATCTTAAGCCAAGGCAATTTGATTCATTCCTTTTCCATCTATGCTCTCTTTGAACTCTCCATTCTATTGTTAGAACTCTACTGACTTAGGCATCGGAGTGTCCCTTGCCGGAGAAATTATAGTCCGGGATTTGTTTTACAAGAACTCGAGATGGTGAACCGACGGTCTAGGCATTCCATCCAATCCATGGAGATCGGTGACAACAGATTGGCATGCTAGAAAGGGATAAGTAGCCAAGGTCACTTAGTTGTGCGAATTACCCCTCTTGGGAAGGAGAGTTTTCAAGAAAAGGCAAGATGGCAAAAGGAAAAATACAAAATATCTCAGCAAGTAGGGGTCGTCCTGCTTCTAAGAGGAACGACCCCCAGGAAGAAAATAATATGATACCTCCCATACTAAGTGTAGGACAACAACAGATGGAGGCCCTCTTGAATCGAGTGGAGCACTGACGGTTGTGGTACAGAATCTTTAAGAAACTATCCTCAATGGGCAACACCAGCCAGCAGTCTCAAGACTCAGCTACCGGTCTTTAAGAAGAGAAGGCCAACAATAAGAATTCACTCGACGATCATCCTGGGATCGGTGGTCTCTCGGATCCCAAAGCTCTCGACATCCAAGGCATGTTGAAAGCCGACTCGAAAAGAAAGGGCCTAAAGATCTTTCTCGGTATCTTCTGAAGACTCCACTCCAGGAAACACCCGATGAGGAAGGGAAATACATGATGACTATGAAAGGAAGTTCAAAAAACTAGAGATGCAAATCGCAAGACTTGACAATCAACAGAGAAATGATGAAACTGTGATATATGACTCACGACCTCTTTTCTCTCAAAGAATAATGGAGAAAGTGATTCCACACCACTTCAAGGTCCCACAATTGGAGCCATATGAGATACCAGTGATCTTTGTGATCACCTGGGAAGCTTCAAGGTGCACATCATGATACATGGAGCTTTTGATGCCCTGCACTGCCTTGCTTTCCCTATCACTCTGAAAAAAGCAGCTCGAATGTGGTATTCAAGCATTCGTCCAAATACCATTCATTCTTTTAATGAATTAGAAAATTTTTTGTGTCATGTTTCAGGACCTGTCGAAGGATGCCTCGTAATTTGGATAGCCTCTTCCTTCTACAACAAAGTGAAGGAGAAAGCTTACGAGACTACATGGCTCGATTCAACTCTGCCACCCTTGAGATCCTTGATCTCAATGAACATGTGACCATATCCGACATGAAGAAGGGCCTTCGATCGTTCGGGTTCACCTTTTCTAGACAAGAAATTTTCCACAAGCTACGTTGAATTGCTAGCAAGGGCTCAAAAAATGCGATGGCTGAAGAGCAAGCAGCCAGTCGACACCAAGCCGAAGAGAGGTCGGCTCCCAGGAAAAAGAACGGCAATGTTCCAACACGTGGACCCCTAACAATGATGACACACCGACCCGATGATGCAGTCCCAAACCCAAGAGTTTGGTCGGCAAATTGATGCATACACTCCTCTTTCTCTCCCTAGAGAAAAGATCCTAATGAAAATAGAAAAGGAAAGTTATCTACAAAGACCTCGTCCAATGAAGGCACCTCCTACATCAAGAAATAAAAATAAATATTACAATTCTACCAGGATCATGGCCACAACACTGAAGAATGCATCCAACTCAAAGATGCGATTGAAAATTTGATCAAGCGGGGATACTTGAAAAAGTATGTCAGCAATCAGGAACCCCGAACCAAAGTCGCTGCCCCCAGGAGACTTGCTGAAGAGGCAGAACTACCCAACCAAAGGCCTACGGACGGAAGGGTAGGCATGCTGCATCGTCGGACCGATTGGAGGAACGGAGCTGAAGAAGGTGCTCCTAAAAGATGCAGGAGCAATAATGCCATATGCTTCTCGAATGACGATCTACAAGAAATCCAGATTCCTCATGATGATCCTATAGTTGTTTCGGCTGTCATAGCCAATTATGATATAAAAAGGATTGCAGTAGATAATGGAAGTTCCATAGAGGTCTTGCTCTATGATACTTTTCTCAGAATGAATTTACCTAGAAATAAGTTGCAAAGATCTCCCATACCCTTGACAAGGATTTGGAGGTAATCGGTTGGAGTAGAAGGAAAAAAAATATTACCGGTGACCCTTGGTATAGAACCATTTCAAAAGATACTCCCCATTAACTTTGTGGTTGTATAAACTGTTGCCTAGTAAGCAATCCAAGAGGAAAGGTGAATTGGGTTTCTAAAAGTTTTTTACAAGTATATGTGCCAATTCAAGTGCTAGTGTGAAGTAAGTGTTGTGTGCTCTTAAAGAGCATGCAGCGAAAATTTAAATGCAATGAAAGTAAGAGCAAGTAAAGAGAAAACAATCAACCACAAACACAAGCAAGTATAGTGGTTCGGTGCTCTCCAAGGCACCTACTCCACTCCCCAAGGTCCACTCGGGAATTTACTATAATCACTCTCAATTACAGCCAATTAGTTTTCTGGGCTCATTAATCAAAATCCCTTTTGGTTTTTCACTAGGCTCACCAAAAGAAACCTCTTGGTTTTCAAAGGCTAACCAAAAACCTCATTGATTTTCAACTAGGCTAACTAAAAACCTCCTTGGTTTTCAACTAGGCTAACCAAAAATCTCCTTGGTTTTGTTCTTAGGCTCACCAAAAATCTTGATACAACAAAGTAATAATGAAAGTAAGAAATATAGTAGAGCTTTCTAAATAAAAGCTGTTATCTCTTTGAAGCTCGTTGAAGATGCTTGTCTTCAATTTAATGAAGTCTCAATCAATGCTTAAAAGTAGTTACTTGAATGCTCTTAATTGTTTTAAATGCTTGGAGACTTCTTTTGCTTGGAAGTAGTTGCTCTCAATGAATATTTGAATGAATGCACTTGCTTTTCTTTCTCTTTCTCTTCATCTATTCATTCTTTTTTGTTCCACTTGAATTTAATTCACTTAAATACCATCCCAAGGCTTAAATGATGGTTTGTGACCATTAGAGAGGTGGAACTAGCCATTGGGGGTGAAAAGGACGAGTTCTGTGTTTGAAAAAACTAGCCGTTACTATTTCCAGAACTCCAAGTATCGATACTTCAGGATGTGAGTCGACACTTCAGGCTGTGAGTCGATACTTAATTTTTATGAGTCGACACCTAGTTCAAAATTCTGCTTTGAAGCTCTCTGGAAATCTCAGGTGAGTCGACACTTTATCTTGTGAGTCGATACTTGAGGTGAGTCTTAAATTTCAGCATATTCTGTAAAAAACCTATCTCAGGCTTTGAGTCAATCATTGAGTTGATACTTAGGGTCGACACTTGTGAAGCATGAGTCAACACTTGAAGCGTGCCATCTGAAACTCTTTTTTGCATACTGGCTTGAGTCGACACTTGCACTGTCATGAGTCGATACTTTGAGTCAACACTTGCTGAAACTTTTCAAAATTTGACTGAAATTCTGCTGAATCTTCTTTGAACTTGACTCTTAAATCCTTTCAAGTAATTCTCAAATACTTAAGTCCATCAATCTTTAATGTTTAATTTATAGAAAGGGCTTCTTCAATCATTTGATAAGTAATTCATTTTAGCCCACTTGATAAGTACTTTTTCTAATAGAAACATACTTTAAAGAACGTTAGTACTCAAATATACTTAAATATTTTGTTAATCATCAAAATCAATAACAGAGTCAACAATCTCTCCCTTTTTAATGATGACAAAACCTTTAAGTATACTTCATGTAATAAGCTTTTAAAAAAAATTTCAATGAGTATATAGCTTTATGCAATATGTATCAGAGTAAAGGAAAAATAGAAGCTAGAGTTTAAAGTTTAGTTATTGAAAAACTAGGACTCATTTAAATTGAATTAAGGCTATAAAAAAATACTAGAGCTAAAATTGCATGAACCATGATACTGTAAATGTGTATCTTAATTAAAACATACTTTAAAGATAAGAATTTTAGTATATAAATATACTGAGTGAAATCAATAGGAAAATGTTTGAACAAGAGATTGAAGAGTATAAATACTCCCTTTTAAAAGGTGATTCAAAAAATTAATTTTCTAAAAGTTTTCATGACCGAAAAATCTGATTTTCAAAGATTTTTACGAAATTTCAGTTTAAGAAGAAATTCTTTTTCTTTTAGATTACTCCTCTTCACTCATTGCTCTTATCTTTATTGAATTCATGTTCCATGATATCATTTACCATTTTAGCATAATTCTGCCATTATCTTCTCATTTTTCATTATCTTATCTTCTTATTTTACTCTCCCCCTTTTTCATTTTTCTCCCATTCTTTACTCACTTATCTCTCTCCCTTTTTGTCAACATCAAAAGGTTGGAAGGATAAAACTAAGATGTAACAATAGAGACTATAACAATTTCAAGAATCAGTGACAACATCAGAAATTGAAAGAGATAATATTTATAAACAAGCATTGATATAATAATTTCATACATTGATACCAAATTTCATACATTGTACAAGCATAGATACATATAAGTAGTGTTGAAATGTAAACTAACTAACATAGAGACTATCCTAATGAGAACTCTCATCATCAGAGGATCCAATCTTAATCGGTCCAGTATCTATAGAAGGATGGGATCGCGGCCACATCGGTCGAAGATCAGAGAGTCTAGTCTGGGTAGGTCTCGATATGTCGCGATGGCCTCGTCCTCTGCATCTGACATATGCTCTGCATCTGGCTGGTGCAAAAGAGGTGGAGGCTATATCAATATCAGGAACAACACTGACTGGAATGGCTATATCAGAAAGGAAGGGGGTATGGTCAAAGATGGGACATGAATCAAGATGGTGGAAATTAGGAGTGTAAAATCCTAGTTCCCGGATAAGGGAAGATGTATGCATAGATGAAGAATGTATCATAGGTGTATCAAACGATGGAATGATAGGAGTAAGTGCAGGAATGGAAGTAGAATGTGGATCGGATCTGGAAGGTGCGGTGGATAAAATTGGAGTCTGAAAATATGATCGGGAAGGATCAGAAATGGGGCTCCTAGGGACATCTGCTGTTGTGTCCGGCCGGCTCTGGCTCCCTCATAAAATCTGCAACATCAAACTCTGCGGAGTCAGTCTGATCATCTACCATATTTGGTCTTGGAGCGGATGGTGCTGGAGGTGCTACTAGTGCTGAAGGTGAATCTGAGTGAGTAGAGGGAGGTGCTCTGCCCGATAAAGATCTCGCCAATGTAGATAAAATAGCAGAGATGCCATCACTCAATCCTCGATGGCTCTCCCTCATCTCCATATATATCTGGTCAACTCGCTGTCTAATGACCATAATCTCAGTCTCAATGCGAGTGACCCTGTCCTCCAATATGTCTCCATTGCCTGGTATCTCTGTATGTGCAAGGGTGGCTATCTCGGTATGAGGAGTAGGCTCTAGCTGAGTCATAGGCTCGGGCTATGCCTCAGAAGTCTCTCTGTGTAGCTAAGATGGCCCGGCCTCACCTGAGAAAATATGCTCCTCCTTTGCTGCCTTATCATCGGCATCGATGGCCTGACCGGATATATGCCATCTCCACTGACCTCTGACTGGTTGATACCCCATCCGATGAAGTGATATGATGTCATAGATGTCTGTATGCAAGAGCTACCCGTAAGGCTCTCCGTCTACGACTACTTTGTAAGCCCTGAATAGTATAGTCAATCCCATCCTGTAAGGTAGACAAAGTCTCCAGCTGGTCGATGCCTCTGTCAACTGATGAACCATAAGCACTTGGAGGCATACTGGAGTTTGCTGTATCAGAGACACCATAACCAATAGCTCGTGCTCTATGATGAAGTCGAAGCGTCTGGTCTTCGATAGAAGAATCCATGCAACAATGTGATGCAGTACCTCATCTCAGGCCATAATTTCGATGCTACTACTGTGGCTCCCTCTGGTATAATATCTATCTCGAAAATACACTGGAGTCCATTGATCTTGTCTACCAGAGCATCCATCACTGATCCTTTCATAGGAATATCCCATGCTCGGCTTAGAATCTCAGCAGAAACTGGAATGTCTCACTCTCAGACCTGTGCTATCCATTCATCACTACCTCTGGATAAAGATCCATAGAACTCTCTTATCAAGCCAGGATAAAATCTCTCGGATAGTGAGTAGAAGTGCGCTAAACCGGTATACCTCAGCCACTGTCCAATGCGAAAATGCTGCTGATCTAGGAAGTCAAAATCCACTCGACGACCACCAACGATAGTCTTCAAACTCATCCTATCTGTGATAGAAACATCTGGTCTGACAACAACATCAGGCTGATCCTCAGGTTCAACTGCTGCTCGATGCTCATGCCTAACCTTTGTTCTTCGCTCTTCCTCTCGAACGGAAGGTCGAGGCCTTCGGATAACTTGCTTTCTAGGTCCCATTACAAGGAATCAAGGGAAGGAAGCAAATACAGGGATAAATCTAGGATTTCTACGGTGAAAAACAATGAAGAATGGATGAAGAACAGTAAGAAAACAAAATGAACCTGTTTCAGACAAAGAATCAGGCGGTTGAAACTAAGATTGGAGGGAAGGAGGTGTTGGAGAACAGTTAGAGGGTGAGTCGGCTCAAATTTGGAGAAGAAAATCGAGGAAAAATGCTTCATTTTCCTGTTTTATCTCGATTTGCCACCGGCCAAGTGTCGACTCATGACTGTGGGTCAAGTGTCGATACTTGCAGGTATAGACATTTCGAAGTGTCGACACTTTAACTTAAATCAAAAAAATAAAAGGAAAAAGAGCATTAAGCAAAAAGAACTTGATTTCAATGGTTTAAAAGTGATTAAACATGATTCACAAGCAATTTTGATCAATCAAGAGTTAAGGATTATAAAGAGATGGAAATTTTTAGTCAAAAGGGTTGATGACCTCTAATCTCTTCTAATCATACTGAATCGATCCTCTTGAAGAAGTTTAGTCAAAATGTCAGCTAGTTGCATTTCAGTGCAAACAAATTCAAGCAATGTATCATTATTTTCAACATGATCTCTAATAAAATGATATCTAATTTCAATATTTTTACTTCTAGAATGCTGAACAGGATTTTTAGTTAAATTTATAATACCAGTGTTATCACATCTTATGGGTGTCTTAGTTAATTTGATTCCAAAATCTTCAAGTTATTGCTTAATCCACAAGATTTGAGCACAACAACTTCCTGCTACAATATACTTAGCCTCAATTATGGATAGTGCAACTGAAGTTTGTTTCTTGCGAAATCAAGAGATTAAGTTAACTCCAAGAAATTGGCAAGTTTTACTTGTACTTTTTCTATCTAACTTATACCCAGCAAAGTCAGTATCTGAATAACCAATCAACTCAATAGATGAATCTCTTGAACACCACAATCCAATATCAATTGAACCAGATAGATATCTAAGTATACGTTTAACAGCCAATAAATGAGATTCTTTAGGAGTAGACTGATATCTAGTATACATACAAATACTAAACATGATATCTGGTCTACTAACAGTCAAATATAGTAAAGAGCCTATGACCTCTATATAGTTTCCGATAAACACTTTTACCACATTCATCTTTATCAAATTTATAAGAAGGGCTCCTAAGTGTATCTATTGGTCTGGTAGTCTCCATTCCAAACTTCTTTAAGATTTCTCTTGTATACTTAGCTTAGTTGATGAAGATCCCTTCTTTGGTTTGCTTGATTTGGAGTCCGAGAAAAAAGTTAAGTTCACTCATCATACTCATCTCGAACTCTCCCTGCATAAGCTTGGCAAATCTTGACAAAGAATTTCATTAGTAGCACCGAAAATAATATCATCAATATAAATTTATACTACTAAAAGATTATCATCTTTCCTTTTAAAAAAAGTGTAGTATCAACATGGCCTTTAAAGAAATCATTTTCAATCAGAAATTTACTCAATCTTTCATACCATGCTCGAGGTGCTTATTTTAAACCATAAAGTACCTTATGTAGTTTGACAACATGATCAAGATATGCATTATTTTCAAATCTAGGTGGTTGTTCAATAAACACTTATTCACTAATAAAACCATTTAGGAAAGTACTTTTAACATCCATTTAAAATAATTTGAAATTCATAAAACATACCGATGCTAAAAGTAATCTAATGGCTTCAAGTCTAGCTACAGGTACAAATGTTTCATCAAAATCAATACCTTCTTCTTGATTATAACCTTTAGCTACCAGCCTAGCCTTGTTTCTAGTGACAACACCATTTTCATCTAGTTTATTCCTATATACTCATTTTGTGCCAATAATTAAAATATTAAATGGTCTTTCTATTAGTATCCAAACTTTGTTTCTTTCAAACTGATTCAATTCTTCTTGCATTGCATTAATCCAATTAGGATCTTTTTCAGCTTCTTCAATGCATTTTGGTTCAATTTGAGAAACAAAAGCAATATAGTCACATTTATTTCTAATGGAAGATCTTGTTCTTATCCCTTTTGATGGATCACCTATGATTAATTCCTTAGGGTGTCCACGAGCATACCTTCACTCCTTGGATAAATCTTGATGTGTTGGTGTGGATTGTATGACTTCTTCTCTTCCCTTCTGGTCTTGATCTTCTTCATTTTCTTGGGGGGGTTGATTATCCAAAGTCAGCTTCTTTAATCCTTTAGCACCTGCACATGCATCAGAAGTATACTCTTTTCTAGAGGATTTGTAAACAGATTCTTCAAATACTACATGTACAGATTCCTTTACTACTAAAGTTCTCTTATTAAAGACTATGTATGCCCTATTAAATATAGAGTATCCTAAGAAGATACCTTCATCAGACTTGGTATCAAATTTATCCAAATTATCTTTACTATTATTCATAATAAAGCATCGACAACCGAAAACTCGAAATTATTTCAAGGTAGGTTTTCTTTGTTTCCAAAGATCATATGGAGTTTTCTTTAAAATAGGTCGAATTAAAACATGATTTAAAATATAGCAAGCATTATTTACTATTTCAGCCGAAAAATATCTCGGCAAATCATTTTCACAAAGCATTGTGTGTGCCATTTTTTTTAAAGTATGAATTTTCCTATCCACTACCATATTTTGTTGAGATGTTTTAGGTATAGAAAAATTATGTTCAATTCCTTTTTTATTATAGAAGTTTTTAAAATCTTGATTTTCAAATTGAAAACCATGATCACTATGAATACAAATAACTGAAGTACATTTTTCATTGGAAACTTTTTGATAAAACTTCATAAAAGCTGAAAAAGATTCATCTTTGTGAGCTAAGAATAGAACCCATGTAAACCAAGAAAAATCATTCACTATAACTACCTCCTAGGCTAGATATCCTAGTTGGTTCAAAGAAATCCATACAAAGTAGCTCTAATAGCTTAGAAGTTGAAACAAAACCTTTATGTTTGAAAGATGTTTTAAATTGATTTCCAAATTGACATGGTTCACAAATTTTATCTTTCTCAAAACTAAGTTTTGGTAAATCTTTTACTAAATCATTTTTGCATAATTTAGAAAGTAAATACATGCTAGCATGTCCTAACCTACGATGCTAAAGCTATCCAGTTTCATTAACAATGGAATTCATTGCAATTAGGCATTCACCACTAGGCAAAGATAGATTATCCAAATTAACAAGATAAATGTTGCCATGCCTTTTTTCAATGAATTTCACTCCACTATTATCAGGACTAGCAATCATGCAAAAAGATGATTCAAAAATAACTTGAAAGTCTTTATCATAAAATTGGCTAATACTAAGTAGATTATGTCTTAATCTTTCAACTAATAGTACATTATCAATTCATGTAGAAGGGAGATGTAGACCTTACTAATACTAATAATCTTTTCTTTACCATTATCACCAAAGGTTACACTCCATCCATTCATTGCCTCAAGAAAGGTGAATTGCTTCACATCTCCTGTCATGTGTCTTGAATAACCACTATCGGGATACCACAATCTTTTCTTTTCTTTGGTTGCAAGACATACCTACAAAACAAATCAAGTTTTGGTTTTAGGTACCCAAGCCATCTTGGATCCTTAGGGTTAGTACTGAGAGTGGTTCTTTCTTTTGGAACCCAAATCTTTTCAGAATTATTGATTTTTCTCAAATCATAGTAATATGCTTTATGACCTACTTTTCTACAAGAGTAACAAATGATACTTGATGATGTAGGAATAAAGAAATTTTTGAAAAGCTTTTGCTATTTTTGGGATTTAAAATCTAATTCAGCTTTGTTAAAAATAGCTCTTTGATTGTTCAAAAGTAGATTCAACTTTTCAGAATTATAGGCAAATTTTTCAACAAAAGGTTTTACTCTATCAAGCTCATCTTTGTATTTTTTGTTTTTTATTTCAAGATCTTTATTCTTCTTCAAAAGTTCATTGTTTGAAACATTAACTTTAGGTCTTTTCAAAACTTTATTTTTCATTGATAAAGCATTGTTTCATTTTTTTTAAAACATCAATTTTATTTTTTAAATTATTAGCTTCATTTATAAGATTAGAGTTTTCATGCGAGAAAGAGTTTGCATGCTTTTTCAATTTCTTATTTTCAATCATAATCAATTTATAGTCATGCACTAACTCATCAAATGCATTTCTTAATTCATCAAAAGTATAATCAACTTCAAGTTCAGGATGTACCTCTTCTTCCTGTTGTGCCATGAAGCAAAGATTGGCGACTTTAATTTGTTCTTCTTCTAAGCTAGAGTCCTCACTGTCACTCCAAGTTGCCATCATTACTTTCTTTCTAAGCTTCTCCCTTGATTTCTTTAAGAAAGGGCAGTCATACTTGTAATGTCCAGGCTTCTTGCATTCGAAGCAAATAGGTAGTTCCTTTTTCTTGTCCTTTTCTTTCTCCTCTTCTTTTTCCTTTTCCTTGCTTGGTTGAAAATTTTTCTTGTAAGGGAATTTCTTTTTTCTCATGAATTTCTTAAACTTTCTTGCTAAAAATGCTTCATCATCCTCATTCTTCTCTTCTTCTTCTGATTCCTCATTTGAAGACTCTTCTTGTGTTGTGGACTTAAAAGCTATACCCTTCTTCTTCTTATCCATATCCATTACTTTTTGTTTCAAGTTCAACTCATAAGTCATAAGCGAACCTACCAGTTGCTCCAATGAAAGTTTATCAACATCTTTAGCTTCTTGAATGGCGGTTACTTTTGGATCTCAAGATGTTGGTAGAGACCTAAAAATTTTGTTCATAAGATCAGTATTAGACATAATTTTACCAAGACTTCTCATGCCATTAACAATATTTATGAACCTAGTATACATGTTAGAGATAGATTCATTTGGTTCCATGCGAAATATCTCATAAGTATGCACAAGCATGTTAACTTTTGTGTTTTTCACTTGATCAGTACTCTCATAAGTAACCTCAAGTGTGTCCCATATTTTTTTGGCTAAAGTACATGTGGAAATCCTATTGAATTCACTAGGATCCAATGCACAATAGAGGAGATTCATTGCTTTTTCATTGATCTTGGATTATTTAATATTATTTTTATCCCAATCCTCTTCAAGCTTTAGGATGGAAACACCATTAACTACAATCGAAAGAATATGAGGACCTTTATCTAACTTTTCATAAATTATAATCTATATAATGCATATAAATTCTCATTCATATTTTTCAATAAGTGTAATTTATGCCATTAAAGTAAGAGGTCTATTTGAGACTTGTCCCTTAACTACATTAGTACCAAGTGGGGATGCCATAGATCTTTATTCAAGGCGGTTAGACCTATATACTGAGAACGTGGCTCTGATATCACTTGTTGCCAAGTAAGCAATCCAAGAGGATGGATGAATTGGATTTCTAAAAGCTTTTTGCAAGTATGTGTGCCAATTCAATAATTAATTCAAGTGCTAGTGTGATGTAAGTGTTGTGTGCTCTTAAAGAGTATGCAGCAGAAACTTAAATGCAATGAAAGTAAGAGCAAGTAAAGAGGAAACAATCAACCACAAACATAAGCAAGTATAGTGGTTCGGTGCTCTCCAAGGCACCTACATCCACTCCCCAAGGTTCACTCAGAAATTCACTATAATCACTCTCGATTACAGTCGGTTTGTTTTCCGGGCTCACTAATCAAAATCCCTTTTGGTTTTTCACTAAGCTCACCAAAAGAACCTCTTGGTTTTCAAAGGCTAACCAAAAACCTCCTTGATTTTCAACTAGGCTAACCAAAAACCTCCTTGATTTTGTTCTTAGGCTCACCAAAAACCTTGATACAACAAAGTAATAATGAAAGTAAGAAATACAATAGAGCTTTCTAAATAAAAGTTGTTATCTCTTTGAAGCTCATTGAAGATGCTTGTCTTCAATTCGATGAAGCCTCAATCAATGCTCAAAAGTGGTTGAACTTGAATGCTCTTGATTGCTTTGAATGCTTGGAAACTTTTTTTGCTTGGAAGTAGTTGCTCTCAATGAATATTTGAATGAATGCACTTGCTTTTCGTTCTCTTTCTCTTCCTCTATTCATTCTTTTTTGTTCCACTTGAATTTAATTCACTTAAATACCATCCCAAGGCTTAAATGACGGGTTGTGACTGTTAGAGAGGTGGAACTAGCCGTTGGGGGTGAAAAGGGCGAGTTTTATATTTGAAAAAACTAGTCGTTACTATTCCCAGAACTCCAAGTGTCGACCTTTAGGTTGTGAGTCGATACTTAGGGTCGACACTTAATTTTCATGAGTCGACACCTAGTTCAAAATTCTGCTTTGAAGCTCTCTGAAAATCTCAAATGAGTCGACACTTTATCTTGTGAGTCGACACTTGAGGTGAGTCTTGAATTTCAGCATGTTTTGTAAGAATCTGTCTCAGGCTTTGAGTCGATCTTTAAGTGACACTTAGGGTTGACACTTGTGAAGCATGAGTTGACACTTCAAGCATGCCATCTGAAACTCTTTTCTGCGTACCAGCTTGAGTCGACACTTGCACTGTCATGAGTTGACACTTGAACTGTGAGTCGATACTTGCTGAAACTTTTCAAAATTTGACTGGAACTCTACTGAATCTTCTTTGAACTTGACTCTTAAATCCTTTCAAGCAATTCTCAAATACTTAAGTCCATCAATCTTTAATGTTTCATTCATAAAAAGGGCTTCTTCAATCATTTAACAAGTAATTTATTTTAGCCAACTTGATGAGTACCTTTTTCTAATAGAAACACATTTTAAAAAACTGTTAGCACTCAAATATACTTAAGTATTTTGTTAATCATCAAAATCAATAACGGAGTCAACATAAACGCCACGATGTATAACGCCATATTGGGACGGCTCGTTTTGAATAAGTTCCGTGCCATAGTGTCAACATATCACCTTCTAATATGATTCCCAGCTAAAAATGGGATCGAAAAAATGAGGGGAGACCAAATTCAATATCCTTGGATGACCTATAAGTATCATCATCTTAAGGTGGGGGAGTGTACAACTCATCAGTTGGGGATTTCTCAGCATTTTCATCTACATTTATCATTGGTTTTTTATCCTTATATTTAGTGGTGGTAGATTTTCCACCCTGGTACGTGTTCCTTGACCTGACTGCTTGATCAGTTGTAGGACCAACTAAAGGTGTTTTAGCTGTGTGCTTAGCCCCTATATTAAACAGATCTTTATTCTTACTTAATTCTTTAGTAAAGTATATCCCGTGGTCATCAAATTGCTCATCCCCTGTACTATCTTCTTTTGTATTCTTGTCACTTGCTGCACCTTTTTCAGGCTCCTTATCAATTACTTTTTCATCTTCCTTCTCATTTTATTTTTCTTCATTATTACTTTCTTGTTCATTATCATCTTCTTCTTGTTTATTATCACCATCTTTTGGTTCATTGTCAACATCATTGTCAATTAAACCTTCTATACCATGTTGTTCCCTAATAGTTACACTAGGATTTTGAGTTACAATTGATTGCTCTACTTGACTTTGACCCATAGATCGAGTAAATTGTACATAGAAATCAATCCACTTCTTATCCTCACAACAAACTAACATCTTCATGCAATCTATATCATTCCTAAAGGGGCTAACATGAATTTGAATTAGCCCGTATGGCAACAAATAAAATAGCCGATCCCCCTTCATGTAACTAAAATCTTTTACAATACCCTCAATCTCAAAATAAGAAATATAATTTTGTTAAATTTATAGTAAAATTCTAACTTTCCATCAATATACCTCTTAGGAAGTCTCTTAACAAACTTCCCTCCATAATACACTTCAAAAGAGACTACTAAATTCTGATATATCTACATTTAAGTTCAAAAAAACATATAAAACAAATATAAAACTATGACCATGGTGCAATGAAGAATAAATAATAATCTGCCGTGCTAGAAAATGGGACTACAATGCTATAATATAAACGAAAGGAATGGGACAAACAAATACGGGCAAAGCACCATCTTAGCATTATAAGAGGCTATGCCCACATTGTCTATGGTGAGCATATTACCCACTAGATCGATCATCTACAACTCCCATAATGCAATCCCATAATGCAAAATCACGTGTAGTAAGAATCAAAGCTATGCAAAAGAATCAAAAATAAATGAGCATAGGTAGCTCTTGAATATAATAGAAAGTTGCGACAAAAATACCCAATTTAGAAACCCTAAGTTAGAAATATTGCAAAAACAAACTAATAAAGCAAAATCAGTGGAAATGTGATTGAGATTTGGCAAATGCACACAAAAAAGTAAGCATAACTTGAAGAAGACATCAGATTATTGGAGGATAATTTATTGAAATAGTAAAACTAGAAAAGAAAGCATACCTCAACCAGATCAGATGTTCTTTGATCCAAATTAGGATTGAGATTGGAGCAATTTCTCTTCATAATTGTTTGAAGCACTTTACATAGCAAATCACTTCCAAAGTAACAGATATTTTTCTTACCAAAAAAAAGGAACAGATATTTTGACAGGTAGTTGAAGGGAAGGGACCGATAGCAATGGACCGCAGTTGGAAGGGATTGAAAGGAAAAGGTTTTTATTGATAGGGACGAGCACTTGCAGCTTAGGGGCAGTTGTTTTTCCACCTAAAATCCATCCATGTCAACTTCTCTGCGGCCCTTAACTCGCCACGTTGAATCAAGACGGCAAATATCTTGCCATGTAGTCACTAGCGGCGAGCTCGGACCTAACTTAGAAGATCGGTGGGATACATTATAATAATTTGATTAGTATAAAATTAATATTATTAAAAATTTAAATTATAAAAAAAAAAATATTTTTTTTATCTTGTATTTTTTTAAATCAACCTGCTCGAAGATGTAAAAGAAACTATGAAATCCAAACAAATCAAAACATGCCAGCAAAAGACAAAAGTAGGGCCTATGCCTCAGTGACAATGCCATTAGCCCTTTTTAAGCTTTGTAGAGAAGATATCAGTAATTTTCGTAGGAACGCTCCCCAGCTTGGAATTGACCATAGCCATGGATGGGAAAGATTCCGTCGGTAATTTTTGGGTATACGGTAAATTAGCCAACATTAAAATATGTATAACTTGTGTTTGTTTTGAGAGAAAAAGGAGGGCAACTTTCACACATTATAATTAGGTAGATCCAAATTCCTAGAAACATTCTATCCAAGACTTGAGTTCGGTCCCTGGCTGCTAGGTTGAGGGGTGTGATCTCTGGGCAAGCCCTAACTTATATTTTAAACAGAGATCCAGTCATGTCATTATTGATTTAAGGAATTGCTAGTTACTAGAGGAGTACCGCAGCCTGACATTATTAATTGCCCTTTTGCAAAGGATTGTTGGCTTTTAATTCAACATATCTATGGGCAGGGTTAACATACAATCTTTGCCATAATTGGAAACCATTTTGGCAATTTCCCAGGTAGAGAAGGGTACCAAACATTTACTTGCATATACTACATATTCGATTTGGCAGGCCCGTAATGAGAGACTATTTCAACAAATTTTTATGACCCCTATTCAATTGTTGAGGCATGTTCTATATACTTGTTTGATTAGAATGGATCTTGAAAACGGTATGTAATTTGACAATCAGTCATGGATCTAGGGAGATTCTGATCTTAGGCATCATCAAACCTATCAACTAAAGCTTGTTTGTTGGCTCCCTCCTCCCATGAGTGTTCTTAAATTAAACTTTGATGTCTCAATCACTTCTACTACAGTATCTGTTGCTTACATTATTAGAGATTGCTAGGAAACTTTATTGTGAGCCGAAGGTGTAAAACTATTATCACTTGCAGTCCCTTATGCTGAAATGATAGCTGCCTGGATGGGAATTAAAGTAGCCTTCTTTTCTTTGAGTTGAAGGCTCATTGTCTATGGAAGGAAGGAGACTCATTAACTTTGATCTATTGACTCAAAGCTATTTCAACTTTTATATCTTCTTTGCATCCTATATTACAGGATATTATATCTTGAAAGCCTCAATTTCATTCTATTGCTTTCAGTCATGTTTTTCAGGAGGCTAACCAAGCTGCAGACTATCCCGAGCTATTGATTTTATTTTCATGACCATATCCATCCTCAATTGGTTGTAATTCTTTGGACAGACTTTTATGAAATTTTATCTGAATGATGATGTCGCTGATGGATCCTTTAATTATTTCAATGAGCAATTAGCTCTATATATTGACACATGTCTTTCCTGACCATCGGCCTTCTCGTTATGGTATGCTGAAATGGGGAGTGCTAATGAACATAGCAGCCCCAAGTTCAACCATGCCAGGTTTCTTTTACGATCTCCTCCATTCTTTTGTGTTTGTTTTTTATATTACACGTAACTCATAGAAGTATGAGGTGTTGCCAAACCATATTGAACAGATTAGATGGTGCTTTGGGTTCCAAGTTCTATGGTTTCAAGTTCCTCCATGTTTGGTGCATGCATAAAGGTCTTTCTGTTATAAACTATAGTGAAAAGCATGCAGGCCATCATCCTTCTCTATAGTTCTACTCTACTTCATTATACTGTCTATCTTACTCTCATATTATTGTCAACATCATGGCCACTATCTTTCATGTTTATCATTCTCTACACATTCTATAAATATATGTTATTAATGTCAGAGTTGTAACCATCTATCGCTTCATACAAGCTTGCTGTTTGTCACTACATCAACTTCGATGGATAAGCTACTTACAATATTCTATGATGTTACATGGATCCTTCAATGGACTGCTACATACGTTCCTTTTCATCACCCTAACTTCATTACTATTCTATATTATTTGGGCATCAAAGAGAACTCTATGTACCTGTTAGCATGTTATCTTTTCTCTCAGTTGGGAGTTTCTATCGTCCTACCTCATTGCCACCCTCAGTTTTGGAATCTTTGTGCACCTACCGTGGAATTCGACTTGCTATATATTTGTTCATTTTGGGAGGCCTTTTACTGAAGCTTTTTCTAGCTGGTGGAATGTGTGTATATATATATATATATGTTCTCCTTTTTGGCTTTAAACTTCAACAGTATGTGTCACTACGTTTTTTTTTTTTTTTGATGAAAAGAAGGCAAGCCTCCATTTATTTGATATATTATGAGTAAAAGCTACTGCAAGGCGTAGCAAGATTGTTATACTGGAAATAAAAATAAAGTGAAAACAGGGATTTTTGGGAAACATAGAAGTGTTCACTATAACGGGGATGGGGCCGGTTCAAAGTTGTATTTAGAATAGAGGGCCTGTGGGGACAAAGCAATGGTGGGTGGTTTTCCTTGTAGATGAGATGGTTCCATGCACGTCCAGTGTGGTTCCGACTTTTATCAGCAAGATAGGTCTCAATGACCACTTCGGCCATTCAGTGTTGTTTTTCTCTTCGGCAGCTAAGGTCCTTCCAGCAGAGTTCGACACTTTCTTCAAAGGTTATACTACCCTCCTTGAATAAAAAGGCTCTAGTTGGTGATAGGCTCTCTTGATAGGAGCGAAGTTAGTCTGTCCAAGTTTGTCTTCATGTATTGTCTAGTAGAAAAATAGGGAGGCTATCTGTATTGATGCTGGTTTGGGGGGGAGAGAGCATGAAATTCAACAATCCTCTAATTTTTCTCTTCCAAAAGCCTATTGCTAAGAGTGCATCCAACCTTGCTCTAAACTTTCAAGCTTGGGGTTTATTTCTCCAGCTACCCCAGAGTTTGTCGAGTGAGTTTGGAAGACTTGGGAGATGAAGATTTGCGAGGAAGATGGACCAAACCATCGATGAGAAGGGACGACCAAGGAGAAGGCGATTGCTGGTTTCTGCACTATTGTCGTAAAGGGAGCAGCTGACGCTACCCTACCACCTTTTGTTAGCCAAAGAGGCTTTTGTTGGTATTTTTCCATAGTAGCACAACCAGATGAATGGCTTAACTTTCTCGGGGAATCATATTTTCCACACAACAGTGCCAATGAGGGGTGTAACTCTGCCATCGAGGAGAAAACTGTAATAGTGTTTAGAAGAAAATTTATCTATCTTAAACCATTTTCATTCAATGTCGTCTGAGTTCTTTGTTAGTCGAAGCATTCTGAGCATGGATCTCGGTGGTTGGAGGTGCATCACGAGAGAGTCTGAAAGTGCTTGGACATTAGAGGGCCAAAAATTTTCTAGCCGCTGAAACTTTCTGATTAGTTGCCGAGATGAAGAGTTGGGGAAAGAGGTCTACAAATGGTTGGCATCCCATCCAACGGTCTGAACAGAAGGAAATATTTTGTCCATTTCCAATCTTGAACTTTGAGAGTATTTGGAAAGTTCTAAGAGAGACTTTCATCCCCTTCCAGAACAGCATTTGTAGATTGCTTGTTGTTTTAATTGATAAGGACGGTTGTGATCTGAAATGGATGGATCTAATACGCTTTCTCCATGGTCTATCAAGCTCTTTATAGAGTCGCCACCACTATTTACAAAGAAGGATTTTGTTTAGCACTTTGAGGTTTAAGATTCCCCAATCGCTCTGTGTTTTTGGTCTGCAGATGGTTAACCACTTCATGCGATAGTGGGTACTAGAGTAACTCTCTTCTCCTCTCCAAATAAAGAATTGTTTGATTTTATCGATTCTAAAAATTATGGATTGTGAAAGGAGAAGAACATTCATCCAATATAGAGGGGTAGCTGTGAGAACTGCGTTAATTAGGACCGGTATACCTGCAATTATTAGAAGTTTTCCTTTCCAGCCTACTAGCCACTTCTAGATTTTCTCAAACAATAGGGTTCCAGTCTTTCCTCCTCAGTGTTGAGTGGTGTAATGGCATTCCAAGGTAGGTGATTAGGAATTCAGCAACCCTACTTCCCAAGATACGTGTCGCTTGAATAGTCTGCAATTCTTCCAAGCCCAAATCTAATATCTAGGGTTTGTCAAATTTGATCGGAAGTTCGGACAATAGCTCAAATGAGTACAAAATAAATTTGAGAGATTTGACAGGTCTTGCATCAGCGCTGCAAAAGATTAGCATGTCATCTACGAACTAGAGGCTTTGACATTGGCTAGTGATTTCTAGTGGATCCATGCTCGTGTACAAGTTTTCCTTGGTAGCCTTCAACAACTTTCGATCAAGGATGTCAACCACTAGTAAGAAGAGCTGGGGTGAGAGGGGATCTCCTTATCTCAACCCCTTCCTAAGTTTGAATGTTTTCCCTACCAAGTTGACTCTTGGAATGATTTTAATGATCACAAAACATTGGAGCATGTATTTGATACTAACTCTTTATAAATGTTTAAAAAGTTTTTGCAGGAATGAATTACCTTGGTTTTAAAATGGTATTCAAATTCACTCGAGGAAATTCAATTGAGTTTATAAAAGTCCTAAGTTATGAATGTTGTAATCATGAAAAATGGGCTTAAAAGTGTAAATAATTTGATAAAGTATGTAAATAAGCTTCTAATTGTTTCAATGATGAAGTTTTTGGGAAGCTTGAAGCAAATTTTTAAAGACTTGTAAGAGCCGATTTAAAATGACACGGCACGGAGGAAGATTCAGAGTTTCAGAACTAAGAGCCGACTCCCAGCTCAAGAGCCGACTCTTACAGAAGTATAGTTTTTGAAGTTCTGAGAATTACACTACAAGATAAACCAGTTTTAGCAACCGATTTTGCAACCGATTTTTTTGTTATAACCGATTTTGCAACCGATTTTTTCTGAATAATTTAGCAACCGATTTAAATCGGTTGCAAATTTAGTTGCAAAAATTTCATTTTGCAACCATTTTTGCAACGGAAACAGAAATTATTTTTATTTTTTTTAAATTATTATTTAAAAATTTAGCAACCGAAAAATTTGGTTGTAATTTTTTTTAAAATTTAATTTTATTATTTTTGAATTTTGCAACCGATTTTTTCGGTTGCAATTTTTTTAAAATTTAATTTTATTATTTATGAATTTTGCAACCGAATTTTTCGGTTGCAATTTTTTTTAAATTTAATTTTATTATTTATAAATTTTGCAACCAAAAAATTCGGTTGCAATTTTTTTAAAAACTTAATTTTATTATTTATGAATTTTGCAACCGATTTTTTCGGTTGCAAATTTTTTTTAAAATTTAATTTTATTATTTATGAATTTTGCAACCAATTTTTTGGTTGCAAATTTTTTTAAAATTTAATTTTATTATTTATGAATTTTCAACCAATTTTTCGGTTGCAAATTTTTTTTAAAATTTAATTTTATTATTTATGAATTTTGCAACCAATTTTTTGGTTACAATTTTTTTTAAAATTTAATTTTATTATTTATGAATTTTGCAACCAAAAAACTTGGTTGCAATTTTTTTTAAAATTTAATTTTATTATTTATGAATTTTTCAACCAAATTTTTCGGTTGCAAATTTTTTTAAAATTTAATTTTATTATTTATGAATTTTGCAACCAAATTTTTTGGTTGCAAATTTTTTTAAAATTTAATTTTATTATTTTGAATTTTGCAATCAATTTTTTCGGTTGCAATTTTTTTTAAAATTTAATTTTATTATTTATGAATTTTGCAACCGAATTTTTGGTTGCAATTTTTTTAAAAAATTTAATTTTATTATTTATAAATTTTGCAACCGAATTTTTCAGTTGCAATTTTTTTTTAAATTTAATTTTATTATTTATAAATTTTGCAACCAAATTTTTTGGTTGCAATTTTTTTTTTAAATTTAATTTTATTATTTATAAATTTTGCAACTGAATTTTTCGGTTGCAAAAAAATTATAATTATTAAATTTTTTAAATTATTTTTAAATTTTTGTAACCGATTTGTCGGTTGCAAAATTTATTTTAAAATTAATTTAAAATTTTTGAATTTTATAACCAAAAAATCGGTACAAAAAATTAATTTTTAAAATTTTTAACTATGATTAAATTTGGAACGAAGGATTAATATCGAACGGCTAAAAATCTTTTAGGGTTTAGTATATGACCCTTCTCTCTCTCGTTCGCGTACCCTAGCCCTTGCCCCTTCTCCCTTCCAACCATCCCGCCGCCTTCCACTCCATTGCCCTTACCTTGTCGGAGCTCTGCTCGGAAAACAAGACAAGAGCGTCCCTGAGCTTTAGTTGCCCCGCTACGGACTTGCGGTTTCGTCGTTCCCAGGTCAGTGTTCTCCCCGTCTCCTTCTCCCCTCGCTTGGTTTCTTTCTTTCTTTCTTTCTTGAAATAAAAGCACTCCCCTGTGCTTGGACTCGATTAGGTGGTTCCGTCGGCGACTAGGTGGTGCGTCGTGAACCCCACCATCAGGGATCCACAAGTAAATGACGCCGTGGAGGCTGGGGTGAAAGCTTAGTAACTGTCCAGCCAAAGCTCATATAAATCCCACCATTATTTTTGGGTAATCTACCACCGGCATCCTTAGGTAATCTAAAGTATATGATAGTCTGCAATCACTCCATTTGTATAGGACATTAAGGGGCTGTTTGGATGCTTGAACAACCTGTCCTTGAAATAATCCATATATGGTTAGTTTTTTTCAGGAGAAGTTAATCATGAGGGGAGAGAAGTTTTACTGGAATCAGAAACATGCCCTGTAATTATTGATAGATATGCATGTCTCAAGCTATTTGATCTAAATTCTGTTAATCTGTTGAACCTGCTCACCTGAGATTATGCAGAGTTGATTCATTGTTCATTGTTTATGTTTACTTCAATTTTGACCTTTGTTTTATTTTTTAAGTTTTTTAAAAGTTTTTTTAGTTTTTGGACAAACTATGCTACTTTTAAGTTTCTTTGCATGTTTTTTTTGTCTATTGTACCCAAGCCACCAACATTTTTTAAAAAACTTTTCCTTGGCTTATGGTTCCTAGTTTCTTCGGAAAGTTCATGCTTCCATCTGGACTTTCTTTTCTTATCTGCATTTCTTGGTCTATTTTTACTGTTTATTAACATTGTCATCATCAAAAAATTCTTTTTCATATCTTCACTGTCGCTTTGGTAGAACTCAGGGATGCTTACTTTTTGAAACTATTATTGGTTTCGCACCATCGCTGCATTATGGTCCCTTCTCCCTCTATGACTGAATTACTCTATTTCGGTATTTTTTTTCATTTTTCTCTAAAAGGTTTTTTTCTCTTTGTAATCCTATGTGAACCCTTCTTGATACTCTTTCCAATTTTTTTTTTTAGGTCTCCTTACCTCTGGTTAACACTGTGAACTCAAACCCATGATAGTCATTACTTGGTTTTCATGTTCATATTGCCAAGATTATCTCGAATTGGTTTCTGTATGCATGATATTATTGTTGCACAAAGTTTAGGAAAAAAGGTTTTGTAGCATTCCCTGATCCTGGAACTTATTAATGGTTCTTTTTTCCCTCAAATTTGAATGGTTTAGGATTACATTAAGTGAGAGTAATGTTATGAGTTTTAATGTAGAAAATCAGAAAGAAATTACATTTGTAATCAATATGGAAGAAAACTTTGCTAATATTCTATAAAATTACAGATATTTAATATACTATAAATTTATAACCAATACATTCATAATGTAATTGTGGTAAGGATATCAATGTTTTATTGGGCCATGCCTTTTGCAAATGCCTTAGGTTAATTTTCTGCTCTTTTTTTTTTTAATCAAATGAGGAGATCATATATTTGTCATTTTCTAGTCCTTTTTTATTTTGGACCTTGGATCCAAATATCATGTTAATTGAGTTGGAGCACCATCCTTGCATTGATTGCTTCTGCTTTGGGTTGTATTGCTTCTTCAGTTCTTATATATTCATTGTCTCATGGAGACAAGATGAGAAAAAAAAAATCCAAAAATATTGCTTGTTTCGGCCTTGGGCTATGTCAAGGTTTTCTATCTCCTTTTCTTTGCTTGCAATTACATTTATTGTTGAGTATACTAGAGATGCACATATTGATTTTTAAATTTGTCCATATTTTCAACACTCACATGCGAAGGGAGGCTATGTGAATTTTGAAATTCATTATTATAACATTTTTTTTTTGAGAGTCTTATGACCTTTTTGAAGATAATCATTTCTGGTAGCATATACTCCCTTAATTCTATGATCAAGTTGAATGATAGGTTGTTTGCATCCTAATTGTGATCCACATGGTCAACCTTGATGCTGACCTAGCGAAATGGGGATTTTCCGAGTGGTCACATCCCTTTGCTTAGCATGAAGAAGTTCTAAATTTGATTGTTAGACGGTGCATCCCCCATTTACGTATGCTACATGGACATTCTACCATTGTATCATCATATTTTTGATGCAACCATCTCCTTTAACAATGCTTAGTCCAGTCTCATTTGATTTTTCACATTGTAATTTGTATCAATATTTACAAGAAATGATAATTTTTTGTATCATCATGTTTTGATATGGTACAAAATATGGACATCTTTCAACTTCGTAGTTGGATGTATAATAGACTTTTACCGGGTCGAAAGGGATATACCGAAGAATTTTTAAAGGGCGTGGAAGATTTTGTACTCTTTGCATGTCAGCATCCTAACTTTCAAAGTGAAGGAAAATTCAGATGCCCTTGTTGCAAGTACAAAAATCTAAGGTATCTAACTATCGATGAAGTGAGGCTTCATCTTTACAAAAAAGGATTTGTACCGAATTACTGGTATTGGACATCTCATGGAGAGAGTGATCCTCGTGTCGGTGGGGTACCTGATTTGTATGCAAATGATTCTGCCTTTGCACCAATGCATAATGATCCACAAAACACATTTCGACGTATGATATTCAATACATTTGGAACAGAGTATGTGCCTGACCATTCGTCTAATGAAGAGGAGACACCGAATTTGGATGATCAAAAATTTTATGACTTGTTTCATTCAGTCCAAAAATTATTTGGCCGGGATATACAGATCATTCTGAGTTATCGGTAGATGTACGGTTGCTTAGCATCAAATCTGAAGGTAATATTTCACAATGATCTTTTGATCAAATAGCGGGTCTTATGAAAGAGACACTTCCAACCGACAATACCATACCTCAGAATTTTTATAGGACAAAAAAATTGGTGTCCAAACTTGGGCTTACTGTCGAAAAGATTGGTTGTTGTATTAATGGTTGCATGCTGTATTATGGTGAACAATATGAAGATAAGCAATGCAAATTTTGCGGGGCTGGTAGATATAAACCTCGGTCTCGTGCAGACAGTAAACATAAAGAGGTGCGATGAAGAGAATGCATTATTTACCTCTAATTCCTAGATTAAAAAGATTGTATGCTTCAATGAGTTCTGCACCACATATGACATGGCATTATGAGAACAGGCATGAGCTAGGGATATTGTATCATCCATCAGATGGAGAAGCCTAGAAACATTTTGACCGAAGCTATCTTGATTTTATAGCTGAGCCACGCAATGTCAGGCTAGGCCTATGTGCTGATGTTTTACTCCTTACAATCAGTCATCAACCCCATATTCTTGCTGGCCAGTAATTGTTACTCCCTACAATCTGTCACCTGAATTGTGCATGACCATTCCTTATATGTTCTTGACAATAATTATTCTGGGTCCACATAATTCAAAGAGCAGGATAGATGTGTATCTACAGTCTTTGATAGATGAGTTGAAATATTTGTGGGAGAAGGGTGTCCTAGCATATGATATAGCTAGAAAGCAAAATTTTGTGATGAGGGCTGCATTGATGTTGACCATCAATGACTTTGCTGCATATGGAATGCTGTCCGGATGGAGTACAGCTGGAAAATTGGCTTGTCCGTATTGTATGGACTGATCAAAGGCATTCAATTTGAAACATGGTCAAAAAAATTCTTAGTTTGATTGCCATCGACAGTTTCTGCCTATTGATCATGTACTAAGAAGAAATAAGGATGCATTCTACAAAAACCGGATTGAAAATGATCAACCTCCATGAAGTTTGACTGGAGAGAAAATATGGGAAGCTGTATCTTCCATTCCAAATGTAATCGATCAGGGTTTATGCAGAGTTGAAGGATATGGGGTTATACATAATTGGTTAAAACAGAGCATATTTTGGAATTTATCATATTGGAAGACTAATTTGATCAGACACAATCTGGATGTGATGCACATAAAAAAAAAATATTTTATAATATTTTTAACACTATAATGGATATCAAAGGCAAAACCAAAGATAACATCAAAGTACGAATGGATCTAAAGGAATACTGCAAGCGTAAGAAACTTGAGTTGCAAGAGTTGGCTAACGAAAATTTATTGAAACCAAAAGCAACATATTCTTTCAACCTGGAGCAGAAAAGAGGTGTATTTAAATGGATGAAGGAATTAAAAATGCTTGACGGTTATGCATCTAACTTAAGCAGATGTGTTAATATGAATGAGGGAAAATTAATTGGAATGAAAAGTCATGACTGCCATGTTTTCTTTGAGCGTTTGTTGCCAATTGCATTTAAAGCTCTACTGGAACATGTATGGAAGCCTATAGTAGAGCTAAGTATATTTTTTAAGGATTTGTGTTCAACAATGTTACGGATCGACGATTTGTTGCAAATGGAACATAATATTGCTTTGATTATATGCAAATTGGAATGGATTTTTCTACCCGGTTTTTTTGACTCAATGGAGCACTTACCGATTCATTTGCCATATGAAGCAATAGTTGGTGGTCCAGTTCAATATCGTTGGATGTATCCATTTGAGAGGTAAATATATCATATATCAATTCAACAAACCTATTCTTCTGCAACAAATCTATATCATGTAAGTAAGACAGTAACCATATTTTAATGCTTGAATGATGTAGGTTCCTTAACAAAATAAAACGGATGATCAAGAACAAAGCTTGTGTTGAAGGATCCATATGCGAGGTATACTTGTGTCAAGAGACAACTTCTTTTTGTTCATATTATTTTGAACCACATGTGCAGTCATCAAGAAATAGAATTGGAAGAAATGATGTTGTGGGTCAGGATAAGACACGTGAATTTACTCTGTCAATATTTAATAAACCTGGCCGATCTTCTGATAGATGTCAAAGTCGATATCTGAATGATAGGGAATTAGCTGCTACGTATTTACATATATTGCTCAACTGTGAAGAGGTTCAACCATTTATCGAGCAAGCTTAAATAATCGTTGATGCATAATTATTCAAACCCTATATCGATTATTGAGATACTAACTCTGAAAAAATCTTGGTTTCAGAATTTTTAGCGAGCAATTATAGCTTTCGATACCAAATATAAGCACCACAGAAATTGATTCTAGGATTGCATCTGACTTTCCATATTGGTTTAAGTCTTTTGTAAGTGCTTCTTCGAATTGTGGTATATGTCTATCGAATTATGTTATATCGATGCATAATGGCATTCATGCATTTTCGTTATATCATGTGTAGGTTCATAATCCACAGAGTCAAGTAAACAATCAATATTTTCATGATTTGGCATGGGGTCCAAAAAGAAAGGTTCTTACATGGCAGACATATTTTGTTAACCGTTATAAGTTTCACACAGATGAATGGAGTAGCTATAAAAAAATAATTAATAGTGGAGTGTGCGTCAAAGGTTCAGAACAAGCTACAGAATACAATTATTACCACGGCATAATTAAGAAAATATTTCAAGTAGAATATCCTGGCCATCCAATGAAACAGGTAGTGTTATTTAATTGTGAATGGTTTGATATGGTATTGAATCGTGGCATGAAAGTGCTTAAGGATTACGAGATCGTTGAGATCTGGCACAGCAGAAGGTATTCAAGAGACGATCCCTTTATAGTTGCATAAAAAGTGATTCAAGTATACTATCTACCATATCCTGAGAAGTTAAGGGACAAGCAACATTGGTGGGTTGTAATTATGACTAGACCGAGACGTACTGTTGATGATCGATATACAATTGAGATTGCTTACCAAGAGGATACAATATCTCATGTGAATAGTATACCGCATGATAATACAGTTGAAAATTTGGTCGACAACGATTGTATTTTTGAAGAAGTTGACAGAATCGTCGATACGAATTTGAACATAGATGATGAAGATGAAGAACAGAATGACGATTTTGATTCTAGCCAAGAGGATGATACCGAGCATGTCCAACATGGAAGTTCTTCTGATGAATAGTAATCATATAAGTAGACCCCTAATTTTATATATACGGACTGTATTTAACTGCTTTATCATATTATTCATAATGTTGACTTATATTCTTTATGTTTGTTTGTAGATGGCAGATCAATCTGGAAACAGTCTTGCATCATCATGTAGGGGTCGTGGGAGGAGGCATCGCCTCTCCGTTAATATCCCATCCCCATCATCCACTATCCCACCTGCATTTTCCACTTTTCCTGCATCTTCACTCATTAGTCCACCACATACTACTGCTACGCCATGTTCACCAGGAGGCACGTTGTCACCTCCATTATATTCAGGGCCTCCTATTCATGCTCCATGCCCTATCATGTATACTATACCACCCCCTACTTATTCTACATCTCCTACAGTCCATTCATCATCTCCTCAGTTAGGATCAGCCGCTATTTGTTCATCATCTCCTCATTCATCCACCGACGCAGTTCATTTAGCATCTCCTCATTCATCCAGCGATGGCAGGGCTGTACTGATCCTAGATGGAGAGGGGTAATAGTCTTATGTCCCTTGTTACAAAATTTTTAAGTTGTATCATATTTGTGGGTTGTATCCGATTTGTTGATTGACGAAAAATTTTGTAGGTTTTTGCCATCTCATCTAGCTGCCAATGCCATTACAGACATAATGAGGAGCCATTTTGAGGAGCCATGGGTATTATGGAAAAGAATACCGCACGGTGTAAAGGATATATGGTTTGATGAGTTCAAGGCAAGTAATTTTGCTTTGATATATGTAAATGAATTTTGAATTTTATTATTGTCATTTAACCGGTTGTTGAATGTGCAATAGAGGAGATATCAGTTTCAGCCACCAGATGATATGTGGTCACGTCGTAATTTTGAAAGACGTGGTGCAGCTCAACTTAAAAATCTCCTTGCTATTGCTAGAAGAGCTATGGAGAGACTGCCATGGCTAGGAGAACTTGTATGGAATAGATTATGTGAGCACTGGCGCACCACCCAATATCAGGAGAAGTCAAAAAAGCAAAAGCAAATAAGGCTTCTGATATTGATGGTTTTGGTCCTTCATGTCATACCTGTGGCTCGATCACTATATCCTAGCACAGATACAATTTGGTAAGCAATACCAATCAAAATCTTTAATATATTTACAATTCATATTAATAAAATATATTGTTCTACGAGTTATAGACTTCGAAGACTGGTATTGTGCCTTCTCTATCTGAGCTATTTATTCATACCCATCAGAGGAAGGATAAGATATGGGTTGACAGGAGATCAAAGCATATTTGTATAAGTTAAGTTTTTAAGTTATTATAATTTTTTTAATACTAATTGAATTACATTAATTTCAATCTGAATTTAGACGGAACATGGAAGAGTCACAAAGTCAAAGCAGTTCTGATTCTAGCTAGTAGCAAACTCCGCAATCAGAATTGGATGTATGGATACGTAATGTTGGTGGAAAGAAGAAAGGAAGAGTGTATGGGCTAGGATTAGAGTCCACTGCACTGAAGCCAACTTCAAAATTTCTAGGACAATCCTCATTTCCCGTACAATGGTTGAAGAGTAAAGAATTTCATGAGCAAGTACGGAAGCAGGTTGAAGACGAAGTCAAAGAAGTAAATGTTCAGGTACAAGTTGTCGAGCAAGAAAGGGATGAACTGTGGAGGCGAGTTGAACACAATGAACAAATGTTGCAGCAGATATTAGCCAACATAAATTTTCAACCTGCAGTAACTCCTGCAACTCATACTTTTAGTGGTAATCATTCGAAACGACTGGAGTCGATCCTTATCAGATGTATCGTGGACAAGGATCACAGCAGGGAGAGGAGGAGGATGACGATGAGGAGGACGAGAACGAGGAGGAATAGGAGCATTAGCACATTATTCATATTATCTTGCTCCACTTATTATTCTTATAAGTTTTGCATTATATTATGGACTGCACCTCTTTTTATCGTTATATGTTTAGCTTTGAATTATGATTACTCTTATATGTTTTGCATTATATTATGAACTGCATCTCTTGTTATCGTTATTTGTTTAGCTTTGTATTATGAACTGTACTTCTTCATGTTGTTTTTGTTGTTTTATTATGCATTTTCATTAATTATCTCCTCTTATTTCATGCAGTTAGAGGCTGTGATGAGTTGCCTTGGTATCTTCGTGATGCTTCAAATGCTGAAAGTGTATGCTGGATCGGACCATTTTGCAAGGATCTAAATGGTGTTGCAAATTTGGATGGCTTGCTCTTTTTGCAAGCAACCATTTGTTGCCTTAGATCCTTTGCAATGTATAAAAAGAGGCAATCCTGAGCTTCTGAATCTTATTGTTTGAAAGTTTTGTTTGATTTTTGCTATTTTATTGTGCATTTTAATTTTCATTGATTTTCTTTTGTTACCTACGGCTAGAGGCTATGATGAGTTGCCTGGGTATCTTCGTGATGCTTCAAAAGATGAAAGCGTAGGCTGGATCGGACTATTTTGCAAGGATCTAAATGGTGTTGCAAATTTGGATGGCTTGCTCTTTTTGCAAGCAACCATTTGCTGCCTTAGACCCTTCTAAATGTAGAAAAAGAGGCAATCATGAGCTTTTGAATGTTATTATTTTTCATTAAATCTGACGATTAATTACAGTGTTCAAGTTATGACTTATAGAATTTTTTGGTTGTTTTACCTTCATTTTGTACCTGGTATTCAATTCTGGTTAAACCCATTTGGTGTATGTAGCTGTTATTTTTGGATAATTGGATGTGATTGAACCCTTAAAATGAATATCTGATTTGTGCCTAAGCTGTCTAATGGATGCTTTATATGTTGCCATTGTGTCTAATAGGTGTGATTAAACCATTCTCAATGATTTATGGCTAATGTAGAAATGAATATCTGCTTTATATATCTCAGCTTAAATTTGTAAATTCAGGAAAAAAATTCATATTTCATATTTTTTTAAAAAAATTATTCAATTTTAGCAACCGATTTTTTTAAATTTTTTCTAGATTTTTTTTAGCAACCGATTTTTTTTTTTTTTGGATTTTTCTAGCAACCGATTTAGCAACCGATTTTTTTTTTTTTTTGGGATTTTTTTTTTTAGCAACCGATTTAGTAACTGATTTTTTTTTTTTTTTCGAATTTTTTTAGCAACCAATTTAGCAATTGATTTTTTATATTTTATGGATTTTTTTTAGCAACCAATTTAGCAAATTTTTTTTAATTTTTTCATGATTTTTTTTTAGCAACCGATTTAGCAACCAAATTTTTTTTATTTTTTTGGGTTTTTTTTAGCAACCGATTTTTTTTTTTATTTTTTCATGATTTTTTTTAGAAACCGATTTAGCAACCGATTTTTTTTTATTTTTTCATGATTTTTTTAAGCAACCGATTTAGCAACCGATTTTTTTTTATTTTTTCTGGATTGTTTTAATAGCAACTGATTTAGCAACCGATTTTTTTTTTAATTTTTTCTGGATTTTTTTGGCAACCGATTTAGCAACCAATTTTTTTTCTATTTTTTATGGATTTTTTAATAGCAACTGATTTAGCAACCGATTTTTTTTTTAAATTTTTTCTGGATTTTTTTGGCAACCGATTTAGCAACCAATTTTTTTTTTATTTTTTCTGAATTTTTTTTTACCAACCGATTTAGCAACCGATTTTTTTTAAATTTTTTCTGGATTTTTTTTAGCAACCAATTTAGCAACTGATTTTTTTTTCATAATTTTTTAAATATTTTTTTGATTTTTTTTTAAAAAAATTATATCAAATTCGGTTGCTAAATTTTGCAACCGAAAAAAATCGGTCCCAAATTTTAGCAACCTATACTTTTGCAACCGACTAATTTCAGATGCAAAATCGGTTGCAAATTAATTTAGCAATCAATTTTTTAATTATTAGCATCCGAAAAATCGGTTGCTAAACCTGGTTTTTCTTGTAGTGTTAGAGCCGACTCCCAGATTAAGAGCAGACTCCAGGTATGCATGTTTGTCAAGACTGAAAGCTTGAAAGCAAGAGCCGACTCCTAGTCCAAGAGCCGGCTCCTATAGAAGTTTGTTTTTGGCATGTCTGAGATTTCAAGCCGACTCCTGGAGCTCGAGCCGGCTCGTAGAGCCATTGTCTGCACTTCAATGACTAGCTACAAAAATTGAAATTTGAATGCCAAATCATCTCCAACGGCCATTTCACGAATCCCAAGGCCCTACAACGGCCATATCACATGAAAAACTATAAAGGGGATCATTTTTGAAGGATTAAAAAATTAATGAAGATTTATTGCTGAATATTCTTGAAAGAACAAAGAGTTTCAAAGCTATTCCTCTACCTACCTCAAAGAGCATTCAAGTGAGATTCAAAGCTTCACCAACTCCATTTTATCATTGAATCAACTCATTGAAGAAGGGAAGAAGCAGCATTGAAGAGCATTGAAGAGCACTTAAGGCTTGACTTCATTTTGATCTTCATCGGCAACATCAAAACAAACTTGGTTTGTTGTAGTTGCTTATTATACATTCTTTATTTTGGTTTGCTGTTTTAGAACAGCAAGGGACTGTATCTAGAGTGAGAGTTGAAGGTTTTAGGTGAACCTTGTAAAACCTAAGTTTGGGTTCTTGGTTTTTCCGGTTTGAAACCAAGTGTTCGGGTTTTCTTTGGTGATCCCGTGTAAAACCAAAGGGAGTTTGGTTTCTTTGGTGATCCCGGTAAAGCCAAAGTGTATAGGTTTGGATTGTGAGCATAATAAAACAATCCGACTGTATTCCAGTTTGGGGATATAGTGAAAATCCCAAGTGGTCCTTGGGTAGTGGATGTAGGAGCGGGTTGCTCCGAACCACTCTACTTCTTGGTGTTTGTGATTGTGCTTTCATTGCTTGATTGCTTTAATTTGTTTACTTCCGCTTTGCACACTTCACTTCTACACTAAAAGAATTTCAAAGTGCACATACTTACAAAAAGTTTTTAATCCCAATTCACCCCCTCTTGGGAAACCACCTGGGCAACAAGTGGTATCAGAGTAGAGTCTCTGAAAGTTACTTAGAGTAAAGATATATGGCACATCCCATGAGTACTTCATTGGCCAAAGGTCAATCCACAAATAGACCACCACTTTTTACCGGAATTAATTACACTTATTGGAAGGCAAGAATGAAGATATACATTCAAGCCGTAGACTTTTATCTATGGAAAATTATCATGAAAGGGCCTCACACACCCACAATTAAAGTTAATGATGTAGAGGTTCCCAAGCCAGAAGAGAATTGGGACGAGAATTTCAACTTGCAATTCTGCTAAAAAAATTTGGGACAAATTAGAAATCACACATGAAGGCACCTCTCAAGTTAAACATCAAAAATCAATTTGCTTGTACATAATTATAAATTGTTTAAGATGGATCCTAGTGAGACTATATCTACCATGTATACTCATTTTACTGATATTATAAATGGTCTCAAGAGTCTGGGTAGAACTTATTCTAATGCTGATCTTGTCCAAAAAGTATTAAGATCTTTGCCAAATAAGTGGGAAGCCAAAGTGACAGCAATTCAAGAAGCAAAAGACCTGAATACACTGCTATTGGATGAGCTGCTTGGATCCTTAATCACTCATGAACTGGCTATACAACAAAGGACTGAAGAAGATATAAAAAGAAAGAAAGCCATTGCATTTAAAGCAACTGAGGAAGATAAGAATGAAGAATCTGATTCATCAGATGATGATGATCTTGGAAGTGATGAAATTGCCCTAGTTATGAGGAAATTCAAAAGGTTTATGGGCAGAAAAAAAATGAATAGATGGAGAAAGCATTACAGAAAAGGTGACTTTGGAAAAGAAAAGGAAAGAGATAAAGAAAAAGATAAAGAGAAAGATAAAGATCAAGTACCCATCTACTATGGATGTAAGAAACCAGGACACATCCGCCCTGATTGCCCTGAAGGAAAGAAGAAGATATTCTCTAGGAAGAAGAAGAAAGCAATGCTAGCTGCCTGGAGTGACATGATGAAACTACATCTACTAAAGAGGACGAAGAGACAACAAAAACAGCGCAAATTTGTCTTTTGGGTTTGGAGGATGAGGTAAGTACTTCTGAACCTAACTTAGAATTCACTTATGATGAATTGCATAATATTTTTTGTGAACTATTGATAGAATATCAAAAAGCTGGTTTGAAATTGAGAGATTTAAAAAGTAAATGTGATGTATTTGAAAATAACAAAAATAAATCTTGTGAAAGAAACAAAATCTTTCAAAGAGAACTAAATTTGGTTTGTGAAAGACTTAAGATTGTTCAAATTGAAAAAGAAGAGCTTTTTGATAAAAATAAGGATTTGAAAAATGAAAATGATGACCTAAAGAAAGAAGCTCAAAAATTGAAACCTTTAGTTGAAAAATTAACCCTAAGTTCTAACAAACTTGAGTTAATCTTAAAAGATAAAAAAGAAATAAATAATAGAGTTGTAATTGGTTATAAAAGCTCTATTTCAAACATATTTTCTGCTTCTACTTCTTATACTCCTAAATTTATTAGTTCTAAACATGTTAGACCTAAATTTGCATCATCTCGTAGTTATTATTCAAATTTAAGGATTGTATGCTCTGTATGTAATAACATTGGTTATAAAGCTTTTGAATGTCATTTAAAACACAATGACAAAAGAAAAATTAAGAAAGTTTGAATTCCAAAAAGAACCATTTCTACTAACTTGCAAGGATCCAAGAAAGCTTGGGTACCTAAATCTATTAAATGATTATTTTGCAGGGATGTCTTGTAGCCACAAGCATAAAAAAAAGATGGTATTTGTATAGCGGCTGTTCAAGACACATGACGGGTGATGCTGATCAATTCTTCATCCTAGAACAGAAGGATGGTGGAATGGTAACATTTGGTGACAATAGAAAAGGAAGGATAATCAAAATTGGTAACATCAAAATTACTCCATCTATATTTATTGAAAATGTATTACTTGTAGAAAAATTAAAGCATAATCTTTTGAGTATTAGTTAGCTATGTGACATTGGTTATAATGTATTCTTCAAGTCATCAATGTATATAGTAGTTGATCTACTTGACTCTAGTACTAAGTTCATTGGACACAGACTTGGTAATATTTATGTGGTAGATCTTAATGATCTAGCTATGTCAAGTATTACAAGTCTTGTAGCAATGAATGACAAGAGCAAGGAATCAAGTTTACTATGGCATAGGCGACTTAGTTATATTAGTATGGACACGATAGCTAAACTTATTACAAAAGATTTAGTCAATGGTTTGCCAAAGTTTAAAGTTAATTTTGATTATGTTTGTGATGCATGTCAGTTAGGAAAACAAGTAAGGGAGAGTTTTAAATCTAAAAACATAGTTTCAACTTCTAGACCTTTAGAGCTACTTCACATGGATCTATTTGGACCTACTAGGACTACCAGCCTACGTGGTATGAAATATGAACTTGTGATTGTAGATGATTTTTCAAGATACACATGGGTTTTATTTATTGCACATAAAGATGATACTTTTAATGTATTCAAAAGTTTTACAAAAGAGTTACAAATTTGAAAAACTTATCTGTTATTTTAATTCGTAGTGATCATGGCACCGTATTTGAAAATTAATATTTTGATCATTTTTGCATAAAACACGATATTGATCATAACTTTTCTGTACCTAGAACACCACAGCAAAATGGTGTTGTAGAAAGAAAGAATCGTACTTTGGAAGAGATGTCCAGAACAATGCTTTGTGAAGGAAATCTTCTAAAATACTTTTGGACAGAAGCTGTTAATACCGCATGCTATATTTTAAATAGAGTTTTAATTAGACCTATTATCAGAAAAACCCTCTATGAGCTTTGGAACAATAGATAACCAAATATCAAATATTTTCATATTTTTGGATGTAAATGTTTTGTTTTCAACAATGGAAAAGATAATCTTGGTAAATTTTATGCAAAATTCGATGAGGCTATTTTTCTTGGATATTCTTTAAACAGTAAAGCCTATCGAGTTTTCAATAAAAAAACATTGACTGTTGAAGAATCTGTGTATGTTGTTTTCAATGAATCTGACATTACATCTTCGAGAAAGGAAGATTTTGCTGATGATGATGCAGGTACACTAGAGTATAAAATGAAAGACTTGACTCTTAAAGATAAACAATCAAGTGAACCACATGAAGAAGAGGTGAGTAAAAAGCATGATGATATACCTAAAGAATGGAGGTATGTACATTCACACCCTAAAGAATTAATTATAGGAAATCTATCTCAAGGTGTTAAAACTAGATCTGCACATAGAGATGCACATGATTTAATTGTTTTTGTTTCTCATATAGAACCTCATAATATAGAAGAAGCCGAAACTGATCCTAATTGGATGTTAGTAATGCATGATGAATTAAACTAATTTAGGAGAAATAATATTTGGACCTTAGTTGAAAGATCCAATGATCATCCTGTTATAGGCACTAAGTGGGTTTACAGAAATAAACTAGATGAAGATGTAAATGTAATTAGAAATAAGGCTAGATTGGTTGCACAAGGATATAATCAAGAAGAAGGAATAGATTTTGATAAAACTTATACACCAGTAGCTAGATTAGAAGCCATTAGACTGCTACTAGCCTATGCATGTTTTATGAATTTCAAGTTATTTCAAATGGATGTAAAGAGTGCATTTTTGAATGGTCTTTTATCTGAAGAAGTTTTTGTTGAGCAACCTTCTGGTTTTATCGATCATATTTTTCTAAATCATGTTTTTAAACTGAATAAAGCTTTATATGGTCTGAAACAGGCACCTAGAGCCTGGTATGATAGACTGAGCAAATTTTTAATTGCAAATGAATTTGTTAGAGGTAGTGTTGACACCACAGTATTTATTCAAAGAAAGAAAAATGATATTTTGGTTGTTCAAATTTATGTTGATGACATTATCTTTAGATTTACTGATGAATCTTTGTATCAAGACTTTGCTAAGCTAATACAGGGAGAATTCGAAATGAGCTTGATGGACGAATTAATTTACTTTCTTGGACTTCAAATTAAATAAACTAAAGAAGGTATTCCGATCAACCAAGCCAAGTACATTAAAGAAATAATCAAGAAATTTGGCATGGAATCAAGCAAGGTAATTGAAACACCAATGAGTCATGCATGTAGACTTGACAAAGATGAGAATGGCACAAATGTTGATCAAAAGCTGTACCGAGGTATGATCGGATCATTACTTTATTTAACAGCAAGTAGACCGATATATTATTTAGTGTTTGTATGTGTGTACATTTTCAATCTAATCCTAAAGAATCACACATCACAGCTGTTAAGAGAATTATTAAATACTTGAAAGGCACCTATAATGTAGGTTTGTGGTATTCTAAACATACATCACTGAAACTAATTAGCTATTCTGATGCTGATTATGGTGGATGCAAAATAGATAGAAAGAACACAAGTGGCACCTGTCAATTTCTAGGTGTTAACTTGATCTCTTGGCACTGTCGCAAACAGATCTCCGTAGCTTTATCTACCACTGAGGCAAAATATGTAGCTGCTGGGAGCTGTTGTGCTCAAGTGTTATGGATCAAGCAACAACTAGAGGATTATAGTATTGTCCAATCTAAAATTCCTATCAAATGTGACAATACTAGTGCTATTAACTTATCAAAAAATCCAATTCAATACTCACGAACTAAGCACATTGAAATTCGACATCATTTTATTCGTGATCATATTTTGAATAATATTGTTGAACTTGAATTTGTACCTACTGAAGACCAACTAGCGGACATTTTTACTAAACCATTAAATCAAGATAGATTTGAGAAAATTAGAGAAGAATTAGGGTTATGTGACCCATTTTGAACCTATCTGACCTAATTTTTGAAAATTAAGGAAAAATTATCTAGAAATTTTAAAATTCTCTTTAGAGCATAGGGCAACCTAGTTTAGACTCTAGGAACCCTTAGAAATTGAGTTTGACCCATTTTGAATTTTAGAATATATTTTAGCTCGAGCCAACTCGAACTCTCAGTACTCTGGGCGAGCCGACTCGCAGGACGGACCGAAACTTTTTAAATAGGGTTTCCACTTTCCCTATTCATCACACTTTCTAGATTTCGACCGTTTCTCTCTAGCCGACTCTTCACTCCTCACCAAAAACCACTCCAAAAACCCTTTCTACCTATTCAAATCCTTAATCTTTGGAGAATGGGGCCTCGCAAGGCGGTGGCAAAGAAGGCAACACGGGTTGTTCGGACTGCAGCAGAGGAAAGGAGAAGCAAGAGGAGTTTGGATACATCATTTCCATAAGAAGAGCAGCAGCCTGAGCAAGAAGAAGTTGTTCCAGCACCCCGGCAGATCATTCTAATGGAAAATCGATAAGTGACCCCCGGTAGGTGCATATATTTAATTTTATTGAGCAAGAACAGTTGAATATTGGAATGTGGCTTGAAAGACAGGGTTGGAAAGAGTTTTTCCAATTAAATGTTCCAACTTACCCAAATTAGGTTAGACAATTCTTTGAGAATATGTCCCTAGGAGCTTTTCATATTGAGGGAACAGTAAAAGGAAAACTGATTGAGATAAATGAGCAAAACTGTCAAATATGTTGAATATTCCTAAAGAAGGGGACTGTTACTTGGTTATGAAGGAAAGAGTGAAGACTCTCAGACTTATCTTGGGAAGATCCAATGTGAAAGGAGTCCTTCATGTGCGTGCAATTCAGCTCTCATTCAAAATGAGACTGTTGCACAACATTATTAATCGGATTTTCTTACCCAGGACAGGCAGATTCGAATGGGTTAATGAGAGAGATCTTGTATTCATGAGGTGACTGAATGAGGGGGAGCGCCTCAACCTTCCATTCATTATGATCTCACATATGAGAGAGGCTGTATGTAGGGCACGAGCCTGTTTGCCCTATGGGATGGTATTTACTTTGTTGTTGCAGGATGCTGACATAGATCTTACTGGAGAGGACTGTCGGTTGTTGCTGCACACCGACAAGTATACAGTGAAATCCCTGACTATGATGGAATTTGTCAAGGTTGATGGAGACTGGATCAGAAAGACTTCAGGAGTACCTGTAGTACACTCAGAGGACTTAGGTGATGATATTCAGGCTACACAGGGTCATGGTGAGCAGATTGAGGGACATATTGATGAGGCTGGACCTTCCGAGCCAGCTCCTGCTTCACCACATTCACCTGTCAGGACTCCTACTGCTGCTAGAGCTGATACTGATGATAGACTCCACAGAGTTTTGGAGGAGATTTCTTGTCTCAGGACTGATATTGACTGGAGGATTACTTCTCTACAGTCCGAGATGTAGCAGGGCTTTCATGACATCATGGTTATATTGAGGCAGTTATCCATGGCCAGCCAGCATGCACCTTCTACTAGCACAGCTACTGGCACAGCGACTGGCACGAGCACTGAGACTGATACTGGCACACATGCTGAGCAAGGACAGGAGACACATTGTACTGATGCACCTTATCATGCCACACCTGCTGTTGGTGAGCCTCAGGATACTATGGAGGCAGCTGGATCTGCTGATGTTGGAGTGACTCCTACCACTCAGATACTTTCATCCACCAGCATATTGGCCCTATCTCTTGATCCACCTACTGCTAGACCAACACCCATCTTTATTTCATCTGAATCAAAAACCAAACCTAAACCTAAATCTAAAGTTACTAGGACTTCCACACCCACTAGGACTAGGATTAGGGATCTCCGCCCTAGGTTCCCCAAATTCAAGCCTAGTCCAGGTATTCTAGAGGTTGGTTCCTCCTCTGATGAGGAAGAATCTGATAGTGGTCCTAGCACTTCTTTCTGATATTTAGGTTTTATCTTTTGAGACTTTTTGTTATTGTATTTTGGTTATATGATACTATTTTGTTGTGCCGTGGCACGTTTATAAAGTATCACATATACTATGTATTGACTTATTTCTCATATATATATTTCACTTCTTATGATACATATTCACTTGACTTAATATTATGATTGAATCAATATTTCTCATTTGTTATGAATATATGTTGTGAATGTTTGTCTAATTCTCATATACCTTTTGTTGATGACAAAAAGGGAGAGAATGGAGACTATGTATGTATGGGCATGAAAATTGCTATTGGGCATGAAAATTGCTATTGATTTCATAAAAATTGCTTTTGATTCATGAAAATTATTCAAAAATTGGTTACAAGAGCTATATGGATAATTGAATGTTATGAAATTTTGATAAAATGAATGTTTGATTCATAGAAAGTTGATGAAACTTATGTTTACTTCAAAAGTTTGAAAATTCTATAAGTTTCGATACGCTTTGTATAGTTAATATCTTTGATACATCATGTATCGATACATCATGTTATGATACATATGAAATCTCATATTTCGATACACTTGATATATAATATTTGGTATTCAGTTATATACATTTAATACATTATGGCACATTGTATTGATACACTGATACCTAACCTATATGATACGTATAGACCTGAAAATACTGCAATTATAAAGTGATTTCAATTTTTTGATCATGTCCAGTGTTTTGTCATCATCAAAAAGGGGGAGATTGTTGATCCCTGGAATGATTTTGATGATCACAAAATATTGGAGCATGTATTTGATACTAACTCTTTATAAATGTTTAAGAAGTTTTTGCATGAATGAATTACCTTGGTTTTAAAATGGTATTCAAATTCACTTAAGGAAATTCAATTGAGTTTGTAAAGGCCCTAAGTTATGAATGTTGTAATCATGAAAAATGGGCTTAAAAGTGTAAATAATTTGATAAAGTATGTAAATTAGCTTCTAGTTGTTTCAATGATGAAGTTTTTGGAAAGCTTGAAGCAAATTTTTAAAGACTTGTAAGAGCTGACTCAAAATGGCACGGCACGGAGGAAGATTCAGAGTTTCAGAACTAAGAGCCGACTCCCAGCTCAAGAGCCGACTCTTATAGAAGTATAGTTTTTGAAGTTTTGAGAATTAGAGCCGACTCCCAGATCAAGAGCAGACTCCAGGTATGCATGTTTGTCAAGACTGAAAGCTTGAAGGTAAGAGCCGACTCCTAGTCCAAGAGCTGGTTCCTATAGAAGTTTGTTTTTTGCATGTCTGAGATTTCGAGCCGACTCCTGGAGCCCGAGCCGGCTCGTAGAGCCATTTTCTGCACTTCAACGACTAGCTACAGAAATTGAAATTTGAATGCCAAATTATCTCCAACGGCCATTTCACGAATCCCAAGGTCCTACAACGGCCATATCACATGAAAAACTATAAAGGAAATCATTTTTTAAGGATTAAAAAATTAATGGAGATTTATTACTGAATATTCTTGAAAGAACAAAGAGTTTTAAAGCTATTCCTCTACCTACCTCAAAAAGCATTCAAGTGAGATTCAAAGCTTCACCAACTCCATTCTATCATTGAATCCACTCATTGAAGAAGGGAAGAAGCAGCATTGAAGAGCACTTAAGGCTTGACTTCATATTGATCTTCATCGGCAACATCAAAACAAACTTGGTTTGTTGTAGTTGCTTATTATACATTCTTTATTTTGGTTTGCTCTCTTAGAACAGCAAGGGGCTGTATCTAGAGAGAGAGTTGAAGGTTTTAGGTAAACCTTGTAAAACCTAAGTTTGGGTTCTTGGTTTTCCCGGTTTGAAACCAAGTGTTCGGGTTTTCTTTGATGATCCCGTGTAAAACCAAAGGGAGTTTGGATTTCTTTGGTGATCCCGATAAAACTAAAGTATATAGGTTTGGATTGTGAGCCTAGTAAAACAATCCGACCGTATTCCGGTTGGGGGATATAGTGGAAATCCCAAGTGGTCCTTGGGTAGTGGATGTAGGAGCCGGTTGCTCCGAACCACTCTACTCCTTGGTGTTTGTGATTGTGCTTTCATTGCTTGATTGCTTTAATTTGTTTACTTCCGCTTTGCACACTTCACTTCTACATTAAAAGAATTTCAAAGTGTACATACTTGCAAAAAATTTTTAATCCCAATTCACCCACCTCTTGGGAAGCCACCTGGGCAACACAAGCCATTGACCAAAACAGAGGATTTTAGCTATGAAGGGCAGGTGGTATCCATCTACACCACCTACGCCCAAACTGTCTAGTCGAGAGTAGCTTCAGAAGAAAAGACCAATCTATGTTGTCAAATACTTTTTCGAAATCCACTTTGTAGACAATTCCTTTATTTGATTTTCTTTTATTGTAATTGATGATTTCTGTAGCCATTGCAAAGCAGTCTACTATGCTTCTTTGTTTTATGAATGCTGATTGAGATCTTGAAATTAGGGAGCCAAGATTCTTTGCTAGCCTTTGAGAACATGTTGATCGGTCCATTCAATAGGCTTGTGAGTCTAAAGTCCTTTACCATTAATTTCTCTGCTTTTTGGAGGATTGAAGCAATGGAATGGTTGAACTTTGCTAGCGAGGTTGAGTGACTGTGGAAATCCTGGAACAACTTGATGATGTCTTCTTTGATTATTCTCTAGGGCTCTATTTGGAAAGAGAATAGGAAATGGAATAAGGCCATAATTCCTCTTATTCTTCCAAACAGCCCAAAACCCGAGGTGGAATAAGTAAAAAAGCTTATTCTCATCAATGCATTAATTACGGAATTGCGATTTCATGGTTCCCCATAGAATAGCACTATTCCTGGTTTATGGATTCCAGGGGCATTTTTGGGATTTCAAATATAAAATTATTATTTCATCAAGGATATTTACTTAAATATATTTACTTAAATATAAAATTAAAAAATAAATTTTATAAAATAAATATAAATCATTTTATCTTATATAAAAATATAAAAAATATTTACTTAAATATATAATTAAAAATGAATTTTATAAATCATTTTATTTTATTATTTTATCAGGGATATTTTTGGGATTTCAAAAAATTCATCTCCTATTCTTAGTGGAATACAAGTTTATTCCCATATCATCCAAACACCATTTGGAATAACACTACATTAATTACATGGAATACTAGATTTTGATCCAAACAGAAATTGAGAATAACAACGAGAATAAACTATTCTTGGAGAATACCTATTCCTATTCCAGGAATAACTTTTTGTCATCCAAACACTACCTAGAAGTGTTCGTAGAATATGAAAAAGAAGCTGTTAAGGTCTCGGAAAAAAATGGTTCATCTAGGTCAATTAGGTTGGAGGGTATTCCAGGTAGAGCGCTGCCCAATCAGCTTCAATGAATCTTTGTTTTTGCTGGTCCCTTGAGGCCCAAGTAGAACTTATAAAAATCATTTTTGATTTCCTGTTGAGAGGTTATTCGGATATCTCCATTTTAAAGCTTAGTGATCGTGTTCTTCCTTCTTCTGTTACTAGCCCAGACATGAAAGAATCTTGTATTTTGGTCGCTGCCGCGTAACCACTACACCCTTGCTCGTTGTCGCCATAATGCCTCTTCCTGTTGCAAGATGTTGTCAAGTCTTCAGTTGACCGTGCTCTTCTATTTCTATTTATATTCCTCCTTTGAGTTGATAGAATCGGTCTATGTTCTCAACTCATTCTTCTTTTGGAGTAAGTTGCCCACTAAGTGTTTGCTCTGGTGTTTAAGATTGGACCTGAAAGTCCTTTGTAGGAAAAACTTCCATTAATTTTATGAATCATGGGCAGAAGATTATAATGTAAAATATTTAGTTCTGATATGTTTGATAACAAATCTCATACTATTTATCATATCTATTATCAATACCTGTTAAAAATGATTTTGCGATACCTACCTATATTCATCATTAATCCAAAACTGAAAGAGATGCTCACGTGAACATCGAAGGTAGAGTCCTTTCTCTCTAGCATTAGGCGGCTCATCGATGGAAAAAATCGTGAGAATAAAACTCACGTAGAATATCATAACGCGGAGTGGAGAAGGGACCTAGCCTATTATTTATAAGCAAATCCTAATAAGCCCTTCCATCATAAACCAGTTGGGCCAAGGCCTACACTATGCCGTCTCAACAACACCAACCCACATGAGGTGCTCCTAGCCCAAACAATTATCACATAACATTGAGCTCATCATATGTCTATCAATATGGATCATAAAATCAATCCAGTTTTAATAAACCATAAAACAATAATTAATGTCAGTCCAAATTAAGAAAAACTCTTACATCCTTAACCTCTTAACCAAGTTGCTTGCCGTATCTTGTATTAGTGATGCTAATGTCCACCAATAGGTGATTTGATCGTCAAACCATGGGCAGGATAACCAGAAGTTTTCAAACCCAAAGGGCTTGTTAGAGGGTGATGTACCTTGTTGCAATCTTCTTGGGTGTAATATAAGAGGACCATGCTTTGAAAGCTGCTCGAACCAGGGTAAAAAGGATGGCAAGCAGAGATATATCATGCTAATCTAGAGATACGAAGCATTTGTCCATTCTTGCCAATGAAGCCTCCTCTCTGAAGTTAGACCACATGAATTATTTATTTAGGAGATTTAGTTCAAGCAAAGAATTGCTATTGATGAAGTTGTCGAAGAGATTTGAAGCCACTGTTGTGGTTGTTTTTTCTTTTCGATCTGAAGAAAACCTAATAGTGTTGAAGTCTCCCATGAGAAGCCAGGGTTCATTAGGGTCATACCTTAGTTGGTTTAGTTCCATGAAAAAGAGTCGGTGTTCCATTTGTCTTTAAGGACCATAAACATTAGTTAGAAGACAACAAAAATCGGTTCTTTTGCATGTTACACTACAACAAAAACATTAAAAGGCAACCCTTTTTTTCTGATGCTAGATGAAAGCATTGGAAATTCTCCAAAGCCTGCCGACGCTTTTAAAAAATGTCAGAAATTAACGACGTTTATAAGCATCGGGAAAACATGTTTAGGATCTAGCGATGCTTTTTTGGTGCATTCGCAAAACCATGATTTAACGGTGCTTTAAAGCATCAGCAAGTTTTGCTTTTCCCCCCTTCTCGAGCCCTAATTTTCTTCGTCTTAGCGCCGCCCGAATCACCCATTTCCCCTCTCCCTCCCTCCCGCCTCCTCGATCTCCTCATTTCATTTGCACCGGCACAGCCCCAGCCACCATTTCTGCTCTTCGAACCTCCCTCCATCCTCCTCCATCTCCCCAGATCTCTCTCTCCCTCTCCTCTTCGTTCTGCTCCGGCACCGCCCATTCATCGCCGCCTATAACCATCGGACCGTCCTGATATTCGACCACGCTACCCGAACACCATTCTCGATATCTCTCTTGTTACGAGGTTAGACCTTTTCCCCTTCTACTTCTTCTTCCACCTTCGTCAATCTAGTCCAACCGAGCTTCTCATCCTCGCTTCTGTCTCATATCCATAGGCTGTTCCAACCGAGCTTCACCTTTTAATTTTATTTCGGTTTTTCTTTGTTTCCATTGATCAGAATCTTAAAAAGCCCCTTCGATCTCCATCAGGTGCACTCCTCACATATCTGTAAACAAAAAAAATGAAAGACTATAAAAAATGATGGAGGGTATTAAAATGATGCCTTTATTTTTTCCAAAAGAATTATGAGGAGGTGATCTTTTCTGCATGATGAAAGGGTGGTGATCGTTTATATGGTTTCATGCAAAAACTTTCAATTCCACAAGCCATCCATCAAAATACTGGAAGAATTATTGACAGGTCAATCATTTGGATAAAAATATTTCAGTGTTTTGGACTTAGAACCTCTTAATTTTGCAAGGGAAGAGGAGCTCAGTCACTGGATTTTAGCCTTTGTTTGCCTCTATATAAGGACGTCTTCTTCATAGCATGAATATTAGGTACAAATGAAAGAAGTCATACAATTTTAAGCCAAAAATCTAATTAGATAGTGAAAGCTTGTGCAAGGAGATTGCTAGCTAGGATACCTCTATCACATCCATGTCTGTGCGGAGTAAACACACAAAACCAATGCAGGCTCAGTCATGATGATCAGGAGTGAGAGAGAAAGCAATATTTTCAAATTCCACGTCTACTTTAACCAAATCCCATGTCCTCGAGTTATTCAAGCTATCCCTGATTCAGGCACAAGTCCACTCTTTTTAGCGAAGTTGTTAAAAATGGTAATAAGAGTAGCATGACAGGATGAGGAAACATCTATGTACAAAAAAAAATCTTTCTTCGCATGGCGTGGTAGCAGACTTTATATGATTTTTATCATATTGTGTGAGCTGCTTGTGATTCTTTTATTGGTGAATGATTCTTGGATTTGTTCTTAGGAATCCAAGTACTTTAGTTATTTATATTTTAGCCGTTTTTCATATATTATATACATCTAACTGGATAAATACTTATAAATCACAAGTTAATCATGCTTTATTCCTTTAGTATGGTGGTGTTCTATTCTTATATGCCATCTTTGTTTCTTCCAGGAATATTCATATTCATATTTATCAGATCTTAAATGATTTCTTATACTGCTACTTTTTTTGGCCATCCATAAAAAAAGATGTATGATAACTTTTGTGATTGCTTAATGTTAATGAATTCAACATCCAACCGTAATTGAGTATTTCACTATTATTATATTTCAATATGTAACCTAAATAGCAGAATCATATGCATGTTCCACCGTTCTCATTTTATTCTTCTTGCATACCTACCTTCTACCATGAATGCAATTTAACACTAATTAAATTATGCGAATTAATGATTCACACCACTGATATGCAATGTAACATTTATCACGATTTCATATCATTGAAATGACCAATTACAAACCAGTATTTTCTCTTCTTACATGTTGCTATGTATGCAAGTGGCTGGGTTGTATATTAGGATAAAATTTAGTTATTTTTATGAGATGAGATGTTGATGGAAGTGAACTGCACGAAACATGACAGAATCTACATATTTGTGAAAGAATATGTTATTGGACATATGTATTTTTGGTAATTATTTTTAAAAAATAAAATGACTACATTCTTCTCACTTCCTTGAGTGATGGATATATAGTTCTTGTTAATGGTGAATTTGGAATGCTGCTTTAAACAATAATACTTTTTGCCAAGATTTTTCACCATGGTAAAAATTTCATGTATGGTTGAATATGTGAAAAAAATAAAAATACAAGTTTATAATATCATCACTTTCATTAAATTTTGGATATTTTATAAAAAAAAGATAATATATTCACAAGGTTAGGGTTGGTGGAATCTTCATACTCGAGGAACGTGTCAGCTAGAAAGGTACTCTCGCTGATGGCCCATTTAGTGAGTGGTTTTTTTTTTCGTTTTTTTTTTTGGTACACCATCTAGTGAGTGGGTTGATCTATATTCATAATTATAGAACTTATTTTTCAATTTGACTATATGTACTGATGGAGACTTTAGTTTCTCCATCAAATTTGGACTATAAGATATGAATTTTGTGGTAGTTTGTCTAATTCCGTCAGGGACGTTGCAAGTAGGGTTGTTAATAGGTTGGGTTTGGGGCTTAATTTGAGCTAGGTCACAAGTCATAGGTTTCAATTTCTCGGGTCCAAGTCTAGCCTAAGAGCCTTAATAGCAAGCCTCTTCATTTGATGGCTTGGAGATGCCACCTCTAATTGCAGTTCAGATGTTGATTAGAGTAGCAAAAGTGGACATAGCATGTGAATATGTGATCGTGTCATAATATTGATTGCTCATTAGACCACTTTCCTTTTAATATCCTGAATTGCCTTTGTCTGATTAAAACATGGTGAAGAGGAACTGGTTCAAATTGTCAAAGAAAATGGATAAAGGATTCGTAATGCAGCATGGAAAATGGTAGGTAGTACGTACGTGTACTCAATCTTCCTCTGCTATGCTATCCCAAGTCATTGCATCCAACTTGTCATGTAGGACTAGTCTTCCTCCAATCCTAGATAAAATAATATATGACCTCTCTTTTGTTTCTAATCTTTTTCGATGCTTGACAGTGTCCCAGATTAGTAAAAGTTGGAGAGTAATAAATTTATTGGATTTCACCACATGTTGGGTTTTTAAATTATTCTAGAAAATGCTACATGGTTGATACTCTATAAATCTGTTGTAAGGAGTTTGTTACATCCATCGATTCGATGAGTGCAGGTTTATTCGAATCTTATTGATTCATGTGGATGCTTTGTTGTCTTGCAATTTAGTTTATGGTTGTGCTACGCATTATCATGATATATTTACAATGCTAGTATAATCGTATTTGTTTATTATTGCAAATCTTTCATTTCGATACCATGTATACCTTTACTATGATCAATTATAATTTTTTAAATATTTTTTTATAAAACTTGCATTATATAAAAATATAGACCTGTTAATTGATTAATGTACATATTCTATAGCATCCATACATTTATATTATTTTTTATACGGGTGAGAGAATTATGTACAATGGTCAATTGGTTTGTCCAGTTTGGATAGTTTAAAAATTACAAATAATTTTGTAAAATACTTACAATTGTCTAGCGATATGGATAGAGTTCGAGATATATTTCAGATAGCATTTTTTTAAATTCTCCTCATACATCTTTAGTCGCATGGGAAGAACTAAAGAAAAATACTGTCAAAATTTTTTTAGAGCTCTTATTACATATCGTTTGATTACTATAAATAACCTAATAATTAATATAATTCTTGAATATGATATGACCTATCTTTACATATTAGTTAGTGATAGAATGTGTTTATTAGTTAAGTTATATTATTTTTATGTAATTTTAAAAGCTTTTACTTGATGCATTATTATTGACTAAAGAATTTTTCTTGCTGTTATACAGCTTGAAAGTACAATCATTTTATCCTGAAATGGATAAAAGTTGGATAAATAAATCGAGCAATATCAAGGAATATTTAGATAGAGTTCATGATTTCATTAAATTTAGTATGGATAAAAGTAGTTTGAATGAAAAGATTTTATGTCCATGCTGACGATGTGTTAACAGTTCTTGTCTGGATCCATAAACTATTAAAAAACATTTGATATGGAATGGTTTTGCAAGAGGTTATACTAAGTGGATTTTTCATGAAGATTTATATTGCCAATATCAAGTAAATAACCCTTGTTTGATCTTGGATTTAGTAATATACAAGAGAATCCCGTAGGAGATGATATAACATGTTTAATCAAGATGCTTTTCGACATGGAGTTCAAAACTTTGGAGGTTCAACTAATACACATGAAACAGCTAGAATATGTCATGATTCTACATTCATGGAACAAATATTTATCGAGGAATAGAAGCAACCATCAACTGCTGAGTCAGCTCGGTATCATAATTTAATTAAAGATATAGATGAACAATTATATTCGGACTGTTTAAAATTTTCTAAGATCTCTTTTCTTATATATTTATTCTATATTAAATATATGAATGGATGGTCCGGAAAAGTTTTACCATGCTTTTAAGTTATTAAAGGATGCATTTCCAGAAGGCACTGGTTTATATCTTCTTATTATGAAGTAAAGAAAGTTGTCAATAAATTAGATCTTGGATATCAAAAAATTCATAGTTGTTCGAAAGACTGTATGTTATATCATGGTCGAAATGCTGATCGAGAGTCATACAATGTATGTGGATCTTCATGATGGACAACTCACGAAGAAGATGGGGATATGCGATGAACAGAATAGATATACTATAGAGTACAAAGAAATCGACAAAGATATTATATTACTTTTTTCTTATTCCTCGATTGAAGAGGCTATATTCATCATCGAAAATAGCTTCATTAATGAGATAGCATGATGAAGGGCATATGAAGGATGGAATGTTGAGACATCCAATAGATAGTTTAGCATGAAAAGTATTTGATGCTAGGTATTCTGATTTTGCCTCTGATATTCGTAATATTTAGTTGGATTTTCTTTAAATGGCTTCAATCCTTTTCAGACTCTAAATTCTATATATATCACTTGGCCAGTTGTTCTAATACCATACAATTTCTATCATGGTTGTGCATGAAACAATCCTCACTTATCTTATCAATGGTTCTTCCAGGTGATAAGAGTCTAGGAAATAATATTGATATTTTTCTATAACCTTTAATAGAGGAAGTGAAATAGTTGTGGAAAAGTGTCGATGCAATTGATGCTTCCAATGGTGAAACATTTAAACTACGGGCAGCTTTGTTATGGACTATTAATAATTTTTCAGGTTATGCCAATTTATTTGGTTGGAGTATAAAGGGACGGGTTGCATGTCCTTGTTGTGAAGATTCGATATATTCAATTTGGTTAAAACATAAGAAAAATTTTCTTATATGCATCATCGTCAATGGTTAGAACCAAATCATCCATTTCATTTTCAGAAAGATTTATTTAATGATATCATAGAAATGGGATGTGCACCTATTTCACCTTCTAGAACTGATGTTTGTAAATAAATGGATTCCATCAGTTACCTATATGGTAAATTCTTGAAGTCTTCTAAAAAAAAGGAAGGGATGATCAAGATGGATTGTTAGAAGAAGTGACTACTAGTACTATGGATGCATAGGTATTTGAAGATCCTGATAATTTTTTTGAAAATAAAAATGAGAAAGATGTATAGATAGCATATACAAATCAGTCCAATAAATATTTATGGAAGAAAAGAAGTATCTTCTTTAACTTACTTATTGGAAACATAATCTTATTCGGCATAATCTTAATGTCATACACATAGAGAAGAATATTTATGATAATCTACTTGGAATATTATTGAATTTTGATGAAAAGACCAAAAATAATATGAAGGCATGATTAGATTTAAAAAAACTGGATATCCAATAGGAGCTTCAGCCCAAAATATTTGCTAATGATATAATTTATTTGCTCCTGCATCTTATACAATGTCTGCTTAAGAAAATGATAATTTTCTGACAGTATTGAAAAATATTAAAGTACCAGATGGATATACATCAAATATTTCAAGGTACGTGCATCTTAAAGATCGAAAAATTTTAATCTTAAAAGTCATGATTGTTACATATTAATGCAAGATATCTTTCCAATAGCTTTAAGATCATCATTGTCTAAATAAGTTCTTGCAGTTATAATTTGGTTATCATAATTCTTTAAAGTATTATGTTTAAAAGTTATTGATCTGTGAAAAGCTTGATTAGTTGGAGTCTGATGTTATGATTATATTTTGTCAAATGGAGAAGATTTTTCTACCTAGATTTTTTATTATTATGGTACATCTACTCATTCACTTAGCTTCAAAAGTCAAGCTTGGTGGATCGGTACACTATAGATTGATGTATCCTATTGAAAGGTATAATTATCAATTTTTAATCTTTATATAATTTTAATAAAAGTAGCATAAAAAATGATATGTAAATAAATTTTTAAATATTGTAGATATCTTGTACGATTGAAAGATTATGCACGAAACAGAGTCTATCTAGAGGGTTAGATTATGAAAGGATATATTGCTGATGAGTGTTTGATATTTTGTTCAAGATATCTTCAAGATATAGAGACTGTATTTAATAGACCATAATGGCATAGTGTTCGTAGACAATGCAGAATTATATAAGTTTTTACTACTGGTAGAGTAATAAAAAAAAAGTGAAAGTATTGTATTGGATTAGAAATCAATTACACAAGCATATCATTATGTATTACTTCATAGTACAATAATATCTAACTATCGAAGGTTAGTATATTTAATGCATTTCAAGTTTAAATATCATATTTTATTTTTTATTCTAAATTAACAAATATAAATTTTATGCAGTAAATTCTTAATGTCCAGCGACAAGCTAATCATAGCACTCGACCTAATCCATGAATTTAGCAGCGATGGTTAATCGAGTTATTTCCATGGCTTTCAAAATAGGTTTGAGATATATCTAAAGAATATATGGATAGATTTACCATCGAATAATGTATTAATATTTCTTATTATTTTTTAGGTATCAACAATGATGGAGAGAAATTATTCAGATAAATTAATAGCCTTGGCTCAATGACCTAACAATATTGTCAATAGATATAATAGTTTTATAATCAATGGTTTTAAATTCCACACTAAAGATCATGAAAAATTTAGAAAAATATAGAATAGTGGTGTTATGGTGGAAGTAGATGAAAAATTTATTATGATACACTTAAAGATATTTGTGAATTAAATTACTACATAATCTTTAAAGTCATATTATTTAGATGTGATTGGGTAGATATAAACACATTAAGAGATTTGAAAAAAGATGTAAATAGATTTACACATTAATTTTATAAGGTTGATACATACTAGTGTCTTATTGAAGGATGTTCCATTTATTTTTCTTTTCAAGCTCGTCAAGTATTTTTTGTGCAAGATGCAAAAGACAAAGATTGGGCTACTGTTATTAAAATAAAATCTAGGGACTTATATAATATTGGAAAGCAGCTAGAAGATGATGAATATGATAACACTTATACGTATTCAATGCCATTCAATTTTGTATCAGTTGATAATTTACATGCTACAGTATCCTTGGTTAGGACAAAATTTGAAGAAAATACTAATGCTTGATTCTTATTGCTATTAAATTTGGTTATGTATGCAATTTATAGTAATTACTATGTTAAATTCATATTTATATTCACTAATTTTGACTCTGATGTAATTGATATGTGACATTATGCCGCGCTCGCGATGATTTGATGATGTGCAGTTCCAGCACTCACGGATAGAGGCCGACACTTTTGCTTCGACAGAGCAGGCTGAGGCTGGTACTTCTTTGACATGGCAGGTTCATGCCGGTCTATCTTCAGTACCAAATGTTGCATCCAGTCCTTCGGCACAGCAGTCTACTACAGGTCTATTATCCTCGGAACATCATGATCCTCCCATTGTTGTAGCATATGATGAGCTATACATTCAAGATAATTTATTTTTTTATTTGGTTTGATAAAATTTTATTACACTTTTTACTATAGTTTACTTTTATCTATTTTTATGCAGACGGATTTGGGAGGGTTATCGTAGATGCAGGTCCATAGTAGTACGGGATGTCTAGCAGATGCGTGGGATGAGAAGATAGTGATTGAGTGCAATCAGCTAGGATGGCCAATTAAAAAAGTTGCCAACTTATTGAGTTCATTTTTAGGGACAGATTCACAGAGGCATCAGTTTTGTCCACTGAGTTATGCAAAGTGGAATGATATGCTTCCAACATATGAAGTTAAGATTCTTCGAGTTGTACCAGTAAAAATGAACTTTTTACTATAGTTTACTTTTATTGATTTTTATACAGATAGATCTGAGAGGGTTATTGTAGGCATGGGACCACGGTAGTACGGGATGTCTGGTAGATGCGTAAGGGTGAGAAGATAGTGATTGAGTGCAATCAGCTAGGACAGCCAATTAAAAAAGTCGCTAGCTTATTGAGTTCATTTTTAGGGATAGTTACACGAAGGCATCAGCTTTGTCCACTGAGTTATGTAAAGTGGAATGACATGCTTTCAACATATAAAGTTGAGATTCCCCGAGTTGTACAGGTAAAAAATTGGCATTAAATTATTTATTCTTTTGCATAATTGATATATTATGCTATATTTTATATTCTTTCAATAACAATACTTTATATCAACACGGTGTTACATGATGGAGTCTTGATGGATGTTATATTTTTTTATTTTCTTTTAGTGTTAGCATGATTATTTCTAACATTTACTTGACTTACCAATTATTTTTTTTGCAGTCTAAGTTTGTACTCCCTCCATCCTTTCATGATTTTGTATTGAAATCTCTCAACCGAAAATAGAAAGAATATAAAGCACAGTTGAAGATGAAGTACAAGTTACCGAGTATGATAGAGGAGCATGTAGTTGGTACTTATCCTTCCGATGTACCCCCTCATTAGTGGATAGAGTTGGTTCATTATTGGTTCTCCAAGAGGGGACAGATATCTTCTAATTTCTTTTAAGCAACTTTATTAAAATATTTGATTTATATTATACATTATACATATATATACATTACTTTCAGGATATAACAAGTTATCTATTTAATTTTGTAAATATATTCTGATATTGGTAGAGCTACACGAGCAGCACTGTCTGTCCCCCATACATCAGGATCCAAGAGTTATGCGCGAGTCAGACAAGAGTTCATAAATTTTTTAAACTATAAACTTATATTTTCAATATTAAAGTATTTATACATTTTAATAAAACTAATATTATGTATCGTGGATGATGTATCGCGATAATATACGTATCGCCATATATATATTATCATGATACACATAAGTATCGTGATACTTAAATAATTTTTAAATTTATTTGAATTATTTGCTTAAAATTATAATTTTTCTTATAGATGGATGAGTATGGGAGGGAACCCGATGAGGTAAAGTTTTACCGGATGACTCATATTCATCGTGATAGCACTTTTGTCAGAGATGAGTCGAGAGATATATGTATAATTTTTTATTATAATTTATTTCATGCAACGATTTAAATTTAATTTTGTTAATCATTAAGATTTAACTAATTTTTCTAAATTAATATAGGAAAGAGCTACAGCTCTTATTGCTGAGCATATCGATGACTCTGTAGCATCTACACAAAGTAGTCACATCCAGATCGAGGTATTTACGGAGCTGATGGAGCCGGAGCACTACGGTCGAGTGAGGAGCTATAGCGTTGGAGTCACCCCCACTCAGTTATCTGCAGTCAGTAGATATACACGTGATGCTGCAGAGGGTGCTTAGGATGCACGTGTTCACAGACTTGAAAAGGAGATAGAGGAGATGCGACAGAGCCGTGCCACCTATAAAGCAATGATGGAGAGCATGAGAGAGCATATTGAGCGGCTTACATCTATCGTACAGATATTTGTTCCATATCAGGTAAATATATATGATATTAAATATATATTATTATATTAAATCAATAATTTATATGATATATTATCATTCATAGTTTTGCAAATTAAATATTTTAAATGTTTTTTATGGATTTCTGGAGTATCAATCCTCACAGACAGGATGATGAGTTACCTCCTATAGATCATTGACCTCAGCTTTTTATTATTTTATATCTTGTATTTTATATATTTTTTAATTTTGTTAAACAGATATATGTGTAACAAACTTTGTTATATTAATTGTAATAAAATTTATATTTGGAATTTATATTTGTATGTGCAGAATGCATGCAATGAGATTTGATATTTGTTATTATTGCATTATATAGGTTCAAAAAAAATTATACATATTTTGAATTTAAAATAATTATTTTATTTTTTAAAAAATAATAATAGATTTTTTACAGTATTGGAAAAATTAATTTTTTTCGATGCTTAAAAGTATCGAAAATTAGAATTTTCTCGATGCTTTAATGTGGAGATCCTCGTGCTTTTAAAAAGCATCGAAAAAAGTCTGAAAGCATCGAGAAAAGTCTATTCTCGCGATGCTTTTAAAAAGTATCGGAAAAAAAATATTTCTAGTTATGCATCGTCGATATTTTTTAAAGCAACAGGAATATTTATTTCATGCTTATTAGCATCGGAAAGAATTTTTTAGCGTTGAGAAAGCCTATTTCTCCTGTAGTGTTAGTTTAGTTGTGAGAGAGTAATTGCTTTGGTCAACGAGGTTACCATCAAATTTGTTCAGATCCCATCTTGGAAGCAAACCCCCTACTAACTCTGAAGCAATTTTTGCTGCACAACATGTTAACCTTGAGCCACGGATGGATCTTTGCAAGCGTTGGTTCATCTGTTCTTGTTTAGTCTCCTGAAGATAGAGGACCGAGTAGTTAGAGAGCCTGATTGTCTCCCTAATGGCTCGACATTTCCGCAGTTCACCTATCCCACGCGTATTCCAGCAACGAATTGACATAGATCTGGGAGTTAGTAATGTAAAGTAGAGAACGTAAGCGTAGAAGCGAGTTTGATTTCATTGCAAAGCCAAAGAGATTGTTGGGATTACAAACAGTGGATCTGAGATAGAGAGTGATCGAGCTTGAACGACTACAACCAGTTTGCACAAGAGGATAAGGAGATATAGCTGAATGGGAGGGGTGGTTTCATTCTTTGGGTGTTTCCTGAAACAGTTCAGGAGCTCTTCAAAATTTGCCGTTGAACTCATCATGCCCGAGACAGTGAAACAGTTGACTGGCATCAATACAACTCCATTTCTTTCAGCTTGTCCACCGTCTAGCCATGTTGATCGAGAAGGAGACCACATTGTTTGCCCAGTTTCTCAAGTTTGGTAGTTGTGAGAGAATTGATGAAAAAGATGTCCGCATCATTCAGGGCATCTTCGATAAGTCCTAACGACTTCATCTTCTTGTTTGTAAGTCGAGAACTGGGATGTTCGAGCTAGTCATGTTTGGGGTCAGGTTTGAGTTTGGAGACAGTGTTTGAGGGGAAGGAGAAAGTTTAGTAGTAGGTTCTGACTTGCTGCTGGTAAGTCGAAGGATTTTAGAGAAGACTTTCTTTAATGGGATCAACAGGTAGCTATTTTGGTTGGTAGTTTTGAGGCAAAGTTTGTGTGCAGGTGTAGGTGCAATAGGTGCTATCTTGACGTATAGTAGCTAGTGGTCAGGAGTGATCTGTTAGAGAAGAGTGGACGGTTGTCAGGATTTGAATTTGAACTTGCTTGAGGCGAGAAGAAGCTCACAAATAGCAGAAGGAATGGCATAGGTACGTAGTGATGATGGTATCGGTCCTGAGCCTGAGGCTGGGTTTAGAAGTAAGGTGTTATAAGTTAGCTAGTGTGAAGAGGTATAAGATGTTTAAGGAAGTGTTAAGATAATATGAACCCAGGAAAATAGTGTGGCCCCTTCCTCTGATTCAAGTCCTGTCGAGTCTTGATTCGAAGGAGTCGTCTTCAGTATGATTAGCTTGTCGTTTCTTGCTGCTGGCAGTATCCGTGTCTCCACCAGGACCGAACCGGAACTTCCTGCTCTTCATTGTCATGTTTGGAATTGTCCGAGGAGTCGCCCTGCGGGGCCTGTATCACTACCGATCTTTGGAGCTTGGAAATTTAAACAACCAGTGGACACTTGCATGACTGATAGGCTGCATTTATTTCTTCTTATGTTAATGCCTTCTACGGTTGGAATATTTCAAAATTAGCTGATGCATTTCTTCTGTTTCATGTCTGGGAATATAATTTCTTTTAATATTGGCTAGCTGGACTTCTGCAGTGGTGCTCGTGAATTATCATTTTGTAGTTTCTTTGGCTATCGACAGATGGGTCACTACACTGTTATTATATCACAAATGCATCTTTTAACTCGTAGTTATACACCTTGTACAATACTAGATGGTTCTTTTATATACTATAGGTTCGTATAATATGTTGCCGACAAATCACCGTCCACTAGGCTCTAGCAATGCATGAGGATCTCCCGGCCTTCACTAATATCAGTGAGGTGCTGCTCCCGGCATCTTGCAAGCAGAGATCTGCAAGAACAGTCACTTGACTGGTTGTGACTGGCGAGGGACCCCCTAACGCTCAAGTCGGTGAAAGAGATAAGCTACAGCAGCCAGAGCTGAGAGCGACAATACAGAAACTGAATGAGCATGAGAGAGAGAGAGGTGTGAATATGTTATCTTGCATACGTCATTGGGATCCCCTCTTACCAATTTATAGGGTTACACGGAGTACCTGAATGCCGTTAGGGATGTGACCTCCTCTAACATGTATAATAGATTTTTGGTAAGTATTGAGACTTTGTCTTCTAAAATCTTTTATTGGCATCTTTCTATTAGGATAGCTGATTCTATTGAGATCCTATCTTCCACGACCTCCATTGGAATAGCTGACCATGATCTTGTTTGCCACGATCTCTGCTAGAATAGCTATGATCAGTTGGCTTGGCACTCACTCAAGCATCGTGGACTCTGAGTATTAGAGATAGGTCATTTGATGCCGACAGAATGGCCTTGATAATGTATCCTGGCATGTCTGACTAAGTCTACATTGATAGTTAGTTGGACCGAGTAAGTATTTAATGGATGTGCAAGGGGGTGCCATGTCGGTCAGCCTAGCTGTTTGTAGCTTTTCATCCTTAAATATTGTAGTTAGCCGATGTAGTGGTTGTCTTAGCTTCTCATCCAAGGTTGCTCGGCCATGGCTGCTCAACCAAGATTGCTTGACCAAGATCTGTCTCTAACTTAGCCATCAATCTAGTTAGTTCGTTGAGGCCAGGTAATTGTTGTCACGATGCAATATAGGATCGACTGCTTCTTTTAAACCAGCAAGTCTATTCACTTCACATGAACGTATTCTATTCATTACTTAATTCCAAGGCTGGGTGATTCATTCTGCTGATATCTGGTTGCACACATATATACCAACTTTCTGTATTAACCGGGGCTTCTTTACTTGTATGAGATTGAAATTGGATATGGGATACTGCGCATATTTTTTTACTTATCATCCACTAGTTTTCTGGATGCTGCGGATGACCTTCTTTTCCAAGTCCTTGAGTATGGTCTTCAGTATGTTTTTTTATCATTGCAACTTATCCGTGGATCACATACAGGAAGCTTTTTCCTGATCTTCCATTAGTTTGTTCTTTACTGACATTTCGGATGCGTCTTTCTTACTTCTCCACTGGGTACCGCGGTTGGAACTTAATCTGTTCCTTGTATATCAAATATACGTTTCTTTGTTACTTTGAAACTTTGTAAATGTTCTGCAATATACTGGTTAATTGGTTCTCGTTACTGGCATCGCAGATGATCTTGTACATCACTTGTCTAAACTTTTCTATATATGTTCCTCTTTCTGCATATAACTGGCCCACTCGAATGTTTTGGTCCAGCAATTTTGATTTGTGTAATACTATACGTGTACACTTTTTTGGTTTAACATTACATTGCCTTTCTTGCCAAAATTATTTTAAGAAAATAAAAAAACAAACAAACAAAGATCCGGTCACAATCTCTGAGCTGACTAATGATGAATGGTCTCCGAAACTGTACCTTCGCCGTGCAATCAGCCAATCACCTACCTCATTTTGGAAGGTAATAAAACCGGGACCGTCCAGTTTGATACAGGAACTGGAAAGAATCCTGACTCGATGCAGCCCTCTTTCAATGCTCTTAAAATCACTCCCAACCTTGATGATACTGAGGTTTACGATAACCATGAGATGCTTGCTAGGATAAGACTGTTATTTTCCATGGAATTGACCGCTTATTGTTATATTCCCTTGAAACATCAGTAGCTTTTTCTGTATTAGCTTTTACCGTGAGATGAGTTACCCAAAATTATATGGGACAAAGAGTCCGTAAACAAAAGGTGTATGGGGTTGATTCTCAGCAAATTATGAACGTTTGCATGACGCCATGGAGCCTACGACCTTTTGAAGGAAGCTTTGCTTGCCATCCAAGTTTTAAAATTCTATGCGCGAGGCATCCCATTTTTACTTAGAATGGGACCTTTGTCCCACCCCATTCCGGTGGCCGTCCAGGTCCAGGACAGACCGCATCAACTTCTTAGAGGGGCCAACAAAAAAATATAAAAATAAAAAATATTAATTTATGGGTGTTAAATATATATATTTTCAAATTATATTTAATATTTAAATTTAGAGGGAACCAAATACGTAAATACATATATAGTTAAAATTTTACTTAAGATTTTAATATATAAAAAAGAAAAAAAATTAGGGGGGGGGGGGGGCCAAGGCCCCCTTCTGCCCCTGGCGGTCCATCCCTGTCCGGATCAAATATGTCGATAGGCAGTGTGATATCCTTTATATATATATATATATTTTGAATTTATTTTGAGATTTTATTATTTTATTTATTGTTTAAATATATTTGAATTTTCAAAATAATGTATTTGTGATAAACTCGTTCTATTTAAAACTAACATTACAATGCATTATGATTTTTCAGGTTGTTGAAGATCATTTCTTGATTACCAAGTTATGATTTCTTATAAACGATGCTGCACAAATACTTAATAAAGTAAAAATATTAAAGTTAAATAAAAAAACTACAATACATACTACTTGAGCTTAGCTACTTGTATAAAAAAATATGATTATGCTAATACTATGTAATAAATCATTTCCAATATTATAAAAAATGAATTCATCAGCTTAACATAAACATATCAAAATCACTACTAATTTCAATAGATTGCTTATGACTCATAAATATTCGGATCCTGCTCACAATCGGGACCTTGAATATATTGCTAGCTTTGGTGCCGGGCGAATCCTTGTTGTTCATATTATATTTGATATTGTCCAGATAATTCTATTGATAGTATATTGGATAAGGAATAGGCTATCCGTTGATGAGGATAATGAAAGGCAATACCGGATTGTTATCTGGAAATGTATATGGATGAGAATACTCTTCAGAATATGATCATTGAAAGTATGCATCTGAATCATTCGCTCTGATAGATCCTATTTTGGTTGATGATGATGATAATCTAACTTACTCGGACTCGAACCTGCATTTCGCATCTTGCTCCATCCATGTCATAAACTTCGGGTATGCTTGACATAAATGTTTTTCAGTTATTTTCAACTCGTGAAAATGATCCAAAATATTTTTAGCCTATGTGCCACGTCTTGGAACAATTTTTTTTCCTCCTATGGGCCAGCAATTCCCCATTCTAATATCTAGAACTATGTCTGGCTCCATGATCCTAGTCCTGCGTAGCACGACTGAAATATGCTTCTTCGATAAAGGGACTAATTCGCATGCTTCACTAACTCCACCTTGATCATTAAAATCATCAGATCAATCATCACTCTTGCTATCATTATCATCATCATTATTATCACAATATGATCTAAGCAACCCAGGATTTAAGGACTCGGATATTTCACTATCGTCATCTCAAACTGGCATATCATCAATTGCCACTATTAGATCAATTATCGCCTTTATTTTCAATTTAAACTTTCCATATCTATCTTCAATTATAACTCTTTAGCTTCCTCTGAGTTGACTTGCCTCGCCTCTACTACTGGTCCCAATACCTTGGCTATCTATGGAAATCCTTATTGATGTTTAGATTTAAACATTTTTGATCAAATCATTAATCAGAATCTTCAGATCACCTACTACCGGATCCACCATCATCTCCAGTAGTATCTTGCATTCCACTTTAAAGGAAGATAAATGAGAGGCTGCTCATCGATCTACATCCTGTACTCCTATCTCATATGCTATTATTTTACATGGTCGAAGAGGATCTCATGGCTTATCCAACGGTGGATCTCATGCTTCTTGATCCACACTTAGTCAACATAGGATCTTCCTCATCATGAATAAAGTCCTCAAATGAATCATCTTGCCTAAACTCTTTTTCCTTATTGACATACCTAAACTTCAAGCTTATATTATAGTGGACAAAGACTCAATCTCTTAATCTTATGAGATTAGGTTATTTCTGATTTTTGTGTGGATTAGGATAAATGTATTTCAATTGTGCTCAAATCCACTTGATGAGACAGTATGTGATATGATCTGAATGGCAATCTTTTTTAGATTTAATGCGGATGTGTCCCACTAGATTACCATTCTCCTATATTTAAATAAATTAATATATATTATTAAGTTTAACTCTTCAGCCTATATAGATGTACAAATAATAAAAAATAATTTTATATTTATACTTGGTGATATTTTAGATATAGATCTCATCTGTATGCTCCTTGTTCTCCAAAGCTTCTTTTCTCTCTCAAATTTTTTTCCTGTCCAATCAATATAGACTTCTCATTAAAGGTCATCTAAATTTAATAATTTAACATATTTCAAAAATGTAATGACTTTTCTACTATGATAGGTATCTACTCTTTTATTACCTTATTTATAGCTTTGCAGCTAAGTCCAAATCACTTTCTAGTTCATACACGATATTCCTTAAGGCCATTAGAAGCTCTTCATCCAAGGCAATGTTATGATCATACTGATATTTGGGATTTAAATAGTAGGCTACATGAAAAATAAGAATAGTACTAATTAAAAATAAAGATATCATAGCTTATTCAATAAAGAATATATGATAGTTGAGCTTTAAACAAGTTTTACTTACCAAGTGCAAGTCCTTTCTCTATTTGAGTATCCATCTGTTCTCAATAATATGCAAATATGGTACTGCTTTTTTTTTGTCCTACTGCTTGTAGGATCTCTTCTTTGCAAGAAGACATCTTGGGATATACATAGCCCATCTGAGAAAATTTCTTGGTATCTAACATCCGCAGCACTACATACAATAGCTCTATTGCTTTAACATCTCTAAGCATCTTTCCAAAAATATTACTCGATATAATGCCATCAATTATCTTCCACCATTGGTTCTTACATTTTGAAGCCCTCTAATCATCAGAAGTCATCATAGCCCTCAAACCAGGCTTATTATCAAGGAGATTTTTCAATGCTATGTAATTAGTCACAAATCTTGTCAACCCTGGTCTAAGCAGCTCTCCTTGTATATGTTTTCTCGTAAGAGCAATGCCCGTGTGATCGTAGTTGTATTTGGATAATGCTTGCCCATTTTTTACTACAAATTTTATCTTAGTAGCTATCCAATATCCTTTATCATCAAGTCTATACAATGTGCTGCACAATGGATCCAATATAAATATTATTTTTCTAGCATCAGATCCTTTCCTACTTTTATATATAGTTACTTCATTGTCTATAACTACTTAGATGGTATACTCTTCACCAATTTTATCTACTACATCTCTCATTAAGTCCAAAATATAATTAGAGTCATGTATTTTATCAAAAGCATCAATTAAAATGAAAGATGGTTACCTATCACAATATACAAGAAGTTGATAATGCTCCTCCTAGTAGGGCCAACCAACCATCACACATCAATGTCACCCCATAAGTATTCCACTCCCTTTTATAACTCTCAATCTAGGCTTTGATATCTATGACCTATTATTGCAAATATGGTCATGTATATCTTAGGTATAGGAGGATCAATATCTCAATCGACTCTTTGACTATACTAATCATCAATTAAAGTACATATTCGCCACTATCCTGCTGAATATGACTAAAATAAAACTAGTTGACAATTACCCTACTTATTCATTTTTTCTTGTCCTTATTTATATAGTCATCAATTCTCAGTTACTTTAACTCTGGATCTGGATATGCTATAGGATCTAGATCATAAATGGTGGAACCTCTTGAACTTTCTTTGATTTCTTTCTAAATGCACTGAATAAAGATTGATTGAAGATGATTCTATCCTCGTGGATTGACTCCTCTCTAATCCAACGACTGTAAAATGAATTGACCTTGCTACTGCACAAAGCCACTACTTCTCAATTAAGAGCATCCAATTATGCTTTATATCTCAACTCTTCTGTTGCCACTGGTCCTATCAAGAGGCCCGGATAGCCTCTTATATGAGCTGCCTCTAAATCATTTGAATCAATATAATCATCGTCATCATCATCCAAGTCTACGTGAATAAATAATTGAAATGTGTGACAATCATTGCTTGTCTTCAAGCTCATATACATTTTTGCCTCCTTTCTCTCTGCATATGCTTTTCATATCACTGAATCTCTAGATATCTTTGGATAATTCTTGACATCACTGAAGCACCCATCAAGTATGATTTCAATCGAGTAACTCCACTTCCTTATTTTCAAGTCCAAAAAATTATATTTCTATTGATGTCGTCCTTTCCTATTTTTCAAATATAATATATGGATCCTTCTATTGCTTGATATGAGCTCCATCTAATTTAAAATAAATTATAAAATAATAAGAATAAGTATCTTAAATTAGATTTAAGGTGCATATACTATATACATACTTTTTTAAATTTATTAAAATTTTAATAATTGTTGTTAATTCATATTAATAAGTAGCATAATTAGAAACTGAACTTAACAAGTGCTTAATTATAATTGTGATATAGCATTAAACTTAGTAGCCGAATTTGAACCTCCCCACTTTTTAACCTTCTTGTTATTAAATTTCTTAAATATCTAGCACTATAGTATTAATAATAAAATGTGCATAAATAAATGTTAAAAATATGCTGAAAAGTTTAGTTCAAAAAAGTAATTAAATAATAAGTTGATATTTGTTTAAGAATATTTTCAATATAATATGACATATTACTGCTAAATTTTGAATTTTTTCTAAAAAACAAAATTATTAACTATCATCATTTAATCCCAAATTTATTACAACTAATATTTTTTAGTCATGCTTTTTGCCTTTTAGCATATTTGACATGTCTTCACTAGGTACTAAATTCTCTGAACTTATCTAGGGTCTCTTTTTAAACTCATTTCTTATGAGGATTAGTCTAGCAAATTATACTTATTTGAGTTAATTTTGATATTATGGAATGGCTTATTCCACAATCCTACTAATAAATAGTGAGTTTTGTTTCTAATAACTTTTTTATTATTTTTGAATTTTCAAAGTAATTTATGATTAATTATTTTTAGAAATAATTAATGTACATGAAGGAATTGTGCAACAATTTTTTGCACCCAATATTAAAAGCATACGTACGTATGGTTTAAGGTTTACTCTATTTGATTTTTTTTTGTTTTCTCATTCTTGTTAATTTCAGGTTGTATTAAGGACTAGAATATTATAATTAGGATTTTAAATGTCTTATGTATTATCAAAAAAAATTGTGTTGTTGGAGCACCAGTCATAAGTCTTAGCTAAATGGATTGTGAGTCTTGCCATATAGGTCGCAAGTCTAGATTATATTTGTAATTGATCATATTATACTAATAAAATTTGTATTTGTAATTGCATGAGCTTATGTTTTTATTATAATGAGCTAATTAATTTGTCAAACAAAACAAATTAAATTGGAACATTTTTGTATATGTGCAAATCTAAATATAAAATTTTAGAAAAGTAGAAATACCTTGCGAGTCTTGTTAACATTTTAAAAATGAAGAGTTTGATATATCTCCCTCCCTTTCCCATCTATGAATATTTCAATATAAAATAAAATACAGTTAAATAATAGCAATAATTTAATAAATCATAATATGTTAATTAAAAATATTTATAATTTAATAATAGTAATAAATTGTGGATCAAGAGCTAAAGGATTATTGCTTTCTATTGGATTTTATAAATAAACAGAGTAATCTTCTTTTTCAGACAAGACTTTTTCCTCCCTTCTGTAAGAACACTATTATTGAGATATGTGATGAGTTTTCTTCCTTTTTTGCCTTTTGTGAAATAGGTTTACCCCTATTTACATTGCATCTCAAGTATTGGGCTTCTTGGTGATGTAATTTTTTTAAAATTTTTTTGTACTTTTTTACTGTTGTTTCATTTATCATATTGATCCGATCGTTAAGAACAATCCATGACCCACCTACATGGTTAAAAAATAAGAAAAAAAAATATTCTTTTATTTCAATGTACATATTGATCGTTAAAAGAAATTCTTGACCTGCCTATTAAGAAACGATAAAAATCTATATATTTTATTCCAGCATTCTCTCGTAACCTGCTGTATGAATCTTTTCAGCATACCCCATCCATATTTTTCATTTTGCATATCCCATGACCCCCTTTCCAGTTAGGATACGAAAAAACATCCGTGACCATGCCCAAAATTCTAATGCAAAAAATCAATCGGATTTTAATGGAATTAGGTGACAAGCACCCGTTTCTTCCTCCTTCCTCCTCCTCTCCCTCGCTCTGCAAGTTGCCCCGTGACCTACTGCTCCTTCCTCCCTCCTCATACTCCTCTCTTCCAGTTAGGATACGAAAAAACATCCGTGACCATGCCCAAATTCTAATGCAAAAATCAATCGGATTTTTAATGGAATTAGGTGACAAGCACCCGTTTCTCTTCCTCCTTCCTCCTTCCTCCTCCCTCGCTCTGCAAGTGGCCCCGTGACCTACTGCTCCTTCCTCCCTCCTCATACTCCTCTCTCCTCCCTTCTCCTTCCTCGAGAGGTCTTCGCCTCCTTGATCCTTCATTCTTGTTGTTTTTGAGTATCGATTGCTCCTCCAGTTGTACCATGACTGTGAGAAATACACCATGACTGTGCTCGTATTCTCAGGCGACGATGTCAATACCGACATTGATAGATTTGCCAAAAAAAAAGCAAGCAAATAGGTTAGTAAATTTACTCCCCTCCTTTTTCTTCTCCCCCCCCTCCCCACGAATCCCGACATCACATATTAAAAAATAGAGCTCCTCCGAGATAGTTGTGCCCGCACTTGATTCGACCAAGATGAACCGGAATACCAAATGGAGATGGATTTTGGAATCCCGCACCCATCCCATATACCGAAAATTAAAAGGTATGGAATAGAATGGTCACGACGGTCCCCGTTCTGGTAGGACTTGAATCCTTGCTACCATCTACCTCAAAGGATCGACTGGCATTCATTCATATCATAATCTATTTCCTCCCACACATGCATCCGTCGTGCACCTCCGAAACTTGCTTGTTGGTATTTGTTGGGATATCTGTCCAGGTACGAACCAGCTGCCGGTTCGACTAGCTGAAGACATTTCTTCCGAACCACAAGCTTCGAACCAAGGTATTCGAAAAAGTCAGGTAATTCCATGGCAAGCCAAAGCTCTTACTGATCTACTGTACCCGAAACATCGTCTTCGGATTATGTCTTCATTCGTCATCGAAGACCAAGTCCTACGTTTCCCGAAGACAGGACCCTCAGCCTGAACCGAAGAACGACCTTCATCAACTCCCGAAGACATGATCTCCGTTTACACCGAAGACATAGTCTTCGGCCTATGATAAGATCATTTCTCTCGATCTATGCTGAAGACGGTTCTACGATCTATCTCGAGAGGATCCGAGGATGAAGACATTCCCTGATTCAACCATGAAATCTCCCTAAAAGGAAAGTCTGGAGATAAGCTCTCGATATGTTTCAAATCTCTATGAACAGGACAATCAACGGTTATCATTGACTATTTCCAGAAGAATCATGGCGCGCAACCCCAGCGACAACGCTCCAGCCTGGCCACCGGAACCGCCCTTACTACCCATGATCCCAGATTATGGGAAAGAAATTAACTCCTCCATTGTAACCACTGGAGGAAGAATGAACCACAGACTGGACAACTCCTTATAAATAATGCTAAGAGGGAATGCTCGAGGTAAGGCACAATATACCTTGAAAATTCCAGAGTCTTTGCCCTCTCCATTGAATCCTCCTCAGAATCTTTCCCATTCTGTGGCTAGAGCCTGCCTCTGACGTAGGCATCGGAGTGTCCCTCGCCGGAGCAATTTGGCTAGGGATTTGTTTTGCATGAAACTAGGCCGGGCTTGCGATCCAATAACTCTGCTCGGTCGAAAAAAGGATTCTATGCCAACAGATTGGCGCCAGGAAGGGGGAAAGCTCTTGTGCAATTTGCATTGTTAAGCTCCCCTCCTCAATCAAGGGGAAGTAAGAAATTTTCAATGGCGAGAGGGAAGACTCAGATCGCCTCGACAGTTGAATCATGCTCCATCTCAAGGGGATGCACCTCCGATGGAGAATGACATTTCACCTTCCACAATTATTGTGGGACAGTAGCAGTTTGAAGCCCTCCTGAACCAGGTCACTAACCTCATGCTATGATCAGGACTTTCAAAATAGAGCTCTTCAGGTGAGGGCTCTGCCGGCCACCTCTAGACATAGCTCTCGATCCCGGAGGAAGAGAGCCCCTCGAGAGGGGTCCACACATCTCTCCCCCCGTCCTCGACCCTCTCTTGAAGGTCGAAGTTCAAGAATGCCTAGGCCCACTGATTCCCCACAGAAAGGAAAAAGACCTAGGCAAACTTCCTCATACTCTTCTGAAGACTCTACTCCCGTAGAGAAAGCACTAAAACAGGCTCTCCCTGACTACAATGGAAAATTTAAGGCCATCGAGTCAGAGATGGCGAAAATGTTGGAACAGAGAGATTGCAATGATTTGGTGGTGTGTGATTTGCGCCTGCCCTACACCGATCGCATCCTAGCCGAAGTCATCCCTCGGCACTTCATGGTTCCCCAAATTGAACCCTATGACGATACCTTTGATCCTCTTAACCATCTGGGCAGTTTTTAGCCCATATGATGATCCAGGGACTTCGAACGATGTACTACCTCTCGTTCCCAGCCACCTAAAGAAAGTGGCTCGGATGTGGTACTCGAGCATACGCCCAGGTACCATCGATTCTTTCTTCGAGTTAGAGAAATTATTTGTCTTGCATTTTAGGACTCTGCCGCAAGACCCCCCGAATACGGAAACACTGTTCCTCCTTCAACCAAAATGAAGGAGAAAGCCTGCGAGATTACATCTCCAGGTTTATACGGCCCGCTTGAGATCCCTGATCTCAACGAACATGTGGCCATGTCTGCACTGAAGAAGGGACTTCATACATCCAGGCTTACCTTTTTCCTGATAAGAATTCTTCAAAAGCTACGTTGAGCTCCTGTCAAGGCTCAGAAATGCTGATGCTGAAGAGCAGGCGCAAATTGATGACTGATCGAAGGGAAAACCCCCTTCAAAGAAGAAAAACAATAGGGACAGGCCCCCCTGTTTCCCAACAATAACAAATAGACTGACCGAACAAAAGTCCTCCCAGGTCCAGAGCATCGGGCGGGAGATTCGACTCCTACACTCTCCTCAACCTCCTCGTGAGAAGATTCTCTTAGAGATAGAAAAAGAAAACTATCTCCAACGACCACGTTCCATGAAGCATCCTCTTCCATAAGGAACAGGAACAAATACTGCCGATTCCACCGGGACCATGGCCACAATATTGAAGAATGCATCTAATTGAGAGATGTAATAAGGATCTCATCAAGAGAGGGTATTTAGGGCGATATATTGGTTGCCAAGGATCCCAATCAGAAGCTACTGTTCCCAATCAGCCCCTAAGGAAGTTGAATTACCAATCAACGGCCCACCAATAGAGGCCGTGGGAATGATAAATCGACCTGTCACTAGAGAAGAGACGAAGACGATGTCCTGAAGCAACTCAAGGAAACAATGCCATTCTCTTCTTCGACGACCGACCTTGCGGGAGTCCGGCTCCCGCACGATGATCCTATTGTATCTCGGTCGTTGTGGCCAATTATGATGTACAACGAATCCTAGTTGATAATGGAAGTTCGATTGATGTCTTGATCTATGATACATTCTCTTGAATATGTTTGCCTAGAGACAAGCCCGAGGTCCCCTATACCACTTAACCGGCTTTGGAGAGAATCAGGTGATGCTGAGGAGAATAGTACTCTGCCTGTTCCTCTCGGTACCGAACATCGACAAAAGACAACTGCCAATCAACTTCACGGTAGTTCGAACCCCTTCAGCCTACAACATTATTTTGGGATGACCTGTCCTGAACAAATTCTAGACCGTGGTGTCATCCTACTACCTCCTGGTACGTTTCCCCACCAGAAATGGTGTTGGAGAAGTAATAGGAGACCAAAGAGCGGCACGACAATGCTTGATGATCCGGACAAATACTCTAACGATCCCACTTGGGATCAGCTAGATCCAAGGGACTCCACTATGGATTCTGACGAGCCTATGGAGATAACTATCTCAGTACCTTTAACTAAGGAGGACCCCACCAAGGTTGTGCAGATCGAAAGTATGCTTGATGAGGAAACAGAACGGAGCTGATATGCTTCCTCAGGGATAATGCTAATGTATTTTCCTGGTCAGTTTTGGACATGCCAGGGATTCCCGCCGAAATAATCACTCATCGGATGGAATTTGCCCCTGGATATAAACCAGTCCGGCAGAAGAAGAGAGCTTTGCCCCTGAGAGACAAAAAGCAATAGATGAAGAAGTGAGCAAAACTCCTCAAGGCAGGGTTCATCCGGAAGCCCATTATCCTAGTGGTTGGCCAATATGATAATGTAAAGAAGCTATGGCAAGTGAATGATCTGCATCGACTATACCGACCTCAATAAAGCCTGCCCAAAGGATAGCTTCCCTCTTCCAAAATTGACCAATTGGTCGACGCCACCGCTGGCTACCAATTGTTAAGCTTCATGGATCTTTTTCCTGGCTAACAATCAGATCCAAATGGACCCTCGGGATGAGAGAAGATGGCCTTTATCACCGACAAAGCCTATATTGCTACAAGATGATGCCATTTGGACTCAAAAATGCTGAAGCAACCTTTCAGAGGTTGATCAACAAGGTTCAAGGAGCAGTTGGAAGAAATCTGGAGGCCTACATGGACGACATGATAGTCAAAAGCCTCCTTAAAAAGATCAATCCAAGACCTGAGAGAATTATTCAACGCCCTGCGCGTCATCAAATGAAGCTAAACCCAACGAAGTATCCTTTGGGGTCACTTCAGGCAAATTTCTAGTTTCCTCGTTACCAGGCGAGGGATCGAAGCAAATCCTAAGAAAATTCAGGCCCTCAGAGATATGAGCATCCATCCTGCAAGAAAGAAGTCCAGCAGCTGATAGGAGATCGCCTCTTAAGTAGGTTCATCTCTCGTTCAGCCGAGCAATGTCCTTCCCATTTTTCAAGGTACTTCGGCAGTCTCGAGGGTTTGAAATGGACCGAAGACTGCCGTACTGCATTTGAAGATTGAAGAAGTATTTGGGAGCCCCTACCTTTACTTTTCAAACCTCAAGAGGGGAAGTACTTTATTTATACCTTTCTACTTCAGATGAGTAGCCATTCAGTCCTTATCCAAGAGAAGAAACGGCTCCCACAAGCCGATCTACTACATCAGCAAAGTTCTGCATGATGTTGAAACGAGATACTCAAAGATGCAGAAGCTGATATAACTCTCTAATAATTATGGCAAAGCGACTACAACCCTACTTCCATGCCCATGCCATCGTGGTGCTGACCAATCAACCCTTCAAGGCCATTCTCCGATGCCCTGATACCTCTGGAAGGATAGCCAAATGGGCTATGAAACTAAGTGAGTTTGACATCAGCTTCCAACCTCGATCGGGCTGAAGCCCAAGTGCTCTCAAATTTCCTGGCTGAATGCACCTAGAAGTCTGAAGACGAGTGCCGTCCCGCAGAAGAAGAACCTCGAAGAATATGGAGTCCGATTGGGTACTTTATGTAGACGAAGCTTCCAATTCTGTTGGATGTGGAGCCGGCCTCATACTGGCTGAACCTAATGGCCACACGGTGGAGTACGCACTCCAGTTCTCCTTCCGTGCTCAAATAATCAGGCCGAATTCGAAGTCCTACTTGCAGTCTTCGGATCGCCAAAAGTTTAGGAGTTCAGAGACTTCAGCTTTCTTCGGAATCACAGTTGATGGTAAATCAGGTAAAGGAGAATATGAGGCTAGAGATCCTACCATGGTGCATACCAGAGAAGTACGAATCTTATCTTCTTAACTGGACTACTTCGAAATCATTCATGTTTCCCGATCAGAGAACTCCAGGCAAATGCGTTGTCCGACTTGCAACCACAACCCCGGAATCTCTCGGTCGGACCTTTGTTGAGCATCTTGAAGCCCCAATATAACTGAAGAAGCTATGGAGGTGCACCAAATTGAGATCGAGCAAAGCTGGATGGATCCCATTATCAAATTCTTAAACGAGGGGTATTGTCGGAAGATAGGTATAAGCCAAAAAGATCCGCTGGATGGCATCTCAAATATCATCTTGGACAGCTCTTTAAACAATCATTCTCATAACCCCTGCTAAAATTTAGTTTGAGGACCGACGTATCTAACTAGTCTTGAGAGAGGTCCATGAGGAGATATATGGTGATCACTTGGGAGGCAGGTCCTTGGATATAATTATACACCAAGGGTACTATTGGCCCTCCATCCAAAAGACTCAATCGACTTCGTACGAAGATGCGATCAATGCAGAGATATGCCAACATTCAGAGGCACCAGCGAGTCACTTGATCCAACTGACAGCCCCCTTCCTTTTGCTTATGGTGATGGATATTCTCGGCCCATTTTCACCTGCATCTGGGCAGAGGGAATTCCTCCTTGTGGCTATCGACTACTTCACTAAATGGGTTGAAGCCGAACCACTGGCCCAAATTATGGAGGGCAAGGTCGAGAACTTTGTAAGAAACTCCTTCATATTTCAGTTCGAGATTCCACACACAATAATCACAGATAACAAAAGGCAATTCGATAGTCCGAAGTTCAAAGACTTCTATGCCCACCATGTGCAACCAGGCTGACTTCCGTTGCCCACCCGCAGTCCAACGGAGAAACCGAAGTAACTAATCGACCATTTCTCCACGGTCTGAAAGGTTGAACGCTGCCAAAGGACTTTGGACAGAAGAGCTAACCTCCATCCTCTGGGCATACAGAACTACTCTAAGAACGGCCACCGGCAAGTCTCCGTTCAACCTGGCATACAGTACCAAAGTCGTTCTCCCTATCGAGGTCTCCCTCCAATCCCTAAGAATGGATAAATATTAAGACCTGGAAATTTCGATCGCCAAAGAGTCGACCTTGATCTATTGCAAAGCACCAGACTCCACCCAGATGAAATCAATAAAACCCCCAGAATCTTTTGTGCAAATGTTCAACTTTGAATGACCTGTTGCAACAGCAATGATTTTTCAGCCTGATCGAAGAGATCGGCAAATGGCGCAAGGGAGAGTCTGATCCACTCACCTTATCGGTATGGCCGACGAGCGCAACGGCCGGCCCAATTAGGCTGCCGAAATGATCAAAGGCACGGGAATGTTTCATGTAACCTACCCTATAGAAAACCCAAATACATGCCGGGGCGGGCCTAACTAGCCTACCTTATGTTAAAAAGGCACATGGACGGTTCCTATAACCTATCCTACAGAAAATCCGAAGATGCGCCGGGACGGGCCTGAACAGCCTACCTTAACCATGACAGAGACGCACAGGGGCGGCATAGACGCTATCCCTACAGAAACCCCGAAAAGTGTGCAAATGATTTCACATCACTCACTCTACCAGCATCAAGCTTTGAGTTCACACTTCATGGGATTCAAAGAAGTATCATGCACAGAAAAAGAAAAAGTGGGAAGAAAGTCGGTTACTTCATTTCTTTTGTAGTTTTACAAAAAAAAAAAGAAGAGAGATTGCAGAAAATGGGAAAGCCATTTAGTGACCACCCATCGGCCCTTTCCCAAGCGAGTGTGGGGGTGTCCTGTAGGGAGGATGATGAGGGGGTCTCGGGGTTCCCATCTGAATCAGAATCCGACTCCTCCTCAAAGTCAGAGTGAACTCGTGTCCTGGAAAGGGAACGGATGGTTTGATGTTGTCAAGGCCCTTCAAGCTATAATACTTGGAAGCCTTATCCCTACACTCTCGGAACCCCTGGTGATAAGAGTCCAGAGCCACCTCGGCGACCTCCTCCTTGAAAGCAGAAGACGTCTTGAAGTCGAGAGATGCTTCTGCTACCTTCTTCTTGGCTTCCACTGCCTCCGCGCACGGCCACCTCAAACTGAGCCCTGGCCCCTCCAATTGAGCCTCCAGGACACGGACTTTCCTCTCCAAGCGATCGACAACTGGGTGTCATCATCGCTCAGCCTGAGGAACCCTGGGCTACCCTTTGCCCCGGTGTTGATGGCCCTCCTCTTCACCACCATTCGAAGCTCGGGAACACTAAACTTCATTTTGCCGGGTCACTGGAGAAAGAAGAGGAACTTCTAAAATAAAAGTCTGAAACTGCGATGGCCTTCGGCAGGAAGGACAAGGTCCTATTTATAAGGACCTTACACCCATGAATGGCAATAGGGAAACGTGCTCCACGCCCTTTTCCAGATCCATCGAAAGATGCCACGTGTTAGAATGACGCCTCGAGACCTAGATGACCGCTCGGGAGCGGTATAATTACCAATAACTACTCTTGGAATGGTGACTCCGGTACTTCAAATCCAGAAGAATCTCTATCGTGCGGCTACAACATTAATGGCTCCCTTTCAGAAAGGAAGGATATAGCGGCACCCAGGGCGCATGAAAATGCGACTGTTCGAATATCAACACACTCATTACTAGCAACAAGAACCATAATCAATGTTCCTCGATCATTGATCAATAGGAAAATGACACCTGTCCGTTGCGTCCATTCCTAGATGGGCAGGTTAATTTTGAAAAGGCTGACATCAACTAGTCTGACCATGGACGGTCTTCGGCAACGACATTCCAATTCAATTTGGAACTTGTCTTCGACATCAGCCGCGAGGCGAACGGTCTTCGGCTTCGGCTCTCAATCAAGAAGGAAAAAGGAGGAATGAAATTCGAGTCATCATTGAAGCCAGAAAACCCACTCAAACTGTATTCAAAAATATGGCGTAGCATGCACAAAAGAAGAAAGTCATTTGAAACTGCAAAATAGTTCGCTGGTTACATTTCAGAGGAAAACAAAGAAGAAGTACGATGCCTAAAGACACATATCTCCCTAATCATTAGCTGGAGGAGACCCCGCATCACAAGATTGGAGTAATTTGTCGATTTGAGCCCAGAGGGTTTCCTGAAATTGGGTTGAGTCCAGAGGATCTTAAACCTGGACCTCCTCCTCAGCTCGAACTTCCTCTTGAGCACCAAAAAGGGCAGTAAACAGATTGGTCCCGGGCTCTATGTTAGCTATGCGGCACCGAACCAAGAACCCGCAAATGTTCCGAATACTATTCGGAGTCAACTACGCGGCCACCACCTGGTACAGACGAAAAATTTTGACGAAGAAAGGATGCAGAGGAAATCGAAGGCCAGCCTTTAAATGATCTTTGTACACAGCCAAACACCCTGGAGGAGGTTTGTTCACCATTCCTTGGATGCGGGAAGAATAAAAGGAAACCCCTTGGGAATGTAATAGCGTTCTCGAAGGTGAGCAACCTTTCCCGACGAAACGGAGCTGGGGACCAGCTTCGGACTCACTGCATCACCGGCCCCCGAAGGCCAACTTGTTCTCCACGGCTTCCTACGGACTCAGCCATGATAAAAAGAACAAGGCAAAGAAGGAAGATTCTACATGCAGAAGGGACTAATGACCAAGAACAGGGAATGCTAAGTCAAAACTGAAAGTATGAGGTTGAAGAAGCTTCCTCAGTAGGCCCTTTTCTCCTCCTCAAAAAGAAACGAAAAGACCCAAAGCAGTCCCAAGCGGATTTGACACAGAATAGACCAAAGTTCATAGTCTATTTGAATCAACGGCCAAGATGAAGCACATTCATCATCCAACAGGTAGGAAGGAACCACGACAGCCACACGAATCCCAACCAAAAGATTGGTTGAATCGTCGCACAACGGAAAAAGGAAAGCAGTCCCTGACCCACCCGCTCCTTTTTCACCCCTCAATCAGGGAATGATAACTGTCCATCGTCTGATTCTCAAATCAGCCGGCAGTTATGATAGACGGTCTAATCAGAGATTTTGTAATCATCCACTGCACTTTCCTCAAGAGAAAACGACAAACCAGTAATACTCTCACCTTTCGAGGTAAATCTTCGCTTCGAAAACTGAGAGTAGGGGGGCAACTGTTGGGATATCTCGGTCCAGGTACGAACCAGCTACCGGTTCGACCAGCTGAAGATATTTCTTCCGAACCACAAGCTTCGGATCAAGGTATTCGAAAAAAGTCAAGCAACCCATGGGCAAGCCAAAGCTCTTACTGGATCTACGGTACCCGAAGACATCATCTTCGGATTACGTCTTCATTCTTCGTCAAAGACCAAGTCCTACGGTTCTCGAAGACAGGACCCTCAGCCTGAACCGAAGAACGACCTTCATCAACTCCCGAAGACATGATCTCTGGTTTACACCGAAGACATAGTCTTCGGCCTATGATAAAGATCAAGTCCTCGATCTATGCCGAAGACATGTTCTACGATCTGTTTCGAGAGGATCCGAGAACGAAGACATTTCCTGATTCAACCACGAAAATCTCCCTAAAAGGAAAGTCCGGAGACAAGCTCTCGACATGTTTCAAATCTCTATGAACGGGTCAAGCAACGGTTATCATCGATTATTTTCAGAAGGAAATCATGGCGTGCAACCCCAACGACAACGCCTCTGGCCTGGCCGCCGGAACCGCCCATTAACTATCCACGATCCTAGATTATGGAAAAGAAATTAACTCCTCCATCGTAACCGCTGGAGGAAGAACGGAACCACAGGCTGAACAACTCCTTATAAATAATGGTAAGAAGGAATGCTCGAGATAAGGCACAAGATATCCTTGAAAATCCCAGTCTTGCCCTCTCCATTAAATCCTCCTCAGAATCTTCCCCATTCTGTGACTGAAGCCCGTCTCTGACTTAGACATCTGGATATCCCCACCGGAGCAATTTGACCAGGAATTTATTTTACAGGTGAACCAGGAAGCGGGCCTGCAATCCAGTAGCTTCGCACGGTCGAAAAAGGGATTCTATGCCAACAGTATTCTTAAGTTCTGGAAAGGGAGGCACAGGACTTTTCACGGTTCTCCTTGAGTTGAATATCTTCACATTCTTAATGTTCATGTATCATAAATAATAGAAATTGTTAAACCATACTTTTTTTTGCAAGGAATTGTTAAATCAAAGTTGAAGTGGTGTATAATTACCAGATGCATTGCCATAATATAGGTTAGCTAAAGCGAACTTTCGCAACGGAGAATTAAGAATGTAATAAAGATCACGTTCTTACGAGGACATACCCCTGGGAGCTACGTAAAACATATATAAATACAACTTCCATGCAATAATGGTATTATCATAATTCAGCATATTGGAAACAGAAAACATCAACCATTATTTCGAGACAACCAAAGCAATAACCATGGTGAAACACTTCAGAAAAGTCACTTGGCCGGACCAACCCTAAACCCAGTCAGAGCAATTCAAGTAACTCTCAAGCGTATCCAATTAATGACATCAGCTGCTATAAACACTGAATGGCAGCATTTGTTGATTCTTAAAGCCATGAGTTACATATGAACTTGCAGTGCAGAGAAAACCAAACACCAGATAAGCACTGATTGCAGGCAGTCTGGGTACAAAAAATAGGCATTTCACACTCCTATCAGTCTTCTCTGATTGTATTAGGGAACACAGGACGAGAATGATTGGATACAAGTGATATTCAAATACAATATGAAAATAGGCACCTTATCTTAAACTTACATGGGCACTGCTTCCTCTACAAGAAGCCTACACCAAAAAAGGCATTTGATCGATGGTAACATATAAACAAAAAGTGATGCGTAAGCCCATGAGTCCTACATGTGCATTGGTCCTAGGAATTGATCTTTTTATTTGGGAAAACATGGACGCTCCATCATATACAAGATTGGCATAATCCCGAATCCTTCGAGTGACTTATGTAATAACCGTGGGCTTCTCCCTGCCGGTGAACTGCTTGAGCTTTGAAATTGATAATGCCAAATCTAGGACACCATTAACAGTCAGTAAGACCTTTTTGTTGCATAATATAGTGAAATAACTCAAACACCGCAGTCTGCAAGTAACTAAAATAGCTGAAAAACTACGAACCTATCAAGGGCTTCAATGCTATCTGTGCATCCATCTCATGCTTGGAGACATCAGGCTCAAATTGTTCAATATAAATGCGGATGGTTGCACCTGCTGATCCAGTGCCCTGGCAACACAAGATAAATTACATGACAAAGCCTGAACAACTAATTCATTTTTAATCACAAAGAAACAAATGAGAAAGGATGTTTTGAAATGGGGTACCGATAAACGATATATAATTCTTGATCCATCTGTAAATACAAAGCGGATGCCTTGCTTCCGTGCTACACTGCCATCTACCTGAGGTTTGTTAATTGAATGTTAAACAATTTGCATCTACAGAAACATGAAAATATTTTTAAAATTCATATTTTTATTTTTAAATAATAAGCCTACAAGTGAAATTTTTTATTTTTATTTTATTATTTGATAATGCAGTCATTAAAGATGGAGCTAAATGCTGTCCAGAGCAACTCACTGGATCAGTATAGCTAAAGTCATCAGCAAATTGAAGGGTAGTTTCCTGCAACAGAATCACAAGTACCTAATGTTAAAAGCAAATAAGCTATAAATGAAGCCGATTTAAGTTTATACAAAGACCTACCATAATTTTCTCCAGATTGGGCTTTAGAAATCAGGTCCCTCAGGTACTCTATCATTTGATTGGCTCCATCAGATTCACATTCCTGAATAACAGCAGCATTAATTTCAGACCATTGTACAAATATGGACTGCAATTGATGTAGCAACAGGCATAAGCAGTGGTTTGCAGCTAAGGAAAAAGAAAATGGAAATACTGACCACATGTCATCATTTTGAATGCCACAACTAATGATACTCATAATCATATCTAGAAAAGAAGTTCCTGCCGTAGGTTGCCCAGTGCTCCTTAGCAACATCAGCAACTGAGACCAACTTCTCCCCGACCTTTTTGTCTTGTTTTGGTAAGCAATGATAGAAAGCCAAGCCAAAACAGCCCTGCAAAGTAGAGTGGAACCAACTGAGATGAAAGATATTTTATCACAGTCAAAATTGCAACCCATAATCAATATTAGAGAGTTTTACAGTAAACTTTTGCACATGACTCAGCAAACATGGGCGAAGTAAACGAAGTGCACAAAGACATGTTAATATAACACGGAAAAATTTAAGGTAGAAGGCATTGATATAAGCGCAACAAACTTAAAGCTTAGGAAGTTTTACAAAATTCAGCCAGGTCATCGATCAAATTTGCTCCGGCTTAAATCCACAATCTCGATCTTCACATTGGTTATAATGTCCATGATGACTTTTGTTGTGTTTAAAAAAGTGTTAAATATTCAAACACCACTTAAATTCTTCTGATCCAACACTTACCATATGCCATCCTTCTCACGAATGTGATCAGATCCTGTTCCAAAACTTTCTTCCCCACAGATGATATTTTCCCTGCGTCCATTAAGTTCCCAAAGAATTTCCAACCGGTAGGAACCTGCATGCAGAAAGTTTCAACTCAGAAGTTTTGCCGAGCCAAGCAGTAAGCTAATCTAAAAATCAAATGGAACTGATAAAACCAATGAGTCTGGTAACTTTAAAACCTCAAAGAATGGTAGATTCAGTTTTTCTGCAACATGATCAAGAGCACCACTAGTTGGCATAGACCTAGCAAGACCCTGAAGGACACCTTGTAATTAGTTACTGGAAGTAGAAATAAGTGATAGAGATATTTCACTACTTTTGAAAAAAAGAAAATAATAAATGCATGCCTTTTTACCTTAGGACCATTTTTAAAGTAGGGAATGGCTGCCTGTGCATTAGCTGCAATAATTGCAACAGAATCTGATGGTGTAATGAAAAAGCCTCTTCCAAGAATCATGTTTCTATCACCATCACCTGAACATGACATTATAAATTATTATTATTAAGATTGCACCTGGTCTAATATGATTGATCCTTCCTCATAATACAATGGAAAGCTACTAAATAATGACCAAAAGTTAAAAGTGGTTCCAGAATGAGCTTAACATTAAAACCAAAAGGCAGCAAGTCTAGTAGATCATAGTGTTAAATGAAGGGGGAAAAAAGGAAAAAAGATAAATAACTTGTTACAGCCATATGCTTTAGCAACACAACTATAGGACCCATTAGAGGTTCTTCCAAAAAACGCTTGTTGCAGTGAAGTCATTTAAAAACTTTTAGACACATAAGGCAGCGATGTAATAAAGATGAAGGATTGCACTGCACAAGATACAGACATGTTACAGCGGAGTTATTCTAAGATGGGAATAATGAAAATCAAATATATCATCAAAACATAGCCAGTCACCTTGGGAGAGGTTTGACGAGTCCTTTCCCTACCTAGCAGTCCTCCAATATGCAGGAATTCTCAAAAGGTAGGTAGGTATGTAACTCTTTTGATGGTTGGTATGTCAGAACTCTGAAGGCCATGAGATAGACAGCCACATGAATAAGCACGTACATGTGTCCATACATATATCAAAATTCCAACTTCAAAAACAAGTCACATTGTTTTTGTTTGCTCTACCTTTTTTTGCTTTGACAATTCATTAGTTTTCTGTAATAATCATTTTTCAGTTTCCTTTTATTTTTCCTTGTTCTCAGACTTTTGTAGTTTCTTCTTTGTAAGAATTATGTTCATCCAACGAAGTCCTACAAATGGTCTAATTGTGCTGAATAAATAATTAAAAATCCCTGCAACTTGCATTAGCCATTATTTGTCTTCTAGCATACATTATACAATAGTATCAATCAAGGTTTGCCAAACCAATACCAAAGAGGGGTACCGCTTGATGACCAGTTTGGCACGGTATGGGTCTATACTATTTTGTTCTGGGGTGTACCAACATAGGGAGAGCTAGAGAGGAGAAAAGAAGATAGAAGAGAGAGAGAGAGGGGGGTTGGAGAGGGAGGAAAACCTTAACCCCAACCCGAACCAAGCAAGGGGGTGGGAGAAACTTACCGGATGGCAGGGGAGCCGAGGGGAGGTGAACTGATTTAATAGCCAGAACCGTGCCATCCCTGATTGGAACCGGCCAATTCAGCACTGTTTGGTAAACCTTGGCTAACAACAAATGCACCTCCAAAAACTTCAGTTGGTTGCCCTTGAGCAGGGGTGGACCACACCAAGTTTTCCAAGGGGGCCAAAAAATATGATACCATATCATAGGAAGTTAGGAAACATACTATGATACCTATCAAGCCAAGTATAGATAAAACGAGTTGAGACATGGAGCTCCAGTATCGGGCCATGGGTAGGAATTTTGGATAGAAAAGGAGCCGGCGGCCGGCGGCGGGTAGCCGGATAGGAGTGGTGGTTGCTAGTTGGGGAAGAGATGAGAAGTTGACTGTAAAAGAGGTGAAGCCGCGAAGGAGACGGCGGGTGGGGTTAGCCATCGGTGGCGGGTGGCCTGTCAGGGGCAGCAGCGGGTGGAGACAGCGTCGCGATGGTTCCCGGTTAGGGAAAAGAGTAGTAGTTGGTGGCTCGGCAAGGAAGAGAGGTGAAAGAGACGGTGTGAAGAGGTTGGAGGTTGGGAAGAGAGGAGTAGTTGGCGGTAGCCGATGGGTGGGGTTTGGGGATTGGAAAAGATTTCAGTGCAAGAGCACGACGGATGAGATTTAGGTTTGGGTTGCTGCAGGTGAGTTCACCGATTTTTTTTTTTTAAGAGTCTTTGGGATTGATTTTTTTATAAGGTTCATGGGATTCAATTTCTTTTTGAAAATTTTTTTATCAATTTTTTAAAATTTTTTTTGAGATGAAAAGAATTTTAGGGGGGCCAAATATCTAAATTTTTTAAAAAAATTGAAAAATTATAAAAAAATTATTAATTGGGGGGGGGGTCCGTAAAAAAATTATATTAAAAAAAAACAAAAAATTGGGGGGGGGGTTTCCCCTGAGGATTAAAATATGGGTACCACAATACCTTCTCTAGTTAAGGACTGATCTGGTACAGTGCCAATAGACTACCATATCAGCACTCGGTAGGTTTATGGTGCTGATCCAGCAGCAGAACCATGTTTTGTGTGTTGTTCTAAAGTTGCTATTAGGGTTAGGATTAGTTTAGGGCCCAAAAGCATAGTGGATTGAACAATTAATGCAACCAAGCCATATTATTGTAGCATGTGCAAATCTATGCTACAAGAATGCTACCTCTTTTCAAATTTATTTTTATTTTAATAATTATCTTATCCAAAAAGTAGAATGGTATATTGGGGAAAAATACATTGAAAAAAATTATAGGGCATTGGATGTTGATGCCAGGAAGCTATATTTGAAGTCATACCAAATGGAGAAAATTTAGCAGTCTTTCTTGACTTTGGTGATTTGCAAACATTTACATGGCAATATGTAAAAAGAATGGAAGAGGTGAGCGGCTTAAGGTGCTTCTAACTTGGAACGACTTCGATCTGCATCGAATCACCCAGAACCACACAAAATGAAACGGCCCTCACTCTCCTCTCCAAGGTACCGGTACCGAGACCCATACCGGTATTGGGCCGATACGATATGGTACCGATACCATACCATACCGACATAGGTACGGTAGACGTGCCGGTATGAACTGGCATGCCCAATTTTTTTATCTTTTAGGATTTAGGTGCCTTAGGATTTAGTGTTTAGGTCTTTAGGATTTAGGATTTAGAGTTTAGGGTTCAAGATTTAGGCTTTAGGATTTAAAAAATGCTAATACATTAATTCTAATTAAAATAAGATACAAAATGATAATTAAAGCAAGATTATCAGCAATTAATGCAAGTGAAAGGTAGTATATAAATAATTACATACCAATATCTAGAATCGAGTAAAGTGCCGATGTCCATAAATATAAGAGATCATTTATATACTGTGTAGGAAGATCGGTAAATTTCTCTAGCTAGGCAGCATGATACTCTTATAAGGTCATCCCGGGAGGCATGCGTGATGGATCGTAACTCATCGTAGATCCCTCGCTGAGGTCCCGACTCTAAGAGGTATATAAAGACTGATGATCTGGCTGTGCAGGGACCCATCCAAATATACCAGCAGCAAAATAAATCTATAAGATGCTCCGAACTGCATGAAATAATAACCACCGGAAGATAATATCTCAGATGGATCGAATGGATCACAAGCTACCGGTAACTGCGGATAAGAGGATCCTGAATATGAGGATGATCTGATACATCCATGGATCATACTCCACGTGCAAGAGATGCAGCTACATCATGTCCCAAACAACCTTACAGAGCCGTCGTCTATATGGAATCGTATCATCACGAGGTCTACCAGCTGGTGCTCCATGATCTATATCCTGTGTCGTATGGCTAAACTGCGATTTCCCAGTGAATCGAATATGAATAGGTGGCTATGATCCCTGTTTTCCGGCCCCTTCCTGATCACTAGATCTTTCATTATATGAAAAATCACTAGCACCACTCTCTGGTATTTAAATCTGAATGAACTGAGTGCTCCGATGAAGGTGCAACCGTCTTTCCTTTTCCTGTCTCCGGACCGAATAAATGGCAGGAAAGACGATGTGCTGTATCTGCTAGAGCCTTGTGGGGAATATTGCTTGTTGCCCATTGTCCAACATCCACCCAAGTCTCACTAGCTACAAAACTGGCTAGTCGAAGAGGCAATTTTGGCTCATCAAGCTCTGGCTCCTGCTGCTGACTCAAGACCCATCCAATCATTAGATCTTCATCCTCATCAACATATATACTTGCAGTAGAATTGAAGTATTTCAATTCAACTTCCTCCTGAATATATTTTAGCCTACCTTAAATTATAGTGTACATAAACAAGATCGTTGAGCATTTCTATTTTAGACGGTTCCTCTACTTGGAGTGGATAAGGTCAAATGTAGATCAGTTGCACTCGCATCCACTGGATGACACCATCTGGGAGAGGATCTTGACTACAAAAACTATCAAATTTTTGCAGATTTACCAAAATGCACCCACTATTCAACTGTAAAAGACATTAAATCATTTAAAATTTAGATTCAGCAAAATTAAAAATCAATGTGAATCTAATATTAGACTTAGTGCTTAGCAGTACCTATCAAGATTCATCTTTGATTTACTTCTGATTGCTACAGTGGATCCAAAAAAATCTGTGCTCTAAAAAGTTGTCAGCAAAAAAATAATTTTGTTATCATGTGCTACTTGTTGAAATTAGTGCTAATAAAAATCATTCAAAAATTTCAACCTAACTTACTTTTCTAGGCACATAGCGCACTAATTTCAACCTAACTTACTTCTTCTAGCACATAGCAGCGACATCTGGATCGGATCCATCTTATAGATAAGATTGCGTAGGACAGACATAAGCTCTTCATCCATGACAATGTCCAGTATGGAGTATTGGAATCTCGGATTCAGATAGTAAGCTGTACATATATTTTAAGAATTAGTCAAGCGTACTTATACAAATCAAATTTAATTTAAATTTTTATGAATCTCATAAATTACTATGTACTTGCTAAATACAAATCTGAACTCATTTGATAACTTCACCATCCATCAATGATCCGAATATACTCAGTAGCATGAGATGGATCTGCCTCTTGGATCTTTTTTTTGCCCTTTGCATCATGTAATACAAGAAACTCATTTGAGGATACTTCAGAGTCCATGGTCCGAAGTACCTCATATAGAGACTTGATAGCCTCCACTATTCTCGAAATCCACTGCTAGAATGTCTATCTCGTCACTAAATTCTCGACATTGCTTCCCTCAATATTTATCCTGACATATCTGCTTTGCTGCCACTCCTGACTGACAAATATCTGACACAGTCTCTTTCTTGCCAAAAAAACTATCAAGTGCTATGTAATTAGTAGCAAACCGTGTGATCCCTGGTCCCAAATTTCGTCCCCTGTAAAGCTCCTCATCAATAATAAGATCCATATATATGATCGTCGTCTGTGCTAGCTCAACTATCTTCTGCACCTTGCGAATTTTTTCAATATCCATTAACATGAGGTATATACAATGTGCAACACAAGAGATCTAGAAAATATGCGATCGCCGCTGCATCAAGATCTGCCCTACGATCCTGTATTGTAGTCCATTATTTATGATGACCTGCACGACATTATACTCTCACACCTAATCAATCACCTCTTCCATCAATCTGAGGATATAATTGCTGTCGTGCACCTGATTTTAAGCATCAATAGACTTCTGAAAAAAAATTTCATCATAATAAGTCAAGAAGTTGATGCTCCATCTAGTAGGATCAGTCCAATCATCATCACATCACTGTCAACCATCACTGTCAACCCACGGGCCACTTGCTTGATAGAAGGCAATTCAATTTTCTAGCTCCTTATTACTGTCTAGAAGCTAACCATAAATATTTCTTGATCCTGGAGGATCTACACCTGCACCAGTAGCTTGTATACATAAAATAGTAGAGCAATAATATGGATTATTTGCTGCGTGTGCTAAGATATGATTGAAATGAAACCAGGATCCAATAGCCCGCCATATATCCTTCTTTTTATCTTTTCAGCATAGCATCAATCCTATATTGCTTGGAATCTTTGCTAGGAAGGATACATGGATCGACATCATGGATAGTGGCTCATACTGGAATGTCCCTAGAGGACTTCCTTCTATTGCTAAATGCTTCCAACATGGATGCAATATGACTGGAACCTCTCATGATGAGCTCTTTGACTGAGGTCTTCATAAACTGTCTCGGACTCTCCTGCAATACTAGCAAATCCGGATCCCGATCCCGACTCAAAAGCTGATGGCCCAAATCACTGTCTATACTTGGCCATCTCCTTTACCTGTTTCTGTTTATACAAGCTCGTCTGAATGGAAACCTTCATCTATGCCTTCTCATCAGAAGGAATAAATGCTCCCTCTGACTCCCTAGAGTAAAAAGAAAGTGGTTCTGCGGTTCTGTGGTCCACCTCTACCTTCTTTGATATTTTTTCTTTAGCTTTGAAATCAGCAAAATGCTTCATCAACTAACGGACCTCCTGTAAACACTGTCAGCATACAGATATATCAGAATAGCCACCAGCTAATTGCTGCTTCAACCTTGTTATCCCCACCTTTGAATTCTTATTGCACCACTTACACCTTCAGTGATGCGACCCGAGAGTTTCTCCATACAACCAACCAATATCACACTTCAGATCTTTCTTTTTCCTCGATGAATTCATACCTAAATATTTAAATTACACATAAAGTCAATAATTACGTATATTAACTAATACTTTGTTAACTTAATTTTTTTAAATTTTTTAATTTAATAAATATTTTTTAATTTTTTGAATTTAAAAAATATGAAAATAAAAATATTATAAAAAGATTTTGATCTTAGATTAATATAAAATCCGATCATAGATACTACATATATTTTTTAAGATCCTTAAAATGCATTAAAGGATACTTTTTCTTCAATTTAAGACCTAAAGCACTATTTATAAGATGCATCAAAATTTGGATAAATCAATACGAAATTCATGACGAGAATAGCTTACAAGCCCCATAATAATAATATATAATTATAATTTTTTATTAATTATTTTTTAATTATTTTTTAATCTAAAATTAATTTTTAATTTTAAAATTATATACTTAACAAAAAATCAAGATCTTAATATCATTGTGTAAATCTATCATAAATCTACCACATACTCTAAAATTATGCCCAACAAAAAAAATGACAGCATTTTTTCTTAATTTTTTAATTTTCACGAATTTCAACAAAAAAAGATAGGGAAGAGGGAAAGAGGAAAAAAGAAAGCTCTACGTACCTTGGATATACCTTCCTTTTCAATTTTTGGATCTTTGATTGCCTTGAAATGGGAAGAAAAAATATTTTCTCCTTCGTTAAAGCTACCTGCAACAAAAAAAAAAAAGAAAGAGAGCTCTCTATCTCTTTCCTTGTTAAAACCCCCCCTGTACACTACAGTGCCAAACAAAAAAAGCAAAAAAAATCGGTACAAACCGATCGAATCGGTCATGAACCGGCCATACCGACCGGTTCATCGCGGTTCCAACCGGTTCGGGCCGATTCTTTAATTTTTTTATTTGGTAAATGCCGGGAACCGTTTTATATGACCAAACCGTGTCGGCCGGCCACCGGTCCGATTCGGTACGCCCCGAATCGGCCGGCTACCGGTCCGGTTCGGTACACCCCGAACCGGCTGGTACAGTTCGGCAGTCCTCTCCTTACTCTCGTTCTCCCATGCCATCAATGCACCTTTCTACTACAATATTGCTCCGCTTTTAATGTACTGATGGCAGGGGCCCAATGTCAAAATACCCTGTGCATGTAAAACTATCTAGTGCAATACATGGGGACAGATTTGTGATTGGTCAGTAGAAGCAACTTACAAAGTCGCTCTGGCGAGACCATTATAACTCCAAAGAGTAAATAATGATTGTTATTTCTATTTTCTATGATACAACAGCTGTTCATGTGGTGTGTGAGTGTCTGTGTATGTATCCTCTGAATCTGCTATAACAGCTATAACGTTATAACAGCCATTATTTTAAAACATTGTGAATATCAAGAAAAAATAACAGACACTTCAGTGATGTATCATTTATCAAACTATCTCTTATACTATCACATATTTACCAATGGAATATAATACCATGAGTACAATGAAAAAGAGGAAGAACCTAAGTTACCATATGTACGTCAATGTCAAAGCTAAGATTTTAGAAAGTAAAATATAGTTAACAATATTTACTTTGAATTACATAAACTCTTAAAGCAATCAAATCTAATAACATATTTTCAATTATTTCTGTTTTGATCATCTCATACATACCATCACTTGCAGCTCCTAGATCAGGTGCATTCACAGCATACATAATGTTAACCAGATCTTTAGCATACCTGTGCCAGGAGGGAACAGCAAATCAGAATACAATACAAAATAAACAAACCTTCAGACAGGATTTTTCCTTCTTTTTCCCTTACGTGAGATTAGGGTCTGGATGTCCATGCCCAAAATCTTCTAAAGGCACTCCATTTGAAATGCAATCCTGCAGGACATGACTAAAATTTAGAGCAAAAAATGTAACCAGTGGTAACTGCATATAGCTGATATTTCCAAAGGATATGCATATCAAACCAGGCTAGCTCCAAGTCGATCCACAAAAATAGGCTTTGCATATGCACCAGTCACCGCATGCATGGCATCAAATATAAACCTGGAATATTGCATTAAAATTACTTAGACAATCAACATTGTATTCCTTGGAAGACTAAGTTCACAATATTTGTAGTTCATTTATCCTGAAATTTGGAATCAGCTAGCTGATGGTTTCATTCAAGGTTGGAAAAACAAGAAATCAGAAATCTGATTTTCCTTCTTTTGATTTGGGACTCAAATTTGAGATTATCTTACATCATGCATCTGGTCAATCCTAGGAATAATGCTGTTTGTCTCATCAGAAGTTCTGCTAGTCCACATGATAAGGTTAGGAAGGATGCCATAAGAGAATGATCTTGAAAAATCAGAGACACTATCAATGTGAATGACCTTAACCCATACCAAATCCTCCTAGATGCAGCAAATATTACCTAGGCAAGACATCAAGTAGATCCAAGTGGATCAAGAAAATCATTATTAAACAAGTACAAAGAAGTAACTCATACAAGGCAAGAATGGAAGATAAATAAGGCAGTATTTGCCAAGTAGTAGCCAATACAATGTAATATAAGTACAAATAGGCATCACACAAACAAGTATTCTATGACAAGGACCAGTGATAAAACTTAGATGATGGTGCCAAAGATCAAAGTTCAAAAACATCTTTCAAATGAAACAGATTGCAGCATCTTTCAATCCAATAACTACTTTTTTATATATGAGTATGAGAAATCCGATCTGTAGAAAAAGGTGGGTATCCTAGACATGGAGGCACTTAATATTGAATATGGGGTTAACAATTCCATGTCGAGACAGATAAATAAGATCTAGCTACCATGTGAATCCAAAAGGTATAATGCAAACGACAGCCTACAAAAGGGGAGCCATTAAATGCCATATGATAAGTATTGATAATGACACACAAAGGAGTTCAAGAGAGTACACAACTGCAAATGGACTGGAACAGGAACTGCTAAAAAGTTTTGAAGAACATAACGATGAAGGAGTTGTTGCTGAGTACACAAGGCAAATGGATTGGAACAGAAACTGCTAAGAAGTTTTGATGAACATAATGATTATCAAGTTGTTAGTGAAGCACGGTATCTCCTATGGATGCTAGGCAGGTTGAGCAAAGCTAAAAGTAGATAGAGTCTCCTTAGTGACACCTACAAGCAAGAGCAGATGAAGGCATATCAATTTGACTTACTTCAAGACCATTTTTGGAAGTCTTAAGATGAATCAAGCTTTTACAATAGCCAACATGTGAAGAGCTCAAGGAAAGAACCTTGATACCAAAAAAAGAAACAAGAAACAGTTCTAAGGCCAGATGCATGAGGAACTGGATTGCCATAAAAATGTCTTTCTTAATGAGCATTCCAAGGGATGGACATAAAAATGTCCTTTCCACTAAGCACTCAAAGGATATCTCATCAAAGTCATACAAGTTTACAGTCAAAGAAATAAAGACCACCTTATATAGCAATCGCATGATATCAAGATCATTACAATTGACATGAATGAATATTAACTGATATGAGATAGATAAAGCAAGTCTAACAGAAGCATGGAATGTTACTGCACTTCTTCCCAAATATGTCAAACACCTTCATAGCATGTAACAAGAACAAGGAAGCAACACCATGTTAAAAGACATAAACAACATTCTTTCCTTAGGATCATATTAACAATTAAATTAAGCAATAAATATTAAATTAACATGTAAGATCAAGGGATAAAGTGGTGACAAAAGAAGGTCAAGGGGCTAGAACTGGCTATGGTATAATCATGGACTTCAGAAATTGGTGACAATAAGGTCCACAAGGAGAAAGAAAGAGCAGTAGCAGGGGATGCGATAAAAATGGAACACCATGTACAAGTCCATCAGTCATCTCCTTGAGTCATGCATGTAACTTTCTTTGCCATGTATGCTTCGCAACATGGTAGACTAGCACAAGTCTATCTATCATGTCTTTGAGTCATGAAAGTAACACTAAGTGGCGTGTTTGCCTCTAGCAAGCATATCGCTAAGATAGTTGATGTGAAAGATAACATGAGACAAAATATTCTTCATCATGTTATTGAAAATTTGGCTCTACAAAGTTCAACATAGACATCATATACCTGAAATCAGGTCGAGAAAGAAGACCCTTGATAAGTTCAAAATCAAACACATACTGCCAAAAAAAAGAACTAAAAAAATTCATATATTGAAAGGAAAAATGTTGAATATTACAGAGGAATTTGCTTCTTCAATTCTTACCTCCATTAACTCCAAGTAATCAGAAACAGGATCTATCACCTCTACACTAAAGTCACCATAGTTTGTAACTCCTATACAGGAGAGGTCAATATCAGGAATATCTGCCATTTGTACTTCAGAAATCTGCAGTTACAAATGTTAACAGATTTCAAATACAAAAAGATTCGCATTTTTTATGAGAATTAGTTAATATGATACTTTAAAGGTCAAGAACATAACCATCCATCCTTTTTCCAGCTATTTGGGGTCAGTTATCAAACAGATTGTGTACTATGAGACTGCATATTATAATTTAAAACAAAATTTGCAGATTAAAGGCATGTGCATTAGCTACCAATCTCACAATAAGTACTGAAAAATGCAAAGTTTAAAGAATTTGAAGAGATAAATTAAAAAGGATAAACTAGGCCCGCATGAACTAAGAGAGTGCAACGATTGCAGCAACATTTGATTCAGCAGGTCATCTGTTTGCTAAAGATGCATGCCTGGAAAGAGGGAGGGGGGAAGGGGGAGGGGCTAAAGTGTTAAACTCTGTGTTACAATATGTGGCCTCCTTTTAATGTGTAGCATGATTTTTTCCTCCTAAAGAGCAATGCCCATGTGATACCCTTTAATGTGATACTACAACATGATGAATCTGGCATCAGCCAGCTGAATATGATGAAATGGAGCTTCATCTTTTTCTTGTGCATCCATATGTGAGCCTGCACTTGCACAATTATAAATTAGATCCATCAAAATGTTAGATAAAAAGACTTTTCCACATTCTCTTTTTCACTACAGCCAAAAAGGTTTGAAACATATGTAGCCAACAAAATCATTATTCTGTTGACTGGAAATGATTTTTATATTGATTGACACTGTAGATGGGTTTTTATATTGAATTATGAGCAGTCTTAAATTTGTAAGTCTAGTAACCTGATAGTCTTGACTTCGCAAGAAAAGCATGTAAAAGTTCATGTTGGACTCATTCCATTCCTACAGTCAAAGATAATATTCACTCAATGAGAGAAAACATAGCGATGCAGAATTAAATATACTGGTTAATATTTTTTGAGATAAGACACTATCACAGCCATCATAAATGCTGGATGAGTTGATATTTTGAGTCAATATTTTAGACTTCTCCTTCTCTAGCAAAGTTCAAAAAGCAAGTACAAAAGGTCAGTTGCAACTTCTGAATTACATAATTAAGTACACATGTTGAATAGCCAATGTCATGTTACAGCTGGCTTGGGCTCGTTCCACATAGTAATGCTTCAAGCAACAACTCAGACTAAGCCATGCATACCCCAAGCCTAAGCTGTAAGTACCAAAATCCAATGCTCCAACTGAACTTAGAATGAAGATCTAATAGAAGCAACGCATGCTTGGTCTCAGACTGGAACTTTCTTAAACTGCAAGTGCATAAGTCCAATACATACTAGGTATATTTGAATCTGCAATAATATAGATATCTAACACCAGATCCAACTACAGGGCTAAGAAAAGGTTGCCTGAACCTGTTCAAACTTCAACTTGGTTCAGACTTGAGCCCAACGTAGCCTGCTGAAACCTAAACTTCACCATGTCTAAAATGCAGATCAGGTTAAGAACATCACAGGCTGGCCCAACTCACCATTCAAAATCATTTTGTGTCACACCACTAAAGTACATAGCCAAAGCAGTGTACGATCTGTATTTCATTTGGCAAGGAACAGAATGGAAGAGGGAATGGAAATAAAGAAGTGAAGACTCAATGAGGAAGGTGAAAGAGCTTTTTGAGTAAGGTGAAAGAGCTTAGACAATAGTTCTATATTTATTCATATATCCCTGGATATGTCTAATGAAATTTTTATTGTCAACACTATAAGTGGTACGTGATAGATCATTGTCCATATTTAAGTAAATTATCATATTATTTGGCAAAACTTTAATATATCAGGATCTGTCTCAATTGATAAGAAATTGTTTGTACTTAATGAAACTATAACCATCACTCGAGCTCACATCCTGCTGCCTTTATTTTCATTGCAACTTCAAGCTTAGATGTGGACTAGGCCAGAGTTGTGAGTGATTATTGATCTATTGCTGATTATTGCATCTTCTTTAGAGATTCATTTTCTCCTGAAAGCTGAGAATCAAGATTTGATATTCTACTAAAATGTTGAAGAAATCATGCCACAGCCAATACTTTTAATCAGGGTTTTCGGTACCGTCCTGAACTGCCCGATTCAGGGCATACCGTACCGTACCGATCAAGAACCAGTATGGTTCAGTCTAAAAAATAGTTTGAGATTCGAACCATAAAAATTGACCTGAACCAGACCGGTACTGGTTGGTTCGGTATGGTACGAGTCGGTTTGGACCAGTACGGTCCGGTTCAGTTCGGTTTGGGCTCGGTTCGGATCTGATTCGGATCCAGTTCAGCGATCCTTACTTGAGAGAAGGGAAGAAGATAATTTTTTCTCAATTCACCAAGATCAGTACATGTACCGATATAGGACGATACCATACCGCACCGGTCGCTGACCGATACGGGTTCTGGTACCGGTTCAATGATCCTTGCTTTTAATATTATGCAAGGTCTGCCATACTAACCCGTACCACCCCGCATTGACCATACTATGCTGCACTAGTAAGGTACAGGTATGGTACCGAGGTTCAGTTTAGTACTCTATCAAGAATGCTGCCTATCTCCATTCAAGTCAATACTAGATAACACAAACCATCCAACATTAAATCATCAATAAAAATTGTCATACAACATAAATTGCAGTTCAGTTGTTGGGATCCAATTACTGTAACAATGCAACAAAAAGCATAGCATCAAACAAGATATATCAATCTCAATATAAAAAAATGAAATGAGGATTTAGATGCGTACAGAAAGAGTGTTCCCATATATTTTGTCAGTAATCGATTCAGGTGCAGGTTGCCCGCTGCTGTAATTAAACTGAGGATAAATGGCATTAGAAAAGAGTGCCTGAATTGCATATATTGAATGAGAAAGTAGAATACACACAAATCGGTTCACTCTAAGGTAGAGATATTGAAAATGACTATTGAGATTGAAACAGTAATTCTTAGGAGAGAATGAGTGAGTGAGAGAGATTGAAACCGGAGAAAAGGGGGAAGGGAGAGAGAGAGAGAGAGAGTTTGCTTTGAAGAATAGCTGTTGGTTGATTATTCAGAGAATTTTAATTTCCATGTTGATGGAGAAAGTTGTTTGGTGAAGAATTCAGCAGTATCCTATTTAAATCAAGATTGTTTCCAATCAAAACAAACAGATATGAGAAGAGGGTGGCAAACCAGTTTATAGAGCCACCCCTTTTGTGAATTTAAATCAGCGACCAACAGATCTTTTACTGGATTCCTCTCATAACAGAATAAAAAGGAAAACAGTAGTGCACGGTAGTAGTGAATTTCACCTTAATACCCCAATCATATTCTGGTCCACCAGGATTATGGCTTGCACTCATTACAAAACCACCATTGGCCTGTCAATAAATGCAGTTTAACAGAGGCAACAAAAGAGAGAGTCTATGACACTATCCATAATGCAAAATATATAAACTACAGTGACATACATACCTTTCGTTTACGAATTACAGAAGAAACAGCTGGAGTTGACATAAGGCCATCCCTGCCAGTACAACATCCTGTAATCAGATTCCAGTTTTAAAAAATGTAAACTCAGGTTTGGAATCGTGTAACTTTGTGAAAAAAACAACCATTCATGGAGAAATTTAAAAATTACAAACTTCTAATGACATTTACAATTATAGTAATACTGTAGTTGGCAACAGAAAATAAAAGGGGGGATGAAAAATACTATGGTATTTCAAACAGACTGTTGCTAAATATAGCTTTTAAAGTGGTAGTTCTTTACATCTCCTCAAAAAGAGGGAGTAATGATAAATGTATATAGTGCTTTCATGTATTTATATGAAATTAAGCCAGGACATGGGCCTATTTGTTGGTCTTCTGGGATTCTTAAGGCTAACATGGCACTGTTCGACATACATCTCCATATTAGTTTTACACTATTCTAGAGTATTGATTCCTTGACTGAATTAATAAAACATGACAGCAAATAAGGCATAATCATGTAAGATTTTTTTTTTTCCTTTATTGTTATAAGCAGAAGAAAATATTATATAATAGTATATGCATGTTGGTATAAATATAAATACACCCAAACGCCACTAACCAGAGTTTTGAGAAAACATCAGTTGGTCTTTCTAATTTATGACTAAATAATAACATATCCTTTGCCTACAAACATGAGAAATATCAAGTTTAACAATGCAGCATTTCCCCTAAGAAGAAATTCTATTAAGGTCAATATTACCAACAAAGAAATTCTATTGAGGCCAATATTAACATTTGTAATGACTACCAAGAGTGATGACCATGTACATGTAAAATGATTGAAATATGTTCTCCATATATCAACTCAATCAAGATCAACATAGCTAGAATTTCTCATGGAAATCTTAATGAAACCAAAATATTACAATGCTGGAGTCATTGGAAATGCTGACATTATTGAATTCATGAAGCACCTCATGTAAAGATAATTTCATTACCAGACAACTCATTTTTCCATTACCATGATGATTCCTACAAGAAAGTCACATTGTAGAACTTTTGTTATAACTTGTATGCTTTAAGAGGTAACCATATTCATTTTTTAAGGCAGTTTTCATTTACTATTGAAATAGTAGTACAACAGCTTGATCAGTGTGTAACTTTGTGCCTTCCAACTTCCTCAATAATGGCACCAAGTTCAGAGGGTAGTGAACTAGTATGATTATTTTGAAGAAGTAGCTCATCCTTGAAACTCCATGGGAAATCTTAACAAGGAAATCAGCAGTTCAATTCATCCCTCTCCAGATACAAGGCACTAAAATCAACAAGAAAGGCAGACAGGAAGTAAAAACCCATTTTTTTGGGCCTTTTGGGCTGAAATCGGTAGCCCTTGCCGACTTCAGATCGAACCCAGAAAAAAAAATTAGCGATGAAATAGGGGACGTAGCCCCTATTTATTCGGTTGCTTACCTCGCCAGAAAAGCCGGAAGAATTGCCGTGGAAGGGTCGAACTTGACCGGTGGAGCATCATGGAAGGTTGGGACTCCCGGTCGATCGAGGTTCTGCCCTGTACGGCGAAGAAAACTCCATCGTTTTTCCTCCTTGAAAACCCTTTATCACCGAGTTTTCCACCGATTCCTCCTCTTCTCCGATGGCCGATCATTCCTGGACCGTCACTAGTAAGTCCTCTCCCTAAACTCTTGATTTATGTGTTTAATCAGTTATCTGAAATGGATTTTTCTCGTTCCTCTTCCGGTTGCTACCCATGGCCGGAACGGCCATGGATACGCCGACCGATCCCCACCCCTGCTCCATCTAGGAAGCCTCCGGCGGACCGCAGCCCTCCTCCGGTTCACTGGAGCAAAGGAGGCCTATTCGGCCGAGCCAAAGAAGGGAGTCAATGAAGAAGAAAGAGAAAGCAGGAAAGGGAAAAAAAAAAGAAAAAAAAGAGAAAAAATAATAAATAAAAAAAGAGAGGAGAGAGAAGGGAGGAGAGAGAAGATGAGAAGAAGAGAGGAAGAGGAGAGAGAGAAAGGAAGAGAGGAGCGAGAAGAAAAAAAATTATATAAATAAATAAATAAATTTTATAGAATCAATTTGGGTATTAACTCGATTTCCATTAATTGGACCTAAATAGATATCTAGATCGAGCCTAGTCCTAGACCAAATCGAAAAATCTTTTATCTTATTTAGATTCAGGATTAATTATTTAATTTATTTTATCAGAACCTTCATTATCTTTATCAGTATAGGAGTATCGAGAATCTAGAACTAAGTCGCGTGTTCCTGATAGAATCAGTTTCAGATAAGTTATCTTGACCTCTAATATTACATGCTAAATATGTTATAATTGTTGTGCAATGTTAAATGTGTGTGATATGGTTTGATCTACATTGGATTGCATTCATTGTCATGTGTGCTGGTGTTGTCGCTTTCTAGTCCGACTATGATCATACAAAGACCTAGTCTCCTTCCGGGCCTCCAGTGGGACGATCAATAGCACATGACCGATGTACAGTATGTGTAGTCAAAAACTAGTTGCCTTTTTGTTTTTAACCATGCGTGGCAGTTGCTAGTACATGCTGAGGATGCATGTTTTCTCGTGTGATATCAGAGTTAGTTTCCTTCCGGGCCTCCAGTGGGACGATCACTAGCACATGACCGATTTCAATATGTGTAGTCAAGATTCTATTCTCTTTCAGGGCTAGCCACGAGCCGATCGTGACCATAATCAGAAGGACTAGGAGAGTAAAGTAAATGGTTGGCCATCCATAGTCATGCCGTTTGTAATTGAATGTGCATATAATGTAATGTTGCATTTTATTTTGTCGTGAGCTGGTTGTTCTGTGATGTATGATTTGTGTATGTTGCCATTTGTTGTTATCATATTTATGCATATATTAGAGGTGATGATAACTTACTAAGCCTGTATAGCTCACCTCCTGTTTTTCTATTATTTTTGTTACAGATCTAGAATATCAATCGAGCTTTGGGACAAATCAGTAAAGAACTAGGGTTTAGATGTTAATCCCTTATTTTACGATTTACTCTAAATTTTAGTTAAATTTAATCTACTTGTTAACTTTGATGAAAAATTCTAGAATTAAATAAATAATTAGTGAATTTGTTCTCTATCACTGCCTGATTATTGATTAGTAAAATAGGCCTTGCATATTCGACGGGATTGAACCCTAAGGATATGCGGCCGTCTGTCGTACGCCTGGCTCGGGCTTTGGGTCGGGGCATGACACAGAATTTACAGGTCAAATACAAGCCATAACTTGACTTGGCAACTATGTAGTGGTCTAAACTAACAGATTGTATTAGGTGCAGACACTTAAGAAATTATACCCATGCACTAGACAGCATTGATCAAGATAATGCTGACCAAGGAGATCACTACTCAATAACCAAGGGCTTATAATGTCAAGAAGCTCTTCATAAATGATATCTATATATGGAAGCCTAACAGTATTTGAACCATCATTATGTGACAAGAGCTATATTATATATCTCCCAGTTGTCTATACAATTTTTTTTTAAAAAAATGATGCGGAATATGATCGCCAAGAGGCCATCTGCTCAAATGGTGGTTGTGAGCAAAATAGGAAAGTGACTTTTCTCTCCCCCCCCCCACCCAAACCAAAAAAAAAAAACACACACACACACACACAAAAAAAAAAAAAAAACTCATTCACACATATATAAAGTCATAATGCTTATCAAATAACATTCCACAGATAGCAGAATAAAGACAAGCAGCTATTATAGAATATATTTTCTGTTCCTTTGACATATTGGCAAAAGATGTTCCTGGAGAATACCTAGCCATTTTAAGAATTTTGAAAACTTGGTCATAGGTTTAGATTAGCAAATGGAGACTCAGATATTTGCAGAATCAAAAGGAATGGCCTCCGTACGACAAATAATGATGCAGATGCAACAAGAAGATAATATGGTTAGTGATCCACAGATGGCATCATGGACATCTCTAGTAGACAAAACTCAATGAAGGTAGGGAACTAGTACTGCTCATACTTATCTATATATATGTGTGTGTGTGTGTGTGTGTGTATGACAGAGAGAGAGAGAGAGCACCTTTGAAAAAAAAAAAAAAGGAAGGGTGCAATGAAAAGAAGACAAGTTATTAATGAAATTGATCTGGGGCTAGAGTTGCTTGTTCTCTTTTCAAAGAGCTAAGTAAAAACTAGACAAGAGAACTACTTTAGCTATAATTCAATGGATAAACTTTTGTCAAAGCCAAAAATATTAGGTAAGGAGATTTTCAAAGATAGAAGACAACCTAGGATCACAATCAAGAATCCCGTTACCAGTACCGGAACCTGTATTGGTACTAAACCGGTACGGTACTGTATCGGTACTCTACCGTCCCGACACTCGGTATGATTCGGCATGGCAGTTCCAAAATTTTTTTTGTTCTTTCTCGGATTTATGAAATATTTTTAGGTCTAAATAGATAATTATTGATGCTAATTGATATTTGTATAACTTCAAAATACTATGAAATGCTATCTAACCTCTAGCTATGATATATTATTTTTTAAAAAATTTCAATTAAAATAAGATTACCAGCAATTAATTGTGTAGATCTTTCATAGATCTATACCATACTCTAAAATTATGCCAAAAAAAATTGATAGCATTTTCTCTTATTTTTTCATTTTCCATGAATTAAAAAAAAAAAAGAGGGAAGAGGAAGAAAGAGAGAAGAGAAGTACATGTGTACCTTGAATCTACCTTCTTTCTTGTTATTTTGGTATTTGATTGACTTTAAATCCTGTAAAATCCGGTTATGCAGCCTTCCTTCACTGTTTTTGTCAAAACTGAGAGCTCTCGAGCTCTCAGTTGCTTCTTATCAACCCCCCAACCCACAACATGGTAGACAAAAAAAATCGAACCAGTCCAAACTAGACCGAACCGGCCAGTTCGGCACGGTTCGGGCCAGTTCAAGCCCAGTTCGGACTGATTTACTATTTTTTTTAATTTTTGGAAGGAAGAACCGAAATTTTATGCCGAACCATGCCGATTGGGCACGGTCCAGTTTGGTTTGGCCCGAACCAGCTGGTTCGGCGAACCATGGTCACAATCTTAACACCAAAGTTGTAATTTCAGGGTGATCAATGATGCTTCTAACACCTCACCTCTCCCTTTCTGAGTACACTGCTTGCAAGAAACTGAGCAAGACTGCAGCATATTAGGTAAAGCATATGTTGAACAAGTGCTATCAATCCGTGCTCAACAAACTTTCAGCCTATGATCTGGTGTTAGCTTGAACTTGATATTGGATATACTAGCATACACAGAGATGCATTGCCGTGTACATGCATTTAGAGTTAGTGTAAAAACTTTTCAGTTTATATAAAGTGCATGCCCCAGAAAAATTGATCATTGCACACTTACAACATGCTCACATTTGCACTTTCTATGTTACCAACATGAAGTACAATACTTACCTGAGTCCCGTATTCTCAACTTCATCCTTTCCATTGTTGTTACAAATTTTATTTGTATCATCCAAAGGGCATAATGCAAATTAAAGATAATGATTTCTCATCATGTTGATCTGGTTTAATATTCAAATTCATAAAACTGAAGTGAGAATGAGCTTCAATGCTACTAATTTTTCCCTAATTAGTTCTGAGACTCGCTCCATTAATTTTTAAGATTTCAGGTCAAAGTGAGATTGAGCTCCACCGACATTAACTTTGCACCAGTTTCTTGCAAACTTCGCTTCATTAAATTATATATTGTCAGGCCAAACAAATTCAGAATTTGAATTCAAACTTACTCACTCACTTGCCAATTAGAATTTTTCCAACACCATTCCCAGCTGCGATCTTGATGATGATCTGCACTCCACATTGAATTAAAAGAAAAGTACAATCAGGAACAAACAAGAAAAACTTAGGAATCCAAAAAAAAAAGTGTCTAGGTACAGATGAAAGAATAAAGGAGTGACCAAATACCCAGCATTTCAAGCAAAGGACCAAATACCTGAGCAGCCTCTCGATTAAAGTAGCGACCATCACCTCCCAACACCAGCAAGCCTCCTTTGTAGTCCTCCGGTGGCAGAGAAGTAAATAGCGCCTGTGCCATTTTAAAAAATCATCAATTTCCCATCACCATCTTACGCAATTGCCCATACAAGCATCACCGTTACCTGAATCCAGTTTGCCAGATAGTTCTCCTGCTGAAAAACCTTCACCTAAAAAGCAAAAGCCAGATTCCATTCAGATACAGTAAAAGATCTTCAGAAAATTTAAAAGGAAACAGGTAAGAAAAACATTCTAAATAAAAACCTTTTTTCTCAGGCCGCTTGTCCCCGTCTTCTGCCCTTCGACTGGCTTGGTGGGCACCGACTTGATCTGGAACGGGTGAACAAAAAAAAGAACAGAAATCAGAGAACAGAAGAAACAAAGAAGAGAACTTTGGGGAGGGAACGACAAGATGAGACCAAAACCTTGAGTCCTTCGGCAGTGGAGGGGGTCGAAGAAGCCCTCACGGAGAACTGCGGCGACGCCCTTCGCCATGGAATCGGGGAAGAGAGCACCTTCGGAGGAAGCGTAGAAGGCCGGAGAGCTACCGCTAGCTTTGGTGCCGCCGCGATCAGTGTGGGAGTGGAGAAAGAGGAGAGCTTCAAGGGCGAAAGCAGGCTTTCCAGTCCGAGGGTGGAAGCCGCCATGGATCGTTGAGTGGAGTGTGGGAGCGGTGGAAACCGGGCGAGATGCAAGAGGGGAGAGTTGGGAAACGGGATCGGATGCGTGGGAGCAGGGGAGATTCGTCCTCGTGTGGCGCGCGAAACTCGAAGGAGGAGGAAGATGGATGGGCGCCACGTGTCGTCCAGAAGAGTCTTGAAATCTTGACTCGGTGAAGTCTATCCCTTCCGCTGCGGATTTGCCAGGTGGACGATTGTAATCGCTCGTCACGTGAGGTTCATTTGTGAAGGATCCTGGTTCGTTTAGAAGCAAATTTTGGGAAAGAAATAAATAAGTAAATTTATTGGACCAGCTATTTTTGACGTCACCTTTCTGTCACGTAGCTCACGAATTCGAAAGTATCCAGAAGCCCCGGTTGTCTGTTTGAAAGAACTTTACGCTCTAAAAAAAGAAGGTATAACGGCCTTTATAACACTACAAAAGATGTTATAGATCTGGCCCCACTATAACGTTATATTCATAATAATGGTAACAGCTATAATGGGTTATCTAGCATTATAACACTCCGTTATGATGTATACTGGCTAATGGTGTAAAAAATTTTGGTGTACCCATCTAAACCATTCAAATTAAATAAAATATAACAATTTGACAGTTTAATTAGTTCAACTCAAATTAATAAAATAAAAAATTAAAATATCAATCTGATTATTAATTTATTGATTAATATAACTCATTAAAATTGAATTGAACATATTAATTAATATCATTTTATATATTTTTACATACAAAGATGCATTCATATTATACGTCTCATATTTTTATTTCTAGAAATACCATGTAAGCTATTATGCCCATCCGGCTCACCTCTAAACTGGACTGGCTTCTCCTGCTGAGGTCCGACCCACTGGTCACTTGTTGAAGACCGACCCACTGGAGCCAAGGTCCGATGGCCTGCTCCTGTTGAGGTCTGACCCACTGTTCACTGGCTGAAGACCGACCCATTAGAGCCATGATCCGATGGCCCGCTCCCGCTGAGGTCCGACCCACTGCTCTATGGATACCCTCCTTTCTGTCGGTGCCCGACCGACTCACTTCAGGATCCAGAGAGTTTCAGAAATCTTTTCTGTTGTAACAAACTCCTACCACATCAACAGTTCTGCTCCACTTCTCCCATGACGCCGTCTTTTACAGGCACCACATGGCCACTCTCCATATCCTCTTAAAGGCAAATCGGTCTTCTTCGGCTTACCCCCTAACGACTTTTGGACTGTTCCGCGCCTATATAAGGTACCCGGGGGATCCCGTTTCAAAAAAAAAAAGTTCTCTCTTCCCTCTCCTGACGCTGGATTATTTTTAATTCCTCCATTCTGTTGCCCACAAGCTCCTGCTAACTTAGGCATCGGAGGGTCCCCCACCGGAACACCACCGGCGCCCTGGGGACTTTGTTGCAAGTCGACCGATAGAGGAGCGCTCTAGCGAAGCCAGTCGAACCGGTCCAGGAGTAGTTGCCGCAACAGATTGGCACTAGAGGAAGGGGAGGGCAAGCACGCTCCCTTCTCTAAAAGGAGGAATCCACTTACCCACAGAGTGATGGCTAAGGGAAGAGAACAAAACATCTCCGCCAGAGGTTTTTCCCCGTCCAGGTCCGAAGAACCCCCGAGGGAAAATGCTACCGCTGCCACTGTTTCTGTCGCTGTCGCGGAGCCTACCATCACTCTAGGACTGCAGCAGTTCCAGATGTTGGTAAATCGTATTGAAACTCTCACTGCGGCGGTTCAGCATTTCCACGAGGCGGCCGACAACCAACAATAGCCGCCTGCCATATCCTGCACCGATCATCAACCTGCCATTGGCGGGAGCTCACAGCCAGAAGTTCCTCAGCATTGTTCTCATCCCGTTGTAGAGCCCCAAAGGTCTCTGGGGGCTCGCGCCGATAGCAAGAGGGCGAGATCTGTCTCGACTTCTTACGCTGAATCCATCCCTGCTAGCGTCCGTTCTACTGCCGAACCCCCGAGAGACTATGCCAGCAAAATTTTGCACATGAAAGAGCGCGTGGGTGAAATCCTTGAGAGCCAGAAGGCCGAGGAGGGGCAGGCGTACGACACCCGCCCACCTCTTTTTGCTGAGATCTTGGGGGAGCCCATTCCTTGACACTTCAAAATTCCCCAGGTGGACCCTTACAACGACACCACCGATCCGCTGGACCATCTAGGCACTTACAAGGTCCACATGATGGTACAGGACATCTTCGACGCCCTTCATTGTATTGCATTTCCAGCTACCCTGAAGAAGACAGCTCGGATGTGGTTCAACGCCATCCAACCAGGTACGATCTACTCTTTCTCTCAGCTCGAAAATCTTTTTCTTTCCTATTTCAGGACATGTAGTCGAACCCCAAAGAACACCGACTGCCTCTTCCTTGTACTGCAAAGGGAGGGGGAGACCCTCCGGGACTACATGGCCCGGTTTAATTCAGCGGCCATGGAAGTCCCAGACTTGAACGAAGCTGTAGCTATGTTAGCCTTCAAGCGAGGGCTCCGCTCGTCTAGGCTTTTCTTCTCCCTGGATAAGAGGTTTCCGACAAGCTACAGTGAGCTACTGGCCAGGGCGCAGAAATACACCCTGGCAGAAGAACAGGCAGCCAGCCGGTGCCAAGCAGAGGGAAAGCCGGCCCCCAAGAAGCGGAGCGACAAGGCTCCTGAAGTCCGACCTCCGATTGACTGCAGCCGATCGGCCTAGCGCCAGAGCTCGAAGCTGAAGGACTTCCCTAGGAGGTTTGAAACCTATGCACCTCTCTCCCTTATGAGGGAGAAGATCCTACTAGAAATTGAGAACGAGACCTTCCTCCAGAGGCCTCGATCGATGAGGGTCCCTGCGGCATACAGAAATAAAGATAAATTCTGTCTATTTCACAAGGACCATGGGCATAGCACTGAAGAATGCCTGCAACTGAAAGATGCTATTGAAGACCTCATTCGAAGGGGGTACTTGCACAAGTATGTCCGAACCCGTCGGGATCGGGCTGAAGCCTCGAATGCCAGAAACCCTCCGGTGGAGGCGGAACTCCCCAACCAACGGCCGACGGGCGGGGATGTCGGTATGCTGCATCGACGGACCGAGTGGAGCCATGAAGATGGTCCAGACATTGCCAAGAGACCCAGGGGCTCGAATGCAATCACCTTCTTCGACGAGGATCTCCTGGAGTCCCATGTTTTTGAGAATGACCCTGTAGTCATATCGACAGTTATTGCCAATTACGATGTAAAAAGAATACTTATAGATAATGGAAGCTCCACGGAGGTATTACTGTATGATGCTTTTGTGACGATGAATTTATCCAGGTCCACGCTGCAAGAATCTCTCGTGCTGCTGACTGGCTTCGAAGGTAACTCCATCGGAGTCGAAGGGGAAATCACCTTGCTGGTGACGATCGGGATGGAGCCTTTCCAGAAAACTCTCCCCATCAACTTTGTGGTCGTCCGAACGAGCTCAGCATACAACGCCATTTTAGTCTGACCGGCCCTCAACAAGTTTCGGGGCATCGTATCCACTTACCATATGGTGGCAAAGTTTCCAACCAGGAGTGGGGTTGGAATGATGAGGGGAGACCGTCGGATGGCCAGGCAATGTTTAACTATCATTAACCAACATTCGAAAGACCATCCTACGCAGGAGCAACTCGACCCAAGGGTTGAGGCCGACGGCTGTGGTCAGCCGGACGAGAGAATCCTGTTTGTCCCTCTTCAGGAGGACGATCCTACTAAAGTCCTCCAGATAGGGAGCTCCCTCAATAAAGACATCAAGTTAGAGCTGATCGACTTCCTTAGAAATAATGCTGACATCTTTGCCTGGTCGGCTTCGGACATGCCAGGTATCCCGTCGGATGTCATCACTCACCAGCTCAAGGTGGATCCGACCTATAGGCCCGTCCGGCAGAAAAAGAGGAGCTTTGCCACCGAAAGGCAAAAAGCCATTCATGAAGAAGTGAGGAAGCTCTCAGACGCCGGCTTTATCAAGGAAGTCCATTACCCTGAGTGGCTGGCAAATGTCGTTATGGTGAAGAAGGCTAACGGAAAGTGGAGGATCTGTGTGGACTACACCGACCTCAACAAGGCTTGTCCGACGGACAGCTTCCCTATGCCGAAGATAAATCAACTAGTGGATGCAACGGCCGGCAACCGACTCCTTAGCTTCATGGATGCCTTTTCCGGTTATAACCAGGTTAAGATGCATTCGGAGGATGAGGAGAAAACCGCCTTTGTCACTGATAAAGGCCTGTATTATTATAGAATGATGCCCTTCGGCTTGAAGAATGTCGATGCCACTTTTCAAAGACTGATCAACCGAGTGTTCGAAGGGTAGCTGGGCAAAAATATGGAGGCTTATGTGGATGATATGATAGTAAAAAGCCTCCATGAGGACGACCACATCAACGACTTGCGGGAATCCTTTGACATGCTCAGACGTCACCGGATGAAACTAAATCCCGCGAAGTGCGCTTTTGGGGTAACTTCCAGAAAGTTCCTTGCTTCCTGGTTATGCAAAGAGGGATTGAGGTAAACCCCGACAAGATAGGAGCTATCATTGAGATGGCACATCCGACCAACAAGAAGCAGGTGCAAGAGCTCATAGGCAGAATTGCCTCCCTCAGTCGTTTCATCTCCCGTTCGGCCGAAAAGTCTCTACCATTCTTCAAGACCCTGCGCCGATCGAAGGGTTTCGTCTGGACTGACGAGTGTCGGTCGGCTTTCGAAGCATTGAAAGAATATTTGAAGAACCCCCCGTTGTTAGCCAAGCTGAAGGAGGGGGAGCTTTTGTACCTCTACCTTTGGCTTTGGACGAGGCGGTCAGCGCCATCCTCGTGTGGGTCAGAGAGGACGGTCAGCAGAAGCCAATTTACTACATCAGTAAGGTCCTCCACGACACCGAAACTAGGTATCCCAAGGTACAGAAGCTAGTGTATTCTTTGATCATATCTGCCAAACGGCTCCGACCATATTTCCAGGCACATTCAATAGTGATGATGACTGACCAACCTCTTAAAGCAATCCTTCGGAGTCCAGACACATCCAGTCAGCTTGCCAAGTAGGTCGTTAAGCTTGGCGAGTTCAATATCTCCTTTCAACCACGGTCTGCTTTGAAGGCCCAGGTAATTGCTGACTTTATTGTAGAGTACACATGGAAGCAAGAGGCGACCCCTCAAGTGATCGAAGTACCTGAAGCTGATGCCGTGCACAAGACCGAACCAGCCTGGACCCTCCACGTGGATGGAGCATCCAACCTTGCAGGCTGTGGGGCCAGCCTGATTTTGGCCGACCCGGATGGGGAAAGCCTAGAGTATGCATTGCATTTCTCATTTCAAGTGTCAAATAATCAGGCAGAATACGAAGCCCTTCTGGCAGGGCTACGAATCGCCCACGAACTAGGCATCAGCCGGGTGAGAGTTTTCTCCGACTCCCAGCTGATGGTCAATCAAGTGAAGGGTGAATTTGAAGCAAGGGATCCGACCCTGGCCAAATACTTAAACAAGGTACAAAGCTTCATCTCTTGGCTCAATTTCTTTGAAATCCTCCATATACCCCGGCTGCAGAACTCTCGCGCGGACGCTCTGTCATGATTGGCTATGGCCGCCTCCAATACCTCCGACCAAACCTTCGTGGAGTGTCTGCAGTGGCCGAGTGTTACAGATGAGCCGACGAACGTCCATCAAGTGGAACAAGAAGCTTCATGGATGGATCCGATTGTCGCCTTTCTTACTGAAGGGACTCTTCCAGAAGATCCAGCCGAGGCCAAATGCATCCGCTGGACGGCCTCTAAATATGTCATCCTCAACGGCACGCTCTACAAGCGGTCTTTCTCTCAGCCCCTCCTAAAGTGCCTAAGACCAAATATTACTGACTACGCCCTCAAGGAAGTGCATGAAGGTATCTGCAGCGATCATCTCGGAGGAAGATCCCTATCCTACAAGATCATCCGACAAGAAAACTATTGGCCTACAATTCAGAAGGATGCGTCGAACTTCGTCCGAAGGTGCGACGCTTGCTAGAGGTACGCCAATATTCAAAGGAGGCCTACCAGCCAGCTGACTCCGCTCACTGCATTGTGGCCGTTTGCACAGTGGGGGATGGATATCTTGGGACCTTTTCCCCCGGCATTCGGTTAACGGAAGTTTCTAATTATGGTCATTGACTACTCCAAATGGGTAAAAGTCGAACCGCTGGCACAAATAACAAAGGCCAAGATGGAGAACTTCGTTTGGAATAGTATTATCTTCTGGTTCGACATTCTACAGACAATCATCACCGACAACGGAAGACAGTTCGACAATTCTAAGTTCCGGGAATTCTGTCAGCAATATCACATTTCCCCTCGACTTACATCGGTCGGACACCCTCAGTCCAATGGAGAAGCTGAAATCACTAACCGGACCATCTTACATGGGCTGAAAACCTGACTGAATGACACCAAAGGACTCTGGGCAGAAGAGCTCCACTCAGTATTATGGGCCTGTCAGATAACCGCCCGGACGACAACCGGGGAGACTCCCTTCAACCTTACCTATGGAAGCGAGGCAGTCATCCCCATTGAAGTATCTCTACAATCTCTAAGGATTGATCACTATACCGAACCGGCTAACTCCGAATAGCGAAGGGCTGGCTTAGACCTGCTTGAAGAAACTAGACTCCGTTCGAGCTTGAAGATGGCGGCCTACCAGCAGAGGATGGAAAAGTATTATAACTCGCAAGTCAAGGCGCGAACTTTCTGAGTCGGAGATCTAGTCCTGCGAAGGAAAGATATCTCAAGGCCGACCGAGCAAGGAAAACTTTTTCCAAACTGGAAAGGACCTTATCGGGTCGCTGAGGTAATTCAAGCCAGAACCTACCAACTCGAGCATCTAGACGGATGGCAGATAGCATGCTCGTGGAATGTAAATAACCTCCGCAAATATTATCAATGAAGTTCGCAACTCTTTCATGAACCACTTCCGAAAGTCTGACCCCGGTCGGTAAAGGCTCTAGGATAGCCCACTTTCAAAAGTCCGACTCCGGTCGGCAAAGGCTCTAGGGCAGCTCACTTTCGAAAGTCCGACCCCAGTCGGCAAAGGCTCTAGGGCAGCTCACTTTCGAAAGTCCGACCCCGGTCGGCAAAGTCTCTAGGGTAGCCCACTTTCGAAAGTCTGACCCCGGTCGGCAAAGGCTCTAGGGCAGCTCACTTTCGAAAGTCCGACCCCGATCGGCAAAGGCTCTAGGGCAGCCGACTTCCGAAAGTCCAACTCCTATCGGCAAAGGCTCTAAAGCAGCCCACTTTCGAATGCCCGACCCCAGTCTGCAAAGGCTCTAGGGCAGCCCACTTCTGAAAGTCCGATCATGGTAGGCAAAGGCTATAAGGCAGCCCTTTTCCGAAAGTCCGACCCCGGTCGGCAAAGGCTCTAGGGTAGCCCACTTCCGAAAGTCTGACTCCGGTCGGCAAAGGCTCTAGGGCAGCCTACTTCTGAAAGTCCGACTCCGATCGACAAAGGCTCTAGGACAGCTCAACTCTGAGAGGTCCGACTTTGGTTGGCGTTATCTTCAACTTCGGACAAGCCGATGGACCAACACTTTGGAAAAACCCAAGTAAGGTAGTTCGGCTTGAGCTACGGTCCTTCGTCTGTCTACATCATCTTCGACTTCGGGTCACCATTCGGCCTACTGTTCAATTATGTGCGGACCTACTTAGCCGACGGACCAACACTTTGGAAGAAGCCCTGAGTAAGTTGGTTCGGCCTGAGCTACTGTCCAACGTCTGCTTTGGCGGTCCGACCGCCCACTCTTACGATCCGACGGGTCCATACTTAGAAAAATTTCAGAATCATTCATATACAAAAGAAGCTACAGAAAGATCTATTGATTTAAAGGGAGATTTTATTTGATTTCAAAAGTCCTTTACAAAATGGAAGGTCAGACCTTTACAAACATCTAGGTCTGACCCTCAGGAAATACAATTGCCACATCGACGTCGGCTTCCTCGACCCCCCTCGAAGCTCCGATGGAAATGACCGCCGCTCCTGCATCGATTTCAGCTTGAGCATCCGGTTCGGCTGTCACCATGATGGATTCGGCTGCGATGGCGATCGGATCTCCGACCTCTACGGTCTCCTCCTCCACCGGCTTCTTCGGCTAAAAGGGGGAGAGGTCGAGTCCCGGGAAGGCGGCACCAACCTTCTCCAGACACTCGTCGTATCCATATTCGAAGCCGACGGTGCCGGCCTCGTTCATTTCCTCCATAAAATCTTCAAAGGCTTTATACTTGGCTACGGCCTCGTCAGCGACCGTCTTCAGTAATTCTTGGGTCGTCTTCAGTAGACCCTTGTAGCGCTCCGCCGCTGCCTAGTGACCTTGTGCACGCATTTCGGCCTCAGTCAGCCGCTCGGTCTCCACCGTCAGCCGGTGGGTCAGAGTTTTGATCTTCTTCTTCTTATTCTTCAGCCTCGCCTTCTGGTCAGCCTCTCGGGCTTGCGAGTCTTCGATCTGCTTCTTCAGGGCCTCCGACTCAGCCCGCAAGGAGGATGCCTCTCCTTCAACTGCCCGAAGGCAGGTCAGCTCCGCCCGAGCGGCTGTAAGCACTACCCACACAGTGTCCCTCGCCATCTCGGCTATCTCGGCCCTTTTGGTCAAGTGCTCCTTCAGCTGGAGCAACTCGTCCAAGCCGTCGTCCACTAGCAGTGAGTCTCGGATAAGCTGCCGACAAACATACAGTTAGAAGATTATAAACAAGAGAATAAGGGCTAAAAGTTTGGACCTGAAACTTACCCCCAACACATGATGAAGAAGACTCTCGGCTGCTTCGTTTACCGACCACCCGTCGAGGCTGACAATATCTTTTTGTAGCTATTTTTTGGCCTGTTCGGCGTCAATCTGCCATCCTTGGCGGTCCGCGTCACCACCAGCATCGTCGGCCCTTCCTTCGATGGCCAACAGCTCTTCCGTCGCCTGCCTTCCTCGGGCGCCCGAAGAAGTCTCCACCATCAGGTCCAGTGGTGGAGAGGATGGTGTCATCCCCACCTCGGTCGGCGCCGAACACCCCTCTCCGGACCGACCAGCTGACGGCCTAGCAGATGACGAGCACTCCAGTACTATCACCCTCTGGCGGTCCGACAGTGGCATGTCATCCTCGGACTCCAACAAGATAATTGTTGCGGACGGCTCGTCCACCCGCTGCTTCTTCGAGCTCCCAGGTGTCGGCTCTGGCGTCCGGTGTCTCTTCGACTCCTGGGGGGTTGGCTCTGAAATGCGGACGACTCTCTTCTGTGCCGATCGCGCTGATAGAACCGCCCGATCCACCTTCATCTTGCCACCTGCCAGCAAACAAGGTTAGAGTAAGCGACAACATTGAAGCCAGCAAATAAAAGAACGATAGGTTCCCCTCAACAGCTTCCGTCCTACCCAGCATCGGATGTCTGCTGATTTCAGTCTGATGGAGGTTGTCTTCTTGGAGCATGAAGTCGACGAATTTTGGGTCTTCGTCATTTAGCTTGAGGAAGTCGGCCTCGTCGGCGATCGATACTTTCCTCCCATTTATGGCATTCGGCCTCGGCTTTCTCCACGCAGGCTCGAACCTCCATGGTTCTAGGCTGTCTACAAAGAAAAATCAGGACTTCCATCCGTGGATAGCCAACGGAAGTCACCCCAATATCTTCTGGTTTGGGCGAGGGCTAAAAACCCACCATTCTTTACTCCGGAAATCCTGTTTCAAAAGGAAGAAGTTCGAAAACAAGGATAATCTTGGTTCTATTTCGGCTTCCCGGCAGACAACCAGGAAGCTACAGATGACCCGAATGCTGTTCGGGGTCAGTTGAGAAGAGGTAATCCTATAGCTATTGAAGATTTGGATGAAAAAATGGTGGAGTGGAAATCGGAGGCCAGCCTTAAGATGATCCTCATACAAAGGAAGCGCACCTAAGTTCAGCGGACCGTTTACTCTCCCTTCCCTACTAGGAATGGTGAGGTGTAGGGTGGTCGGAAATGCCGTAGACGATTCGAAGGTTCTCTACCCTTTCCTTGGTCATGGTGGTGGAAATATCATATGGGCCAGACTCCCTGTCCCCACGAACCAAGCTCCCACTGGAAGCCATGCTAATGGAGGTTCTAAAGAAAGGAGAAGAAGGAGGCGGGGGCGGAGCTAATCTGGCGACTAGAATTCCTAGCGGAGGCGAAAGCGACGGAGAAGGGCTCTCTCTCTCTTTCTCTCCAAATCTAGGCGTAGCGAAAGACTCCCTTCGAATGTCCGCCTCTCCTTTTATAGGCGATGAGGGGCTGCCTCCAGGCGCCCCTCGAGCGCCGTGATCCGCGACAGACAACACGACTCTCTGATTTGACAGGGAAGCCGAATGGACGTGCCGAATCATGTTTTGATCACAATCCGCGTGACCATTTGATCAACGGTGGTTAAACCATACCGAACGCCGCGCCGACCGATAGGATTTCGCCGCATGGCCCACGTCGCATCAGGGGCGTGTCATACAGGCATTTCGGGTCAACAGCCCATAATGGCGCCATATCAGCAATAACTGCCTCCCACAGTGCCTCCAATCCGGCACTGACACCTGTCCAGGAGCAGAATTTCGGAGCAGGAGACAACCGGTCGTGACATGCCAAATAAGATTCGCCATCATTCTAGAAGCTGGTGCATTTATTGTCCAGATAATGCCCTCGTACTTCGAGACTGCACGATCGTTCGAAGGCCAAGGGCAAGGGGGACTATTGTTATGCCCATCCAGCTCACCTCTAAACCGGACCGGCTTCTCCTGCTGAGGTCCGACCCACTGGTCACTTGCTGAAGACTGACCCACTGGAGCCAAGGTCCGATGGCCTGCTCCCGTTGAGGTCTGACCCACCGTTCACTAGCTGAAAACTGACCCACTGGAGCCATGGTCCGACGGCCCGCTCCCGCTGAGGTCCAACCCACTGCTCTACGCCCTCCTTTCTGTCGGCGCCCGACTGACTCACTTCATGACCCAGAGAGTTCTAGAAATCTCTTCCATTGTAACAAACTCTTGCCACATCAGCAGTTATGCTCCACTTCTCCCACGACGCCGTCTTTTCCAGGCACCACGTGGCCACTCTCCAGATCCTCTTAGGGGGCAAATCGATCTTCTTCGACCTACCCCCTAATGACTTTTGGATTGTTTCACGCCTATATAAGGTACCTGGGGGATCCCGTTTCAAAAAAAAAAGGTTTCCTCTTCCCTCTCTTGACGCTGGATTATTTTTGATTCCTCCATCCTGTTGCCCACAGCTCCCGCTAACTTAGGCATCGGAGGGTCCCCCACCGGAACACCACCGGTGCCCTGGAGACTTTGTAGCAAGTCGACCGGTAGAGGAGCGCTCCAGCGAAGCTAGTCAAACCGGTCCAGGAGTAGTTGCCACAACATAAGCTTATTACTTTCATTTTCTTGCTCGTGGTCTTTCATTTTTCAATAATGTTTTGATTTTTTAGTTCTCTCTACCTCTCTTTATTTTTTAAAATAAAATCGATTAACCCATTAAACCGAAAAACCATTCAAATACTTGGAATAGCTATATGAATAACTGCAAAGTGCACCTACAAAGCGCCCATTGCGTCCTTGTCGTCCTTCGCACAAGCGCGTGATGCGTCACATCATCCTTAAGCTCTCCACCTATGGTGAGCCTAGAAGTAAGATCTTGGGAAAATGTTTTCTTATAAAGAGCCTTCTCTTTTTCCAATCTTTCCATGTGGGACTAAAAGTTCCCATCCCAAAGGATAGTTTCCATCCCGCAGGATGGTTTCCCATCCCAAAGGATAGTTTAGGAATAAAAAATTCCTATTCACTTTTTCCAACACATACGTAATTGGGTTCACTAACACTTTGAAAGCAAGTTCATCTAAGGTCCCCTACGATCATCTTTCCTGAGTTAAACCCATCATTAACTACATTAGAATCAGTTCAACAGTTGATAGCACTTGGGTTAGCTAGTGGATGACCACCTACATTGATTGAAGATGCATTCTGATTATGGTTGGGGTTTGGATCACATAGAGAAGGATTTATGGAATCATTTGCATCTAAAGATTTTAAACCATGTTCACAAGTGTTATTCCACTTCAATCTATAAAAGACTCATGCTTAGACATGTAATTAAAGTGAACCAGCTAAAGGCAAGTTTAAAATAAAATGATTAAGAAATTATAAATGAATTCTGTCATCAGTGCAATGATTCATCTAAGAAAATATAATATAAATTTAAACAAAAATGATAGCAAACAATTCAGACTCTACTTATATTATGTTCCTAGTGACATCAACTAATCTTCTAAGCAGGAAATCAGTTTTAGAAGTAATGATCATTTGTAGAAGAGAACAAAGTAGTGGAAAAGAAAAATTCATAGCAGTACAATAACTAAGAAGTATTGTCTCATCTATACGGTTGGTTTAGATCAAGGTTTTATCAATCAAACATTGAAAATATTTTTAGTTCTCACAATTAGAAAGCAGCAATCCAAGTTTTGCCTAGACTTTGAAAGAACTGAGAAAAAGAATATCATACCACAATCTAAACACTCAAGTTTTGCAGATAAAACAATTTATGTTAACAATCCTTGGTAAAAAACAAAACAATCTTAATAGTGTCAATGGACATCAAGAAACAAAATCCACAAGTCAAAAAATAGTATTGTCATTAACTAAGGTTGCCCACTCAAACTATAAATTAGAGCAAGTATTCATTCATGAGACCATGACAAATGACAGTTTCCAATAAAAGGTAGATCTACATTCTTAAAATTTTATAACAAACAAGATGGCAAGCATAACAATTACAAAATACTTAAACCCTTTGTACAATGATGCAAAATACTTAAAAAAGATAATATTAGCTGCACGAGAATTGACAGGGCTGATGGACGATGGACGCTGCCAGATGATACAAAACTAAAACATAGACTATAGCAATTACCTACACGAGATTTGGAGATATCTAAACAAAAGGCTTAAAAAAAAAAATGAAACAATGTAGACGGTGATACCAGAATTCGGTGGGGCTCGGAGCCGAGGAAGGGAGAGCCGGAGGCGGTGGCCGGCAGGGCTCGGAGCTGAGGAAGGGACAGCCAGAGGGGTAGCCGATACCCGACAACCGGCGGGGCTCAGAGATGAGAAAGGGAGAGTCGGTGGCGTAGGAGATGCCCAGAGCCGAAGAGGCTCGGAGCGGAGGAAGGGAGAGCTGGAGGTGGCGGCCGGCAGGGCTCGGACTTAAGGAAGGGAGAGCCGGAGGGGTAGCCGGTACCCGACGACCAACGGGGCTCGAAAATGAGGAAGGGAGAGCCGATGGCGTAGGAGATACCCGGAGCCGGCGAGGCTCGGAGCGGAGGAAGGGAGAGCCGGAGGCGGCGGCCGGCGGGGCTCGAAGCCGAGGAAGGGAAAGTCGGAGGGGTAGCCGGTACCTGACGACCGGCAGGGCTCGAAGATGAGGAAGGGAGAGCCGGTGGAGTAGGAGATACCCGGATCCGGAGCCGACGAGGCTCAGAGCGGAGGAAGAGGGAGCCGATGGGGTAGCCGGTACCCGGAGCCGGCCGTCGAGGGGCGCGATGCGTCGGTCGTCGAGGGAGGCGTCTGGACGGAGGGAGATCCGAAATCGACGGCAGAGGGAGATTAGGGAATCAGTGATTTGGGAGAGCGAGAGAAAAAAGCGGGGGACTAGGGCATCGGGTTTTTATTTTTTTTAATACCCCTCAATTTCTAAAAAAAGAAATTTAAATAAAAAACCAATTTTTTTTGCAACCGAAAGTATCGGTTGCAAAATCTAAAAAATTATAAAATTTATTTTTAAAAAAATTAGCAACCGAAAAAATCGGTTGCAAAAATCAAAAATTATAAAATTTATATTTTAAAAAAATTAGCAACCGAAAAATTCGGTTGCAAATTTTAAAAATTAAAAAATTAAATTAAAATAAAAGTTTGCAACCGAAAAATCGGTTGCAATATTTTAAATAATTTTTTTTAAAAAATTGAAAATTTATATATTTATGATTTTTTTTGCAACCGAAAAAATCGGTTGCAAAAATCAAAAATTATAAAATTTATTTTTAAAAATTTTTCACCAAAAAATTCAGTTGCAAATTTTAAAAATAAAAAAAATTAAATTTAAATAAAATTTTGCTACCAAAAAATCAGTTACAAAATTTTAAATATTTTTTTATAAAAAAATTTAAAATTTATATATTTATAATTTTTTTTTGCAACCGAAAAAATCGGTTGCAAATTTCAAAAATTATAAAATTTATTTTCAATAAAAATTTAGCAACCAAAAATTCGGTTGCAAATTTTTTAAAAAAAATAAATTTTAAAAAAAATTGCAACCTAAAAATCGATTGCAAAATTTTAAATATTTCTTTAATAAAAAAATTGAAAATTTATATATTTATAATTTTTTTTGCAACTGAAAAAATCGGTTGCAAATTTCAAAAATTAGAAAATTTATTTTCAAAAAAATTTAGCAACCGAAAAATTCGATTACAAATTTAAAAAAAAAATTAAATTTAAATAAAATTTGCAACCAAAATATCGGTTGCAAAATTATTATTTAAATTTAATTTTTTTAAAAAATTTGCAACCAAATTTTTCGGTTGCTAAATTTTTAAATAATAATTTAAAAAAATTAAAAATATTTTTATTTCGATTGCAAAATGGAATTTTTGTAACTGAATTTGCAACCGATTTAAATCGGTTGCATAATTATTCAGAAAAAATATCGGTTGCAAAATTGGTCACAAATTTTTTAAAAAAATTTGGTTGCAAAATATGTTGCAAAATCAGTCACAAATATAACCAAAAAATCGGTTGCAAAATCGATTGCTAAAACTGATTTTTCTTATAGTGATTTAGCCAACAAGCATAATAAATCATGCTAAATCAAAAAATTGCACTAATAAAGATCAATGCCTTTTGATCTTTTATGTCATATGATGGTATATAATTTTTAAATTTAATGGCATGGTATTTTAAAGATTATAAAATTTTAAATCTACTTAAATGAGAATCATTTTAAATTTTAAATGGTAATGGCTATGTTCATGAATAGACCGCGTCGACTTTTTTCAGAGAAATCAAAAAAATATAAAAATAAATAATAAATAAATAATTTAAATTAATTTAAATATTTTTTTATAAATATTATTTGAATTGTATTTAATATTATTTTATAGAATTAAATTCATCGATAATAGAATCTATTCCAAAATTTTTAGCCATCTTCTTTTTGATGTAAATAACTGAATAATTGATATGAAAGTCTATCTTCTATCTTATTACACAATTTGATCTTAACATTTTTTATTGCTGAAAATACTCTCTTTATAGTAACAATTGAAGCTAAAAGAGTCATGAACATCTTAGACTCATGAAGGATGCACATGCATTGATCGTAGCTATGGCGGTGTCTCATCGAGTGCCATCAATGCATGACGACAATATGGGGCGTCTATCAAGTTGAGGGGTCGGAGGCGGCAGGGTACAAACGCGATAGCATCGATGTGAGTTCGGAACATGATGGGTGCCTGCCCACCCATGTCTCTGAGACTCGATCATACTGTATGATGGGTTTAGCTGCTAGGACAGTGCGTGGCTCCACCATATGTGGCATCCGTCAATGCGGCAAGGTTGACGAAGGCCACAGGATGGTAGTCGCCATCCAATGCATCGATAGTATTTGGCCTCGCACACGTGCAGTGCCCTGGTCGCACATGGGAGTATTCCTGCTAGTTGCACATCAGTGCGATAGGCCCAACCGCCATGGGATCTGTCAGTGCAGCAAATATGACGGCATCAATCGCGTGCAACAGCTTCGGCCACGACGGGTTTTGTAGATGGGTGCCGGTCGAGTGACAAAAAAAAAATTTTTTGTTTCCTCCTAAATAATTATGAAAAAAAAATAATGAAACAAAAAAAAAATTGGAAGTGATCCAACTTTCAACTTTATCGAAAAGTTAAATATTTAATACCAATTAATTTTAAGGGACCAAATAATTAAATATCTATATATTTAAATTTTTATCTAAAAAATCGAATTTATAAATAAAAATTATCAAAAAATTTAGAAAAACCAGGACCCTCCTATTCTAAAAAAGTTTAATTTATAAATAAAAATTCTTAAAAAGTTGAGGGGACCAAGGCCCTCCTACCCTCTCGGCGGTTTGCCATTGGGCTTGCGTTGATCGAAGGGAAGAAAAATTTCATCATTTGATAAAAAGAACGGTATCCCAGTTGTGAGTTACTTGAATCATAAATATTTAGAGCACTAAATAATCATTTCGTTATTGTTGATATCCAATTCCGAGAAGAATGGTGATGGATATGGTTGGACTATTAGGTAGGGATTGATCAGGATTTTGTGGCCTTGTTATGTTCCTTTCAAAATTGAGAACATGTTAATAAAATGTTGAATGATATCGCTAAGACGATAGCCCGATTGATAGAGATTTAAATCTTTCATTCATCGATTACGGATTCGAGGCATGATCCCTATGGATGACTTGATTAAATTCAGAAAAGAGCGCACTACTCCATCGGCTTAGCGGGATCAGCCTGATGCCCTCACCTATGATGGGAAGGGGAGGGCAAACGAAAAATATGGTCCGTATCGAAGACGGAGAGGGATTCCAGTGAAGATAGCTACGGCGGGATTTATCCCTCTTTTTCTTTTGATTATATATATATATGTGTGTTGGATGATATGATAGTGATGTGGGGGCAAAGGGAAATCACGGTAGCATCGGAGGCTAAGGACGAGGGTAGGTCGACGAGAAGTTTGGAATGTGCAAATGCCGGGTGTTGGCAGAGGAGTGCACGCTGGTGTACATTACGTGGGACTGCAAATAGTATAGTGAACGATGGGTCCATGACCTCTACAACGAGGCCATCAACGAAGAGGTCTCCTGCACCAAGCGGTGGATCTCCACGGAGGAGGCGCTCCGCCAACAGAATTTTCTCATGAAAATTCTAGTTGGCATCCAGCATCAATTAACCCGGTGAATATATATATATTTATTTATCATCTGGTCAATATAATAGCTATCACTATTTTAGTATGAAAAATTAAAATGATATATTTTAAGACTAATAATTATCATTATAGTTGTTATAATGGACAATGAACAGTAGCTCTAAATCAGTTTTTGTTTTTATTTATATTTTAAAAATAAAAGATAAGAATGTTGCATCAGGAATACTCTTGAAGGCTAATTGCTCATGTTGTGATAAACTAATCCACAAAGGTAATTGCAGGTCCCAAGATTTAATTAATTCATCTGGACTGGCCGACTAGATGGATTGGTGCAACGGTACTCTCAGAGCCTGACAGGAAAACAAATCGACCCTACACTTCAGTCAACGGCGATATACGATGTACGATCGGCCTTCGGCCTATTCCGAAGAGAACGGTCGATCTACAATTGATAAGCTCTGAAGCAAATGACCGATCTCCAATTGGCCTACTCCAAAGAAAGTGGCCGATCTACAGTCCACCTATTCCGAGAAGAATGGCCGATTTACAATCGATATGCTCCAAAGTAAATGGCTGACCTATAGTCAACCGATCTACTTCTAACTAAGGCCTATCAAGAATGAGCCTGGTTGTTATAACCATCCAGGTACATAATTGATGACTGCAGCATCAGTAAAACTACTAACAGTAACTACGATCAGCTGAAAGAAAGTTATACTAACTAACTTCCCTAACAGAAATCAGAAAGTCTTGACTACTTACAGTTAGAACAACGCCTTTAAAAAGAGATAAGAGGGAATTTTTGAGGTAAGCATTTTTCTAGACAATTGCTAAGCAATCCTAAGCAAGTCTAAGGCTATCCTGAACTATGCCAATTGAACTCTTCTCTTTCTATCTCTCTTTCTTTGAGCTTTCCATTCTATGGCCTGAACTCTACTGACTTAGGCATCGGAGTGTCCCCCACCGGAAAAATTCCGGTCAGGAGTTTGTTTTGCAGGAATGCAAGAAGGTGAACCAACGATCCAAGCACTCCATCCAGTCCATGGAGATCAGCGTCAACAGCTCCATATAATATATTTAAGAAATGATAAAATATCTAAACTACTATGAAAACAACACCATTTGCAAAGATTGATCTTTAAATGATAACATAAATAATATTTATTATGTACTGATATATAAGGCAAGTCGGAGAACAAAAATTTGGACATGAACAAAATACCTTTTTTTTCGGTGAATAAATGAATAAAATGCTCAGAATGCTGTTTCTTTTTTGATAAAGGCGGTGCATTCATTACAAGGAACGAGAATGAATACAACTTAGAAAGTCGGAAAGCATGATACCCTAAGCTGTATAGGAGCGATGTGCCAGTCCAACCAAACAACAGAAGCAGTATGAAAAGCTACATAGGAGGTTACCCAGTTAGCTACCGAGTTAGCCTCTCGGTAAATGCGGCAAACCTCACAAAAGGCATAATCCCGCAGTAACAGGCTAATGTCCTGGATGATAGGGTGTGCTGATGGAGCTCTCAATAACTGTCTAATCCAGGAAATAACTGTCGCTGAGTCTCCCTCAATAATCAAACGGTCTAGATGGAGGACGAGACGAGCAAACCTAATACCCGCCCAAGCGGCATATAGCTCCGCTCCTAAAACTGAAGAGTCATAGACCGAGAAGCCACCAGCCACCAGAAATCCAAGACTCGAACCTCGGATAATGAAGGTAGCTCCCCCATGCATATCCTGCAGGCTCCCATCAAAGTTGACAATGAAGAAAAGCGAAGGAGGGGGTTCCCAAGAGAAAAAAACCTTATAGGATGCTCGAAGAGCAGAAGAGGAACCCCAGATCGCTGTAGACCTAATAATTGAGCTTCGATACTCCACTGCACCGGCCCGAGCTCTCTCAATGACCATGGAGGGAGAATATTTAACAGAATTGAAAATAAACTGATTCCTAGAAAGCCAAATATGTAGGCTAAATAAGCAGAAAAAGAAGCACCAGAGTTGGCCAGGGCCGAATGCAGGAGGGTCATAAAAAGGTCATCCAACTCATCAACCTGCCAGAAGGATGCCTGAAATCCAGTCATCCACCATACAACCGCTGTCCGACCACATAGAAACAAAGCATGAACCTGCGACTCTCGCTCAGACCTGTAGACTGGGCAAATGGGAAGAAAGGAGAGACCTCTGAAGCTCAGAATATCAAAAGTAGGGAGACGATGCCAGGCAAGTTTCCATAAGAAAAGGGAAACATTAGGGTGGACCGGTAAAGACCAGATCCATCCAAAATCCCTTGGCATCAAAGGCTTAGGAGCGAACATAATCATCAGATGAGACATCGGCACTCGACTAGAAGTAGACTATCTCCAGACTCTGGTATCAGGACCAGGAAAAATCGACAGAATAATAGATAAAACCCTATGACCGAGGATATGCCCAAATATGGATGCAACAACATCCTGATCCCACTGGGACCAACCTGGAAGCAAAAGATCAGAAATAGAAATCAACTCCGACGTATGCATAGATATAAATGTCGGCCACTTTATCAGAGGAATATCAGAAATCCACTGATCCAGCATAAATCTAATGGAAGAGCCATTACCAATAGCCCAAGAAAGTTGAGGAATAATATGCAGTGCCCTGACTATCATCTCTCTTCATATCGTCGAGCAATGTCTGGGAGAAGTATATGAATTATCAGGTTGCAGAAAGATATCACCATATCTGGCTCTCATCAGGGATGATCACATACTATTAGGACATAAAAAATATCTGGCAACATGCCTAGCCATAAGAGCCTCTCTCCTAGAAAGAAGAGAGTGAATCACCAAACCTCCATGTTAAATTGGCTAACAAACAATGTCCCATCTTAACAAATAAATCCTCCGGCGAGCAGAAGATGAATCCCAGAGGAAAGCACAGATCATCTGCTCTAACCTGAGGATAACAGTCTTCGGGATTATAGAATTGGACAGAAGATAAATAATAAGAGAAGTGAGAACCGAACAAATAAGGATGATCCGTCCCATAGAAGAGAGGGATTTACCCTGCCAGCCCTCAATCCTCTCCTGGGCAGCCATCACCAGCGATGCACAATCCACCTTGCTCGGTCTGGAACCAGATATAAGAACACCCAAATAATAAAACGGACCACCATGCTCTTCAATACCAAGAACTTCCCTTATCCTATGACGTAGCCTGGCTGGAGTCTTTGGACTGAAGTAGATACCTGATTCAATAAGGTTTACTCTCTGGCTCGAAGCCAAACAATACTCCTCCATCACTCTTCGAAAACCATGAGCACAGACTACTGAGGCCCGACCAAGAAGAAGCAGTCATCTGCAAACAAAAGATGCAAGATCGGAGAAATAGCAAGAGCAGGAATGTACGTTTGGATCACCGACTCCTGCACAGCTGCTCGCAACGCTCTCGAAAGGAAGTCAGCGCAAATAATGAAAAGATATGGAGAGAGAGGGCAACCTTGATGGAAATTGATTGTAGAGTAAAAATACTCCATAGGAGAGCCATTAATTAAAATAGAGAAGGAAGGTCGGATGATACATGACATAACCTTCGAAATCCAAGATTGGTGAAATCCAAAATCTTCCAGGGTTATGAGCAGATAGTCCCAATTGACGCAGTCATAAGTCCTTTCCATATCGAGCTTAATCGTCATCAGACCGTGGCGTTGAGGAGCCTGGCGAAGATCATACATAAATTCCTAGGGATAGGCACATTATTAGATATACTTCGACCTCCAACGAAAGCACCATGTTCCCGGCAGATCAGCTAGGGAAGAATAGTTTTCATTATATTGGCCTGAAGTTTAGCACAAACTTTGTAGAGAGTATTGCATAAGCTGATAGGGCGATAATGGCTGGGCTCAAAAGCATCAGAGCGTTTAAGAATAAGGACGACATAAGTTCGCTTCCAATCTTCAGGCATTCTACCAAAGAAAATAAATAATTGGATAATAGAGACAATGTCAGTGTGGAGAATATCCCAGTGAGACCAAAGAAGAATAAAGGAAATCCATCTGGATCCAGGGCTTTATCCTCCCCAAGTGACCATAGAGCAGACTTAACCTCCTCCTAGGAAACTTGAGCAAGGAGCATGGAGTTTTGCATAGCTGAAACAAAAACCATAGCAAGATAAGAAGAAATAGAAGAAAAGAGGTGGCTAGGAGCCATCCACCTGGAAGTAAAGTAAAACAGAATCTCCCTAGTAATGGCATCATGATCCTCAAGCCAATCCCCATCCGCGGAAAATAGAGTACGAATTTTATTTCTATCTCCAGATAACGGTAGCTTGATGAAAGAAATGTGTGTTCCTGTCACCCTCCTTCAGCCACTGCACTATGGATTTTTGTCTCCAGATCACCTCCTGATTAAGTAAAAGAGAGTGGTGCAATGATAGATGGGATCGGAGAACCTCCATATCCTCCTGGAATAAAGACCCCAACCTGTCCTCCTTGTCCTGCAGGGCAGTAATGGTGCTCTCGACAGACATGACATTACCAACCTCAACTCTATTCCATCGAAGCAAATGCCTCCTAAGCAGATCTAGCCTCCAAGAAATGCGGTATGCTGCATCACCTTGAATCGGAATCCTCCACACCTCCTTAACAAGCTCTCTGGATCTCGGGTAAGAGAGCCAGAATTTCTCAAATCTGAAAGGCGTGCCTCTCTGAATAGGATTTGCAATAGAGAAAAGAATAAGGCAATGATTGGAGGCAATACGGCTAAGATGATGAACAGAGTACTCCGGATGCAAAGAGAGCTACAACGGGGCAGCATAGCATCTATCAAGCCTCTCTCACACTCTGTCAATTTCCAATCGATTATTGCACCAGGTGTAGCGAGGACCCACAAATCCCATGTCCACCAAACCATTATTATGAATAAATTGGCCAAATTCCCTGGAGCCAATATCCTCCGAAAAGGGTCTGCCCCTATGCTTATCTTCAGCCTGATCCACAGAATTAAAATCCCCGGCAACAATAGTAGGAACCCCCTGATTAATTAGAGTTGAAGCCTCCTCCCAAACCACCCTACGCTCCCTATATGACATACTAGCATACACGCCGCATAAAAGCCACGTAGGGCGGTTGGGTTCCGAAACAATAACAGCAACCAACTGAGAAGATCGATGGAAAACATTAACACTGGCCGTACCCTGGTGCCACATAACAATAATTCCTCCTGCCAGGTCCCTGGAATGAACAGAATAAAAGCCCTAGCCACGGGGAACACGGCACCGTATACGCTCCAGACTCGGTCCTGATAGCCTAGTCTCCAGAAGAACACAAATATGGGGATGATATAATTGCAAAAACCTACCATAAGCAAATAAAAAGGAGGGTTTGCTAGCCCCCCTAACATTCCACGCAAGGATTTTCATTACAAAGATAGAAGCCTAAGCTGAGCCAGACCCCAGTCCAGTCTCAACCCCTAACCCAACACACTTAGTTGACTTCATCCCAACATCACTAGAGACATGCCCCCCTGCCACCATAGAATCTTCCCCTTGACTCGGACCAACAGAAAGCCCTCCCACAGACTTTAGAGCACCCTTCAGTTTATCACAGATACCCTTATGCCCCAACAAAGCCCTAGGCATAGAGCACCCAATACCCCCCAAATTCCCAACACCAACAGGCAACCTGCCATCTGTCGAACCCTTCCCTGAGCTTTCAATGACCCCAGAGAACCTTGAACACCCCTCTACAACAAGCTCACTTGCCCCCTTCTGAATCCTCCCAGGATCCCCTGTAACCCCTGAGAACCCCAAAGATCCAGAGCGAGCGAAACACCCAATTACCCTTGAGCATCGAGGAATCTCCTCCGACCCAGAAACTCCACCGTCCCTAGCACCCCCAACCACCCCCGCACTCCCAAGAGCCCCCTCCACTTCAAAGACCCCAGAGACCCCAGAAACCCCCCCTCCTCCGACACCCCTGACAAAACAGAAGCCTTGACAACCCCACCACCACCAACTTTAATAGCTTCAGCCTTACCCTCTCCAGACTTCCCCCTCACCCTTCTAACCTCCCTCCTCAGCTCCCCTGATTTGCCCAGGACATCCTAAGACATGGCTACAGGGGAAGCCTTGGATTGCACTAGTAACTTTCCTTCATTGATTTTCTTCCCCCCCTATCCCCTAACATACAAGGATTTGGGGTGCTAACCTGAGCTGCCAAAGCGACAGCCAACATTGGAGATGGAGGCAAAGAGGACCCCGAGGGACTGCGACTTCGCTTCAAAGAGATCATCCCGTACTCCACCATCGCTTGATCCCTAGGACCCGTTTCAACCGGGACCAAGTCCATGCATTTCGAGAGCGGACAGAAGATCCCTGCCGCCCCCTGCTTCGCTCCACTGCTATTCGACAGGTCGATAGATCCGACTTCAAGCGAGCGGCGATGAGCTACTTTTGTAGGCTTCTGTCACCCGTTAGAGTCGGGTGGTGAGTTGGGAGAGGAAGAGAAAGGAACCAAGATGACCTAGGAAGGGAAGAGGAAGAAGGGCCAGAAGAAGGCACAGGATTCTTACCCCTTTCTGGCTCCCGTCTTCCCTTCACAGAGGCTCCCATCGGTCAAAGTTGACAGCCCCTCGAGGTAACCAACAACGGGCCAAACCTGAGACTCCCCCCTCCAACCGACGGCCCTTCCTGCAAACCCTCCATGCCCTGTTTCAAACCAGCTTCCTCCCCTTCTTCGGCCACAAGATTCTCAAGACAGAGCCCTGTACTCCTGGATTTGGCCTGCAAAGCTGCATCCGGGAACCGGCAGCCATCCGCCAAGTGACCAATCCTTCCACAGTGAAAGCATATCGTTGGGAGGTTCTCATACACATATTGTTGCCATAATACCGACCTTTGCCCCTGAATCTGGATACCAGGTAGCAGAGGCTTGGACATGTCCAGCTCCACCCGTACCCTAGCATATTCCGTCTTCTTCATCTTGTCGGTGAAACTTCTATTGAGAGTGGGTGTCCAGCTTCGGCCGCCACCACCAAGATTGTTGACGGTACCTAGTACTCCAGCGGGCTCCAGGAGTTGAATCCACACGACGAACCTATTAACCGGCTTGCATCCTGGGAGAAAGTCCGACTCTTGCATCCTGGGAGAAAGTCCGACTCCCATGATGCGAATGCCATCAGCTGGCCTTCGACGAACCACGGCCCTCCCTCCAGCACCTTAACACAGTCCCCTTCGGAGCTTAATTGGAGAACAATGTGGTCATCTCTGATTAGAAACACCTCCAGGTCGTAGTCTAGACTCAGCCTTTGCCGAACCTCCTTAACCACCCAAGCCGCCAGAATACGCCTTCCCAAGCTCCGGAAAATCACCACGACTCCCTCCCATTTCCGGTGAGAGTCGTCGAGCACCAACCCCAGCATGACGAGAACCTCCGTGAAGCTCTGTTGTAGATGTTCGATCTCCGTGAAGCTCTGTTAAGATGACCTAGGAAGGGAAGAGGAAGAAGGGCCAGAAGAAGGCACAGGATTCTTACCCCTTTCTGGCTCCCGTCTTCCCTTCACAGAGGCTCCCGTCGGTCAAAGTTGACAGCCCCTCGAGGTAACCAACAACGGGCCAAACCTGAGACTCCCCCCTCCAACCGACAGCCCTTCCTGCAAACCCTCCATGCCCTGTTTCGAACCAGCTTCCTCCCCTTCTTCGGCCACAAGATTCTCAGGACAGAGCCCTGTACTCCTGGATTTGGCCTGCAAATCTGCATCCAGGAACAGGCAGCCAACCGCCAAGTGACCAATCCTTCCACAGTGAAAGCATATCATTGGGAGGTTCTCATACACATATTGTTGCCAGAATACCGACCTTTGCCCCTGAATCTGGATACCAGGTAGCAGAGGCTTGGACATGTCCAGCTCCACCCGTACCCTGGCATATTCCGTCTTCTTCATCTTGTCGGTGAAACTTCTATTGAGAGTGGGTGTCCAGCTTCGGCCGCCACTGCCAAGATTGTTGACGGTACCTAGTACTCCAGCGGGAGCTCCGGGAGTTGCATCCACACGACGAACCTATTAACCGGCTTGCATCCTGGGGGAAAGTCTGACTCTTGCATCCTGGGAGAAAGTCCGACTCCCATGATGCGAATGCCATCAGCTGGCCTTCGACGAACCACGGCCCTCCCTCCAGCACCTTAACACAGTCCCCTTCGGAGCTTAATCGGAGAACAATGTGGTCATCTCTGATTAGAAACACCTCCGGGTCGTAGTCTAGACTCAGCCTTTGCCGAACCTCCTTAACCACCCAAGCCGCCAGAATACGCCATCCTAAGCTCCGGAAAATCACCACGACTCCCTCCCATTTCCGGTGAGAGTTGTCGGGCACCAACCCCAGCATGACGAGAACCTCCGTGAAGCTCTGTTATAGATGTTCGATCTCCGTTTCGGAGAGCTTGTAGGCTGACCACCCCGGAGCTCAAGCTGAGCCTTGAACCACCTTCGCCCATGATCTCTCACCGTCGCCCTTTCCCTCGGAGTTTGAACCTCCGGTCGGTTGATGATTATTCTCTGCGAACATCCCTAAAATCCGGCAAAATCACCTAAAATCCTAACCCCCATCCAAAAGAGGACGATGGCACAACCCGAGTCACTCGTAATGGTGTTTAGACTACGAATGCCAGAGAGCCCAGAATTCTTAAAATTACAATGCACATGCAAATTAAAAGGAATATATGTGATCAATAAATGCCAAAAGTTCCCCGCCCCCGAAAAAAAAAAAATCTGGTCTTATATATTATTTTGCTGATATTTACATACACAAATATTATATTAAAACCTGGGGTAAGTTAAAAAATAATGACGATCCATCGCAGGAGGGACACGACAAAAAAAAGTGTTGGAGGAATCATTTACCGTTCAATTTTGCCAGCGCTGAGGCAGGACCGTGCAGATAATATACTTTCAAAACCGTAAGGCCTCTGGTTTCTTCAAACATCCAAACAAAAGCTTGATCATTCTTTAAGCATGGCAAGCATGTGAACTTTTTTTCTGAAGAATAATAACATTTTCTTGTTTTTTTGTTTTTTGCCAAGTACTGCCCGGTAAAATTCAGTTACATGAGAATTTACCAATCGCTGCACCTGGTGGATTTTGCCCTTCCATGTTAAATCTGTTATTGTGACAGCTGACACCAAGCTTTGTTTAGACCGTGAATGCCAGTACCGACAAAGAACATGAGAACAACTCACTTATGCTACTTTGATGTCTTATGCACCAGCGAATGCCAGTATGGGACCCGTGCTACGAGGCCAGATTCCCTAGGGGGAAAAAGAAAAAAATATATATATATCAAGATTTTAATACTTAATATTAATATTTTTTTTTAATTATAAGATCAAGATATGTAAACGAAAAATATATCTTCCGATCAACTTATAACTAACAATGTAAATTGCATTAATCTGAAAAAAATTTATACCTGAAAATGAATTCAATGTCAAGATAAGTACTGTACCATCCGTTAGAAGGAAAAAAAAGTTTAGTTACCTGATAATAGTAATAAATTTGATCTATATAATAGAAGAATAAATTAATAAATTAATTTGTGAATGTCAATATAAATTTATATCTATGGAAATCAATGCACTAATCAACAAAATGTCAACCATCTTCTTTTTTTTTTTCTCCCCCAAAAAAAATATAATTAATATAGAGATATAAAAAATGAAACAGCAATGCTAGGAATTTCGTGATTGCATCGGGCAAAATATAGGAAAGAATTTTTTAAAATCTTTTTTTCGCAATAACATTACTAAAAATAGTGCATCTGATAATTTTTTTTTTTTTCTTTGGTAAAGCAAAAAGAGGGGAGGAGTTAGACCATAGGCGTGGTCACCCCCAGACGGTCCCCCAATTTCAGCCAGAAAATATTCGATACACTGCGCATATTAATTTTCCGCAGCCGTTCCCCACTTGAAGGTGAGTACATCAACCTGATTGCCACTGGCGTCAGCCGAGTGAACGGAATTTATTATATATATCCCTAACTTTTTCACTACCACCATCCAACAGGGGCTCCATGATTATTTTATTAATTTTTCTCTTTTTTTATTTTATCCCCGGACTTTTTAATCGAAAAATGTTCGAAGCGGAGCCTAAACCGGGTCTCACAACCAGCTGTGCCATGCGCCAGTGGCGATAAGGTAATTTTTTTAACAGCTCCCGCATAAATATTCTAGGTGATACTTGCAACTAAAAAGAAAATGATTTGGTTTCATGCATTTTGAATGCATAAAAACCCTATGCATCCGAGGGTTTTTCTAATCTCATATCAAATATTAAACAAAACAATGCATGATATAAAATTTATCTAAGGATGGCAATGGACTGGATTCGGGCCGAGTGCATAACTATCCAAACCCAAACTCAAATACTCGATAAATAATCCAGACCAGGTCTAAACACTATCGAGATTGGATTTTTTTTATCCAAACACATTTCAATCGGGTATCAGGTAATTTGGATTTACCCGGCCCGAATCCAATTGAGCCATATTAAATATTTTTTTTTCATTTTTGTCAACTCTAAATCATCTATCATTATATAAATCATACATACATTAAATAAATAAAACTCAACTATAATTTTAGTTCAACGGTACTTAATTTTATATTCAATCAAAATAAAATTTAAATTATCTTAAACAAATAAAATTCAATAAAGCTTAGTTTAATACTTTGAAGAAAACAAAAATAAAAATATAATTTAAAAGAATATCTAACTTTTCAAGTTGTAAAGAAAATATAAAGAATAATTCATGATTAATCCTTAATTACAACATCATTTTTTCACTTGATCCGAGAGGAAGAGCCGAAGAGGAAAACTAGAGCCTCGAAAGATGGAGAATTAAACAGGATTGAATGGAATTGGTGAAACAATCGAGAGATTAATAGAGATTAATTGGAGATTAGCCGATTAAAAATTATAATTCCTTTTTTTGAAAAATAATGATTAAGGTAAAGGATTTAAGTATTTTAAAATTTAATAACTAATAATTAATAATTAATATAATATATTTAATATAATATATATTTATTATATATATTTAAATATTAAAATAATTTGGGCCGGGTGCATATCTATCCAGTTCCGGTCCAAATTCAAAGTTAAGCATTCGGGTTTTATCCAAACCCAGTCCAAACCCAGTCAAAGCGTTGATTACCCAGCCTAATCAAGTTGGGCCGGGTTGGATATCCATGGATTTGGATTTTGTTGACATTTCTAAATTTATCAGTAAGTAATTTTTTTATATGAAGAATGAAACAAAAATTGGAATGGAGAATCAAAATTTCAGCTTAAAAACATTAAATATTTACATTTTTAAACATTGCATATAATGATCAAAAAGAAAAAAAATAATAAACCTTTTCAATAAAGCCAACACTTACAGTTTTTTTCTAAGCTTTGCTCCTAACTAGTTGAATCATCGTAACTGAACCGTTGTGATTGAAAAGTCTAAAATGATTAGAGAAAAAGTAGCAATAATTAAATAATTTTATATAATTTTAAAATGTGGAAATCTAAATTGCATACGGCTCTCTCTCAAATTTGGCTTCATAAAATTTGATATAATAAGTAAATAAATAAACAACATACAATATAAATATATTTAAATATAATATTAATATATATTCTATTGCTGGTCCAATCTTCTTGGAAATGTCCAACCAAATACTGCTGCATTACATGGCATGGCACGGCAAAAGGATTACAGGGACTTGTATACAAAACACGTTGATATGCAATCCTATAAATAAATAAAAATATTTATTAATGTTATTGTTATTATTCCAAGTTTTTTAAGTCCCTTTTAGCCTCCCTCCATCCTATTTAACAATCCTTTGCCTTCTCCCTTTTATTTATCAAAGATTTAATTTTTCCATTCTCTCCCTTTTTCTTCTTCATGGAAGCTCGCATCGTGCTCACTGGAATTGGAGCTCGACCGCTATCGGAAAGCAAGGTAAGAGGCCGACAATCTTTGATTACCTTTTTTCTCCCCATCCGCAATTGCCGGATTATTACATGAAAAAAATAACCTTTATTCCATCCCTTCTTTTTTGGTTTTTCCAAAGCCAAAAGTTGTGGCTAATCGTCAGCCTAGGATACTCTGATCATGCCGTCATCATCTTAACACGCCCAACTAGAGCTATCAAAATGTGATGTAGCCCTTGGACCAGCTCATTTGGTCCTATAAATGGATCGGGCCGAGCTAAAAAATTATGGTCTATTTATGTAATCGAACTTTTTAGCCCGGCCCCTATAACCCATGGGTTGAACAAGGTTAGGGCCCGGCCAACCCGTAGGCCAATCCAGTGGGAGTACCTTCGGTTCATCTTCATTCTCTAATCGATTCTTCTTTTGAATGGTGACAAGAGGCGGAGTCAGTGGAATCATGGTATGCAGCTGAGGAGGAGAGGAGCAGTAGCACCGGCAGTGATAGGGGATGGACTCACGATGTGCAGTGGAGGAGCACAAGGGATAGCTATGCAATTAACATTGAAAGGGGTGCAGCCTCCACCTCCGAACTCTAAGGTCCCTAACTCCGCCTATAGCATCCTCCTGTGACTTCAACATTCTCCATGCCCTCACTACAAGGAAAGGGGTAAAAATCAACTATTTTTTTCTAACGCTAGGGTGGAGCATCGAGAAGTCACACATGTCTATCGATGCTTTTTTAAAGCATCAACAAATAACGATACTTAAAAGCATCGGTGAATAAAACACTGGATCTACTACTGCATTTTTCTAGAGTTATACTGAGTTTTAACGATGCTTAAAAGCATCAACAAATAAAATATTAGGATCTGTCGATACGTTTTGCATTTGTCAGGTTATATCTGGTTTTAACAATGCTTTAAAGCATCAATAGATTTTTGCTATAATCTGCGTACACCACTTCCCGGCATTTTTTTTCTTTCCCCTTCCAACCACATTCTCTTTCCCAACACCACTTCTCGACATCGCGCATCACCATTTCCCCTCCCAACCTCCCTCGCTCGCTGATCCCTTCTTTCCATCCCATCCTCCCTCCCTCCCCAAATAGATTACTCCTTTTCCAGCCTCCTCCTCGGCGGATTCACGGCCGATCATTGCTTTCTATCTCTTCCTCCATCCCTTCTTGGATTTCTTAATTCTGACCTTATCCTCGCAGATTTATGGCTGATACTTGCTTTCCCTCATATCCTCCCTCCATCCCTAGCTAGATTTTTTCATTTCTGGCATCCTCTTCGATGGATTTATGGCAGATCATTGCTTTCCTCTTGTTGGCTTCGCCATCATTGGCCAAGTTCATCGGCCAAGCTCATTTGGGAGGTAAATTTCTCCCTAACCCTCATCTCATCTTCCCTTCTATTTGAAACACTTGCTTTCTTTTTTTTTAATTATGGTTTGAATATAGACCAGAGGAGCCATTCTAGAATGCTCCAAAGGGATCGATTGTAGCTCTTTTCTATTTGAATATACACAAGAGGAGCCATTCTAGGAACTGGCTTTTCTTTCTTTTCCTATAATGCCTCCAGTCTCTCTCGACCCCTTCACCTTCACCTTCGCCTCCGCCTCCTAATCCTAACTCCACCTTTGGCCTCCTCCCATGACTCAGCCTACTTCACGACTCAGGCCTCCTCTATAACTCCAACCTCTACCTCCTCCATGCCTTCCAGCCATGGAAATGGTGAGTAGCCAATACCTTCATCGGATGACATGGAAGAAGCTCGAGGTGGGCTTGCCAGGCTGTCAACCTCTTCCTATTTTTTTTTTTTTAAAATTTTGGTGGGTTGGCCCGGCCCTAATCCACGACCCACGTAGGGTTGAGCTAGGCTAGACTTTTTTGATCCATTTGTTAAATGGGGCTGAACCCGACCCGACCTATATATTCTTAGCCCGCATGGGCTAGGATCGGGTCAAGTTGGGGTGGTCCATTTTGATAGCTCTACCCCCAACCCTAGTCATGCTGGCCATGACCTCCAATCTGAGAAATGATAAGGGAGCACAAGGTCCCCTATTTTGGTTAAGCGAAAGAAGAAGAAAAGAAAAAAAGAAATCTCTCTTTTCCCTCTCACCTTTCTTTCTCTCTCCAGGATAATTGATATATTAACTTTCACTCTTTGGAATACTTTTCTCTTTGATTTCTTCCCAAGAAAATCTTACTTTTTCTCTCTAAAGGTGTCTCTTCGTGGATTATATCTTCTTTTTAGGATTTTAGGAACCTTAGAAAGATCCTTAATTAGTCTTAATAGATTTTGATAAAGGGATCTCAATCATTGACTATCTCCACTTTTATCAGACCAAGTATCATGAGATTTCATTATCGATTTATAACTTAGGATTCTAGTATGATCGTGGATTTGTAGCTGATCAATTAAATACCTGTTGTCGCCTAGACCGTCATGGCCTATAGCTCTGGTATGGCATCGGGCATCGCCTCCCTCGCCTGGGATCCTGCTCGTGTTCCCGGATCCCTGCAAAAGAAAAAGAGACCCGGGCTGGGGATTCCAGTGGAAGCACTCCAACGATCAAATCAGTGGACGATCTAGGGGAACAAATCCCTCTCGATGGATTTCGGTGAGGTTTCCACGTTCGGGGATCATGTTTTTGAGAAAAGAAAGTGAATGTAGGGTGTTAGGAGAGAAGGAGGGTTCGAGTAGGGTTGGTGTGTCTGTGGGATTCTTCCGACGAATTTTCTGGTAGCCGCCAGAGCGTTGCATCTGGCTTGCTCTCCCCTTTTATGTACCAACGATTACCTCACTTATCCCTTACTGGTTTTTTCCTCTTGTCATCCCCCTTCATTCGGAGGCCCTTTTAGTTTGTTATGGAGAGGCCGTGTGTGATCTCCTGCTTGCTTTCCAGATGTTTCCTTTTCGAGGGGAGTCCCGGGGGGTGATATCTGGAAGCATGCGAGAACTGCGGGTGAACTTCTGTTTCCCCCTTTGAGGTGGGGAGTTATGTTTCTGGCTCTGATGTTCTGGTTGGTTACCATATTTTGGAAGACCTGGCAGAGCATTGGCATGCGGGCGACCATCCCAGGGTTTGAATCCTCTGGCACAGTCTTCCACTTGTGGGTTGTGCAGTCGGTAGGCTGGGGAACATCGCGCATTGAAGGAGACGTTCCTTCCTGATTAGTGTAAACTAGGGCCTGGGGGGGCCCTGGTGCTCCGACGAGGTGCCCCCCTCTGTAGGTCTCAGGTGGCGGGCTGCCGCTTATCAGTTGTACTGTCTCAGCGGCGGGGTCTCGATGAAGGCAACTCTCTTTCCCGTCATAATTTGAATCTCTGTTGCCTTCCCTCCTTCGCTTGGTGGCAGCTTGAGCTCGACCTTGGCCAGGAGCTGACCTTGGCAGGGGACTCACTTCGGCTCCTTGCTCGGGCACCAGGCTTAGGTGGCACCTCCATCTGCTGGCTGATAACTGACATTCAAATGGACTCCACATCAGCGGATACAGCCGTATCAATTGCCTCCCACTCTCGAGCCCTGAAGACAATATGGTGCTCGGGGCATGGAGAGTAATGATCATGCTGACATGGACTGGGGCATCCTTTACGTCATTGATGTCTCTGTGTGCTTGTGTTTCGAAGACCACGCCTTCACATTGATGGGGGGTTTCGTGGTGCTTCGGCTTTCGGATGGTGACATAAATGCTTCTCCTAGGTCGATGCGAATCCTCTAAGAACGAGGTGCACGGGTCATCCGGCGTTGGCACGTGGCATCTTCTAGCTGGCCTAGCTATTAATGAGATGCGTATCTTAATCGATACGAGGGGTTGGCAGGATCCATTGTAGAGAGGCTATCCCTCATCTTTTTAAGCATAGGCAGATGGGCCTTTGCAGAACGTCCTCTTCTCTCCAATACTTTTTCTCTTTGACACTTCTCTCCTGGCTTGTGCCAAGGGAGGTCTTCTGGTGAGCTTCAAGTCCGAGAGGCTACCTGATGCTTCTCCGAGGATGTTCGACCGACGTCCAGGTGGGGGCATCCCCATCGGAGAAGAAATCCGCTGAGCTCGAGATTTTCCTGAAAGAGGAGAAAGTGGAGAGGCCCCGGGGAGCAGAGAAGGTGGTTGTTGGTGTGATAGGAGCAGCCTACCTGCAAACCTTCTAGGTGCACCTGGTCATGCGATTGAATGAGGGGATGGTCGCGGTTGTAGTCATCATGGAGAAGGTCGTGGTTGTTGCGGCACTACTGAGAGTGGCCTAACGAGGAGTGGCCGCAGCTACTTTTGGAATCACCAGAACGGTGAAATCCAAGAAGGATGGCGCGATCGAGGAGGATGCATCGTTGTACCCCATCCTCAGATGTTCACTCGTGGAAGGGTACCCGCATCCTCCGGGTGGAACCGATGCTGGGCTCTAGAGACCCGGCGACTTCCTGGGGAGAATGGGCCGGTAGAGGTGGAGGCACCACCGTCCTACTTCCCAGGAAGCCCACCTAAAAGAAGGACTAGCGCACCCCCAGCTGCTTCCCGGAGTACCGCCAGGGAGAATCCCTTCTTACTTGTAACTTAGATCCCTGGGAGGCTTCCTGGCCTGTTAGGAACCTTTGTAGGATATAAGGGATTTTTGATCGATGAAGGCTTTTGCTTTGACAACTGTGCACTTCTTCTTCTTCTTCTTCTTCTTCTCCGCCTGAGCTACTCCGTGAGTGTGCACTTTGGAGGAGCTAGCTCGGCGGGAAGACTTGGAGAGAAATTCAACTTCTGCTGGAGTCTCGACCTAAGGGGAGCCAGCCCAGCAAAAGAGCTTCGAGGTGTAATCGGGCTTCTACTGGAGTCTCGACCTAGGGGGAGCTAGCCTAGCAGAAGGTGGAATCTGACTTCGGCTGGAGTCTCAACCAGGGGGAGCCAACCCAGTGAAGGGACTCGAGGAATCGGGCTTTTACTAGAGTCTTGACCTGGGGGAAGCTAACCCAGCAGAAGGTGGAGTCTAATTTTGGTTGGAGTCTCGAGCAGGGAGGAGCCAACCTAGCGAAGGGACTCAAGAAGTCGGGCTTCTACAGAAGTCTCGACCTAAGGGGAGCCAGCCCAGCAGAAGGTGGAGTCTGACTTCGGTTGGAGTCTCAACCAGGGAGGAGCCAACCCAGTGAAGGGACTCAAGGAATCGGGCTTCTGCTAGAGTCTCGACCTGGGGGGAGCCAGCCTAACAGAGGATGGAGTCTGTCTTCGGTTGGAGTCCGACCAGGGGGGAGCCAACCCAACAAAGGGACTTGAGGAATCGGGCTTCTATTGGAGTCTCGACCTGGGGGGAGTCAACCCAACAGAAAGTGGAGTCTGACTTCGACTGGAGTCTCGACCAGGGAGGAGCCAACCAGTGAAGGGACTCAAGGAATCGGGCTTCTGCTGGAGTCTCGACCTGGGGGAGCCAGCCCAGTAGAAGGACTTGACGGGATAGAGCTTATGGTTGCAATCTCCGTCGAATGGATCTGTGCAGGATCCAGTGATGTCGTTTCTTCATCGTCTTCTATTTCCAAGTCCTGACGAAACGTCGTGCTCGGGCTAAGGAGGTAATTATGGAGCTGACACGGAAAAGCTAAGATCTGGCACCATTAAATGCCACGATCACCACCACTTTGCATGCTGTGCCTTGAGGCCAGTATGGGGGCACCACATCAGCGGGTTCGAGGAAGCATAATGGTGGATGTACGACTCGAGACTTTTTTGTTGCATCGAGGCATCACCTCCGGTCGATGTTGCCTATGGTGCCTATCTGGTGGCGGGAGTGCTAAAAGGACGTATGGCTACAGTCTGGTGGCTTTGAAGAGAAGGTAAGCTTTTCCCTCAATCACCTCTTACGGAACTTTCCCGCTCACCGCCGAGCCAGAGCTTCTTCCTTCTTCCAACTGTCTTTTTCCTTAACAACTAGGTTAGTCTCCCTTGGCCTTCTCCTCTTTCTCCGGCTAGGCTGAGTTTTCCTATAGGGCTCTCAGGTCTCCTTTCCCTGTACACCTCTTTCTTTTTCTGATCTCGGTTGGCTCCGTCCAGTCGACACCACCGCTCTTTTGATAACCCCGATGGGGCAGGGCCCTCTCGGCTGAGGACACTATCTTTAGACGAGGAAGAGGTCCCTCTTATCATCTGCAGAAGCCTTCGCCTGACCAGAGTAGTCATCGGTGGGCCCAGGGTCCCTTCTGCTCCTTTTGTCTCTTCTACTCCCATTGCTTCTTCTAGGTCTTCCCGTCTGACCGGGCCTTCGGGCGTAGCTTCGACGATAACCGGGAAGGATTTCTTTGATCCAGGACACCTACGAGATCTTGGACTCTGTCCGGCTCTCGATCAAGCGACCGAGGGAGCGGGTCACCTCTAGTGGCCCAGGTCGAATAGCCTTCTATGAAGAGTTCTTTCTCGGGGGCCTTCGCTTGCCTTTCTATCCCTTCTTTCTCTCTTTTCTGAGCAACTACCGTCTTGTTCCGGCCTAGTTGGCTCCCAACGCCATTAAGGTCATCAATTGCTTCATTATTTTCTGCCACTTTCACGGGATCATCACCCGCTTCTCCTTGTTTAGGACATTTTTTATCCTGAAACGCCACCCGATCAAGGACGGGTGGTGGTTCATTTATCCTCGTCCAAGGGGGATAAAGTTTGAGCACCCCTCTTCCATCAAGGGTGGAAGAGAGAATTCTTCTTTGATTCTGTCGAGGGGTGGACTGGGTCTGGAGTGATCCAGATCGAACCCGAGAGAATTCTTCTTTGCTTTTGTCAAGGGGATGGACTAGGTCTGGAGTGATCTGGATCGGATCCCAAACCGAAACTCCCAGGTCGAGGCCTCTAATCAGGAAGTATACAACCAGCTTATTTCTGATCAGATCCCCCATCTCGAGGTTCTACTATCAGAGCGGAACTTGTTCGATGCTGGGATCAGTCTAATCCATGGGCTAGGTGAGTCTAGAGGGGTATCTCTTCTTCAATAAGCCCTTTTCAGCCTGTTGCTAAGCTTTGTCTTCTTATTCCTACAGGCATGAAGTTCTCGGTGCAAGAGCTTCTAGAGTCCATCCACAGGAGAGGCCTGCCATCCGGGCCCAGGGAGGCTTCACCAAAGAGGGCCCAGGTTGAGCCCAGCCAAGAGGTGGGGCCTGCTTCAGTCTTTGGCCATGCGGGGCAAGTAGTCGAACCAATCCTTAGGCCTTCGAAGCAGCGAGCCCAGCTTCCGGCCCAAGAACCTGGCACGGGCAGCTGGCCGGACCGGTTGTAGTGGTTGCTGTCCACCTTTCTGTAGTCATCGAGATGGATGCAGAGAAAGAAAGGGTGGTGGAGCAACCGTCACTGATGCCATTGCCTGCGGTGACGAGCTCCCCACCACCAAATAAGATGCCTTCGGAGGTGGCTCCCCCGGACATAATGGCACCCTCAGCACCGAGGAGGGCTACTGTCTGGAGGGCAGCATTTAGGATGAGACCGAACTTGGCGGTCACCCAGGTCCTTGCACTTGCAGAGTGCATGATGGAGTTCGCGGTCCAGTCCCGCGAACACCGCAAGAGGGGTGGTAGGATGCTGGCGAAGGCCCTTCTTGACACTCTTCCCTTTCTCTTCATGGTAGTCTTTTGCCTTTCTATTGCTTCAGTCTGACTGCCATGGCTAACATCTTTGATGGTGCAGATCAAGACCGACATTCTTCTCGTCCGTGACTACTGCACCCAGTGGGAGTAAGAGAGGATGTCATTGGTGATTGAGGCCCAGGAGGAGACTGTCAGGGCCCGGGCCTTGGAGGAGAAGAATAGGATCCTCCAGGCCAAAGTGGTCGATGTCAAGAATCATGACAGGGACCTTGTAGTGTCCTTGGCCCAAGAAAGGGATTGGGCCTCCTACCGGGCGGAGGAGATCAAGGCCAACGTTGCCCGGATGGAAGAGCTGATGAGTGGCCTCCAGGCATAGCTGGAGGTGGCACAGGCTCGGCTGTCGACGGTCGAGGAGAAAGCTGCTGGGGCGGTGGCTCTGATGGAGGCCGCCAATAAGGAGACCGTCGAGGTAGTGCCCAGGTTCAGGGCCTTGATGGAGTTTGCTGATGAAGTCCGGGCGGCGGCCATGGATTCCTTCATCAAAGGATTCGGGGTTTGCAAATCCTTGGTGGCCTATCACTTCCCAAGGTTGAGGTTGGACGAGATCGTGGTCCCGGGCGGCATTGGTGAAAGCTCAAGGGAAGGTACGACTCTTACTGCCATCGCTGAGGTGGAGTCCGCCCTTGTTGCTGAGGAGGTCCCACCGACGAGGGCTGTGGAGGCCCAAGGGGATGCTGGCATGCCTATCCACCATCCCGGGAAGGAGCCTGTTGAGAGATAGGTTCCGATCTCCTTCCACAACCTATCCTTCTTTTCTTTTTTTTTTCTTTTTTTTTGGGATCGCCCGACCTGTCGAGGGTCCTTTTATGATGTATATTTTTCATGCAATGTTAATGAAGTCCTTCTCACTTCACCGAGTTTTTGTTTTTATAGTTACCTTGAACCTCTTCAGTTAAGCCAGGAGCTGGCGGATGGCTTGAGCGGGGGCTTGCGTGGCCCTGAAAGACCATCAAGTTGAGGGACTTGACACGAGGAGTCTTGAGATTGTCCTCACTGGCTTTGAGTCTGGCTAGTGAAGTGTGGGCCTTCAGGAGTGCCTCACTTTGCCATCTCCGAACTGGGGGTCCAGCGAGTTGAGTGCCAGACTTTTGGAGTTTTCCAGCTTAAGGTGCTGGGCTGTGAGTCGGCCAGTAGATGGTGGAACCACTAGGGTGTCCCGCTGACATCTCCGGACTGTGAGCACGATGATAGATGGAGACTTCAGGAGTTTTCCTGGCTTGAGGTGCCGGGCTTCTTGGAGTTTCAGGCTTAAGATGCTGGGCTGTGAGTCAGGCAGTAGATGGCAGAATCGTTGGGATGTCCTGCTAACATCTCCAAACTGTGAGCATGGTGATAGATATGGGGCTTCAAGAGTTTTCCGGCTTGAGGTGCCAGGCTTCTTGGAGTTTTCGAGCTTATGGTGAGGGCTATGAGTCAGGCAGTAGATGGCAGAATTACTGGGGTGTCCGCTGACATCTTCGGACTGTGAGCGCGATGATAATACGGGGCTTCAGGAGTTTTCTGGCTTGAGATGTCAGGCTTCTTGAAGTTTTCGGGCTTAAGGTGCCGGGCTGTGAGTCAGGTAGTAGATGGCGGAATCGTTGGGGCATCCCGTTGACATTTTTTGACTATGAATGCGGTGACAGATGTGAGGCTTCAGGAGTTTTCCAGCTTGAGGTGTCGGGCTTCTTGGAGTATCCGGGCTTAAGGTGCCGGGCTTCAGGAGTTTCGGGATTATGTGACAGGCTCCAGGAGTTTTTGGGCTTTGGTGCCAGGCTTCAAGAGTTTCCGGGCTTCGATGCCGGGCTTCAGGAGTTTCCAGGCTTAGGTGTCGGGCTTCAGGAGTTTTCGGGCTTAGATGCTGGGCTTCAAGAGTTTCTAGGCTTGGTGTCGGGCTTCAGGAGTTTCCAGGCTTAAGGTGCCAGGCTGTGAGTCAGGCAGTAGATGGTGGAACTGCTAGGGTGTCCCACTGACATCTTTGACTGTGAGCCCGTGACAGATGTGGGGCTTCAGGAGTTTCCTGGCTTGAGATGCCGGGTTTTAAAAGTTTTCGGGCTTAGGTGTCAGGCTTCAAGAATTTCTATGCTTAGGTGCTGGGCTGTGAGTCGACAGTAAATGGCAGAACTTCTAGGGAGTCCCGCTGACATCTCTGGATTGTGAGCACGACGACAGGCGCGGGGCTTCAGGAGTTTCCTAGCTTGAGGTGCTGGGCTATGAGTCAGGCGGTAGATGGTGGAACTTCTGGAGAGCCCCGCTGACATCTTTGAACTATGAGCACGGCGACAGGTGCAGGGCTTCAGGAGTTTCCCGGCTTGAGGTGCCAGGCTATGAGTCGGTGGTAGATGGTGGAACTTCTAGGGAGTCCCACTGACATCTCTGGACTGTGAGCACGGTAACAGGTGCGGGGCTTCAGGAGTTTCCTGGCTTGGATCGCCAGGCCTGGGGTCGGGCGATGGTTTTTCTGTAGGACAAAAATAGCATTGCACTGAAAGGAAACTTTTATTGAAAGAGGAGAGCCTTACATTTTTGGAGGTAAGTCCTTAGACTTTCGTTGCCGTCGATATCGGCAAGGTGGTAGGCTCCAGGTGGAAGGACCTTGACTACTTTGTAGGGGCCTTCCTAGTTTGGGGAGAGCTTGCCCCCCAATACAACATGCCCACAGGCCTCTCGGTGGATCGATTGTCAACTGCAGGGGCAAGAGGAAGAGCCATAAGCACCCAGGGCTCTGCAGGAGTCTTGTCCCCCATGAACTTTTTGAGGTAGCCCCTCCTTATTAGATATTTGATCTCTCTTTTGAGATGGCGGCAGTCCTCGATGTCATGGCCGTAGTCGTAGTGAAAACGACATATTTTGTCTTTTCACGACCACCGGACGATCCCAGTGGGGGAGGGCAGTGTAGGTAGCACTCGTCCTCAATCTCTATGAGGATCTTCAATCTCAGAGTGAGGAGAGGGGCGTATGCTTTTTCCAGAATGGGACTACTCTTTGGCTTGGGCCTCACTCGAAAATTGGGGTTCGGCCAGGCCGGTGTGCCTCCGGGGCCTCCCCCGGAGCTTGTCCCTTCAAGGGCTTCCCATCCAGCTCTCTCGTGGCATGGTCTGCCTCCACAGCATAAATATACTTGTGAACATGGAGGACGAGGTCAGAGTACGTCTTCGGTGGCTTCTAATTTAGGGAGTAAGTCAAGCGAGAAGTTCGAAGCCCCCTTTTTAGTGCCATCATAGCGATGGGCTCGTCCAGGTGGTAGATCTCTAGTGCGGCAACCTTAAAACGGGCCATATAGTCCCTCAAGGGCTCATAGTCCTGCTGCCTGATGGAGAAAAGGCTGTCAGCTTCTCGCAATACCTTTCGGCAGGCATCGAAGTATGCCACGAACCTTCTTTCCAGCTCTGCGAAGAGACTGACACTTTCAGACTTGAGGTGGGTAAACCAGACTCGAGCGACCTTCCACAAGATAGCGGGGAAGGCTATGCAGATAAGGGCATCTGTTGCCCCCTGGACTCCCATGAGAGCCTGACTCCCTAGGTGATCCAAGGGATTGGTGGTCCCGTCATAGGGATCCACCTGAGGCATGCGGAATCGACTCGGATCAACCCCTCTTGGATCTCTCAGGAGAAAGGGGGTCAGGCGTCATAGCCTGCCGGCTCTTTGGAGGAGCCTTGCATGTTGGCAAACTGATGGGACAGCTCCTCCAACCTACGCTCTTGTTCCTCCAAGTGCTTCTCTGGCACGCGCCTGATAGCCTCATCAACGGAGTCTTCCACTGAGGCTGCTAGAGAGGATGGAGGCGAGTGCTGAGGAGGGTTGTGATGGGGGGCCTTGCTCCGGCAATGTCTACAGTGCCTATGGGAGTCATGCTTTAAGCCTTGGGACTGGCTCTCCCAGTCGATCGACCCACTTCTCTATCGCTTTGCCGGGACCCGAAGGCTACCCGGGGATCAATTATGGCCCGTGGCTGCGAAGGCCTTTCTTGGAAGGGATGCAGACAGCCACGGGGGGCGGTGACTTCGGTCGCAGGGGTCCCTGGCTGCTGTTGGATAGCCAGGGACCATTGTTGGTGCTATAACTACCGCACCGCCGCGATAGCACTTGCCTCTGTTGGGCGAGTGCGGTAGGATGGACATCCATCGAAGGCGGTTATGGTGAAGCAGGGAGCTCCCCCTCTGGGCTACGTGGGCCTCCATGAGAAGAAGGCCCCTCCACGCGGCTGGCGGAGGCTTCCTGTGCACGTGTCACCACCATGCCTCAAGTAGAGCTGCTTTCATGGTGGGGGGACTAGTTTGATCGACATTTTAGCGTCCTGCCCATCCCCTTTACCTGGCAAGCCAATCTATTTCCGCTTGGATCATCGTGGCCTGTAGCTCTGGTACGGCGTCGGGCATCGCCCCCTGCTTGGGATCCTACACGCATTCCCGGACCTGTGTAAAAAAATAGAGATTCGAGCCGGGGATTCCAGTGGGGACACTTCGATGATCAAGTCAGTGAGCGATCCAAGGGAACATATTCCCCTCGCTGGATCTCGGTGAGGTTTCCACGTTCGGGGATCATGTTTTTGGGAAAAGAAAGTGAATGTAGGGCATTAGCAAAGAAGAAGGGCTGGAGTAGGGTTGGCTGTGTCCGTGGGATTCTTCCGATGAATTTTTTGGTAGTCCCCAGAGCGTTGCGTCTGGCTTGCTCTCCCCTTCTATGTGCAAACGATTACCTTCCTTATCCCTTGCTGGTTTTTGCCTCTTATTCTCTCCCTTCATTCGGAGGCCACTTTTAGTTTGTTGTGGAGAGGCCGTGTGTGACCTCCTGCTTGATTTCCAGATGTTTCCCTTTCGGGGGAGTCCTAGGGGGTGACATCTGGCAGCACATGGGAACTGCTCGTGAGCTCCCGTTTCCTCTTTTGAGGTAGGGAGTTATGTTGCTGGCTCTGAAATTCCGGTTAGTCACGATATTTCGAGAAACCTGGTAGAGCATTAGCATGCGGGCGGCCACCCCAGGATTTGAATCCTCTAGCGTGGCCTTCAACTTGTGGGTGGTGCAGTCGGTAGGTTGGGGAGTGCCACGCCTTGAAGGGGACATTCCTTCTTAATCGGTGTAAACTGGGGCCTGGGGGGTCCTTGTGCTCCGACGAGGCACCCCCCTTTGTAGGCCTCAGGTGGCGGGCTGCTGCCTGTCGTTGTATTGTCTCAGTGGCAGGGTCTCGGTAAAGGCAACTCTCTTTTCTATTATAATTTGAATCTCTGTTTCCTTCCCTCCTTTACTTGGTGGCAGCTTAAGCTCGACCTTGGCCGGGAGCTGACCTCCGCAAGGGACCCACTTTGGCTCCTTGCTTGAGCGCCAGGCTTAGGTAGCATCTCCATCTGCTGGCTGATAACTGGCATCCAGATGGACTGCACATCAGTGGATACAGCCATATCAATACCCTATATTGAACTGACCTAAATACGAGGTACTATCACTTGGCTAACCCTATGAGGATCTTAAAATTTAGAATTTTTATTTTGAAATAATTATGATTGAATTTTGATAAAAACATAATTTTGGATATTAGATTTTGAAATCAGTTAAATTGTGAGCCGTAATTGGTATTAAAACAAGATATACGGTACAATAGTGACAAGCTCCAAAAAAGATTCTTAGAATTAATTTAATCAATTGGATTTGCTTGCAGAAAGTAATTTAACTCCTTTTCTAAATTTATCAATAAATTATAAAGTAATTTTTTATCATAATTTATGAAATTGATGTATTGTATTGAACATATTTTTTTTCTAGAATATGGAATGATTTAGAATCAAATGTTGTACGTAATTAATCTCGAAATTGCATGGTTTGACGAATATTTGATTTTGATTATGAAATATTCCTTTGAAAAAGTATTTTGGTTTAAGATGGATTTGACTTGCAATCTAACTATGACTTGATACCTTGGTAGTGGGGGTTATGCATTGGTATTTCAATATTTCAATACCCTGCTAGTGGGGGATATGCACTGGTAGTTTGATATTTTGATACCCTATCAATGGGGATTATGTATTACTATTTCGATACTCTGCCAGTGGAGGTTATACATTAATACTTTGATATCCTGGCAATGAAGGTTATACACTGATATTTCGATACTCTATTATTAGGGGTTATATAATGGCACTTTAATTTAAGTTATTGCTATCGAGATAATCATGATATTTTGAAGAAATTGATATATGAATGAATTATGAATTTTTGAAAAGACCATATCTATATGCATCTTATTTTAATAATACTCTATATTTTGAATTGAATTCTAAATTGATGTACATACTTATTTTGGTATATCATTGTTGCTGGATTTATTTAGCTTAAGTATTCATTGCTTAGTGGGCTATCTAACTCATTATTTTATATTTTTATTATGTTTACAGATTTAGAGAACTAGCTTAGTTTGGAGATACATTATGTGAGAGTGATTAGAAGTGGAATTTATCTTTGTTTTAGATTAGGCTTCATTGAAATTTAATATAAGACTTAGAGTTATTTTATAGAAAAATTGATTTAGTTATTTGAATTAAGTTTGAATGTCAAATTATTGATTATTTATTCACTATTTATTATTTTATATCAAAAATAGATGCTTTGCATGTTTATGAAGAAAGTTCTTCATGAATATGTGATGGTTGCTATGATTTTGGCTCACGATGGCATAACATGCTTGAATGCATATTCTCATATCCACCAAATCACACACAGGTGAGAAGAAAACCAACAGTGAGCATGTAGGATTTTGTGGTGCTCCTAAGTCTTGAAGAGAGTTGGAAGAACATGGCAGGGATGTTCGAGGATCCCTAGGGCTTGGGGGCATGTCCCAAGTGGATCCTAGAGGTGTTCCAGGGGATACTCTGAGTCTGAGGTTGAAAGAACATGTGAGTCATGTTAGGTCAGGGGGCTTGACCCAAGTTTGAGTGTTTTCTCATGTATGTGACTTAGGAAGGAGTTTTTGAGAGATTGTAGCATAACCTGATTTTTGGGTTATAGAATTTTAGGTCCAGAGGTATAGTCGGTTCCCTTTTGGTTTAAGAAGGGTGTGCATGATATCTCTTTCTCACCATGAGGAATCAGTGTGAGGGTTACATCACGCGGAAGAAGGGCTTGGGACGTGGGTGTTCTACGGGCTTGGAGAAGAAAACTGAGTGTGAGAGAGTCCGCAGGTTTGGGAGTTTCTTCCTGGGTTTCAGAGAGGAGGCTGGTGTCTTGTGTCCTATATCAAGATCTTCTCCAAGGATAATAATACAATCTCTTTTCTCCTAATCTCTTCTGTATATCTTCTCCTGCTTCTTTGTGAATCAAGAAGGCTGCCATCGTCTCGTCAGGATATCTCTCATGATGCTTCCATGGTTAGGCGCTGATCTAGGATTCACAACAAGTGGTATCAGTACCTAGGATTCTCTACAAGTGGTATCAGAGCGGGTTCGAGTATGGGAGAGGAGGTTTCTATCCTAGGATCCCTTCAAGGTGTTCTTGATCAGGTTTCTCCATGTTTTTGGAGAAAGGTTTAGATCTAGGGTTTCTTCAAGGTGTTGAAAGGAAGGATAAGATTTGGGGCTGCTATCTACACCCTCTTTACATCAGGTATCTTCTTCAAGGCTTTTGTCAATCTTTCGTTGTTTGTGATTGTTTTGGATCATGGAAAGTAGCGGGGTGAAGATTGGTGTGGAGAAGTTTGATGGAAAGGAGTTTCACTATGTAAAAGGTTAAGGTGGAAAACTTGCTGGTTCAGATTGGATTAGATCTAGCTTTGGAAGATAGGCCAGGGGGTATGAATGACAAGGAGTAGATATCCTTGGAGAAAAAGGCATGTACCATGATTAGGACTTATCTGATGGATGAGGTTTTGTATGGTGTGTTAGAGGAGAAGACACCCAAGAGATTGTGGTCAAGGTTGCACATCATGTACATGGGAAAGAATATGTGCAACAAGTTGATGCTGAAGAAGCAACTGTATAGCCTTTGGATGTAAGAGGGCAAGGATGTTATGGGACACATTTAGTTGTTCGACCGGATGAGCATGGATTTGCTCAACATTGGGATGGATTTAGAAGAGGAAGATAAAAGTATGCTGCTTTTATGTTCACTACCCAGGAGCTTCGATTTGTTGGTGACTACACTGCTGTATGGTAAGGAGACACTGGTGATGAGGAAATCATATCAGTGCTAAGGTCCAATGAGTAACGAGAATGGATGACGAAGAGGGAGGTCTTCTAGGAGGGTTTGGCTGCATCAGAGAGAACAAGAAAATGGAAGAAGAAAGGTGAATAGGTTGGATGAGTACAGTCCAGGAAAGGCAGCATGGCGGGCAAGTGCTACAGGTGTGATGTAGCAGGGCACTTTAAGCAAGAGTGTTTGCTTAGAAAGAAGTACAAGGATGGAAACAAGGAAAGCCCAAGTTTCTTAGGTTCGATCGTTGGATCAAAGGAAGAGTCAGATGAGCTCTTGGTTTTGGAGGAGCCTATGGGAGGCAGTGTATCCGAAACGGTCTCGGAGAAATTCGTGGGTTGCGGAGGGTCCGAGGAGGCAACAATGGGGTTCGAGGTGCAAGGGCAGGCTCAGCAGGGCAGTGTTGAGTTGCTGGCCTCGAGGTTCATTTTGTGGCATCACAAGGACTTTAGTCTCAGGTGGAGCACCAGGGAACGGTGGCTTTACGGGTGGAGCAGGATTCGATACAAGGTCAGAGCGGAGGGGTGCACAAGGAGGAGTCACATTCCAGCACTAGCACCAAGGGTGCACTGAGGCAGGTGGAGCAGCGTGTACAGGTAGTTAGGCGTGGCTCTGAGGAGATGGTGTCAGGTAGAGCTTCAATTGCAGCGAGTACCGGTTCAGGTATGCTGGGTTCTCTCTAGGAAGTCTAAGGATAAGGCTGATGCAGCTGTTAGGCAGAAGGAAGGCTACAATGATGGTACCATGGTATAAGCAAGGGTCTTCAGCTGACGAGGCGGTCATCCCAAAGGCCTCTAAGTGTACATAGTAGCTGAAAGGTGTTGGCAAAGGCAAGGAGATCCACACAAGGTGCTGTCAGGATACGCAGTTATAGTGGGGATGTGCAGGAGGACATTGCCGGGTTTGCCAAGGCTTGGGGATACCAAGGTGGAGATTGTAGGATTTTGTGGTGCTCCTAAGCCTTGGAGAGAGTTGGGAGGTAATGGTAGGGATGTTCGAGGATCCTTGGGGCTTGGGGATGTGTTCCAAGTTGGTCCTGGAGGTGTTCCAGGGGATACTCTGAGTCTAAGGTTGAGAGATCATGTGAGTCATGTTGGGTCAAGGGGCTTGACCCAGGTTTGAGTGTTTTCTCATGTATGTGACTTAGGGAAAAGTTTTTGAGAGATTGTAACATAACCCGGTTTATGGATTATGGGGTTTTGGGTCTAGAGGTGTAGTCGGTTTCCTTTTGGTTTAAAAGGGGTGTGCGTGATCTCTCTTTCTCACCGTGAGGAATCGGCGTGAGGGTTACATCACGCGAAAGAAGGGCTTGGGACATGGGTGTTCCACGGGCTTGGAGAAGGAAACCGAGTATAAGGGAGTCCGCAAGTTTGCGAGTTTCTTCCTGGATTTCAGAGAGAAAACTGGTGTCTTGTGTCCTGTATCAAGATCTTCTCCAAAGATAATAATACAATATCTTTTCTCCTAATCTCTTATGTATATCTTTTCCTGCTTCTTTGTGAATCAAGAAGGCTGCCATCATCTCGTCAGGATCTCTTCCACGGTGCTTCCGCGGTTAAGCGCTGATCTGGGATTCACAACAAGTAGTATCAGTATCGAGGATTCTCTACAAAGCAAACAAAGGCAGCCACAAAGAGGCCCAAAATTAAGATGGAAAAGCTCAAATAAACCCAAAAAATCTATTTCACTCCGACTATTTAAGAAAGTATGCCAAATTATTAAGAAATATTAAAGGCTAGGTGTTTGATCTTCATCCTAAAGCAAAAGATCAAGGTTCAATTATAAGGGATAAAGAAAAATGTTTTAATTCTTATGAACAAACATCTAAAATTTCATTATCCTAGGCTTTCAGTTGCTCAAGATCATGCTGATCCCAGGGAGTTCATGTGAAGAAATGACCATCATAAGAAAAGTGAAACAGATCTAAGTAAAGCAATGTACAAAGCAAGCATAAACCAAACCTCTTCTTCTTTTCCCATTCCACCATCAATATTTTCAAGATCCTAAGAAAGGCAATTTCATCAATTATATTAACAGTGACATAGAAGCCACATTTTCCAAGAGAAGCACAGATATAGTTAACTTTGCAAGGGGCAATAACAACAAACAATCACTAAAAGAAAGCGAGAGTTGAGCTGCCAAAATTCCATGCACCTAATTTATAATGTGGCAGCTTAAGCATCTTATTTTCAGTAGTTGTAAGAAAAGAGACCAGAGAACAATCAAAATGAAAACTTTCACAGATGCAGTGTAGCAGTTAACAGCCATGGAGAAAAACGGCTGAAGGAATTAATTAATTACTTCTATGTAAATTAAGCTCAAAAATACCAAATTATTGTCTATTCAAGTTAAAAAATCTAACATGTCACAAAATCTAATTCTATTCTCCATGTCCAAGAAATGCTGATTCAGACCATTAACGAGCTATGTTATCATTAGGGATAGCAATGGGTCAGGTTTGGATAGGATCACTCAAAACTCATATCCATCCCGTTAAAAAAATCTCCGTCTCATACCCGTTCCATACATGTCTCGGATCAAGTCGGGTCGGGTATATCCGGTCTCATAAAATTTAGTTTACTTAAAACCTAAACGAGTCGATCGAGTTGGATCGGGTCGGATATATCTGTCTTATATCCAATTTACATAAATATTTTATAAACATAGCTTTTTATATATATAAACGGATCGGGTTTGGATCGAGTCATACTACTATCCGTACCCGATCCGAATCCTAGTTGAGTTTTTTTATATAACCCATATATGTTTATAAATTAAGCAGATCGGATTTTACTCGTCTTATTAGGATCAGGTCGGGTTGGATTGGATATCCATCGAACCAGTAAAAATTATCACCCCTAATTATCATTACGATATGCATACAAGGCAATCAACTTTGAAATGTTTTCCATGCCAATCATTTCGATAGCATCTTTAAGTTTGGCAGCTTCCATCTATATATTTGCAGATCTACGCCTTTTCCCTGCCCTTCTGACACTACAGTGAAAAGGGTCATTGCTGACCCTTTTCTCCAGACGCTTCCATGAAGCGTCGGAAACCACCCAGAACCCGCTAATGCTTTTTGTAAGCGTCGGCAAGCTCCTGAATCCGTCGACGCCGTCGACGCTTAAAAGCGATATCCTCCAAATACACCAACGCTTTTTGTAAGCATCGGCAAGCTCCTGAATTCGCCGACGCTTTTAAACGTCAGCAAATATCGACGCTTTTAAGCGTCGGTATCCTTCGGGAAGAGCCAAGAACCCGTCGACGTTTCTGTAAGCATCGGCAATTGACCGACCAAAATCCGCCGACGCTTTTGAAAAGCATCGGCATCATGCAAAACGTGCCAACGCTTTCAAGCGTCGGCAATTACCGCCGACTGGACCTTTGCTGATGCTTATAAGCGTCGACGGACTTCCCACTCTCCCCCAAAACTCAAACCTCCCCCGCCCGAGCTCTAGATCTCGCCCTAGCCGCCAAACCCCCCCCCCCCCCCTCCTCCTCCTCCTCCTCTGCACAGCCGAACCCTACCCTCCTCCTCCATGCCGCCGAACCCCCCCCCCCCTCCTCCTCCTCCTCCGCGCCGCCGAACCCCCCCTCCTCCTCGTCCTCCTCCACTCGATCCACCCCCAAACCCCCCCCCCCCACCCGCCCGAGCCCTAGATCTCGCCCGAGGTCGCCCCCTTCCCTATGCTGGTTCTTAGGTCTCCATCCTCTTCAGCTACCTCGGGATTGACTTCAAGTTCACCGAGAGGGTAATCCCATGCCATTTCAATCTTTGAGTAGTAGGTTCAATGTCGGATTTATATCTGAAATATATCTGAGATATGTTGCTAGAAATAATTACTGTGTGGTAATCACCTATTTGTCTTTTGCATGCAAGGCCATTATGATTTTCTTATGCATAGGAGAAATCCTGTCCTTATTATGATTTTGGTTTGTTTATTCACTTGTTTGTGTTTAGAAGCTTGTTATATGTGGAATAACCTATGCACGGAAGTATTGTAACCTTAGGAATTGTGGAGTCCTACCTGTATAATCTTGGTCAATTAGGTGAAATTGTGGCAAGGTCCAAGTTTGGTGTTTGCACAATGCAAAGAGCTTAAACCATCAGGTGAGAAGATAAGTTTGCTTGTCCTTTGCCAATGCTGATATGACTTTACTGATGAATGAATTTGGGCATTGGTGTCATATAACATTTCACCTGATATATTCCCTAATCTGAAGATGGTAATCAGATTGTGTTGGACGAAATATAAATTAGATTAGGTACATAATGGATAAACAAATCTATCAACCCGAATTTGATATATTTATTAAACAAATAAAAATTCTGAACTTAAATCTAACTATTTTATTAAACAAAAAATCCAAGTTGATCTACAACAAGTTATATCAAAAGAATTAAGAATCAATGATAGAATTAAGCCATGATCTCGGTAATCAAGGATCAACCACAAATTCAGCAATCAATGATAAACTTAAGCAATATCCATCATAATCAGCATTGCTATTTTTAAGTATTCTTCCTTAATTTTCTATCAATGAAAGCTCTAGAAATCAAGGATAGAATCAAGCCATAAGCTTAGTAATCAAGGGTCGACTTAAGCTATAATCAATAGTATTATCTTTATATAGATACCATGCAAGGTGTCTTCGATTTACTTGACATGAACAGATATGAGATCAATATCTAACTTGATGGTCTTTGACAGGATTAAAGAAAACCTGCATTTCTTCATTGGAATAGAGTTTTCAACCAACAATGAAAGTAAACACGTTTACCTATCTGCATTTGCATCAAATGCATATATTTGAAAATAGAATAATTCAACAAAAAGTTTAACCTGGTCATATATTTTGTTAAACTGAAAACTATATGTACATGCATGAAAATAGTACGTGCTTCATGTATTGGTAATTGCACACCACTAAGAAAAATATGCTCTACCTGTTTTGTTATCTTTTTGTCATCAGGTGCTTGATTGCTTCGAGGGTAAAGAAGCTTTCTAACCTATTTAGAAATTGGTTTAAGATTTGTATATGGAAGCTATGATGATTATGTGATGAATTATTTGGCTGATTCAATTGATTCTAATGGCAACAATCTTGGATGGCCTTTTTTGTAGGTAACCGATTGTAGTCGTTTTGATTGAGTTGCAGATTAGATAGTATATAATTGAGTTTCCTAATCATTTTTTATTATTTATTGTTCTTTTCTTAGTAGATGATTTCTGTTTCTTTATAAATTTCTTAGTATATACCTGCATCTTTTATTTCAATTCCATCTGTAGCTTTGTTATGATCAATTATAATTTTTTAAATATTTTTTAAAAAACTTGCATTGCATTGAAACATAGACCCATCAATTGATTAAAGTACATATTCTACAGCATCCATAGAATTATTTTATTTTTGTATGGATGGGAGAAATATGTACAGTGGTCAATTGAATATCCAGTTTAGACAATTTGAGCATTGCAAATAATTTTATAGGTGCTTATAGTAATCAAATGGTACGGATAGAGTTCCAGATATATTTTGGATAGCATTTCCTTTTAGTTCTCCTCATACATATTTATTTATATGGGGAGAACTAAGGGAAGATGCTGCAGAAATTTTTCTGGAACTTCTATTGCGTATTCTTTGGTCACTGTAAATGACCTATATAATTAATGCAATTCTTGAATGGGATAGAACCTCTTTACCTATTAGTTGGTAATATGGTGCATTTAATAATACTGTAATTAATCTATTAAATAAACTTATTTTAAATTTATTATGTTCTTATAAATATTTGTTTATTTCAGTTTGCTTTTTCTTACAATGGATAAGAGTTGGATAACTAAACCGAGGAATAGCAAAGAATATCTGGATGGAGTACAGAATTTTATTAAATTTGGTATGGAGAGAAGTAGTATCAGTGGAAAGATTTTATGTCCATGTCGAAAATGTGTAAATTCCAGTTCTCTATATCCAAATATTGTTGAAGAACATTTGGTATGGAATAGTTTTTTAAGAGGTTATACTAAGTGGTTTTTCATGGAGAGTTAAGGTTACAATCTATATGTAACCAAACCTCTAACATTAAACATATACCTGATTTTGGATCCAGTAACCAACAGAAAAATCTTGCAAGAGATGATGATATCAGGGGTTTGCTTAGAGATGCTTTTGAATATGGTGCTCAACATCCTGGAAATTACAGTGGAGGACAAGTAGCAGCTGGGTTACCTGAGGATCCTATATTTACTGAATCTATACATGATGGAGAGCCGATAATCCCAACTAATATTGGAACAGATCGTTATCAGAAGTTGATAAGAGATGCAGATCAAGAATTATATGCTAGTTGCAAGAACTTTTCAAAAATTTCTTTTCTTGTGCATTTGTTTCATATAAAATATTTGAAATGGATGGTCTGGTAAGAGTTTTACTATACTACTCAAGTTGTTAAAGGATGCATTTCCTGAAGATACTAGTTTACCAACATCTTGTTATGAAGCTAAAAAACTAGTAAAGGAATTGGATCTTGGATACGAAAAGATTCATAGCTGTCCAAATGATTGTATATTATATCGGGGAGAACATGCCGATCAAGAGTCGTGCCATGTGTGTGGATGTTCACAATGGACAAAGCAAAAAGAAAATGAGAGTGAGGGATTGGATGAATTGGATGCAACACAAATTAAACAAAAGCCGGTGAAGGTATTATGCTATTTTTCTCTTGTACCTAGATTGAAAAGGATCTATGCATCATCAAAGACAGCTTCATCAATAAGATGGCATGATAAAAGCCATACAAAAGATGGAATGCTGAGACACCCAGCGGATAGTTTAGCATAGAAAGCATTTGATGACAGACATCCTGATTTTGCATCTGATGCTCGTAATGTCAGGCTGAGTTTAGCCAGTGATGGGTTCAATCCATTTCGGACCTTAAGTTCTGTCTAGAGCACCTGGCCAGTTGTACTGATTCCTTATAATTTGCCACCATGGATATGCATGAAACAGTCTTCACTTATTTTATCAATGGTCATTCCAGGTGATAAGGGTCCAAGCAATGATATTGATGTTTTCTTACAACCTTTAATAGATGAATTGAAATAACTGTGGGAGGGTATCAGTGCAATTGATGCTTCGAATGGTCAAACATTCAATCTACGGGCAGCTTTATTATGGACTGTTAACAATTTTCCTGCATATGCTAATTTATCTGGCAGGAGCACTAAGGGACGAGTTGCATGTCCTTCTTGTAGTGAATCAACCCATTCAATTTGGTTAAAACATGGAGGAAAGTTCTGTTATATGGGACATCGTCGATGGTTGGAGGCAAATCATCCATTTCGATTTCAGAAGAATTTATTTGATGGTACTATAGAGTTAGGATCTACTCCAATTCTACCTTCTGGTTCTGATATTCGTAGACAAATGCTTGGTATCAGACACAGTTACGGCAAGATGACAAAGTCCTCTAAAAAGCGAAGAAGAGATGATGTTGAGACTTCGGTACAAGAAGAAGTATCGGAAGAAGTCAATACTTGCACCTTAGATATGGCAGTATTCGAGGATCCGGATAATTTCTTTGAAGTTGAAAATGATGATGATATAATCACAACAACTACCCATCAGCATACTAAATAATTATGCAAGAAAAGAAGCATATTCTTTGACTTATCTTATTGGGAGCATAATATACTCGGCATAATCTTGATGTTATTCATATAGAAAAGAATGTTTGTGATAATTTGATTGGAACAATTTAAATCTTGATGGAAAGACTAAAGATAACATGAAGGCGCGTCTTGATTTAAAAGAAATGGACATCCGACATGAACTTCATCTATAAGTGCTTGCAAATAATAGAACTTATATTCCTCATGGATGTTATATAATGTCTAGTCGAGAAAAAGATCTCTTCCTGACAGTTTTAAAGAATATCAAAGTTCCTGACGGATATGCCTCAAATATTTCATAATGTGTGAATCTGAAAGAGCGCAAAATTTCAAATCTTAAAAGTCATGATAGACATATATTAATACAAGATATTCTTCCATTGGCTTTAAGGTCGTCAATGCCAAAACAAGTTATTACGGTTGTTTTTCAGTTATCATTATTCTTCAAGGCATTATGTTCTAAGGTTCTTGATCCTCAGGAGTTTAATCAGTTACATGTTCGTCAGCTCCAGGAGGAGATAGCAGAGCTCCGACAGACACGTGATGCAGATAGAGCAGAGATACATACCATTAGGTCTCAGCTAGAGCATGTTATATCTGTGCTGCATATGTTCATGTCATCTCAGGTAAGTAATTATTTATTAATTTTATATGTATATAATAATTTAGAATATATATAATATATGTATTATAATTTCTGATGTATATCTTGTAGGTTCCTGGTGCATCTGCGAGTCGCAGACCTGACGACGACCAGCCTCCCACGGATCAGTAATGCCAAAAAAAAATTTATTATTTATGTATGTCTTTTTGTTTATTTGAACTTGGATTGATACGTTTATATATATAAAAAAAATTTATATTTGGTTTGTATTTGTGTTTGTGTATGTTGGATGTAATATGTGATACAGGTTTGAATGTTTTCATTTGTTTGTATATGTTGGATGTGATACAGGTTTGAATGTTTTCATTTGTTTGTATATGTTGGATGTGATACAGGTTTGAATGTTTTTATTTTCATAATGTATACAGGTTGTGGGTTTGTATATATGGCTGTTTATTTTTTTAAAAAAAAAAAAATCTAGCGACGCTTTAAAGGGTCGCTAGGTTTGGACCTGGCGACGCTTTAAAGTGTTGATAGTTTTAAGTCTAACATTGTTTTAAAGCGTCGCTAAATGCCGACGCTTTAAAGCGTCGCTAGACTTAAAACTAACGACGCTTTAAAGTGTCGGTAAATAAAAATTTAGAGACTTTAAAGCGTCGGTAAATGCTGACGCTTTTTTAAAGCGTCGGCAGGTTATGTCCCAACGCTTGCATAGACGACACTTTAGCAACGCTTTACAAAATATGGGAGATTACTTAGCGACGCTTAAAAGCATCGAAAAAGATAAAAAAAAGCATCGCTAAATACCATATTTACTATAGTGTGATCATTGTTGAATTGGACAATAGTAACCCCATCATTTTCAAGAACTTATTTTTTATTGGTTTCAACTTCAGAGTTCACTCTAACATGCTTTAAAAAAAAAAAAAAAAAGAGTACTCATGAAAAGCGCTTCAATGCTTGCTGCTATTAGGGGACTCCATGACAGTTATTAGTTGAACTGGGCAGCGTATGAATCAAACTAAGGAAGCTCATCCACTCCTAATGGATATTTAGAGAATTGGATCTTGAAGTTGCTTATATTTGTAAAGAAATTAATAGTACAGTCCATTAGATGGCAGCTTTCATGGTTCATCATACTACTTGGTGACCTGGAAGTATTAGGACTTAATCCCCATTCGATCTCTAATGCTTCTATTTGTATGTATTCAAGGGCTGTATAATCTGTAGTTCCGCTAAAAAAAAAGAGTGGGTGGGGGAGGGGAAGATAGCATGTAAGTTTTATCAATGCACTGAATGCATCATGAAAATGTCCGAAAAATCTCAAGAAGGTAAAATCAATGACTATATGGTCGATGAATTATTATAGGCAACTATTATGAAGCTAGGAGTGCAAATAGATCGGGTCATCAGTGATTCCAACCCAATCTAATTTCTTGATCGGACTCTAATATTGGACTCAGATCTAAACCCAAATTAATAGAAGATCGGATTGAATCGAATTCATATATATTCCTCTCCTAACTCAAAAAACCGGATCTAGATTAGATCTGAATAAAAAAAATCAATTACATTTTAATTACTACATGATCAACTACTATTAACCACATAAAATATATAATAAACAATATATCCCTTAAAATAAATTATGATATAAAAAATAATTCTAAACTATTCTTATATTAAAAATATTAGCAGTATAAGTCTTAAATTATAACTTAGAGGCTAATCCTAATGGCATACCTAGTTTGGATTGGATTGGGTCATGTCTGAATTCAATAAATCTAGACCGGATCCCGGTAATGGAACAAGTCCATTATTAGAACCCAGCTAGGCTCCATGGATCTCTTAAAATAAGTTGGATTAGGTCTAAATGGGTTAGATTGAGTCAGATCATGGATTAACCTGCTCCATTTGTACCTTATGTCTAGTTTATTTTGCCAAAATAGAAATATAGAAAACTATTGCAACAAGTATAGAGAATAATAAAATAAAAAAAGAATAAGAGTACATAATATATACGTGTGCCGGTCTATTGACTTATATTCACAAGCAAAGATGATGCAAATGTTTCACTATAAGAGTTGAAGGTTACATGGTATAAAATTTTCTTGCAAACACTAGCTTGCAACATATCTAATTTAGGGCACTAAATTGCTCTTTCCTTTGAGTTACAATATCAATATATATACATATATAATAGAGTAAATCAATTTAGATCCAAATTAATGTTCCTAAAATAATCAAGTTGGTCCAATTTATATGATAGAGGTCGTCGATTTAGACTCGAATAGGTGTTCAACAATAATCATGAAAAAAAAATCCTTTCTAGCTTTCTAGAATCCTGTAAACTCAAGACATACTCAACAAATGACATACTCAACAAATATAATAGCAAGAAGACGATACCCACCTCTATCGCGATAATAGAATGAAAGGAATGAACCTTCTCCAAATGAGCTAATAGGATACGGTATTCAAAATGAAATACAGAAATAAACATCAATTTTATCGCCCAACGGTCAACTTGCAAGCTACCGCTTGTACCTCTTTCTTTTTTCTTTTTTTTTTTCGATAGAAGGGAGCATTGCTCCATGCATCAAAAGAAGTTTAAAAGAAGAAAAGTATATGCAGCTGTATAACAGTGAATCTTATGGCAGAGCAGCAGAAACATAGTAGAAGAGTCTGAAAAACTTTACATATGAAGAAAATGTAGGGTTTTGTGTGGTGCTCCTAAGCCTTGAAGAGACTTGGGAAACCATGGCAGGGATGCTGGAGGCGATCCCTGGAGCTTGGGGGCGTGTCCCAAGCTATCCTGGAGGTATTCCAGGATTTTCTGGGATTTTTTCCAGGGTCCCTTTTGAGTCATATTGGGTCAAGGGCCTTGACCCAAGAATTATTAATTTTATGTTGGCTTTGAGAGGGGGAGTTTTTTTTTGAGAGATTGTAACATAACCCAATTAGGTTATGGGATTGGATCCAGGTTTGTTAAATTGGTTAGAAGGTTAGCCAGTTGGTTGGTTAGTTGGTTGGTTGTAACCAATTAGGAAGCCCAACCATATGAGGTGTCCTAATCAGTTTGTTATTGGTTCAAGACAAGTCCTAACCGTCCATGTGATTGAGTTATAACAAGATTCAAGAGATAGTTGTAGTTCAACAAGAAGTCCAAGATCAGACGCCCAATCTAAGAAGGCTTCAACGCCCCCATGTACTATAAATATGAGAGGATGGGGTGTGCGGTTGGAGAGTCCAAGAGGCCGACCCCTTTGGGGTCTCACGGTCATGTGAAGACCGTGGAGAGATCAGCATGAAGGCCTTGGTCCATAGGGCTTGGCTCATGGTTCCAAGGTGGAGTGTGGATGCTTGGAGCGCCCCTCATGGGCGTGGAGACCGTGGGAGACTCCTGGATTACAAGGAGGGCCACGATGGAGGCTTCTTAGAGACCACACGTGAGGGAGTCCGCGTGGGAGACATGGCTATGGAAGGATCCTGCGTGAGGTAGTTCACAGGTGGAGCTCTTTCCGATGAGAGGAGGTACGGCCATGGTGATGGGCTGTAGAGAGGCACACGTGAGGGAGATATCACGTGGAGGGCTTGTGCCGTGATGGTATTTCACGGGGCTTTGGAGAAGGGAAGCATGTTGAGGTATTCTCCGTGCATGGCGTACGTGGATTTTTGGGGCATGAGGCCTGCAAGAGAGAAGATGTGCGGGATGGCGAGAAGCTTCTGGGTTTTCTGAAGGGCTGTCGAGTGTTATCTTGTTTGTTGTAACAAGGTTCTTCTCCAAAGGAATAAAGCAATCTCTCTTTTTCTCCTACATCTCTTTCCTGGTAATTGTTCCCTTTCCGCCATGACGGTATCAAGGAGGATCCCGGGCATTCCGTGGAGCGGGTTCGCTCCAACAACTAGTATCAGAGCCGATCTTGATGCGGTGGCATGAAGGATGCAGAAAAAAGGACTCGCCATGGTGGTGCAGATCTCGAGGTGCCGAGATTTGGAGGTAAGGGCTCGCTGCTCTCACTAGACACAGAGAGAAGAACCCGCGGATCTGAAGAAGCAGATCCCGCAAGGATCAGGGCGATGCACGGAGTAGCGCATCACAGGGCATAGCCGTGGGTACAGACGTGGCACGGAGGCGTTGCAGCGAGCTCGCCTGCGCGAGCACAACACAGGGCGGTGCAGAGGCATCGCAGCGAGCTTGCTGGTGCAAGCACGGCACCGGGCATGGCGCAGAAAGGAGATGGTGGCATGGGCTCCCTCGATCGCGAGAGCGGTGCAAGGAGCTGGCGCGATGCTGGGCACGGTCGCGGGCACTACGCATGGAGGCGGTTCGCAGGAGGCTCGGATCAGCGACGGGAAGATGCCGGAGAGCTACTCGGTCCTGATCGACCATAGATCAGGCGACTTGGCACGTGGCAGTCACTAGACGCGCGGATGGCGCGCGAGCGGTTGTCGGAGGCGCGGCACGGCCACAGGCGATCGCCGGATTTTGTGTACGGCGCCGGAGGCGACGGTGGTGGCGTGGAGGTGCTGCGGTCTACGGTTCCCTGCCATGGACCGACAGCCATGGCAGCCAGTGGACCGGCTTGGCACGCGTGGACCATTGGGCCGGTTCACGATGAACCGGCGGTTCAAACACCATGCTCTGAAATTCGTGCTAATGGTTTTTCGGTGATTCTGGGCTCAATTGAACTTCGATTTGAGCCCCGTCTGCGCCGTTGGACTCCATTTTCTAAGCTCTTCATGTTGAGCTAAGTTGAATCCAATGATGGAGTCAGATCATGGGATATGAGGAGATCGCAGTGCATCGACCATGTGTGCGGGTAGCACATGCAGGATGGTTCCATCTTCGGTACTTCTTGGCGGACAGAGGTTCGTGGTATCGGGAGCAGTGCGGAGGTCTACTGGTGGAGTGGATCTCATCGAAGATAATGGGTTCAATGGTGCAGGAGTTCACGATGATGGTGCAGAGCTACGGGTCCTATGCTATGGAGCTTTGACAGGTCGAGTGATCTGTGGTTTAGCACAGGTAGATCGATATATATCGGGGATCTTTTAAAGCATGACTGGTAGCTCCTTCGGCAGTGGACCAGGTTCTTGGTCACTATGGAGGACAATGATCGATAGTACTCCAACTACCTTGATCGTGATGGAGCTGGACATGGGTGGTATCCTTCGTGGTTGGAGAGGGGTCTCAAGAGATGGATATCTCAGGGAGACCGGAGTACATCAGCAGAGGCGGTGCCAGGGGTAGCTCAGGGAGACAGGAGACAGTCTTTGGGAGCGTCGAGATATCGGATAGTCGGGAGTGTCTCGGTATGGCAGAGTGTCCCGGTATGGCAGGATTGGCCTAGGGACAGAGACTGGAGCTGATGGAGATGGCAGCTCAGGGGGACCGGGATAGGTCTCAGGGAGCGCCAGGGACATCATGCAATTCGGAGACAGGCTGGGACACGATGGAGCAGCCACACGAGATAGTTGCTAGATTCAATCGCTGGGTTAGCAAAAGAGTTGGGATGAGCTCTTGGTTTCAGAGGAGCTTACGGGATGCAGTGTATTCGAAATGGTCTCGGAGAGGTCCGCGTGATGCGGAGGGTCCGAGGAGGCAGCGACGGTGTTCGAGGTGCAGCGGTAAGCTCAGCAGGGCAACATTGAGTGGCTGGCCTCGGGGTTTCTTTCTGTGGCATCAGTGGGACTTCAGTTTCAGGTGGAGCACCCGAGAGAGGTGGTTTCACAGGTGGAGCAGGATTCGACATGAGTTCAGAGCGGGAGGTGCAGGGATACTGGCCATATCCTAGCACAAGTGCCAGGGATACACTTAGCCAGGTGGAGCAGAGTGTGCAGAGATTGACATGGCTCTGAGGAAATGGTGTCAAGTAGAGCTCCAGTTACAGCGAGTACCGGTTTAGGTTCACTATGTTCTCTCCAGGGAAGTCCAAGAAAAAGTCTGATGCAACTACCAGACAGAAGGAAGGCTATAATCATGGTGCCAAGGTACAAGCAAGGACATCAGCTGCGGAGGCGGTCATTCGAAAGGTCTCCAAGGGCATGCAGCGCTGAATGGTGTTGGCAGAGGTAAGGAGATCCGCACAAAGAGCTGTCAGGACACGCAGTTACAGCTGGGTTGTGCGTGGAGGACATTCCCAGGTTTGCCAAGGCTTGGGGTACCAAGGTCGAGATTGTAGGGTTTTGTGTGGAGCTCCCAAGCCTTGGAGAGACTTGGAAGACCAAGGCAAGGATGCTAGAGGCGATCCCTGAAGCTTGGGAACGTGTCCCAAGCTATTTTGGAGGTATTCCAGGGTTTTCTGGGATTTTTTCCAGGATCCCTTTTAAGTCATGTTGGGTCAGGGGGCTTGATCCAAGGATTATTAATTTTATGTTGTCTTTGAGAGGGGAGAGTTTTTTTTTGAGAGATTGTAACATAAACAAATTGGGTTATGGGGTTGGGTCCAGGTTTGTTAAATTGGTTAGAAGGTTAGCCAGTTGGTTGGTTATAACCAATTAGGAAGCCCAACCATATGAGGTGTCCTAATCAGTTTTTTATTGGCCCAAGACAAGTCCTAACCACCAATGTGATTGAGTGCTAACAAGATTCAAGAGGTAGTTGTAGTTCAACAAGAAGTCCAAGATCAGATGCCCAATCCAAGAAGGTTTCAACGCCCCCCATGTGCTATAAATATGAGAGGATGGGGTGTGCGGTTGGAGAGTCCAAGAGGCCAACCCCTTTGGGGTCTCACGGTCATGTGAAGATCGTGGAGAGATCAGCGTGAAGGCCTTAGTCCATGGGGCTTGGCTCATGGTTCCATGGTAGAGCGTGGATGCTTGGAGCGCCCCTCATGGGCGTGGAGACTGTGGGAGACTCCTGGATTACAAGGAGGGCCACGGTGGAGGCTTCTTGGAGACCACACGTGAGGGAGTCCGCGTGGGAGATATGGTTGTGGAAGGATCCTGCGTGAGGTAGTCCGCAGGTGGAGCTCTTTCCGATGAGAGGAGGCACGGCCATGGTGATGGGCTGCAGAGAAGCACACGTGAGGGAGATATCACGTGGAGTGCTTGTACCATGTTGGTATTTCACGAGGCTTTGGAGAAGGGACACATGTTGAGGTATTCTCCATGGCGTACGTGGATTCTTGGAGCATGAGACCTGCAAGAGAGAAGACGTGCGGGACGGTGAGAAACTTCTGGGTTTTCAAAAGGGTTGTCGAGTGTTATTTTGTTTGTTGTAACAAGGTTCTTCTTCAAAGAAATAAAGCAATCTCTTTTTTTCTCCGACATCTCTTTCCCGGTAATTGTTCCCTTTTTGTAATCACGGTAGGATTCCGGGCATTCCGTGGAGCGGGTTCACTCCAACAAAAAAAAAGTGTGAAATTCCTTGAGATCCTAGAAATAGCTAGTAGTTGATATGGTAATGTGATAGGATGGCTGTGAGGCAAAGCAGCAGCATTCATAGAAGAAAAAGTTCCAAAAAAGTTTACATACGAGAAAAAAAAAGTGTGAAATTTCTTGAGATTCTGGAACCGGCTTATATTGTAATATGATAGTGAAAAGCAGGAAAATGTGGTATAAGTCTTGATGTGGGTAGCACAAATGATTGCAATAGTTTGAAAAAGGAAAAGCCATAATAAACCCTGTGACACCAAGAGCCCCAAACAGCAGCCAGCATCTCTGGTAGATTTCCTCGAAGGACAGTACGCAACCATGCCGTAGCTCCCGAACCCAGCTGATGCTTAAATGGGAAAAAGAACAAGATTGAGAAAATTACGACGTAATCACAGAAATTTCACATTGAAATGTCACCGTTAACACAAACGAGAGCAAAAATCCCATCTCTCTCCAAAGAAGATAAAACAGAAATATCATCTTTAGCAAAATTCATGGAAGAGCGAGCTAGAGAGGGGAAAAGAGGGTAGAGTACCCGAACCGGGGAGAGGGAAGATCAGGATTTGAGTCTAATAAAATAAGTTTGTAACGGCAAAAAAAAAAAAAAAAAATTCGTAGATTATTTAAAATGGCAGCAAAATTATCATGATATATACAATTCTGAGAGTATTTTATGATTAAGATATTTTAGAGTTCCATCAAAATCCGGTAATATTTTGTGACAATAATTACTACTTAGAGCTAGGATAATCCTAATGGTATACTAGTGCTACCATGATCATAGCAAAGATGGGAAAAAGGTCTAAATTTTTATATTTTGATCGACATTTGAGCATAGCACAATTATATATATTTTTTAGTATGTATTATATATAATTGAATATAATTTATGCAAGGAAGAGCAGAAGAGCGCATATAACAATTGAAATTAATTTTAGACTCTTTTTGTCTTTTTATCGAAGGTTTTTTTTTCCAAAGGGATGGAGTTGATGTGACAAAAGAAATTTATCTAAATTTTTAATGGTTTGTGCCACATAAGATTTCATCATGTCTCCTGTATTGCCACGTGCATATGTTAATAGTTTATTAAAAATTCTGAAAAGCACTTTTAGATCTATATTTGCACAAAAGTAGATGTTTTTAATTCGTTTGATTACAAAGAAGTCCATCATATAGTCCTCTTTGCGCTAACTTTGACAAAGGCCGGTGCATCCCCCGTCCAAGTACTGTTCTACGCTTATTATACTATTGAAAAGTCTTCATATATATGATCTTCTATTATTTTCTTTCTTTAATTTTTTTCTTTCTAGTTTTATTGTCCTGCCTTTTTAAGGCTTGTGTCTTCTCTATATGTACCATGATCATACATTCCTAGTTTTTTTCTGCCTTCTTAAAGCATGTATCTTCTCTCTATATATACTGATTCTATATGAATAAACCATCAATTCATTTGCTTCATCTTTACCAACATGGTATCCGAGCAAATAGGATCGTTACCATTATTCATAGAGGAAGGGAAGGACGTAGAAGGCTTGGATAAAGCTATGCTCGGACAGAAGCTTGGATAACTGGAGAATGCACAATAATCTTACTCTGCTCCCCTTGAATACCATCACCTTGTGCATCACTAGTATCCTCTTGTGTATCATTAGTCACTACTTTCTTATTCCTACTATCACTAATATGACTGCTTCCCTCACGCCAAGAGCCATCAAACGGCATGGTCAATAACTCATATGACATAGAGACACCACTTGGCTCAACCGAAAGGCTAGGGAGTTGTTGCGTCCCATAGTAAGGCTCCATTTCTCGAAAGGTCACATCCATGATGACGAGCATCTATCGTGTAGGTGGGTGATAGCATTTATATTCTTTTTTAGTGGCATAATAACCCATAAAAATATATTTTAGAGCTCGAGGATCTAGTTTACCAACAAATAATGTATAGTTCTGAGCAAAATAGACACAACAAAAAATACGGGATGGCACAATATATTCAGTCTTTCTTTATAAATATTCAAGTGGAGACTTGAAGTCGAGAACTCGGAGAGGCATACGGTTGATCAGGTAAGCCGCAGTCAAAATAGCCTCGCTCCATAGAAATTTAGGAACTCGCATAGTAAACAAAGTGCGCAGTTATTTCTAGCAAATGTCGATTCTTTTGTTCGGCGACTTCATTCTATGTATATATATCCATACAAGTAGTCTGATGAATGATCCCATGATCCTGGAGGTAGGCATGGAATGCATGATTTGTATGCTCAGTACCATTGTTAGATCGAAGTATCATAACTTTTGCTCCAAACTGGGTGTCCACCAGTTTATGAAATTCTTTAAAATATGAGAAGACCTCATACTTGCTTTTCAGTAAGTACAATCAAGTTACCTAACTGTAACAATCAATGAGATAACAAACCACCAATGCCCTGTAGTGGAAATAATACTACAAGGTCCCCAAACATCCGAATACATAATATCAAATTTATTGGTGCTTCTATTATTAGAAAGAGGATGCACTCCATGGGCATGTTTGGCAAATTCACAGTCATCACAAACTAAAGTAAGCTATTAGCAAGATTGAGAAAAAGCAGAAAATAATTGATGTAAAGCAAAAAAAGCGATGTGACCTAGTCTTCAGTGATGAAGCAGGAGCTCAGAAAAAGCCTTTTCTATAGATAGAGCACACCCAAGCAATAAATCATAAAGTCGTTCCCCATCATTCTCCAGGTAGTACAGGCTATTGTACATCTTATCACATCCAGGTTTCTTTCTCGTTGTCAGCTCCTAAAAATATAATGAGATGGCCAAAAAGTGACAAAACAATTCAAATCTCGAGTAATAGAGCTAATAGATAATAAGTTCGTGAGAAAGGTAGGGACATGCAAAATAAAGGATAACTAAAGAGTAGGTGTACGGTCGACCGTACCCTTACCATACATCACTGAAAGGGATCCATCAGCTATACGAATTTTATCCCGATCAAACTAGAAAAATATACACTAAATAATGTAGAAGAGCTGGTTATATGACTTGAAGCTCTAGAGTCAATAATCCAGGAAGAAGAATTATCTAGACAACTAAATACATGACATGTACTACATGTAATACCTGACTGGGCAAAGTTGAAAGTATGCAGTGGCTAGCTATTCGAAGCTAGTAAGGGCAATGAATTAGAGGTAAATTTATATTTATCCAACAATCGCTTCATAAGCTGATAGTCTTCAATTGAGAGACCAGTAGGAGACTCCTCCACTTCTTCAGACAGATATGCATTATACGGACCATGACCTCGACCATGACCACGGTCCCAACCTTTTCACCTAGATTGAGTAGGGCGATCATGTAATTCCCAGTATGTTGCTTTGATATGACCAAGCTTGTGATAATAATTACAGACAGGAGATGCCTGGTCACCAGATCGAGGCAGTGATTTAGCTGTGAGGGCAGAGCGAATTAGCTCATTAAAAGTAGCGACACAGGTCCTTGTTTCCTTGTAAAATAGTGGAGAAGGCCTGACTGAGGCTTGGCATATCCTTCCATGCTAGGAGTTATACCCGAGCTAGCTCAAACTCAGGATTCAAACCATACAGAAAATCCTAGATACGCTCCTTGTCCAAGTACATCTGAAAGTGCTGGACATCGACGAAGCTCTCTGGAGTAAAAAGGTACGGTAGTAGTCAACTTCTATCCATAAGCATTTCAGTTCAGTAGTATAATCAATAATAGAAATGGTGCCTTGACAGAGCTGCCACAATTGGCACCGTAGCTTATAGACCTGTGCAGGATTATCTCTCTGAGAATACATCTAGGCTATAGCCTCCCATATTTCATGTACTGTCTCCAATAATTGGACACTCCTTGAGATATTCGGACTATAGTGTTAAGTAAAAAAGCTATGACCATCGAATTTTTTATGTCCCACTGAGTCATGCGTGGTACTCTATTAGCAAGCCTTTGTGCAGTACTAGTGAGATATCCCTCCAAACCACGGCTTTTGACAAGCAGTCGGATACTTCGAGACCATGATAAAAATGTGGCTAGCCCATCTAGCTTAATAGCAACCTGAAGGGCATTCAATGATGCACTCTCTTTCAAGGATCTGCCTGGATGAGTTACGGCCTGGACAGCGAAGACTTGTACTGTGAGCAACCTACCAATTAGGTTCTCCAAATCTTGAGTAGTGACAGGATGCGACATATGTTGTTGAGAACTCAGCCGCTCAAAAAAGGATAGATCCTGAGAAATAATCGATACCAACTTCTCAACAAACAAGCATGACACCATATTGAAAGAACATAGTGGGTTAGGCCTGAAGTGTGCTGCAGGTACCAGGGAAAGGATGGTGAGTGGCTATCATGGAGAGCTACTACCATTGGACGAGATCCATAGGGGCTGTGAGAGGAGCGGGGGGGTTGCGAGATGGGCCACAGATGAGCAGGAGATCCAGCAAGAGAGGGGTGACTGAGGAGGTCGAGCGGCAACGGGAAAGGAAGGTTGGTGGATGGGCATCGGTCGATGGGAAGGGGGTCGTTCACCTTGGCGGATATCGAAGGCCGAGATAGAGGGAGGAAGCGAGATGGGCGAGGGCGACAGTTGGAGGCGGAGGTGATGAGCGGCAGCGCTGAAGGGCAATAAAGCCCAGCAAGAGTGAGAATGGCGGATGCAATCGAGGAGGCGAGGGGTGGGCGAGGGTGATGGCGATAGGTGGGCGATAGTGTGGAGGTGGAGGCAAGGCCGATGGTGTAGGTGATCTAAAGTCGAAGGTGCAGGTGGCCGGCGAGGGCGGTGCTAAGCTGGTAGATGGACATGATAGTATATGTTGATCATACTCTATTTTATAGACATATTGATGGAAAGAAAACTATTCTAATAGTATATATTGATGACATAATTGTCACAGGGGATGATCCTTAGGAGATTGCACAGCTTAAATGCAATATGGCTTGCGAGTTTGAGGTTAAAGACTTGGGACTGTTGAGATATTTTTTGAGTATTAAAGTTTCTAGATTATCTTACAGTATTTTTTTGACTCAGCAAAAATATAGTCTTGATCTTCTTAGTGAGACTGGGATGTTAAGGTGTAAACTAGTTAACATTTTCATTAACCAAAATCACAAGTTAATGGCAAATTATGGAGCTCCTGTTGATCATGGGCGATATCAATGGCGGGTAGAGAAGTTGATTTATCTTTCTCATACTAGATCAGTCATTGTCTTTATAGTCAGTGTTATCAATCAATTTATGCATGACCCACGAGAGTAATATATGGAGGCAGTATATCGAGTACTACGTTACCTAAAAATATATCCTGGATGGGGACTGTTATTTTTCTGACATGACTCCTTGAGGATAAAAGTATTTATTGATACAGACTGAGTAGGCTCACTAGATGATTGGCGTTCTACTACTGGTTACTGCACATTCATTGATGATAATTTAGTCACTTGGAGAAGTAAAAAGCAGTCAGTTGTAGCCAGATCGATTGTAGAGGTTGAGTATAGAGCAATGGCTCAAGGAACCTGTGAGCTTCTCTGGCTATAGAATTTATTCCAAGAGCTATGCCTTATGAGGAGGTCTCCTATAATGCTTTATTGTGATAGTAAAGCAATAATTAAAATTGTAAATAATTCAGTACAACATGATCGTACCAAATATATTGAAATTGATCGTCACTTTATTAAAGAAAAGATAATCAGTAGACAGATTTGCATCCCCTTCATTTGCTCAGCTAATAAAGTGACAAATATTTTAACAAAAAGACTAAGTTAATCTTCTTTTTCATCGCTTGTTAGCAAGATTGGTCTTCGTGATATCTTCATCCCATCTTGAGAAGGAGTATTGGAAAGTCTTCATATATATGATCTCATATTATTTTCTTTCCATAATTTTCTCATTTCTAGTTTTACTATCCCGCCTTCTTAAGGTCTGTTTCTTCTCTATATATATCATGATCATACATTCCTAGTTTTATTTTCCTACCTTCTTAAGACTTGTATCTTCTTTATATGTATCGTGATTCTACATGAATATACCATAAATTTATTTGCTTCACCTTTACCAACATATACCAAAAAAATGCATTGGTTATTTTGTCCGTGGAATGAGCTCTTCTTCTTCTTTTTTTTTTTTTGCTATAATTGATTTAATATACTCTCAATTTTTAAATCCTTTAGTGCTACATCTGCTGGACTTTTTTCTTCTCCCCTCCTACTGTTAATCAAAAACAATAACACTCCCTTATGTGGTACGTATAAAATATTCCAATATTTTGGACTATATAAATTATTGCAAAATGTTTATTATTGGGGGCGGGGTGGGCTGGCAAGGCTTGCATGCATGATTGATCAGAGATACTGATCCATTTGAAAAATACGAGCTGCATCCAGAAATTGTAATGGAAATCATGCAAGAAATTTATTAATTTTACTAGCGTATTAATGAATTCCCTACTAAATCTTGTCATCTAAAATTACTGGAATGCAGATTTAAACAATAGCTATCGACATCAAATAGTACCTTTTCAGACCCCGTTAAACTAGATCCACAGATGAGCCAAAACGTTCACGAATAGTTTTAACTTTGAAGGCCTTAGCACGATGACCGGCTCTCTCAAGTAAGTTCCACACCATGAAAAGCTGAGTTAAAATAATATTATAAGGATTGGCTTACCAACACAGGTAAGTCTGGACAGCCTCTAGGCTGCAAAATCTTATTTGCCTCGGGATTGAGGCTTATGTCCATATAATAATTTCTTATAATAGTGTTTGGTTCGGTTATTCTCATCCATATTATGTTTTTATTTCTGATTATTTTTCCAAACAGCTATAAAAATCGAGATGGGCCACATGGAATAAACTATTCTGGTCAACCTTTGGTATTCTAGAATAGCTATTCCATGGTGGACAATGAAATAGCTTATTTTAAATCATTTTATCTCTATGTGATGGATTCCGGTATAATAAATATACTAGAATAAAGTTATTATTCCAAATTTCCAACCAAATAGAAATCTGAATTAATAAGAATGAATAGCTATTCTCTTATATTTGTATGCAAACATTATCAAGGGAGGTTCTTAGCTCTATTTTTTAGTAAGCAGGGGCTTTGCTCTTCAAATCCATATAGAACTAGGGATGACAATAAAATCCAAATCCATAGGTACTTGACCGACCCGATTCGATTGGGCCGGGTAGTCAACGCTTTGACTGGATTCGGGCCGGGTTTGGATAAAATCCGGATACTTAACTTTGGGTTTGAGCCGGGACTGGGTAGATATACACCCGACCCGAATTATGTTAATATTTAATATATATATATAATTAATATATATTTTATTAATTATAATTATTAGTTATCAAATTTTAAAATACTTGAACCCTATATCCTAATCATTATATATATATATATTAGAATTTTTTTTTTCATCCTATTATATTCAGGGTGAATTCAAAACAAGATCATAATTAATTGTTTACCAACTTAATAATATAAATTTTGATTGAATATGAAATTAACTGCTGTTGAACTAAAAATGTAGTTAAATTCTATTTGTTTAATGTATGTATAATTTATAAAATTGTAGATGATTTTAAAGTTAATAAAAATGAAAAAAATATTTAATATGACTCAATTGGATTCGGGCCGGGTAAACCCGATTACCCGATACTCAATTGAGATGAATTTGGGTAAAAAAAATCCAGTCCTGATAGTGTTTGGACCGGATTTGGACAGTGTATTGAATATTTGGGTTTGGGTTTGGATAGTTATGCACCCGGTCCATTGCCATCCCTATATAGAACTCAATATATTAATCTAAAATTACCAAAACAATCCAAAAAAAATTGTCAACATTTGCCTAAACATTGTTCACGTGATATCGCATGCACCAAGATTTCTTGCCACATGTCCTATTTTGCACTGAATTCTGGATCATCCAACTTGGCAACCCACACCTGAAGCTCTTTTTTTTTTTTTAAATTTCAAAAAGGGCATCTCGAAAGGAAAACCATCGAGCACTCGATTAAAACATTGCAGATGGTACATAGAACACTAGGGGATGTACATTACGTACCCCATTCCCTGCGAACAGTGATCCGTGTCCATTCCGTCCACCCCTCGATCTCCACCCCAACGCACGGCAAACTTTCCGACAAAAGGGAACATGCTCACAATGCCTGGTTCCCCGGCAAAGCGAAACACATGGTTGGAAGGAGAAAACTCCTAAAACTGAAAGATAGAGAGAATAAGCGGCTGTCTACTTTTTGTACAACAAGAATAAGTGGAGAATAACGAGCAAATAAATACATACAAAGCAAGTCATCATGACCGTTTGAATAGCCACTGAGGCAGCACGTGGCGAGCGTTCCTCTTTCATGCATCGTGATGATGGGAACGAGGGAAAAAAAAAAAAAAAGGAGTTAAAGGTTGATGACGGTGACCAGACCCATCCTGGTCCTGGAACACAATGATTTGAGCGCCCGCCGTTTCCGTTAGGAATAAGGTGACGTCAGTCGAGGGCAAATAGATGCTGCGGCCTCCCCGAGGAGGCCGTCAAAGATCTCGTGCTCCAACTCCAATACGATGTCCTCCGCCTCCTCCACCACCGAGGGGTGCAGCATAAGGCGCCGTATCTTGGCCTCCGGCATGTCCCCCGCCACGAGTGCGTCGATGTCGCCGACCACCTGACAGTCGGCCGCCGGGAAGCTCCGGATCTGCCTCAAGAGCTCCCGCAGCAGCGCTTCGCCGTCGGCTCTGCTGCGGCGGTCCGTGTCTTGCTGCTTGATTGGATGGCACTGGTGAGTGGTGGTGGGGGTGGTGGGGTATGACCACCCGAGGAGATCCCCCAAGATCTCCTCCACCAGATGGAACAGGAGCTTCCTGTTCCATCTGTGCCGCAGGGAGCCGAGCAGGGTCACTTCCTCCTCGCTTTTGCTCTGCGGGTGGCGTTCTTCCGTTGGGAAGGTGGGGAGCCTGAGCTCGAGCTGGTGGAAGATTACGGGGTCTATGGGGAGGGAAGAAGAGTACCATCTGAATGAAGGGATGGTTACTCCCGTGACCCCTGCTAGCTCTAGAATGGACCTCACATATCTGTACTCGGGATCCCGATCTCTCGGTAAACGGCGTCGGGGAGTCTTCGACATCATTAAAGCACCGTCAACTCCGATGGTCATCTGTAGCCAAGAAAGAAAACAGCATTTAATGCAAAAGATATGCTCGCATTGACCAGGGGGAATGGCATCTGACGGTAAATTCAGCTATACATGCAACGTTAATAGTAAATGCAAGTGCTTACAACTATTAGCCACAGGAAGGAGGAGCTAAGTATGGCTATACCACATTTTGTTCTCGGACTAAACTGGAGGGGCATTGATGGTTTTGTTCTGGTACTGGTCTTGACGGTGGAGGAGATGCTTCCTTCCTTTTGACCGTAGCAAAAGAAGGGATAGAGCTGCACTTCTTTTCTGAGAGGTGCTTTTGTAGCACGGAAGGCGGCTGAGAAGGAGATGATAAGGAATCCGGTCGTGCTGCTGTTTCAGTAGCTGGATGCAGCTTCTTGATCCTCCCAGTGAAGCCCTCGTAGCTGCCTTTCTTACTCTTGCTTGGACTTCTCTTAACTGCCATAGGTTCCACATTACCTTTAGCTATGAAGGAATTAGATGATGGCAAAGAAGGTGGTGGTGATCGGGGCGAGTAAATCTCTGCGGTTGCTGGGAACTTGGAATGATATCCTTCACTGGTTTGCTCCTAGCGGGCTCCAAGAACCTTACCCGAGGAGGTGATGAGCATGATGGTGGTGGATAATTAGATGGCGAGCACGATGCTTTCTGCCCTGATCTGACTTCAATTTCATCACGGCTGCCTCCTTTCCTGCTGCTGATGCTTTCCTTCACTTGCTTCACAATCTCGCGAGCATGATAGTTGCTTCTCGGGCTCTTGTTCTCATTCTGGTTCCTTCCAAGGTCTTTCTTCCTAGACTTTGCCATGGAAGGTAACGGCGAAGGTGGGAGCGAGCAGTCCCCAGACACCTCGCACAGGTGGCCGAACTCCTGAATGGCCCTATTGGTGTTCTCCTTGTTAAGCTGCAAAGATAGCCTTGGATCTGAGTCCCATGACCTGGCCGATGACACTCTCGGGGTGTCTGGCAACGAACGGGACCCCACTTCATATCCGCCAGCAACATTGCAGTTTATACTTTGAAGGGCTGTCGAGGGGATGCCGATTTTCTTTTACATTCACCTTCGAGTTTCTTCTTCTTCTTCTTTTGAGATTGATCCTGAGATCCCACCGATGGAGGAGATATTTGGCACGGGGTAGTTGGAGAAGAGGCCTGTTCGGGCAGCACATCCAAGCCCATGAGACGGGCCACCACACTGGGAGTCCTCGGCGTCCCGGCTAGCGAGCTCCTCCTCTCCTCCTCCAGTAACGTTAACATCTTGCTCCTCTTTACCAATGCAGCTGGTTTTGGAACTACCTGTCTTCCGATCTGAATAAGTTGCGAAGAATAAAAAGGATAAGGTTAAGAAAGCATGAACAAAACGCAAACCTGTGAAGAGATATCCTTAAATTACTTACAGGGACTTCATAATACTCCTCTGCAATGGCCAAAGTTGATGAAGCTTTCCCCTCTTCCAGCTCCAGGCTATTCCTTGGCGCCTCGATTCCTAAATTACATCATCAAAAAACGTGATACCTGAGATAGAAACGGAGAGAAATAGATAGATAGATAGATAATAGAAATAGAGAGAGAGAGAGAGAGAGAGAGAGAGAGAGAGAGAGAGAGAGGATGGGGTTTCTTTTATTTCTTTTGTACCTTTGAGCTGAGAAGTGGGGTGTGGACTTTAGATGACAACTCCGGCGCCACGGTTTGACTGCTTGCAGTGAAGAGAAGGTGGTGGAAGTCGAAGTAATGGAGCATGCCACTCATGCATCCGGGGCTCTCCTTCTCCTCTCTTGCCAAAGACCGGCTCCAATGCCATTCCTTTCCCATCTCTCTCTTTTGCCTCTCCCAACCCAACCCCTCAAAGAATGCGTCGGGACACTCCTCTCCAGACTCCAACCAGCCACTTGCCTGCGTTCTAAAAGGAAGTGAAAGAAAAGGAGGAGACCGACTGCAGGCTAATTAAGAACTGAGCGAGAAAAACGGATCGGATTGTGAAACCGCCCGTTTGGGAACGGATTGGTTTGAAACAATTATTTTATTCTCATCAAAAATATAAAACAAAACAAATATTTTATTGGCATTTGAAAAGGAATTTTTTTCAGTACAGCAGAAAGTTGTTATCATTTCTTATCTTTTTACGCACCCCCCCCCCCCCCCCCCCACACCAAAACCCAAAAAAAAAAAAATACCATAAGTTCCGCCTGGAAATTGATCCCAGGACAGAAGGTGACGATATGACCACGAGTCCCCCTGCTCCATTCCCCATACTCTCTCTCTCTCTCTCTCCGTTTCTCTTATTCTTCTCCTTTCCCCGCTAAAACCACTTTAAATAACTTATCTTTTGCGTGGCTTTTGAAGTAACAAGGTGTTGACGTGTCGAGCTCTGTTACTGCTTGGTGGAGACTACTGATCTAACGGCGGTGGTAATTTAAAATGCTGCTTGTTGGCTAATTTTAAAGAGAATTCCTCGTTGTTACATGCACTTGTACCGTAATAAATTTGAACATTAATTTATGCTGTCGTCGGCGAGCTTGCTTGCATGACTCCCTTTCAGACAAAACGTGCGACGCGGAAGGAGTAGGGTCATGAGAGCAGGTGCAGGGGACGGGGGGTCTACCCTCCAGCCTATTACTGTTTTAAATTTCAAAGAGTGTCCCTCTCTCTCTCTCTCACACGCACGCACGCGCGCGCGCACACACACGCATACACAGCACACTGCCTTTCAGTCCAAAAATTAATGAGATCTGTACGGTTGCCAATGTCACCATAACGCTCAAGACAGGTTGATGGTGGGGCCTCGCAGGAATTTGGACAGTTAGTTAGCCCGACACAGGCCCCAGCGTGATGTCGAGAGATCGACAAGATAGATGTTAGGTTTGTAGGAAAGAGCGAAGGCTTCCACTCAAACTGGTTGTATAATTAATATTAACCGAGATCTGGTAGAGATTATGACTTGCTCTGGGACGTAAGGATAATATTTGAGTGAAGATTGAATGTTTTCTACTGCTAGAGAGAGAGAGAGAGAGAGGTGACAGGGGAGCGTTTGTTGAGGTTTGGGAATTGGCCCGTGCCAACCGTGAACAGGGGCTTGAAGGATGGCAAGGGAAGAGAGCTTCCTGCCTTCACGTGGTCTGGACGACATGTGACAAGGAGAGGGGCCCGCTCGATCCAATCTACCAAAGAGGATTGTGAGAGAAAACAGCGATCAGCTCCGCTCAAAAAATTAAGCTCCACCCCCCCCCCCCCCCCCCCCCCCCCCCCACACCCCCACAAAACTCGCCGGCTACTTTTTTTTTTTTTTTTTTTAAGTTTGATGTTTGATTTCATGCACAATGTGAGCTTTGGTCTGCACGGCATTGGCACTTCTATTTTTCTACAAGATCTTGTGACACATAGGAGACTTTGAAACTTAGTATGGGTTTGCTATCATTTCTAAGAAATAGGCTTAGTGGCCTGATACAACATGCACTGAAGGAAAAAAAAAAAAAAAAAACTCCTAAAACCCGAGATTTACACTACTGATATGTTACCATACTATTCTCCCACCGATGGATTACTTGTAGTTCACCATGTACTAGTTTCCGGGCAAAATTTCGGATCAATAAGATTGTTAGATAACAATTGTTAGCCTTCTCGTGTGGAATTTCTGTACTAATGTTGCATGATTTGGTCCATTTGAGATAACAATTTTAATGCGAGTAACAATGTCAGGTCCTAGCATGGAATTAACGTACCAAAATTAATTCTACGCCATGTAGCGTTGTCGAATTTTGCTTGTGTAGATCATGGAATCACCGTGATACGCCGCGCAGACAAGGTGCAACAGTTCTATATATAACTGTCCCCGCTATGTACGTTTGGTTGCTAGTTAAATAATGAATAAAAGAAGTTATCAGTTTAACCAGCCAAAAACTTACGGCATTGTGACCAAATAGTGGAAAAGGTACTTAACCTAGAAAACTTAATCATGCCGCCAGTCCTTCCACCCCTATTTTTCATTTTGTTTTTATCTACCATCTTTACTTTCCCCAACCAACAAATGATAACTTTATCCTTAGATATTTAGGGATGTTATTTACCGTCTAGTAGCAAGCATTTTCCTTTATTTTAAGCTTTTGTTTTAGCTATTTTTTTTGGTACATATTTTGTTTTAGCTATTTAGTGTCTAGACATTTTTTTTTTTTAATAAAAAAAAAAGGATTGGGGTTAAATCCCCGGCGTAGCTCTCCCACAGGCTCCATCTGTCACGCCCCGAATCCAGCACCGGATTCGGCACGCAACCGGCCGCACAAACTCTAGGTTTTACCCTAGTGATCATGCAAGGCCTGGGTACACAAGAGTCACTTACTTTAAAAAATCTCACTCATCACCAAGCCAAGTATCTGCACGACTCTGTAAAAGAAGAAGGTAGGTTGTGAGCTCTACAGCCCAGTAAGGTATCCATATGATCACTCCAAGTAATATATAAATTTCTGAAATAATAAAGTACCAGTTGGTTATGTCTGCAAACAAATGATTTAGGCCTCATGTATTACACACCTTGATAACTTTATATTTTTCCTTATATTCTCATTATTGCACCTTTTCTTTAGGGTTTGGACTAGCCACGGTCATGTACCAGCCCATAACTGGCAACCACAAAGCGACCAAGCATACTATGGTCGGTCCTGCTCACGTACTAAGCCCGTGGCTCGGCTGTCCCACGTACTATCCGCCCGTGGCCGGCTCCCACGTACAAAGCCCATGGCTCAGGCTGTATAACCACGGTGCTACCGTAGCATGGCTAGACCAAAAACCATATTTACTTCATTAACGCTTATCAAAACATATCTTTTATGACTCTCGATAACCGGTATCGTGGTTCAACCACTCGATAACCGATATCGTGGTCCCATCCACTCGATATCCAGTTTCATGATTCAACCTATTTAGCAATCCGGTATCATAGTCCAACCCATCCGGATATCAATTTTCTTTATAACATCATGCATGAAATACCGACAATAAGACCACAATGTCTATCTCAAAAAAATCAACTATGCCATATCATATGATACCACACACGTGCAAATACATAAAACATATATGCTTAAATCAAACCATAATAATTCATGTGTTGGCTGGGCCAGCTCGCACCCTCGTGGCTTGTCCAGTGTAGGGTCTGGGCCTTGGGTTGGGTGCCATCGTAAGTCGGGTCTGGTGCCACGTCGACATCTCTTGGTTGGTGCTGCGGTGCTCGTCTCCAGCGAGCCGACTCGGGGTGAGTACTCTGGGTTGCTCTTGCGGGGGTCGGCGGAGGGTCGACTCGAGTGCCCGGTTGCTGTGCTGGTTTAAGAGAGATAAACCTGCCTCTTATAACAGGACGTTCCTTTTGTAAGAATGGTTAGGGGCATCGATCCAACAATTGGTATCAGAGCCGGAGGTCTCGGTTCGAGTCTCCGCAGGGGGAAAAACTCGGTCGTTTCGCTGGGGGGGGATTGTTGGCTGGGCCACTCGCACCCTCGTGGCTTGTCCAGTGTAGGGTCTGGCCCATTGGGTGTGGGTGCCATCGGTAAGTCGGTCTGGTGCCACGTCGACATCCCTTGGTTGGTGCTGCGGTGCTCGTCTCCAGCGAGCCGACTCGAGGGTGAGTACTCTGGGTTGCTCTTGCGGGGGTCGGCGGAGGGGTCGACTCGAGTGCCCGGTTGCTGGCTGGTTTAAGAGAGATAAACCTGCCTCTTATAACAGGGACGTTCCTTTTGTAAGAATGGTTAGGGGCATCGATCCAACATCATGTATAAAGGAATGATCAATACAGAAATTCCTTACCTTCAACCGCTAATCCAAAATATCCGGTATCAATCTATACCCGAAATTCGTCCAAATCCTTCCTACTCAAAAGATTGATCTTCTACAATAATAAATAATTCATCAAATCAGTTTTCCCCCCTGATTTTCTCTTTCCTCATCTTCCAAACCAAAATCCCTTCCCTCTCCCTTCCTCTCTCTCTCTTCTTTCTCTTTCTTCTTCTTCCTCTTCTCTCCTCTTTTCCAAATATCGGTATCAATCTATACCCGAAATTCGTCCAAATTCTTCCTGCTCAAAAGATTGATCTTCTACAATAATAAATAAATTCATCAATCGGTTTTCCCCCTTGATTTTCTCTTCCTCATCTTCCAAACCAAAATCCCTTCCCTCTCCCCTTCTCTCTCTTCTCCTCTTCTCTTTCTTCCTATTCTCTCCTTTTTCCCTTCTCTTTCTCTCTCTTCTCCTCTCTTTTATAGCTCTCTGCAGGCTCTTCCCTGCTTCTATCGACGTCCTGTTTAAAAAAGAGGAGAAAAATCCATCCAAAATCATCTCAAACGTAACTAGGAAGTTCAAAACAATTAAAATATCTTCCCAGCCATCAGATCTGAGATCGATGCCTCAAACCACATCCAAATCCGAATCCAAAAGCAACTAATCAAGCCTAAACTCCTTCGAACCAATCTCAGCCATTCGATCGGACGATCGGATGGTCCATATCACTCAGAACCCCATGGACCGCCTACACGCGAGAAACGGCTGGGAAACGCCTGGAAAACGTGTGGGAAACGCCCACGCGACAGCCGGCTCGGGCTGGGCCAAGCCACGCGACCGCGCGCGCGCGCGCGTGGGCCTGGGCCGTGCCTTGCGCGTCCGCCGCGATGGGCGCGCCCGCGCACCGCGCGTCGCGCACTCGCGCGTCGCCGCCACGCGTCGTCTCCCTCTCCCGCGTCCCCGCGCTCCTCGCGCCGCACGAGCTCACGCGCCTACCCGCCCGCGCACCTGCGCATCCCGCGAGCTGGGCGCGGCATCGTTGGGCCGCTTCGGCAGCCGGGCCGGCCATGGCCAAATTTTTTTTTTTTTTTCTGGGTGTTACATTCTCCCCCCATTAAAATAATTCATCCTCGAAATTAGCTTGATTGAGATTCTGAAACTTAAAAGTAATCAACCACCAAATCATCTCAAACTCCCTAATTAGTCTACCTCTTAGGTACTTGCTTTCCAAATCTCAATAAAGTTAATATAACATTTAAAACTTGATCCTTTTCTTTTACAATACATATCAAATTTCCTTGAGCTCTTCAAAAAGAACACAATCTTTTGATATGATTAACTATCCTAATTAACTTCACAAGAACATCATGATTAAAAATATCCAGCCTTAACATTATCCTCGTATTTTCGGATAATCCTCTTCTTAGAATACTTTCCTCATACGACCATTACATAACAACATGATATAACATTTCATTTTCATCAATACCATCTATCTACATATTGTGTTCCTTTAATATCCTTCTAATGAACATTAGTGCCTTACCTCGAATTAAAATATATAATTCCACAGAAAACTCATGATGCCTAAACTTTGAAATTTAACATTATCTTCAAGCTTCTGTATGATCTCTTTCTTAAAATGTTTCTTCAAAGTCTATAACATAACAAAATTATATCAATCTTCAATTCTTACTCATGATTTACAGTACATAATGAATTCTCTCAGTCTCTTCAAATGAATTTAATACTTCAACCTCGACTTAAGTATAAAATCTTTATCCCGAGATTTATCATAATTGGTCCAACATATACTTAACCAAAAACTCGAAGGAGGCTTAAGCACTAGATACTTGCCACGATCTTTAACATTCTTTCTTTTCATACGCCTCTCTATGACTTAACAATCAATCTTTTATATTAGAGAAACCTCGAGCCCTTCTTAAATAGAGAAGTTATAATGTCATAACTAAAGAAGCTTGGTATCACAAATATTTCCAATCCTAGCTGGGTAAAGATCAATACTTCTTAATCCAGATTTAGACATGTCCAATTTTTTTACTAGAGTCCTTTATACTAGGGAATCTATTAATAAAAATTGCCCGGCAATATCGATAGATTAACCCAAGACTAGCAATACTATATTTTCATCTTGTTACTGAAATTCAAATCAGTACTCCCATCATAATATCTCTAAAGTTAAAGTTAACATCATAACTGATTCCAGGATAACTCAGACCACTTCACTTCCACAGCGCACTCTGATAAAACATACTAAACCATCTAGGTTCACTAAATAAATTCTCTAAAAATTATCTTACTTGGTACCAGAAAGATCCAAAACTATTAAAGTTATTGAGTCTCTCTATCTCCCTTACCTCTCAAGTATATCATATCAAGGTTTATCCTGATCTGGTTCTCATATTGAAAGTCCTTCCTTTTTATGACTTTAATAATTATAGCTCAAATCTGAATTAATCATACTTTTCTTAACAATTCAATTAGTCAATCTAGATCAACTCTTCTCTGAAAAATTATCATTAACTCTAACAAGTACATGGTTTTCAATCAATGCTTTTATGTAAAGAATCAATCATCTTATCACTCATAGAGCTATCTTATCATAACTCTTAACATCAATTATCAAACAATAAAAAAGTTTTCTCATAAACTAAACCCATATAAATTTCTTAACACCAATCTCTTTGCAACATTAGTAGCAGGGTAACTTAATCTTCCAATACCAAATTGTCTTCTTACTATAATCCAGTACCATGATAACGAAGATCTTCCTATAGATCTTAATTTGACTTGGTTTTTAACATATCCAATAATCTCCAATAATTATAGAATAGATCCAGTAATTCAATCACAAACCACTACCTACACCATCAAGGATTCTCCAAGATATGCATGGCATAATATCATTTACTCCACTAAGTGCAAATCTATACATTATGCCAAACCCACTTTCTATTATATATTTCATTAATAGTCTACAAACAGATTCAGTAATCCAATCAAAACTGCAATTTAGACTATTATCAAGATTCCATCAAAATATGCATGTCATGCTGACATGATGTAAACCTAATCCATCAATAGAGAGTTATAAAGCTATACATCATTCCAAACACATTTTCCCTATATATATTCATACAGATTTATCAAAAACATATCCTCTCTAATATCATTAAACTCTTCCATAACTTATACTCTAAAACATCTTCTTATAACAGTCCCAAAAATCAATATCCGATAATTACAACAAAACTAATATATTATCATAATCCACATCTACATCCAGTTTAATATTCCAAAATCATTCAATTAATAATTGAGCATATATATTCGACATAACTATATTTTCAGGCCTGTACTCTTAATGGTTGGGTTCACTCACTCATCAAAGGCAAAGATGCATCTTATCCAACACTATAATATCATCAAACGATTTCTCATCATGATTCTCCATTCATATCAAGTGTAGGAAACCACACATCATTCAATTAGTAATTGATTATCCATAATCAGCACACCATATTTTTTTTCAGGCCAACACTTCTAAAGATAGATCAAATCATTTCTCGCTTATTATCCAGCTTCGAATATTCATAATATAACTTACTTATCATAATCAAAGAGTACAAATCATCTAGCTCTTACATTCATCCTAGATCAATACCATTACTCGTGTTACAGGTAAAAATCATGATCCTCTTTGATATTAATCATATGCTAGATCTTGTATAATATCTAAAGATAATAAATCTAACCTTCAAATCTATTTTCTTTCCAACTTCATATCTTGACTAGCCATGATTTAAATACCCCTAAAATCATAGTCCATATTAGCATCATATCCCAATTACTCATGTCACAATCCTAGGGATCATACTCTGGCTTCGATATTATTCATACTATGTCCAAACTACAGCTTAATATCATTCATATCATATTTAAATTACTTATGTTACAATCCTTAATAAACATGAGCTAAGCTTCAATATTCCTTATGTTATGTCCTAAATGATCATAAACCAAACTTTGATATCATTCTGTCATGCCTTACTAATCACTATATTAATTTTTTATCTCTTATATCAAAAATTTCAAACAATCCTGACCTAAATCAAATCACTCATATATATTATAATCACTTATGCTATATCCCAAATCACCATAACCTAAACTTTGGCACTATACTTGTTATATCTTAATAGCCATCATGTCATTATTATCATCATCCACCTGTTTCACCCTTCCAAATGATCATAACCTAAGCTCTGATACCATTCTGTCACGCCTCGAATCCAGCACCGGATTCGGCATGCAACCGCCGCACAAATCCTAGGTTTATTCTAGTGATCATGCAAGGCCTGGGTACACAATAGTCACTTACTTTAAGAAAATCTCACTCATCACCAAGCCAAGTATCTGCACGACTCTGTAAAAGAAGAAGGTAGGTTGTGAGCTCTACAGCCCAGTAAGGTATCCATATGATCACTCCAAGTAATAATATAAATTCTGAAATAATAAAGTACCAGCTTGTTATGTCATGCAAACAAATGATTTAGGCCTCATGTATTACACACCTTGATAACTTTACATTTTTCCTTTAATAATCTCATTATTGCACATTTATCTTTAGGATTCTGGACTAGCCACGGTCATGTACCAGCCCATAACTGGCAACCACAAAGCAACCATGCATTACTATGGTCGGTCCTGCTCACGTACTAAGCCCGTGGCTCGGCTGTCCCACGTACTATCCGCCGTGGCCGGCTCCACGTACAAAGCCTATGGCTCAGGCTATATAACCACGGTGCTACCGTAGCATGGCTAGACCAAAAACCATATTTACTTCATTAACGCTTGTCAAAACATATCTTTTATGACCTCTCGATAATCGGTATCGTGGTTCAACCCACTCGATAACCGATATCGTGGTCCAACCCATTTTAATAACCGATATCGTGGGCCCACCCACTCGATATCAGTTTTATGATTCAACCTATTTAGCAATCCGGTATCATGGTCCAACCCATCGGATATCAATTTTCTTTATAACATCATGCATGAAATACCGACAATAAGACCACAATGTCTATCTCAAAAAAATCAACTATGCCATATCATATGATACCACACGTGCAAATACATAAAACATATATGTTAAATCAAACCATAATAAATTCATGTATAAAGGAATGATCAATACAGAAATTCCTTACCTTCAACCGCTAATCCAAAATATCCGGTATCAATCTATACCTGAAATCCGTCCAAATCCTTCCTGCTCAAAAGATTGATCTTCTACAATAATAAATAAATTCATCAAATCGATTTCCCCCCCCCCCCCGATTTTCTCTTTCCTCATCTTCCAAACTAAAATCCCTTCCTCTCCCCTTCTCTCTCTTCTCCTCTTTCTCTTTCTTCCTTCTTCTCTCCTCTTTTCCCTTCTCTTTCTCTCTCTTCTCCTCTCTTTTATGGCTCTCTGCAGGCTATTCCCTGCTTCCTATCGACGTCCTGTTTAAAAAGTGGAGAAAAACCCATCCAAAATCACCTCAAACGTAATCTAGGAAGTTCAAAACCATTAAAATATCTCCCAGCCGTCAGATCTGAGATCGACGCCTCAAACCACGTCCAAATCCGAATCCAAAATCACCGAATCAAGCCCAAACTCCTTCGGACCAATCTCAGCCATTCGATCGCACGATCGGACAGTCCAAATCGCTTAGAAACCCGATGGACCGCCATACACCGTGAGAAACGGCTGGGAAATGCCTGGGAAACGCCCATGCGACAGCCGGCTCGGGCTGGGCCGAGCCCACTCGCCCGCGCGCGCAGCGCGGTGGGCTTGGGCCGCGCGTCCGCCGCGATGGGCCGAGCCGCGCACGCGCGTCCGCTGCGATGGGCCGGGCGCGCACCGCGCGCCCGCACGCTCGCGCATCGCCCGCCTGCCACGCGTCGTCTCCCTCTCCCGCGTCCCCTCGCTCCTCGCGCTGCACGAGCTCACGCGCCTACCCGCCTGCGCGCCTGCACATCCCGCGAGCTGGGCCGCGACGTGTTGGGCCGGTTCGGCAGGCCATTTTTTTTTTTTTTTTTTTTTTTCTGGGTGTTACACCATCCCATCGGACGATTGTTCGATATGGGTCACAAATTTTACGCATACATTTCCTACCAATCGATGAGTACGTCAGCCTAGCACTGCTACGATGCCAGAGTAGCAGCCTACCAATCGGTGAGTACGTCAGTCTAGCACTGCTACGATGCCAGAGTAGCAGCGGTTGGTGAGTATGTCAGCCTGGCACAGCTACGATACCAGAGCCTCCCAGTCACGTGCTTCCAGAAATTTAAAATTTAATCGAGTTATCCATGAATTCATATCTCGAACTCGTGACTAGAGAGAGACGGGGCTGCACCTCTACCAACTGCGATATCGCCGTTGCAGCATAGCGTCTAGACATTGCGAGGGAAAACTTGTACCAAGAGATGGTACGGATGGGATGGTCCCGGTCCATTTAACAATTCTCAAATGCCTCAACGCTACCCGTTTCCCCTGGTAACAGAGCATTGCTGAAACTGTTATATATTATTAAAATGACAATAATATTAATGGCCATTTTCTACCAGTACAATAATCGCTTGTTACATTAGCCTTCCCCTGGATTTAAACCACCGTACTGGACAGGTCTACTGGACCAGGCCCATGTAGTAATATTTGTTATAACAAGACTAAAATAGTAAAACAACAATGTTACTAAACTTATCTCAATTCATCCATAGGAAACTATCTTGGAACTGAATTTGAGATTTGAATCCGAAGGAAAACATCCATTGACATGAACTAATAACAAAATCAAATATTATATATTACATTACTAACGAAGAAAACCATCAACAACTACATAATTAACATTACTTCTATACGCCTGCTACAACATTACAACAAGACAAAGTGCCATTAAACCATTGACTCTCCTTCAGCAGCAGAGTGCCAAACAAAACCTGCACCGTTCTTTATGAGACTGCTTCTTGCACAGCCATAAATATCGGTATTCACTTTTCATGTCTTCTAACTCAAATGGCGTAGGTAGGCATACGAAGCAAAAAATAGAAGGCGTAGACAAGAACAGCAACAACAGGGGACAAGCGCAAGAAGAGAGGATTAAAAACCAAGGGGGGACCGCAAACAACGCACCGACCAGCTCCAGTGTAGGCATGGTAAATTGGTACCGAGGAGATTCCGAATTTTTTACTTGGCCCGTCTATGATAAACTTGTGGTTTCAGCCAGTTTGACCGGGATCTTCATGGTGTGTCCATACTAAAGCAAGCCCAATCCATGGATTTGCTGGGTTGTAGCTTACGTACAAAACAATGATTATCCCTTTTTTTAAATATCAATTATTAAATGGTATCTCATATAAATTTTAAATATTATATATATATATATATATATATATATATATATATATATATATGCAATCCAACAAATGATGATGAAAAAAAAAAAAAAATCATGATCCACCTGGTACTTAGCCAGGACTGAGATGATGTACACATCACGAGATAGAAAAAGATTGAGCCATTTTTGGTATCGTCGTCCTGTATCAAATATTTTGCAGCAAAATGAAATTCTTATGGTCATGACAAAAATGATAGCTATGCTGGTCTCTCCCTCTCTACTTCTTTTGACTTATAAAAAAAAAATCATTCATTTTTTAGGAAATACAACTGGAACCTGATTTGCCTGAACATTGTGAGCTCGAACAATGGATGTGGACGGTAGCCCGGTTGGTAGAGACTTTGCCTCACCTTCCACCGGTCACGGGTTCAAGACATCATCCTCCTGGATGACTCGATTAAATCTAGAAATTTTTCTGGAGCACGTGATTGAAATAACGAGAGAGCGCACTATTTCGGTATCTTAGTGGTATTGATGGGATCCGAATCGAACATAGCTTGGTGGGATTGGGATCCAGTGAAGGTAGCTACATCGGAATTTATCCCTCCTCTTTTTTTTTTGTTTCATTAAAAAAAAAAAAAAATGATGGATGTGCCGATGTGTCATTGGATCGGCTAGTTAGGAAGGTCCGACCGGCCGACTCTGCAAACAGCGTACCGGTATATTGTTTGGTCCGATTTTCAGAATATTGCTCTACAAAAGAGAACGAGGCTCGTGAGTCCAAGTAAAATTGCCCTACCCCATGATCGTAGGCTCGCAGGGAGAAGTGGGACAGCTAATTTTTTTTTTATTATTTTTTTTGGACTATTGGATGTGGGCCTTGTCGACCACAAACTTCTCTAGATTTTTTTGCAAGCGTTTGGTTCGAAGTGGCGCGGAGATGCCATCATGCCGCCGTACCATTATTTATTTATTTTTGTGACTTGTGGGTTAAACAGGCCAGTACTAATTTGTCCAGCATGCTCTTCAATTAATTGAAATTAATAGATTAAAATGATAGAAGAATTCATCAAGCTATCGATTGAATCGAATGGGGCTATTCGGTAGCCGGTTCTTTAGATTTGAAGATTCTAATAAATTGGATTTGTAGGTTACATGGTGATCGAGCAAATTCGATGGCTTCTTGCATGCATAAAAGATTTATTTATGGTTCTTGGAGGCATGACATGCTTCTCGTGGGATTTATGTATCTATTTATCTGGATTTTATGCACCTAACACATTTCATGGGATTTGAATTTATTTATTATTTAATACCAGGATTGGTGCTCATACTATTCTGTCATGAATACATTCAAAAAAAATTAAAAAATATATTTTTTTAAATATTTCTCATGTCAACATCTGGTACGTTCATGAAGCATCAAAAGAATATTCCGTTACAAATGACACTACCCGGTTGGCTTTTTTTTTTTTTTTTCTCCCGATAAACATATCTGACCATGAACACAAAGGCATAACACACTAACTCTCGGATATCTTGCAATAGTGATAGAAAACAAGACCCTCTAGTCGAGCTTCAGATCCATTCAAAAATGGTTGCAGAATCTCCATCAGTCCATATCCAATAAAATAGACCTGTGCGAAGAACCCATGGGCATACTTAATATCCTCCAATGCAGCCCTCAATTATGTCCCTGGGACTAGATATCAAACACCAGACTTTCACCCACTGCTACCAATTTAGAGTCATATCATGTTATAACAAAAGCTACACCACCCCGCCTTTTACCATTCATTACACTACTGTCAAAGTTTATCTCGAGAAAACTCAAAGGTGAGGGCTCCCAAAAGATGAAGATCATTTTGGTTGCAAAAGAAGCTAATGAGATGCATCGGGTATCAAGAGCTATGAAGGGTTCACCAAAGGCCTATGATTCCATAATCTCCTAGGCTCGAGTTCAAGCTATTTCAAAAACTAGCCTTAGCAAACGGTCGCTCCCCTTTTTTTTTTTTGGTAAGTAAAAGAAATAGCAGGGTTAAATCTGGTATAGCTATCCCCGCAGGTCCCTGTCCCGCCAGGTAATGTTCGATGTAAAATATTTAGATTTTCACAGTCTTTCCCTACCTAAAGGTGAGTACGTCAATCTGACACTACTAAGATACCAACTGGTAGAACAGGGACATAAAGCTAAAGGTGAGTACGTCAATCTAACACTACTAAGACGCCAGATACTACTAAGATGCCAGCTAGTAGAACAGGGACATAAAGCTAAAGGTGAGTATGTCAATCTAACACTACTAAGACGCCAGCTGGTAGAACAGGGACATAAAGAAGGTTGGTGTCTGGTAGAATAGGGATATAAAGAAGGGAAACCCTGATCTTTCATCCAATTCAACTTGTCATGGGTCCCAGGACATTGCTCCTGGATTTAATTGAGTCATCGTGCATGGATCATGCCTCGAATCCGTGACCAGTTAGATGTGAAGCAAGATCTCTACCAGCCAGGCTACCGCCTTACGGTTGCTCCCTTTAAAAATCTATATATCATGGGCCAAATACAATATACATTGCTAATATAGCGCTATACCTTTGAGCATGGTTTGCTAAGATAGTGCTCAATCATCATATATGGATCGGCAAGTCTCCACAGCTGGCACGATCTATCATGCTAGAATAAAGCATGCTCCATAGCTTCCAGATGCTTGTAGAATGGATAGTTGTAGGGATGTTAATCCCTTGTCCACCCAAAACTCTTCTGGTAAGGAGCCAGCCCCAACACTACAAGAAAAATAGATATTAGTGAAAGATATCATCGATGGCTATCTAACCATTGATAATAAGTTAATATACCAACAGTAATTACAATGATAAAAAATATCATTGCTAATAGTATTAGTGACGGAAATAGTTATCATTATTAAATTTCAAAATTTTAAGAATTTTAAAATTTTTATAAAAAAATTATTAGCGATGCAAGATGATTATTAGCGGTGGCAAACATACCATCGCTAATAAGTTATTGCATTTCAAGAAGTTTAATTTTAAATAAAAGATTATTACTGATTGCATTTTAATTAAAAGCGATGGCATTTTGCCGTCGCCAATAAAATATCTAAAATTTAGATATTACTGATACCATTAATAGCAATACAAATTTGCTTTAGGTAATACTATTATTATCGTCCGGAAATAATTATTAGCAATGGCATATTGTCGTCACTAATAAAATACCTAAAATTTATGTATTACTGGCAAAGTTAATTGCGACATAGGTTAGTCATTAGTAATACTTATATTACTAATGATAAATAAGTTTTAGCAATGACATACTGCCATCGCTAATAGTTCTACTTAAATATCCCTCTAGCATCTATTTTTTTTCATTTCCCGCTTTTGGATATTTTGCCTCTCTGTCTTCCCAGCCTCTTATCACTTCCCATCAATCTCCTAGCCTCCCTCCATCCCGACGCTACCGACCATCATCTTCCCGACCCGCCGCCTCTTCTCGCCGAACGGTGAGACATCCCTCCACCCTTGCAGCCATCGAAATCCCATGCCCTTTCGGTGCCGTCAGCTATCATCTTCCCGACTCCCCACCCCTTCCCGCTGAAAGATGAGACATCCCTTCCCCTGGTGCCATCGAAAAATCCCACCCCCCACCTCGATTGCTATCGATTGTCATCTTCTTGGCCCCCCACCCCTTCCTGCCAAGCTCCCATGCCTCCTTACCCCTTGGTGCCACTGAACTCCCATGCACCCCTACCCTCTCAGTGATGCTAGCCATCATGCACCACCCTCCTACATGCTCCGGCTGTTGTGCATCCCTCCTACGCACTGCCCCCTTCCTGCACCATCCGGCCACCCCTTGTTGTCCTACCCCCTCTTAGCACCGTCCGAGCCCTATCCCAGTGCCTAGCTTGCTGTGCCATGAGGCCCCCTCCCCACGTCGAGCTCGCCATGCTGTGCATTCCCCTTCCCGCACCAAGCTCATCGTGCCATGAAGCCCCCTCCCTGCACCAAGCTCGCGATGCCATCCGTCCCCCTCCCTGTGTTGTGCGGCCCCCTCCCTGTGTCAAGCTTGCTATGCTGTGAGGCCCTCCCCTCCTCTCTAGGAAGCGCCTCTATCTACAGCTGATATTGCTGTACCAACTAAAAAATTTGAATCGGGATATAGATTAATTTTTATGTTTTTATTTTTATAATTATGGCGATGTTATGTAGTGTGTGATATCCTAGTTTTTCTTCTTGTTTAATTTTATCTAGAGCTTTAATTTTGGTACTATTTTTTTAAAAAAATTACTATATTTTTTGAAGTAAATTGATTATGGCATTTGAACTTGTTTCTATTTTTCATCCATATTTTTTATTACTTTTAAATCTATTTCGAGTAACTTTTTATATAATTTTGTTAGATTTTTATCCTAGTAATAAAAATTTTTATCAAGATGGTCTGTGATGAGTACTGAGACCAAGTTGTTATTCCAAATTAGTGAAATAGTAATCACTTTTTTTAAGATCTTGGTATATATCATTAGAGATGACTACAGTGACGGTGCCAGAGTCATCGTCAAAAAGTAATTTTTTATATTAATAAAATTTAATTAATTAGTTAAAAAAATTAATTAAGAATATTTATTTACTTAATTAGTGAATTAATTAATTAGTTATTTATTTAATTATTTAGGTAATTAATTAATTAATTAAAATTTTTATTCAATTAAGTAAATACTTCTTTTATTAATTAGATCTTATTTATATTTAATTAATTAGATATTACATTTTATGTAATTAAATATTTATTATTTATTTATTTATTTAATAAATTAAATTTTAATTTAATTAAGTAAATAATTATTTATGTGCGTTCGAATGTATGTTCTTAATGCACGAGATTCGGATCTCAACATGTAGACAGAGTTTGAACTAAGCTCAAGCCGGTCTGATAGATTTTGAGCCTGGTCCGAAGTCTAGCTGTACTTTGGGCCAGGCTTGAAGTAGATCAGGAAGGGTTTAGATTCGATTAATAGAGCTTATTTAATTTTCGTGTCATGCCTGAGTATTCAAAAAGAAAATGAGATCCTAAGCGGAGAAGTACTCGAGATTGCTTTGAAAAGACTCATTTCGGAGTGAGAGTTTTAAAATTATTCTTCTAGTTCGTGTCCATTTAGTTCTAAGTTATTTTGGAGCCAAGATGTGATGATGGATGTTCATCTTAAAATGAAAGGTATCTGGTATGGCTGATGCGAGAGCTGCGTCATTGCTACTGTCACTGATCGAATGATGAAGTTAGAATAGACTACAATATCTTAAGTATAATTGAAGATATCTTTTCATTTTCTAATTCGGTATATCTAGCTTTTAATTTATCCAGCTTAAATCGATTTTTGGTGATAAGATTCCAATGGCATCACTGTGACAGTCAGTGGCACCACTCCCATGTCTCAAGGCAATAAGATGTGCATGGACCAGAAGGCTGATCATCATAGAAGATCGATGGTTTTGAGATATTCTCCTGTGATCTTGAGCATTTTTTTATCGAGAATTTTATTTTTTTCTTAGTCCTTCCAAAAATCAGAGTACGAGAAGGTCATAGAGATTCTTTGTCTTTAAAATTTTAAATCATTTTAAATACTTATCTTCCATCATTTTAATTTGATGAATATGATGAATAGAAGTTAGAGGGATGAGTAAAAGTTGAGTCATAGGAGGAGCAGGATGATGATGATGTAGATCTCATATGATTTTTTTATTTTGATATTATATATTTTTTAGCAATATAAATTTATAAAATAAATTTATGAAATTATAAAATTTATACTTTTTAATATAATATAATTAGGTTTTTGCCATATTATAATTATGATTGTTAATTATTACTTTATTTTTAATATTATTTAAAATGTTTAATTATTTATTATTATCATCAAAATTAATTTTTAAAAAAATTATTACTTTTTTTTTAAAATTAAAAACTTATTAGCGATGGCATTTACCATCGCTTAATAATTATTACCGATGAAATTTTTTATTGATGTAATTTTTTTGGTCACTAATATTTTTTAAATATTTTTTAAAAATTGAAATATCATTAACGACAACCAATTACCATCATTAAAATCGTCTCTAATAATGCTCATTAGCGATGATTTTGAATCCCATCACTTATAACTGCTAGTTGTAATAAGAATTTATCCGATGGCCTGTTAGTGATAGCACTAATTATTAGCGACGGTGTTTAGCAGTCACTAACAATCTTTTTTCTTGTAGTGCAAGATACCTTTTTGATGAAAAGGGTAACTCTTGGATGTACTCTAAGCCCTCTAGATTCATGTTAGACCCCTCATTTAAGTTAACTTGTCTCTGAAGATCATGTAGAGGTCCTTCACTCTCACTCTTGAACTACACATCAAGAATATCATGTCTCGGGATTGCTACTACTGGAACTCTAGCAGCCATGTGTTTCCGAATAATCGAGTTAGTAAAGTGCTACTCCAACTCTATTCTCCAAGCTATAAGAAGATCCTCTATTTGCATTCTTACCACCATCTCAATATTAATGAAAGTCGGCCATTGGCTCAACGAACTATTTGACAGCTATATATTGCCCATGACATGACCATCTCTTATTAGCCATCTTGTACGTGCCAATACTATGGGGCATAAGAGCAAATCTCACTCCAAATATAAGAGCCGCCTTGATCAACTCGTATATGTACCCCAAAAGTCCAAAGTCCTGTTTCGCCTGCAACATCATGTACCACAAGCTCTCAGGTTCTAAAAGAAACTCACTGTATGCTTGGCCAACAAAGCCTCTCTCCTCACTAACAAAGGCTGGACATCGAGTTTGCCATCTCACATGGGCTGGAAGACCCCCTTCTATGACACCAAATGAATACTATGTCGCTCACTAAATGCTCCCCACAAAAAACTCCTGAATAACTATTCCAATGTCATGAGACAGGTTTTGAAAGAATGGTATTAGTCATGAGATAGACTGGTATCAAGTTCAATACTGACCATACTAGCATCAGGTTACCCATCATTGATAGTGCTAATTGCCATCCCTAAATATTTTGCACTGCACTAGTAGACTCAGCCTGATGGAGCCTTCACCTAGTAATAGGCACCCCCAAGTATTACCAAGCACCCTCCTATTGCTCTGTAATCCCAAGGAACTCCTTGATAGATTACTTCACATGTGGCTTACTTTTTGGACTGAAGTTGAAAGATTTATGTTTTGATCCAGAGTAGTTCTATAGTCTTCCAAAATTCTCCTAAGAGTCATAGCATTCCCGACCGAGCCTTCACCATTAGGAAGCAATAATCAGCAAAAAGTATGTGGGAGATCGGGAACGCTCCCAATGCCGGGGCGTAAGTATCAAAGGCCTAAGTAACACAAGCCACCCATAGAGTTTGAGAGAGACCGTCAACACACAAAATAAAAAGATAGGGAGATAAGGAGCAACCTTGTCGTTGATCAGGATGGCAAAAGATAGGGATCGAATGTAGCTTAATATCCACTTGATCTATATGGCATGGAAACCAAAATCTTTAGTGTGCCCTCCAGAAATCTCTAACAAATCTTATCGTAGGCTCTTTCCATATCAAACTTAATAGCCATGAAACTTCTATGGCATGATGACCTCTGAAGGTCAGGCATGAACTCCCAAGTCATCAAAATATTATCAAAGATATTCCATCCAACAAATGCTCTCTACTTAGCACTGATCATCCTGGGGAGTACTGGCTTCAACCTTCTAACCATTTGCTTGGCCATAATCTTATACAATGTAGTACATAGGCTAATTGGTCTTAAGTGGCTAGGCTCTGTTGCATTATGCCTCTTAGGAATCAAAGTAATATGTCTTCTTCTATCTCTTGGTATCAAAGCCGATATGAAAATTAGCTAGATTGTTTTCACCACCTTATGATCAATGATGGTCTAGTATCTTATAAAAAGCATGGGGGGAAATTCATCTAGCCCTGGCACCTTGTGCTCTTCTAGACTCCAGAGAGCCTCTTGAACTTCCTGGGCCGACACTTGCTTCATAAGAGAAGCATTCTCCCCATCTAAGACCACTTTGTTTGATGAGGGACAAAAGGAAGCATCACCTCCCCTAGTATTTGCAGTCCATGTGGATTTGAAAAAATCCAAAACCTCCTATTTGATTGCCTTGTCATTATCAACCAATAACCTACTATTATTTTTCAATGATCTAATTAAGTTCTTTTGGTGCCTTATGACTATGGCCTGATGGAAAAATTTTATGTTCCTATCTCCCTTATTGTCCACTACATCTTTGACTTTTGCCATCAGAAAATCTATTGATATTGTAGAAAAGCATGATGCATAGACAGCATCACTCAAAAGATAGATAGCTCTCCATTTGAAAGGCCACCTCCTAGCTCTCCCAAACCTAAAAATCAACAATAAAAGCTTCTACCTCAAGGAGCCTAAAAATATTCTCCACCTACACCTAGTTCTAACTCTGAAGTCTCCACTAGGTGAGTTTCAGCTTCCAAGTGATGCGGTGCATGGCATCCCCCCTTACAGGCATATGCCAAGCTTTACGAAAAATATCCCACAACCATTGATATAAGAGCCACAACTTCTCAAAGTGGAACAGTGAATGGTATGCCACCATAATCTCCATACTCTCAAGAACAAGATAGTGGTCAAAAGTGACTCGAGCGAGAATGGTGCACATGGTATGAGGTAAATTGCTGAATCTAGCTAGCTGTGGAAAATATCTGATCAATCCTCTCCTAAACCTGGTACCTTCTTGACTATTGTTGTACCAAATATCTGATCAATCCTCTCCTAAACCCTGGCACCTTCCTGACTATTGTTGTACCAAATGAATCTAGGAATGTAAAAACGAAGATTGACCAAACCATTTGCCTTGATAAATTCTCAAAATTTCCTGATCTTGTTTTATTGATGAATGGCTTACCTCTTATTTTCTCATTAGGTCTACTAATATAATTGAAGTCTCCAACAATCAACAAGAGAATATCTTGGCCACCTAAAGTAAAGATCTTATCTACAAGATGCTCCTCTATCTATAGTCTATATTAGCATATACGTCGGATAAAAGCCAAGGTAAATAATTAGTTTTAGTAATAATCATTATGATTTGTAAAGTATAGTTATGGAATACATCATAACTTCCACAAGGCAATAACTCCTCTAGCTAAGTCATGAGATTCACCAGCATAAAAGCCCTAGGCCGCTTGAAAGCACCTTTGAATTCTTAATAAGCTTTTACTTGATAACCTAGTCTCAAATAGCAAACTTATATCTGGATTATGGACCTATATAAGTTCCTTAAAAGAGGAGTTGAAGGAGGGCATCCCAACCCCTCTACAATTTCAAAATAAAATCTTCATTCTTTGAAAATTGTGGAGAAAATATCCACAATTCTATGAACCAACACTGAGCTACTACTCCTCATTATTGCAACAAGCATACTTTAGATTATATTCTACCTATGTTATCCCTTAGTGATTGAGATTTCTTTTCCAAGACCTCGTTGATGTGTTGCACTAACCCCATATGAGCATCCCCGTCCTTAGTAGTGACAGAATGATGATCAACCCCACCTTTACCACGGGCCCTTCACCAATGATATCTTCAAGATCCCCCCTGGTCCCACTACCTTAGAATTGTTGTTCCCCACTTCTTGATCACTAGTGGCTACCAGCATCTCTTCCATGGTGAAAGAATTGCTCTATCAGTCTCCCAAATCTGAGCTCCTTAAGCCGCATAGTGGGGAGAAACTTCCATTGCCCCATTCGACCTGGACCCTCTCAACACATCCTGTGTCACCACCTTGGATTGGGCCCTGCTAGAACTCCATGGAATCAAGCCTATTCTCATTATTTTTTGATAGTCCACCAAGCTTTGTGCTTATTTAATTAGATGGGAAGGCTCGGTGCCTCCATCCATCATTGGGAACTCCCACTCACTTAAACCTAGCCTAGTCTTTTTTAACTCTTGGCCCAAGCCCATTTTACATAATAGTTCAAAGGAAGAGCTCAAAGCCAATTTACCATGAGATGGGTCCTGCACTTGCTACCACGTGTCACCCACCGGTCCCTACTTCACCAGAGATCGACGACAAGCATCTTTGGATGGTTTTCACCATTTGTCTGAATAGGGGGTGAGCCGAGTATTCAAGGAGGAACTCGGCTAAGATCGGGAGGAACTCGGTCCAAATGACTCATAGGCTGATTCAATTTCTTTCATTATTTGCATCACCGCCTTAAGAATCCTAAGTGGCTAGATTTTTGCTATCGCCAAGAATAGCCCAAAGGTCGATTGCCTATCATCTCTCTTCCAATCAGATTCACCTTTAGTTCCTTTCTCAAAGTCACCACCCATCTCCATGGCCATTAGCGGTGCTAGATTGGTGAAGTTCTCCGAACAGAAAAGGGTTTTTCCACCCTCTCCTTTTACAACTTATTCATAAAGTTATCCATTGACACTGACTGTCCAGCCATCAATGTAATTTTTAGAATCGATTCTTTGTCTCAAAATTTTAGCAAAAATCGTGGTAAGGGAATCCAAACCATTGTCACCGTTGCCATATCCACCCCGACATGAAATATGGAACCCATGGTTCTATTGCCACCAATTGGTCTGTAATTATTCATGGACAGCCAACAAGGGAAACGTTCCGGTTCTCTTCTATTTTGAATCAGTACAATGTTCTTCAACCAATGGAAATGATTCAACATCATATTCTAGTTTCCACCTTACCTTGATTTCCTTGGCAATCCAATCAGCCGGAACTCCTCGGCCCAAGCTTTGGGTGAGAATTGCCAATTGTCCCTACATCCTCGATAATTTGATTTTTTCTTCTGGCAGTTCCAAAACTTTGGTGAAGATCCTTCAAAGGATCTCCATCTCCTAATCAGAGATCTTATGGCTCATCCATTCTAAGCTCCTTACCCGATTTTGAACCATATTTCCCTCTCAGATGACTCCTTCACATTTGTGGGTCAGTGATTAGCTCACTCTGCCAGATGAGCCACCAACTGCAACACCCTCACCATCACCCATTCAAGCATCTAGGAAGTATTTGAAGAAACATTTGAGATGGCACTGATTTTAAAAAAATCACCTAGATAGCGAAACCCTAATGAAATATGAAGATCCTTCATTTCTTCTCGTAATACATTTTTAACATTCCTGATCTACACTTATTGGTTCAAAACATCTAAATTAGCTAAATATAAAATTTAACAAGTTTAGGAAATATCATATACCATATCAATATCACATAGTATCCTTGTTGTTGCCTAGCTAAGCAATACAAGATGAGGGTTAAATTAGATTCTTCAAAAAATTTATGTGCTTAGTACTATAATAAATATATATTTCAAATGCAAAGGATGTGTGGTGGCAAGTATAGAAAGTATACAAGATAGAAAAGCAAGTTTGCAAGACCGTAAAGCAACTTAAGAGATCAAAGCACCATAAATACAAAAGTTTATAATAGTTTGGTACTAAACCCAACACCTACATGCACTTCAGGAGCTCATACTTAAAAATTTTCTATCCACCAATCGTTCTCGAATGATTACAATATCGGATCCCACCAACCAAATATCCTAGTTAGTTACTTGTTTCTTGGGCTCGAGCCAATTTAAAACATTTTGTTTCAAGATACAGACCTACCTTTTCTCAAGTTGTGACAAATCCAAAATTTGTTCCAACAAAAACAAAAAAGATACAATGAAGAACAATTAAAGCTCTTTAACGAGCACAATATAAATAATAAAAACATTTTACAAATGATAGAAGAAGCCTTTAGATGCACTCTTTAGTTGAGAGAGAGTAAAGAAAGTACTTGAAAGAGGTGGTTAGACTTGAAATGAATATTTCTTACTCTAAATGCTTCAAGTTCTTTTGGAAGAAGTTTTTCTTTGATTCTTAATCTATTTTCTCTCTTTTTAGAAGCCTTCATAATCTTGATGAATGCTAAAAAAACTCATGATAGCCATTGGAGCCATTGAAGAGTAGTTGAATGGCATTAAATATATCTTTTTCAAGTTAAAAAATTAGCCATCATGGCTTGTCAGGAACCAAGGGTCACCCCTATGACAAAATAGAGGGTTGGCTCTTTGTTTGACCTTACAGCACGGTAGGGATTGACCCTAGGGTCGTCCCTTGTGGTGTGCCGATGTGTGCTAGCTTCCTGAAATGAAAATGAAAGTTTTTAGGATTGCACCCTAACCTTCGAGAAATGTTCTTTGATGTCCAGAATGCTGATTTTTTTCAATTTTAACCTCTGAATATCAAGAAATCACTTCATATCCATCTTCTTGCACTTTTGAAGCTTCCAAAAAATTATCGTCTTTACTTCCAACTTGAAAAAACTAGGTGTTTTACCTTCTTCCTTTATCTTAAACTGCACAAATTTTTTGAGCTTCTATGAAATACCCTTTTAAACAATTTCAAAGACATAATTATTAGTACCCTTTTAAATATTTTATAATTATCAAAATTAATTTTTTTTTTTGATAAAATAAAAAGGAGAGGGGGGATAAATTCCGATGTAGCTACCCCCACAGGCCCCAACCCCGCCAGGCTATGTTCAATTCGAGCCGCAATTTTTTTCGCGTACTCTCCTCATCACCATCGGTGAGTATATCCGGCATCGCGCTCTTTCACTATCCCGATCACGTGTCCCAGAAAATACCTGAATTTAATCAAGTCATCCGCAGGATCATACCTCGAATTCGTGATCAATGGGAGACGAGTTTAAACCTCTACCAATTGGACCACCGCCTTAGCGGTAAAAAAAATTAATTCTTGGATCAACACTTGCGCTGCCTTGTCATTGCTTGCAAATAGGTCTAAAATATTAGCGTGTTGCTTGCAACAAGAAATATGCAACTTATGAAAAAGGCCCTGAACTTTAAGAAGTTGGGCCTTGGGTGGTTTATTGGGTTCTTTTGATTAGCCATGTTGGCCCCACAATAGGTTCAAAAGACAGCCACCAAAGGTTGAGTTGAATCACGTTTGATAGAGACTGCATGGATTCAATATAGGATATGATCCAACCTAAGCCCGAAGCAATACGATGCACTGCCAGTCACATTATTATTTTTATTCATATTTTTGACCGTTTGAAATGCGGGCAAGTCTGGCCTTTGCAAGGGATGTTGGGAGGACTAGGAATCAACCCAATTAGGGGTCAGGGGTGTTTCTTTCATGCAAAAGGACTCGCTTTTCTTCATGCAAATCCACCGTTGAATTATCCAGTGATTGCTTTGAGATCTATTCACACAGATGAGTGATGGAGTTCAGGATGTTTTGAGATACGTGCAGTGCACGATCAGAGGGTGGATTCGTGCGATGGAAGGGAAATTCATCTTGCATGCCAAAAAAAACAACCCGGTCCCAAGGTGGAAAACCTTAAACCATGACCCGGCTCTCGCGTGCTGCCTTCTGGGTGAAAGCCACCAGCATTTACGAATAGCTAATTGGACTTGAAAATGCCGTGAACGAAAATGTCCATAATGAAAGTTTTCGGGTTTCGGTATCTTGGTATATGAAATAAGTGATCTAAATAAAAGCGTGAACTTTTGACGTACATTTTTATTAATCTTTTGGTAGTATGACCCCACAACAGTACATCACCTTTTCTACCGTGCCCCCAACCTTTCCCTTTCACTATTCTGGCCTCATAATATATATATATATATATATATATATATATATATATATATATATATATATATATATATATATATAGAGGACCTACAGCTTAGACAGCGATCGCTATCTTAAATACATAAATATTTTTTTTAATAAAAAAAATAAAAAAATAAATTTTGATATAGTTATTCTGTAGATTTTCATTCCATCAAGTATCATTAAGACACTGATTAGTAAAATAAAAATTAAAAAAAAATTCCGATCTCTCGTTCGTACTAATTATTCTAGATTTAAAAAAAAATTAAATTTAATCGAATCATTTACAGAATTATATCAGTTATTCTCATGATTAATTGATAATATTATTATTATTATTATTATTATTATTTTTTAATCTACCGTCCAGCGATGATGGACTAGCGCTTGACAAAGAGCACCTGAGCTCATGACAGATCACAAGAGTTGCCATTTAAAGTTCTTTCCTCGGGGGCGCGGAATTCGAACTCCATTATTTCACCGGATCAATGAGACCTGCTCTGCTAAAGTGGGGATGCCAGTGGAATTGGTGGTATGGTTATGATGAGGAGTTGGAACTGCTGGTCCTGTCCCTGTCCAATGCACGATCAGGTGTCCTCTTGAGTAAACGGAGCGTCTAGATCTAAGAAACATCACATGCCTCTCAGATGGGACCATCAAACTTGTATGTGTTTTTTTTTTAAATAATATTTTTTTTAAAAAAAATTAGATAATTTTAGATATATTTATCGAAATAGGTGATTCCTCCGACGTGGTAGTCATGAAGTACCTGAATTCATCTTTTCAAAAGATGAAATCAACTTCGTCTTTTAAAAAGACGTTTTCGGTTCAAATAATTTTAATATTTTTTATTTGATTTTAATTTTGACGTGATATTTTTGAATTAATTTTGATGTGATAGCTGAATTCGTCCTCCCAAAAAATGAATTCAAATAATTGTTTTTTCTTCCGATTTCAGAAATATTATTATTATTTTTAAATCTAATTAATAAAATTTAATTTTGAATAAATAAATAATAATAATAAATTAGTATTAATTAAAATTATATATATTATTTTTTGGAAATATTAATTATTATATTATTTTGAAATAACATTAATTAAAAATAGCATTAATTAACTATATAAAAATAATATTAATTTAAAATTAATAATAAATTAACTAAAAAATAACATTAATTGAATATAACATTAATTAAAAGATATAATAATAATCTATTATAATATATTTTATATTATAATAATTATTTTATATTCAAAAATATAATAAATTTATTATAATTTATTATATTATATATTATATAGTATAATATAGTATAAGTTTTTTTTAAAAAAAAAATAATCACCAGGTCGATACTATCCGGTCGGCAGCCCGGTACCAGTTCGGTCGACAATCCGGTGTCAGTCTAATTCCTTGCTCAGGACCGGTGGCAGGACCCCGACGACCGGACCGGTGATCGAATATGTGGCATGACTGGGGCTAGACCGGTGGCAGGATCCTGACAGTCGGACTGGTAGTCGGACCTGGTGGCCGAACCGACATCTGGACCGGCAGCCACACCGGGGGTCGGTCCGGCCGTCGATCCTAAGCAAGGGATCAGACTGACACCGAGCTATCGATCGAACTGGTACCGGGATGGCAACCGGATGGTATTGACATGGTGATTAATACTATATTTATATTGTAATAATCATCATGTCGATACCATCCGGTTGCCAGTCCGGTACTAGTTCGGTCGACAGCCCGATGTCAGTCCGATCTCTTGCTTAGGATCGACAGTCGGATCGGCGGCCAGACCTCGATCCGACTCCTGGTGCGGCTATCGGTCCGGCCACCGGTCCAGGTATCAGTTCGGCCACCAAGGTCCAACTACCGGTCCGATCGCCAGGATCCTGCCACCGGTTTAACCACAGATCCAATCGCCGGTCCGGTCGTCGGGGTCCTGCCACCGGTCCTGAGCAAGGTATCGGACTGACACCGGGCTATCAACCAAACTGGTACCTGGCTAGCGACCGGATAGTATCGACCTGGCGATTATTTTAATTTTTTTAAAAAAATTATACTATATTATAGTATATAATATATAATATAATAAATTATAATAAATTTATTATATTTTAGAAGATAAAATAATTATTATAATATAAAATATATTATAATATATTATTATAATATCTTTTAATTAATGTTATTTTTTAGTTAATTTATTATTAATTTTAAATTAATATTATTTTTATATAGTTAATTAATGCTATTTTTAATTAATGTTATTTCAAAATAATATAATAATTAATATTACCAAAAATAATATATATAATTTTAATTAATACTAATTTTTTATTTATTATTTATTTATTTAAAATTAAAATTTATTAATTAAATTTAAATAATAATAATATTTCTAAAATCGGGAAGTAAAAAAAATTTATTTGAATTCGTCTTTTGGAAAGGCGAATTCAAATGCTGAATTCGTCTTTCCAAAAGACGAATTCCGTTGTCACATCAAAATTAACTCAAAAATATCATGTCGAAATTAAAAAAATAAAAAAAAAAATTAAAGCCGTTTGAATGGAAATCGTCTTTTCAAAAGATGAAGTTGATTTCGTCTTTTGAAAAGACGAATTTAGGTGCTTCTGTGGCTGCCACGTTGGACGAATCACCTATTTCGATAAATATATCTGAAATCACCTACTTTGATAATTTTTTTAAAAAAAGATATTATTTTAAAAAAAAAAAAATCAGCTTGTAAAGAGTTATCTTTGGGAGGCAGGACTTGGGGTTTCCCCCTTTAGCTATTTAAAATTCTAGCAAGCTTTCCATCTACCATCCTGATGCTGCATCCCTAAATACATCATCACCCACTTAAGTATTGTTGAGAAATATTCTCGTACTAGATTAAGCTTTTAGATTCTATTTTAGTGTGGCTTCGGAGCCTACGATCTTTTTGCCTACCAATATCTCCTCACTCCTACTTTTTTTTGTTTTTTGATGAAACAAAAAGAAAAGAGAAGGATAAATCCCGATGTAGCTATCTTTATTGGACCCAAACCCCGTCAGACTATGTTCGATTCGGACCACAATTTTTTCGCGTACCCTCTTCATCATTGGTGAGTACGTCAACCTGACATCACTAAGACACCGGAGTAGTGCGCTCTCTTACCATCCCAATCATGTATCATAGAAAAATTTCTGGATTTAATCGAGTCACTCGCGAAGATCATGTCTGGAACCCATGACTGGTAGAAGGTGAGGCTAAGCCTCACTCCTACTTATTGATTCGCATGTCCCCTCTCACTATTGAGTTCATCTATCCCTTTCAAGCTCTACTTGTGAAAGGAAATGTCAAGGAATAATCAATCAGATATTAGATAGGTTAAAGGTTTTTTTATAGTACTTATATACTCATGGGCCTATAGTTAGAGCGCATGATAGCCGCCACAAGGATATGGATGGTTATCAAGCAAGATGGCCTTACGTGTCATATAGACACGGTGGAATGCTGTTAATAGTTGTCCATCTTTTGATAACGGTCATTAAGTGTTATACAGACCACAAATCACATAGGGCCGTCCTAGGGTCGAGTTCCAAATGGTGCTAACCGTGGAAGATTAGAAGTAAATTCCCATCACTCGTCCAGCAATTTGTTTATTATTTTGAGGATTCTTCATTTTATTTCCTTTGTCCGGGTCGGTCTGCTCAATCTAAGCATGAAAAGATCCACATCTTTCCCTCTATTTGATGGATTCCATGGTAAAACGAGAGAGCCAAGAGAGTTAAAAAGTGGTGTAAGGTGAATGCTTGATGTTGATACCATGATGATATTGTTATGTGCATTTTCTAAAGGTGAAGTCCAATGTTTAGAGAGAGTGTTTCTCCAGCATATATATGCCACTGCCCACTGGCAGTCAAACGTGCACGGTCCCTGGCGAGTAGTTTTGGAGAGGATAACCGCTCTAGTCAATTTCTATGTGCAATTAGAAATAAAGGAGGCAGTTACTAATATGATATTGTTCTTTTAGATTGATATATCATTAATTTTTATCATTGTTAGCTATAATCATCTTGCTTGGGTCTTTTTAGACAAGAGACTATGCAAGCAAAAAAATAATATATGTGGAATTGTTATACAACATAATACAACTTCGTATGTATATATATATATATATATATAACATTTTATTTTGGTTACATTTATATATTTGCATTCGTTTACCATCCTCAGGGTTGTGTAATTCACCTTGCAAACAAGCAACCGTGACATTTTGCACTGAATACAACTTTGTACATGATATCCTTATTTTACGTAGTACCTTTTTTGGAGTGTAACGCAATTCCTATATGTCATCATGTACTAACTGTTGTCCAGTAGAAGATCATATGAAAAATCCTCACTGACACTAAAACTAATCTTTGTTATCTAATAAGGATTTTTTAAATTGTAGAATGTCATGGAATTACATTTTTTCTTGAACAAGGCCGAGAACCAATCCATGAGCTTGACATTTGAAGAGGTTCTATTATTGAATGGATAATCAAACTTTTCAAAGTCATAAGCTTTAGTGATTAATGGGTTATATAGGTATGAAAGCATAGCTCAAGTGGGACTACGATTCTTGCATAGAAAACCTGTCATGGTTTCAAGTTCTTGAAGCTTACGGCAGAGAGAACCCATATCACCCTAGCAATATCAAACAAGAATGATGACTTGGCCAAACAGGTAGGGAGAATTGAAGAAATTAGCAAAAGGCTTTTAACATTAAAGAGCTGCTTACCTTCGAGTAAGTTTCAAGTGGCTCATACTACATCCATAAACAGAAAAGTAATTAGGGTAATTAATATAAATCTTCTTTCAGCTCCTTGCAGGTAAACAAAGTTCAATTTGAGTAGCCCAAGACAAGGCTCTCGGATCCATCCCGAACCACCAGATTTGAAACGTATCGTACCAACCCAGATCGGTCAAGAACTGATACGATTCGGTTTGAAAAATGATCCAAAATTTTACACCGTTCAAAAATCTCATACCAAACCGGTACGGTATCATACAAATACATTCTATCTAATTCAATTCGATTTGGACTAGAATTGATCGAATTTGAATCAGGTTCAGATCCGATTCAGGTCAAACAAAAAACCATAAATAATAATTTTTTTAAAAAAAATTATTATGAACCTAATACGATACACGATACGGTACCGTACCAATCAATAACCGATATAGGATCCAGTACTGGTTCGATATTCCTTAGTCTGAAGATTGTAAGAACTCAATACCAAATAATTTCCCATACTTACAATCCAGATCAACAGAAATTAAATCATACGCCATGGATTTTCATAAAAAGAAACCTAGGCACTGCTACCAAGGCACAAGGTTAGTCGCAGAAGCTCCTAATACAAAAAAGTAGATACACATCCATTGTTTTCAGCTCTCTGCTATTATCAACTTTAAATTGAATAAAACTAAACACAACTCTGTTCAGGATATTAAACACAACCTATGTCAGTAAAGCCATGGTACAAAGCTAATATATCGATAAAGTATTAGAAGGTAATGGCAGGAGATTTAACTAGCATGGTCACTAGCCACCTCAGCCGAGAAGCTTTAAAATTTCCAATTGGTAATAGTCAAAAGGAAACTAGAAATCTCTAGTCTGCATTTTGATTCTTGATTACATAGTGTTTCTCAAAGAAAGTTTTAGGCTCAAGCTTGTGTATCATGTTGCAGTAGCAGCTTAGACTATACACCACCAACTTCAGAAAATTTCAGTTCATATCATAGATTGCACCAACAGATATAGAGCAATCATAAAAAGCAGCTAATATTGATCTTGATGTTGGACAAGGCAAAACATCCTTTAAAAGTCAGCAGATGATTGTTTATTAGCATAGGGCTTCTTCAACAATAATTATTTTCATTTGATGAGACAGACTGCTTATTTAAATGGTTTAAGAGTACATGCAAGACTGCTGATTTCCCCAATTCCAAGGGATATCTGAACAAAAGAAAAGGCAGAAAAACAGAGACATCCAAATTAAAGCATATCACTATCATACAGAATGTCTACCTGGCTACCTGCTTTCAGAATTTTCTAGACACCAAGAAAGCACATCCTGGGTGGCAAAAAGAATGTGGCATATGTACATATCTAGACCCACATAAACAACAATATTTAAGTGATGGGGGAAAACCAAATTTGCTGATATAATTTGACCTGTTCCTGTTCCTTCATTGAAAAACAGAGCCTCAAAGAAGCTCACCCAGCACCGATGCTGCAACCCTCTTTAATGATGCGGATGCTTTCAGTAGGTCAGACTCGGAATGACCTGCTGAAACAAACAAGCGGATGCCAACAGGAAGGCGACATTTGTCAAGAGTAGACCTTTTCAAGGTCACAATGAAAACTGAATCTTCTTTCAAGACCTGTTAAAGAAAAAGGATTATCAGGAATAATGATTTAGGATACTTTAGAATCCAATTTCTTCTTGAAATAGTGCCATCCATCAGCTTACCCTATCTGCAATAGTGTCGAGAAGCTGCAAGTCCGTCTTTACTGAGCCTGTTGATTTTTTAAGTTTCAAAAACACGATAGGTGATAAAGGATGGCTAGTGATCATCAGTCCTGGTACATCAGCCAAGCCTGCACTTTCCCAAGATGACAAAAAAATGACAAGAAGTTAGACTTAGCCTCTGATATCCAGCAATAAAAGCTTTTGTTGAGCTTACTTGCTCATCACATAGAAAATAGGAGGTAATCTTCATATTATTGCAATGTAGTTTACTATTCTTAGATCAAAATAAATGTCAGAATCTTGTACTATGATCAGACTGGAAAGTCCAGTAGCATTTCTCATGACAATCAGCACAAAGTTATGAGCAAGCAACCATAATGAACAGCAAAAGTTCCCTGGTGGTAAAGAATGCATTTACTAGCATATTACATCATATATGATAAAATAAGTTTGCAAAGCATCAATCAGAGAATCTTGTTGAAACTATGTCAACCATATGATAATGAGGTCATATTGAAGCCTAATTTCTTCCCTCAACTAATTAGTTGCTAATGAAAAGCAAGCAATGTTTGTGAGTCTCTCTGTCAAGGAAACTAGCCAGCTGATTGCTTGTGCTAGCCAAAGATTCAAGCGTTGATGACATGGGGCATGCCATTTCAAAAGAGGGCAATAAATGAAAAGGAAAAAGAAAGGGTCCTAATGGCCGTCCTAATGCCCCTTTTTAATTAAAATTATACTTCATAGGTAATCTGCTAACTTGTGCCAGGTGCTGGTACAATGGGCTGCCACTTGAAACCTTGGTGCTAAAACAGTAGAGACCAAGCATAAAGAGCGGTTAACCAAATCCATGCTGAATCCAGAATTCTTCAAGTACATACAATATCCAAATCCATGCAGAGAAGGAATTACAGAATGGAGTGAAGAGGCGACTAGGGCAAGGAAGAGAATGCCCTTTTTGCTTGGCCACCTTGCACGTTTGTGGTACGAACTTATTGCTCTAGGTAAGCTTCAAATAAGTTTGGTATCTAACAGATTATGGGTTGTTCCAGCTCCATATAGAGCACTGAGAAATCAATTTCTACAATGAATTTTTGATTGCTGAGGTTGACAGTATTGAATGGATCAAGAATATACATTTGCAACAGATGCTTGAGCTTTTTCTACAAATATTTTACTAGCTTATGATGTAGTTTCATCAATAAGTGCACCCTACATTTCTTACCATGTGTCAAGAAAGCATTAAAACCACTTATAGTCAATGTCATACTTTATTTAAGAGACTACATTTTAGTGAGAGAAGAACCAGTCACCAGACAATATGGGGTAGTTGCTGTAGTATTTTCATGTGATTCTCGGCAAAATAAATCAAAGATAGCATCTATATAACTTAGTATCTTGTCAAATTCCTTGTTACAAAAAAGCACACCTTTCTGTAGTAAAGCAATATTGCTCCTGAGTGTTTCAAGGACAGATGGATTTTCCTCCAAGTACTCAACTGCAGTAATTGCCGCACTTGCAAGATAGGGAGGCAAAGATGCAGAAAAGACATAACCAGAGCTACTGAGACGCTGCAAATGCAAAATTTGTTTAGTAAAGAGCCAAGCCTACAGGATAGTGCATAATGTAACTTTCTATGCTCCAAAATCACTACAGAATAATTTCCAATAACTGATCAAATATTGATTTAATTTGCATATACCTGGTGATCAACAACTCTGACACTTCCGGTGCAAAAGCCTCCATCAGTTGCTAAGGCATTCCCCATACCAGCCGTTATTATATCAATTTTCTCAATCTGCATCAACAGACAAAATTGAGAATGCAAAGAAATAGATATAGAAGCAAGGCAGATAGGACAGGAATCCTAAGACCTACCGGAACCCCACAATATTCAGCAAGGCCTCTCCCAGATTTTCCAAGCACACCAAATGAATGGCTTTCATCCAACACAAGCCGGAAGCGGTGTTCCTCTTTCAGTCTAACAATCTCATCCAATGGTGCTATTTGACCAGAATTCTGCATTATTCATAAGCATGACAATCTCCTTGAAGTAAGAAAATGGACTCTGACTGGCCAATTTTTTTTCTTTAACGAATAGATTTCAAGATTTGGAACTTATAACATGGAAATGGACAGAACACTAAACTGAAAATGCCATGCAGAACAAATTTCAAAATTATAAGATAGAAGGGGAAAATATAGAGCCTTTGACTGCAGCAATTAAATCTAAAATGCACTAGAATTTGCATTCATAAGGTCAATTGTAGACATAAATATAACAAATTCCACAAACTATAGATTTTTTTTTATTTTAAAGTACAGAATGTAATATGACTTAATCAGAAGAGAGGTCCGTATCAACATTTCAGGAAGAGAATGAGTAAAGAAAACAATGATATAATGGTTAAACCAAAAACCTCAAAATGGCAGGTGAGAGTTTATATTTTCACTTTGTTACCTAAATTTGTGATGATTGAGAGAATTATTTCTCAGTTGTGGTGGATGTTGAGAAGATTAGAAAATATTGACAAGTTATAAGGAGTATTACGTTCTGATGCATAAATGACAAACTACTTTATTTCCTATGAAATTGCTATTAAAAGGCAAAAAAGTGAAAAATTTACAGCTTACAAGTATAGAATGGGCATTTGAAGAATATTTGAGTGCCACCAATAGGGCAAAAAGGCTTCAGACAGCCACAAAAGGGCAGTGTCAACCATCATATTGCCAGTCCATTTCATCAATCTTGATGGATGGCTGTGACATAGTGCACATGCAAAAACATTTACTGGGTGTACAATCTAAATAGATAGCTTTCACTATATTCATGTACCTTTTGTATAAATAAATGCAATATCTCAACACTGGATGTAGAGATTTTTGCTGGGTGATACTGATCTAATTCACATCATTGTTTAAGAGCATACTCTATACTTCTTATGCACCATAAAATTAATGTTGATTATAACTTTTTTAACCCTTTACACATAAAACACCTTCTACTGATTTGTTTGGTAACAAGGATGAATTTTATTATATTACACTTGCACTTCCTTCAGTTTCCACAAATACTTGCTAAATATCCAGAGGTTTACCAACCAAAGATGGAGGAATTTTAAGCAAACTAAGTGACTTCCAGACATTCAATAACATTCAATAACTTCTTTTCTTGGCCAAGAAGGGTGCATGGTCTAAATAGATAGAAGGCCCAATTATTTCACCAGAAGTATAAAGAAATCAACATACGCACCTGGTATACAGCTTCAACAACAATGTAGCGCCGTATCTTTTCTGCTCGCTTATTTCCACGAGTGATTTTATTCAAGGTGCTCTCCAATGATGCCATATCATTGTGCTTGAAATAAACAACAGTACTTCTTGACAAGTAAAGTCCATTTTGCACTCCCCAGTGAACACCCTCATCACTGTTAATTCAATTATAACATTTTATATGTTTTGTAGGAAAATATAAGCATTCATCGAACATTAACATTGTATATATGATTTCTTGTGGCACTATAGTGGCAGACTAAGAAAAACAACAACTGCTATTCAGACAAAATTCAGCTACTGTTACAAAAACAAGCTAAAAAAAGTAGTACAGTATGCTTTAGAATAACATGGACAAGAAACCCTATGTTCCTTGGAAAAGATTCTTTATTCCAAAACTTGTATAATCCTATGGAAAAAAATGAAGAGTAGCAATGAATCTTTAAGATTTCATCTGATGACAGTTATTCTATTAGTTTCAAATTCTGTACCAATTCAAAATTTGAATCTTAAATCACCTAACCAAGAATTCTGAAAAATCAGAAGATCACCTTCCCTAAAATTTTGGAAACAACCAAAAGTATAAATGCATTGTGGCAACTCAGGTATACCATAAAAATAACAGATCATTCACCCATATTACTGTGCTGAACTACACTACCAATTGCCAGGGCAATCTAATGTCTAATAATAAAATCATCCAGAAATACTTATGTTCTAATTTTTTTTCCAATCAAATGTTGCAAATACTAAACACGAAGAGGTATACTTACGCAACAATGATATCTCCTTTCTTGCAAAAAGCTGGAATAACGCTGAAGATGGTAGAAATCCCATAAGAATAGAGAACAGAATCTGGGGTTCCCAGGAACTTTGAAATTCTGGTCTCACAATCAAGGTGGGCATCTACAAAAATGCTAATAATTAGAATGGAACTTCTTTTTCATAAATATTCAAGCGATGATAAAGAAACAGTACTCACCAATTGTCCCGTAAAAACCACGAGGACCACAAGAACCAACGCCATATTTCTCCACTGAAGTAATGCATGAATCCTGAGATAGATTCAAATTAAGATAACCATATGAAAATGATACCAACAAATCAGTAATATGGAAAGTGAGAAGGTTAGGTTTTGCTCACAATTATCTTCTCATTGCCAACCAGTCCAAGATAATTTGCTGATGCAAAGTTCACAACTTCTTTCCCACCAATTATACTGTGGGGCCCAGCAGCACTGCACAAAACAATAACCAATGAGAAGCTGTAAAATCATGCATCTTTATAATACTTCAACTTCTATACTAGCCTACTTGTCTCTTTCAGCTCAATCACAAGGGGAAACATACTTATTCCTTTCTTGGTCTAAATAAAATTGTTTTCCCTGAAAGAAGACAACCTAAAGGTCAATTTTGGTTGAGGCAAAGGAAAAGTGTCTCTTAGAGTGCATGTTCTTCTCTCTATCATATCCATTGAAATTTTGTTAACTAAGATAAGAACCTGAATCCACTAAATCCCTCACAATAGTGTCTTGGCGATCCTAGATGGGTGTGTCCAAATCCTTGTTGGATTGAACGCCTCGATTCAGCACCTGTAAGAAGTCCTGAAGAAGCCCAGGATGGGTGAAAGAAGGCCCAATAAGGAGCCTAGCCCAAGAGAGAGAGAAAAAAAAAAGATTTCTGGCTCGACCCACAGGCTGCTCGAACCCGCAGCAGGCCGGCCCGAGCACGCGGACCAGCAGTGCGCGTGTGGGCGCATGGCCCAAGCCCAAACCCTGTTGTTTTTCTCCCTCCTTCCCCTGTGTACATGGTGCACAGATCTTGACGCGACCCAATGGGCGCATGTTGATTGTGCTTGGATCGGATGGCCATGGTTTGATCCGATGTGATAAGTGGATCGAGCATGATTTTTGGCACATATCAAGTCTAATCAATCGCCGGAGCTAATTTGAAGTTCGACTAAAAATTGGAGGGCTACAGGACTCCAATTTGGACGTGGTTTGGATTGTTGAACTTCTGGTGAGATTCTCTTTGTAGCAGAGACTATAAATCCATGAGCACAGAAGTAAGCTGGGCATGAGGATCAAAAGAGTGGTGAAGGATCTCCAGTTGAGAGCTTACATGAAAGGTTTTGGAATTTCTTATTGAAAGATTTGTACGAGATTGAGAGTGAAAGTTTCCAATCTTGTAAGTTTATTTTTTTAATAGTAAAACCTTGCATGTCCAATTAATTATGTTTTATTTTATTTTATTCTTTTCTTCTTTCTTGTACGGCATGGACATCAATACTCGTGATCCTGAAAACAGGGATCCGTATTCAGCACGAGTGATCCCAACATGAGTGGTACCAGAGCAAGTTGATACCTCAACAATCCTAAGGACATGGGCGTGAAATAGGAGGTATGCTAAATGAATGTTCAATGTAGAAGAAGAGCACATTAAAGAGATATTCACAGCAGCACCAACCCAGGACAACTGAGGGAAAATGATATGAGATGGTTTTGACAAGTGCAACATAGGTTTAAACAATTGAGGGAAGACAACGTGGTTATTGGGTGGATACAGTGAAAGAACAAGAATACCAAAGCGAACTTGTTAGCTGTTAAGGACAAAAGGTCCACCTAACGAATCCAAGGTTCAACAGTTTGATGGCTGAGCCTACTCTACCTGATACTGTCATAGGTCAAGCCCCAAACAATCCGAAACCTTGGGATTGACCAACTAGCACCCTATTCTCTGATGTTAATCTTTAAAGCCTACAGCACCTTAAATGCATTCCTCGTGCCAAATTATGTTATCAATTTGAATATTTCAGTTGACCATTATTTGTTTCATCATTTTCCACTAAGACTTCAGTGAAATGTTAGACCTGCAAAGATTGCAGTACGATCCATCATATGTATTAAAGAAAGAAATCTTCATCCAAAAATCAATGTGCTTAAATGTAAAACCATTCATAATCGATACCCACAAATGTTGCTGTAGACACATCAACAACTCAAAAGGGGGCCATTTAAACATAGAAAATGAAATCTCAAGGGGCCAATCTTATTCACCTCTCCAAAATAGGAGGTTGAGCTAGCATTTCCTCTGTGATAGGTGGATGAAGAGACTCTGGGACCCATTCTTCACAAAGCTCATCTATTTCCTGCAGTTTGTGATATAAGATTATTCAAAATGTATAGTAACAACAAAGTCACGATCAAAGGGTCAATCAGAAGCTACTTTTAAACAATAGATAGTGATGCATTCCAGACGAAATTTAAAGGGGAACCAAGAACAAACATCAATTTGATTAATTTACAATTTCCAAGCTAATAGCAAACCTTCTCAGTCAGTGGCTTTTTGGGGGGCTTGTAGCTCTTCCGTGTGAGCTGGAATAGTATGACTACGATCAGGAGCACTTCAATAACCAGATGCCCTTCAATCACAAAAACACCAACATAAACTCAATTCACAACCCTTTCTTCCCCTTCCGGTATAATTAGAAATGGAAACCAAAGCGAAAATTCTATATCGTTTGACCAACAGGAACTATAGAACTCACCATCAATATGAACCCCAAAAACAACTGCCCTGGCAAGTGGAGCATCAAATGCCGCTGACATCCAATCTAGTACCGTTGCCGTGACATTCATAACAGCCGACGCCATCGTTCTCTGCTACCGCAAAGAGCTCCAATTGCCAAACTATATGCAATTTTATGCCACTGAGTCGAAATCCAACCACTTGGTGATTATCCAATGCAAATCTCAGCTCGGTTTTGCTTTCCACTCTCAACAATCTGAGAAAATGAAATCAAAATGCGTCCTTTAAACATCATTTGCATCGATAATGAACAATTCCCCCCATCTAGATGCCCACATCCACCCGTACTAAGTTTAACAACAAGTTAATTAGGAAAGGAAAGGTATCAATAATAGACCAACCAGATCCAAAAATAACAAAGGGCTACAAAAAATAGAGAGAAGGAAGAACCTTTATTCCTCAGAATCTTACATAAGTCTTCTACCTTTCAACACCCAAAAAAAGTTTTTCCAAATGATATCGGAGAAAGCACGCACAACCAAAAAAAAAGCATTAAGAAGAATCAATACCCTAAAATTCAAGAAAAAAAAAAAGGGGGAAAAAAACAAATTTTACAATTCAACACCAAAAAAGTTATGGTTTTTCCAAAAGCTCTCAGAGAAAGCACGCACAACCAAGCATTACAAAGAATCAAAACCCTAAAATTCAAAAGGAACAAAAAAAAAAAAAAAAAAAAGGAAAGCAAGAGAATTCGGACAAAGACGGAAGGTGCGCAACGGAGGAGGCGCAAGGGAAAAAAGCGCTCACCTGCGATACCCTAAACCTAATCGAACCGCTTGGGATTTGCCCTCCGAGATCTGTACCACAATAAAGCAAGATATATATACACACATGGAGAGATTCTAAAGAGGAAACGTTCAAACGGAATTCCTGCGGCAGGATGGGGCGCGGTCATCATTGGAGAGCTTGACGGCGATTCAGAGGTCAAAGCTCGAAATTTTATTCCCCAATGACGGAAACGCCATCGGACCTCAAGCTCTTGACCAGAATCTTTTCTCCCGTCGGGTAGGGGAAGGAGAAGGGCATTTCAGGAAGTCAGCTCTAAAGGTGGTGGCCAGCGCGACAACAACCACGAGGAAGCGTTTCTCATCTGGAGTTCATAATTTTATCTTTACGATGAAATTGCTTATCCTCACACTGTTTCCTGCGGTATTACCCCACGGCGGATGAGCATCGATGCTTCAGTGGGTACAGTTGGGGGGATAATAAGGAGTTGGGTGGTGCTGGGCATGCCACGGTGGATTAGAAAAATGGGTTTGATAGGGCCCTTGGGTCCGAGCATCTCATCTATGCTTCGGTGGGTACAGTTGTAGGGGATAAGGAGGAGTTGGGTGGTGCTGGGCATGCCACGCTGGATTAGAAAAATGTGTTTGATATAGAGCTTTGGATTCGAGCATCCCGTTTTACGTAATCTATAATATCTGTTTAATGTTCATTTGAAATATATATATATATATATATTTGTTTAATCGTTGTTGAAAATTGAACGCAACGGGTCAGGGTTCGATGGATTTGACCTGACCGGCTCTCTCGCTCTCTCTCTCTCTGTAACTCGGTTTTTATCGCACGACTACAGAGTTAAAAACTCAAAACCACCCATCAGTGATGATGGCCGTCCAAACCGTCCACCGGCTCTTGAAAGCGACGGGCAGCTGCCGCTTTGGTCAGCGGACCGTGTCGATCGGTTCAGAAATTGGAAGACACAGAGGTCCTTCCTTGCATGTTAAAAATATTGTTGAGACTTCCACCGCCGTCGTTATAACCAAGGAGCCTATTCATTGATTTATAAGGGGTCACTTTCTTGTTCCTCCTAAGCTAAATATTTGAAGGGAGGTTTTATGCTCGCAGAGTACAAAGGCTTTCGATACGTGGACCTGAGGACTCATACATCATTGCCCGATAAATGCGCAAAGTTGAAAATTCCTCTCACCAAACCGGGTGAGATTGAGTTGGTGGTTGGAATACATTGTACCACGCTGCAAACGAGCTGAGCTATTTACCACAACTCGTGTTTGACTTAATAACAAACTCGATTAAGATCGTGAGATTAGGAAAAGAGCCGAGCTCCGTGTATATTTGAAGTTCAATCATAAATGAACTAATCATTATCGCTTTGCACTCGTGAAACAAATAGATTGCTGGATTTCAGTTTGTTAACGAGGCGTTGCTCTGGTGGTTGCATCTCTCCGTTGGATTAAGAAAAGTTGAGGGTTTGAAAAAATATTGGGCGGGTCACATCCCTTTCCCTATATCGAGAAAAAGAAAAAAATATTTTAATCTTGGATTGATAACAAACTGAGAATGGACACATTTCACGTTTTTTTTTTTTTTTTTTTTTTTTTTTTTTTTGCATATATACATTTCTGAATATTTAAATTTATATAAATTTTTTTTAAATTGATATTTATATGTATATCTTTATAAAATATTAGCTTGTAGGTAAATCCTTTATATATATATATATATATATATATGCCAACATCATCTAACATTATTAAAAAGTTATGATTTGAAGTTAAAATGACCAAAATACCCCCCTTTTTTGGCTAGATGTATATAAAAAGAAAATTTTATGAGGGTATATATGTAAATACAAATTTTTCGATGATATTTATATAAATTTGAATATTTAGCATGAACAAATTTAATTTTTATCTATTTCATCCGGATAAATTCGAACCCTCTTACTCTATAATATAATAACATATTATATAATATGACAACATAAGGTTGATATTATATAATATATTATATATTAGAATACTATATTATATTTTATTTTTGGATAAAGATGGGATGACTGATCGGAATCTTGTTTATTCAATAAATAAATATACAAAAAAATCTTAGACAAAGAAAAGAAGGATAGGAAGTGAACTGGGAAAAGAATTACAAAAATTATTGTAAACCAAACTAGCTACTAAAAGCAAGGGCTTAATAGAGATTAACAGCTAACATAGTTTTTTCTTGTAAAACTTTTTGTAGTTTTCTAAGAGAAAGCAAACTTCATACATGCCACTATCATGCCTTGATCACATCCTCCAATAATTCTCTTGGCTTTAAAAATGGGTGGCATTAGCATTTCTCGTACCTTCCAAATGTTTCAAAGTAAGAAAATTATTGTAGTATCCTGCATCTTCTGTTTCTCTCTTCCAATACTAATTACCTCCTCTTTACCCATGGAATATCGATGCTAAAGGCTCAAAAAAGATAGAGATGCCAAGCTAGGAAGGAGACCTGCCTGGTCTTCCTTGATCTAGCAAAACAAACTCCGGTAAAGTACTTGACGAGGCAAGCTTTAGTAACTATTTGGCACGGAAAACTTTGATAAAATGCCCGGCATGTAAAACTCCGACGAAGTACTTGACTTGGCCTACAAAACTATGGTTATGTGCTCAGCATTATTTGATGAAATGAGGATCTGGTTGGTCACTCTTAGTAGTATTGATGAGCAAGAGTATGAGTTCGATGCCAAAGAGATCTCTGGGAAAAGAAGAATGGAAGAGTTTGGCTTGTCATCCCTAGGAGCGGCAATGAGAGGGAGTGTAAGTTTGAGAAGGACTACCCAATGAAAGGAAGAAAAGAAGAGTCGAACCGGTCATCCTTAGGAGTGGTGATGAGAGGGACTAAAATCGATAGCCAGAAGATCTCTAATAAAGGAATGAGGGATGCCAATGGTGAAGAAGGGAGTCAAGGGAATGTGCTTGGCATTGTTGACCAGTTTCGAAGGCCATCTAGTCATGGAAGGGAACAACGATGAGATCTTTGATGAAAGGAGACCGGCAATGAAAGCAATGGAGAAAAATTGAGATGAGGGTCAAGAGAAATTAGGTTTTTCATGGAATTGGATATGTTGGAGATCACGAGAGGACAATATATGATTCGAGAGTCAAGTAAAAATTAAAAATTGGTCGGGTGGGTTCTAACAAAATTTATTAATCCGTTATCTATTTTAAAAGATAAAAATGTAATTTCATAATTCTTATTAATTTTTAATTTAAAGAATATGTTTTGGCTAATGGTATTAGAGTGCCTTATGTGGAGAATATTTATATAAAAATAAAGTTTTATGAGGGTATACATGTAAATATTATTTTAAAAGAACATTCAAACAAATTTAAATATTTGAAAGGGTATACACAAAAAATGTATAAAAATTAAATTAGGATTTTTGTATATACCCTCCTAAATATTCAGATTTATATGAATATTCTCATCAAATTACTATTTGCACATATATCCTAATAAATTTTTTTTTTTTTGCACATCTATCCATGAGGATATTTCGATCATTTTAATTTTAAACCATTATTTTTTTAATGATATTAGATGATATGGATACATATGTAACAAATTAAAAAAAGAAGGACATACATGTAAAATAAGTATTTTTTGAAGTTATATATATGTAAATACCAATTTTAAAAAGGTATTCACATAAATCTAAATATTTAGAAAAATATACATGCAAAAAAAAAAAGACTCTAAAAATAATGAAGTGTAATTTACAAAAATTCTGTGTCCATGACATTAATTGGGAAGCATTTTTTTTAAAGTATGATAAATTAAGAAGTATCTTTTACAAGTGAGAAGCACAAGTTGCTATAATATTTCAAAAATGATAACCTATTCATAAAAAAGATTTTTTAAAAAAAAATTATATATAAATGTTTTCGAGAAAACTTTTTAAAAAATAGAAACAAATTAGACATGTCCTTTATACTCGATTCACTTGGTTCATTTCATTTACATTCCTAGCATAACAGAGAGAGAGAGAGAGAGAGATTGAGAAGAAAATATGCATGGATCCATGCAATGTGGTGCTGGAGGATGCAGTACATCCATGAATGCCATCCACTGCGGGATGGATAACCGTCAAATAACTTGTACAACGAGCATTGCACAATCCATGTGCATGGCCATCCATCCTACAATAGACAGCATCCATGGATACATTGTATCCTGCGATGCTACGCGTGTACGATGAAGGATATGTGCTCAAAACAAATTGGTGCATATTCTTTCCTCATTGATATAATCTCTCAGCATTTTATAGGATTTATGCTCTTGTAACAACATTTTGTATGCTAAAATGGTTTATACTACTTTACAAGATTAGGTGGCACCACGGTCCATAGGATATGATTTATTATGACATTCAAGACTTGTTTCGAGGGTTGGGTGTTGGATCCTCGTACACACATTCTTTCGGTAATAAAAAGATATGATGATATGATAGTAAAGACTTTTACCATCAATAGTCCTAGCGAAAAATCCATGATTGGCCATCATGGTTTAGCTATTCTGATCAACGACTTTTATTCTAGAGTTCGTATTTCATGGTAGATCTTAGAATAGTTTATTTCAGATTATTTTTTTTCTAATCTGGTTGATCATACCGCATTAATTGTACTGGAATAAAATTGTTATTCCAGATTTCTAACCAAACATGAATCTGGAATAATAAGGATGAATAACTATTTTCTGAGAATTCATATTCCTTTTCCAGAAATAAATTTTGGATATTCAAATACCAAGGATCTCATTATCCCCGTTCTCTTGACCCGAGATCTAATATTATAACCGAAGAACATCTGCTTTTAATAGAAAGTTCGACTAAAAGAAACTTTACAATCAAAGCTCATCATGCTAGTTCATTTACCTGTTCTTCCTAAAGAGAGGGTTTTCCTTTATGCCATGGCTCTAACCAGTCTCTTTTTTTTTTTTTGGTAGAAAGTAAGCAATAGCTTCATCAGGGGATGAAAGATATCAAATGAGTACCAGGTACATAGTAAAAAATAGAACAGAAAAAAGGTACAAGACAAGCATCAGCAGGGAACCATTTTTACGGAATAAACCAAAAATACAGTTGTAGCATCCCAAAGCTGAGATCAAGTAAACTCGTGAACCTCCCATGGTAGATATTTCCAAAACAGCACTGAAACTCCATTTTGTCCATATAGCATCGGGAACCAGTGGAAATAGAGTGACCTTGATACAGAATCCATCCATTAACATATTGAAGTTAAAAGAAGCCATGCATAATATAGCCCACTGTTTGGAATGAGTTAGATTACATCGCCAAAGCACCAATTTGAATATGCCTCAGAATTGAAATCTAACCGTGGCTCCTGCAATCAGTTAACTGATAGGCACAGGAAAGCTGCTGCAAATTAAAGAAATAAACAGAGGAGTTGCTTCTGCAATCAGATAAGAGTAGAAAGTAAAAATTAATTACTGGAGCAATTTTTGCAAGCAACAAGTCCAAAGAAAGAAGATACAGTATCGAACTCAAACATTCCAAGGCCCATGCTGCAGTGAAGAATAGAAATATAGCTCATGCTGAGACATTCCCACCAGTAATATTCCTTGTATTCCTGTAGGAAGAAAACAGAACATAGTCCAAAATCCATAACTTTCCCCATTGGTTTTGCATGAGCAGAAAATCCATATGATCCAATCTCGATGGATGAAACACTGAAGCTTGGAGATGCGTCCTGGGTGTTATAATCTAATTTTGCTGGAATGTATGTATATAATCTTCAAAGATGATGGAGTTAGCATGACACGCAAGCTTTGTCAAAAACCAGAAAAGAATACGTAATAACTGAGGTATGTGGACACATTCTATTAAATCACCATGACTCTTGAACAAATGTCTGCTATCGATATTATATTAGGCCAGACTGACCGAGATACAAGAAAGCCATAAGTAATAACAGAAGTCTGAGGCCTGTTGCAATATAAAATAATTATCTTTTTTTTTTTTTTTTGATAGAAAAAAAGGGATAGGAGGGATAAATCCATGTGTAGCTATCTCCGCAGGTTCCCATCCTGCCAGGTAATGTTCGATACGAGACACTCAGATTCGCGCAGCCTCTCTTCACCTAATGGTGAGTACGTCAACCTGACATCAATAATACGCCGACCAGTAAATTAAAATAATAATCTTTGAAAAGCATGCAACTGATATTGGGAACAAGGCAAATACCAGATCTTGTGGCTACTGCATAGAAGGCCCTTGCACATATATAAATGAATAAGCTCTTGAACTTTGAAAAAACATATGATCGAGCAAATCAAAATTAAGCATCATATAGGAACAATTCTGAATCTTGGAGGATGAGCTAACAGTATATATTCCTTTAATACTGATAAATATATTAGCCTTCAAATTGTCGCACCATATCCCATCAGTACAATCTTCCTTTGGCACATCATATGGGAAAAGGTTAGAGGTAATGACAGAGCAACTCTATGATAAAGTATGAAAGTTGAAAATATGAGACTCAGAATCAGAAATCCAGCCCCCCCCCCCCCCCCCTACTTTACCTGAAAGTCCTCGGGACCCAGAAATTATGGTTTCTAGCCTATCAGGCATGAAATTATAAGAGTCATCATTTGGGTGAGCATCAAAATGGTAATAGAGGCTGAAATCCCAACATAGATTGATAATACTGGTTCTGGTAGAAAAATGAAGACATTAATAACAGTAATAAACATAAATAAATCCCTTCAACTTGGTAATAATACAGCAAGAAGTGAAACAGATAGCTATATTTCCCGGCTATGAAGCTAACATTCTAGATCAATAAGCAACATTCATGGCACATTAAGCAAGGAAAATAGAAAGCGAACTCAAGACTGATGCCATAGCAATCCTCCCAACATGTCAGCATGTTAAATAAATCTGATCACTGATCTAGGAATATGTATGTAGCAATGCTAATATTTGCACAAATGTTAGTTAGCCACATCATCGTTCAAATGAAATACCATAAAAATCAGTCCATAGCTGCCAGGTTCGGGTGTACCGGATCTTTGTGATGAATGGGGAACAACCCTTAGGAACATATGATGCTAAGAAATCAGCAGCTTACTTGGTTTCATGGTAAACATGATGAAAGATTATCGAGTGTAAAAAAAAAAATTCATGATAAAATATCCTATAATAATGGATTTACAGGAGGATTCTTGATATGGTTTGTTGTCATTCACCTAATCATCGTTAAAGAATCACGTTCCACTGACAGATTGCTGATCTGTAGTTGGAATAAAGTATTTTTATCCCATTCCAGGCTACTATAAGCTTAGCATTTGGAATATTTGTTTTGCAGAATCATTTTACCTTTTGCTCAAATTAATACTCCCCTGCTATTACGAATAATATATACTACAGAAGTACCGTTAAGATAAATAGAAGCATCAAAATTCAATTTGAGAATATTCATGGATGGGGGAAGCCAACAAACGGGTTTGGGGCAACTAGATTGATGTAATTGAGGGTTTCGAGCTTCATAGTTCTATGACTGGCTCTCATATTGATTGGTATCGAGATGTTCTTTGTTTAAACTGTGATAAACAACAATGCTCTTGATGACTTGTGTAGGGGTCATAAAGGTGTTTTGGAAAAGTCTTTCATTCTGGACCTTTCAGATAAGCCAAGCAATATAAGCAAGAATATTTTTGGTTTCCCTCTCTGCTTGGAAATTAGATAGTAAAGTTTCTAATTTTAGAAAAATTAAAAATTATTTCCAAACTGTCAAGTAATTGACTGCTAACAATCTTGAGCAAATTCACATTCGTAAATAATATGCTCACATTCTTTAATTAAGGTATCATAAAGATCATAAAAAATTTATTCCTTATTGATGACACCTCTATGGCATAGGAGTTGCTTGCATGGAATTTTACACCTTAGGAGCTTTAATAGAAGATTTTAACTCTCAAATATAGGAATCTCCATCTTCCAAAGCCAAGTAAAAGAGATATCATGTTGCTACATAGGTTGACAAAAAATTTGGTACATATCTATTTGGACTACTGAATTTTGTTTAGAAGAGCCCCAGCATAATTGATATAACCAAAGAACCATAGGAATTTGAGTTTTAATAATATTTTCCTGGGGCCTGCGACAGTTGATGTGAGTGAGAAGTCAGGATCTTCCCTTTATCTCCGTTCTACTAGCTGGTGTCTTAGTGATGTCAGGTTGACGTACTCAACATTAGGTCGGGAGAGATTGCGAAAATCTGAGCATCTCAAATCGAACATTACCTGGCGGGGTGGGGGCTTGCAGGAGTAGTTACATCGAAATTTATCCCCCCTATCCCTTTTGTTAATCAACAAAAAAAAAAACAAGAAGAAAAGAGTCACTGCTAAATCAAAATTCCGATTTCTTTCTGGGGTGAATAGATGTTGAATCTTCCAATCCTAAACATCCATATCTATATTAATAAAGATAGCTAGGTATTTAAAAGGAGCGTAGTCATCTAAGGATCATCTAAAAGAGTAATCTTCTCCCCATATTCAATCCTCCAAATGAAATGGAATATTATCTTTCAACCATATTCTATAATTTTTGTCCAGGTATGTGAATGATTGGAAGGTTTTTTATATTGATTCCAGGTGCTAACAAATCTATATTTAGCACTAATAAGTTAAACCAAAAGTGCAGATGGTTTCAAGATAACTTGAGTAGCTAGCTAACTACATAAAGCATTTCTTTTGTTAAATAAAGAGATAATATTTAACCCCCCGTAATGTTTGGAGGTGCAAATATGTTTTTATGAGACTAAATGCATACCTCGCCTCTTAATAGGATCTCCCCAAAGAAAAGCTCTAAACTCCTTTTCAAGTCTTATTAGCATAAAATTAGGCAGATGAATGATCAACATATCATAATTAGATAGAAAAATAAAACATATTGTATTAAAGTAATTTGACTGGCAAAAGATAAGGATCGCCACTTCCGACTATCAATTTTGGAAGTCACTGTCTTAGAAAGATTATTGAATTTATTTATATCTAATTTATTGCCAGATAGTGGTACCCCAAGATACTTCCAAGTCTTTCTTTTTTTATCATTTGTAATACATAATACATACTTCTTCTAACATTTCTTGGAGTGGATGGACTAAAAGTAGCATATGATTTAGATGAGTTGATGGCTTGTCTCAACGTAGTACAGTAAGTATCCAAAATAGCTTTAAGACAAATATCAATTCTGATTGTTACTTTGTTACCAAGAGCATATCATCTGCATAAAGGATATGAGAAATGTGCAGACCATTCCTTCTTGTAGTAAAGACTTTTAATAAATTCTGTTGCATTGCAAATTTAAGAAATTTAGAGAAAATATCAAAGCATAAAATAAATAAATAAAGAGATGAAGGGTATCCTTGGCAAAATCCTATATCAAGAAGGATCCAAGCAATAGGAGATTTATTGATTAAGATAGCATATTGAAAGTTTGCGATGTACAAAAGCACCATATCTATGAACTTTGGATGAAATTCAAAATATTACAAAACATGCACAACGAAAGACCGTAGAAGCTGGTCATTAGCCTTTTCCATATCTGCTTTCACGATCATAAGACCTCACATCCTTGAATCCTCGAAGCATACATTAAAGAATGCATAATTTCTTGACCAATTAGGATATTCTCAGCAATGCTTCATCACGGCACAAAATCACCATGTTCAATAGAAACTAAAGAAGAAAGCAAGGGCTGAAATCTATTAACCAAGATTAGCAACAATTTTATAGATTGTGTTACATAGATTGATAAACCGGTAATCATTAACAGTAGAAGGATTAATCTTTTTTAGAATTAAAGTAATAAAATTTTCTTTCAGCTAACCGACATGGTATCCTGATTAAGCACAAAAATAATAGCATCCAACACTTTCTTGTAAGTGATAGCTAAAAATTTTGAAAAAATGAAGCTTGAAATCTATCAGAACCAAAAGCTTTGTCAGATTGCAATTCCTTGACCATTGCTATAACCTCGTTCGCGATCGCAAGTTCTATTAAAATTTTATTTTGTGTTTAAGTAACGGTGGTAGTAGAAAAAGGTAAAGAGTCAATCTCATCCATCCCTTGACTTTGCCACCTATTTTGAAAATGAGAAAACGATATGGTTCTTATATTTTTCTCATCCCTGACCCGATTGCCATTTTGATCAATGAGGTGATAAATTATATTTTGTCTTCTTCTTACAATAGTAGAATGATGAAAAACTTTATGTAAGAATCCCCTTCCTTGAGCCAAGTTATTTTAGACTTTTGTCTACAGGAGATTTCTTATGCATGAAGATTTCCTTGGCATTTTCTTAATAGAGTCAAAAGTTGAGTGTGATCTTTTTTAGAAAAATCATCATATAACTGTTTACCTTTCCAAAAAATATTTTCAATATATTTTTTCCATCTCAATATTTCAACTTGAGTTTTATGAAGAAGTTTACATAATTTAATCAGAGGTAAACCAATAGCTTTGGATTTCTATGCCTTCAGGACTATTTATCTTATGCCATCACATTTGAGCCATATTTTTTCAAATTTGAATGGTGTCTTCCTTCTTCTATTGTAGATAGATGCAAATAGTAGAATGGAGAAATGATAAGAGGCAAATCTAGTTAGGTGCTGAAACATAGAGTCTAGAAATAAATTGATCTAACTTTGAGAAGCAAAAACATGATCAAATCTTTTCCAAACTTTAGCATTTCCAAGTTTATTATTACACTACATATATGAAGGCCCCACAAATCCCAGATCAATAAGACCTGCCATAAGAATACAATTACAAAACTCTCTAATATCCTTAGTGACTTGAAAATGTTTGCCTCCTTTTTTTTATCTTCCCTATTTAGAATAGAGTTAAAATCACCGATGACAATGAGAGGCAAGTTAACAAAGTTTGCAAAGAAAATTTGATCCTAGAAAATTCTTCTTTCAATTCCATAGGTAATAGCATAGACAATGGTCATCATCTAGACTTTATAAAGAAAATTTGATCATAGAGAAATCTTCTTTCAATTCTATAGGTACTAGCATAGACAATGGCCATCATCCAAGATTGACCAATAATAGATGAAATGATCTCAAAAACAACCTATTAGTATTCATAAAATTACCTTGACCAATTCAAGTTTCCAAGTAATGATAATATCCCTAGAAAGACCATTAGAAGTTATCATATAAATCCCCCACTTTGGTCCCATCATTCACCTCACATGGTCAAGAGCTTGAGAAAATAATCGGGTTTCTATAAAATAATATATATTAGGTTGATATTGCTACATCATATTTTTAAGATAATTTATAAAAGATAACTTAGCAGCCCTCCTACAGTTCCATACTGATATTTTTATTTTGTATTACTAAGAGACTTAGCCCCTCTAGAATCATCTAGAGAAGGCCATATAAATGAGGTATAGTTGATTACAGGAACATTAATTAAGATTGTATCAATGATAACAGGATGAAGTGATTGTGTCCCCCCGATGTACCCGTATCATTCTTTTGAGGCATATGCTATTCAATGAAAGTAGGTGAATGGGATAAATCTAATTCCAAGGATGTGTTTCCTTGTTTAGGTGCAGAATATGCCACAAGTCACCAAATCTCTCAAACATTTAGGATCTTCTTCCCTTGCTTAGGTGTGTAAAGAACCATCTGCATCCCAGGTTCCTATATTTAAATTCCCTCCTCACAGATAAGAACTTTTGAGTTTAGAAGAGAATCGGATCTAGGTGGACTCCCTTTAAAAGAAGTTTTTTACTGGCAAGCATTTTCTTTTTTTTTCATCGCACCAGAAATAGATGATTCCCTTTCTATAGAAGAGGATGAACTAAACTCCATTAATTGGATTGTGAATTCTCCTTCTTCTTTGATCAATGGAGCAAAGCGAGATCCCTTTACTTGATCATCATTTTCTGATGGATTTGCTTTAGTTAGAGATGCTTGCTTTGCTTATTTTTTATTTTGTATCCATTGACTCTGAACTTTTCCCTTGCTTTAGAGGAGTTTGAGTTCTTTTAAAGTTTCCTTGTGTTTGACTTTGCACCGATAGTCTAGTAGCTCTAATCCAAGGTCTATAAACAGATTTGGTTCTCAGTTGTTTCAGTAATTCCAAGTACTTGCAGGTCTCAGAGTCTAGGAAGATTTGCCTACATGTGTAACATATTTTCGGTAATTTCTCATAAATAAATTCCTACCATATGACATCATCATTGCCTATAATTTTTATGCTGGGGCATATACTTAAGAGACATCAATAAACACAGACTCGGGCAAAACCTATACGGATAGGTTTTTCAGTCCATTCATCCAAGAAAAGGGGCCTGCATGCAGCTGATGCTATCTTAAAAATTTTATCTTTCTCTCATAGATCAATTAATAAATCTGGCAATCGAATCCAAACCCGAGCCTGATGGACTCCATCTCGGCTAGGCTTGAAGAGAGCTGCCGCTCTTCCAAGGCTAGTAATTGACTAGGAAGGGATTGGGGACCATTCATTAGCACCTAGTCGTTTTCTTTAGATTGCAAATGGAACAATAGTATTTCTTTAGATAAAGATGAAACGGAGAGATCCCGTCAAATTCCATCAGAACTTAAGCTCCTTTTAAATAAATTCCACTTAGAAACCCCTCTCCAAAAACCTCCCAACCATGGCAGATTTGAGTTTAGTTTTAGCTTGTCTGACCTCATCATAAGAGAAAGCGATAATCTAGGAAATTTTTTTCTCCAAAGCTGCAATATCATCGTTAGTGGTTCTTGAGGATTTCCATCAAAAGTGCCTATCTCCTTGAACCACCTATGCCCAGGTTTGTCTAGCATCCACGTTATCTTTTTTTTCTCACTTTAGCTCTCATCAAATGTCCCCGATACTCTGCTTCTAGTCATAGAGAATAACCAGAGGTACCTCGTTGGATCCCTTGTTTTCTCACTTGATCTCCTGCTAAAGGTCGCCCATGCTCCACTTCTAGTAACTAAGAATGACTAAAGGCATCTCCTTGAATCCTTGGCGCATTAGAAGTCCCAGCAACCTTCAAGGATCCGATTCACCTATTTGGGAGGTCAAATGGAAGTTGTCGTGGCCCCATCTCCTATATATGACGAAGATCCGAAGCCTCTTTATGGAGTCTAAGTCTCCTAGATTTGTTCCCTTCTTTTCCAAGCCCCCTTCACTCCTACAAGGAAGATCAATGAAGTTCTTCATTGAAACCTTTCTTTTCTCACTCATCTCTGGACTCTCTCACTAGATAGACTTTTTAATTAGTCTCCTTGAACTAGCTCTTATAAGCATCGAGATTGATTGAAATAAACTATAGATAAATTACTGTCGAGTAGTTATATTCGAGTCTCCTTAAACAACATCTTCGCATGGGAAAATGGTTGCGAGCGATTACTTCGTAAGCAAATTGCCCGCCACTTCTTCCACCATCTGCAACTTTAATGGCCCTATATATGTTAGCTGATGTGACGTTCTGATTGCTTTAATTGTGAATGCTCCCGCATCCATTTCTGGTACGGTGATCTGATGACAATGAATGTACTGTTACTTCCACTATCACAAGTGGCAAGTAAAACAAGATTGTTCACCGGCTGCATTACGGATATTACTTTTTTTTAATATTATTTTTTTGATGCCCTTCTTTATCTAATAAAGTTATGTTTGGGTATTTAAATTTTATTTCTGGAATAAAAATATATATATTTAAAAATAATTAGTCATTTTTATTATTTTAAATTTTTATTTAATTAAAAAATTAATATATTATTTTTATTATAGTGTAATTAATGTAGTGTTATATTAATTGATACATAAATAAGCATCAATTTTACGAGGAACAGGAAAAAAATTCAAAAATCTAAGAATATTCTTGACCAAATTTATAAAAAAATAATTTTTTTTGGGTTGTAAGAATCTAATTTATTTTATTATCTTATGTACGTATATACATGCATATGAATACTAGAGGAATTTGATTAAAATCCTAAATTACAAAGCCTATGGAAAGTTTCGATCATATTCAATATATTTACCATACTAGCTATACACATCGACTTTTAATCGGTCGAAATCCAAGTAGTATATTTTTAATCCGATGATCAAAAATAAATAAACAAAAAAATATTAAAATAACCTTTGAAGTATGATCATAAAATCCTAATATATGTAAATATATAATATTTTTATAAAATATATAAATAATAAGAGGGTCCAAGAATTTGAACCTAAAATCTTTGGATGGCTATTCACTAACTTAACAAATAAATCATAATTATCTATAATTAACTTTTTATTAATATATTTATTAAAACTCTTTTATATAAAAATCCAATCCAAAGTCCCAGCCATTATCTAACCTTCCATGTTTGATTGCTTTAAAAGCCTCCCACCAAATCAAGACCCTTGAAGATGGAAAAAATAGAAGAGATCATCGAGGAGACCGTCGGGGATAGCAGCGGCAATGACAGGAAAGAGTGAGGCGGCAGAGGCTTGAAGGGGAGGAGGCCATCAGGGAGATGAAGATGGGCAGAGGAGGAGAGTAGGGAAGGGGGAGGAAGAGGACTTGGCAGGGAGGGTAGAGTCCTACCAAACAATAGCGGTGATGGCAACGAGCAAGGTGAGGAGGTGGAGGGGGTGGGGGGTGGCTGTGGGGCAGGAGAGGACATTGTTCCATAGGGAAAACTAGTGCAACCACCACCCCTTGCTATAATTCTACTTGTAGAGCAAACCCGTGATGCTGACATCCACCGTTGGCATGCCACCCCTGCATTACTGTTCGATCCCACTTGTGATGTCTCCTGCAAATGGTCATTACCGGCATTGGGGCGATCGAGAGGAATGTAGCAGAGCGGGTGCATCTCCCTACCACTCTCGACTCGCGATGCACATTTTGCCTTCCGGTCGCTGGATACGATGAGGACGGCATTGCACCCGCCATTGTTGATCGGCGAGAGAGCTTGTCCTTCGATGATGACTTCAGGGATCTCATCATTTTGCTCCTATTTTCTTTAAATGGCATCCACTATCTCTCGATGGCAGGAAAATAAGGCAACTTCAAATAAGGTATTCTATGGGGGACCTTGAAATACCAATTCTAGCATACCAGATAGTTGACTAGAATATGAGTTCCAGGATGGCCCATCTCTATATTTGGAGTTGTTTGGGGAAATAAGCAAAATAATGACTTATTTTGAATGAAATACGGGAACCAAATACTATCCAAAGAAGGTTGGCTTTTTGACACTTACTTTAATCATTGCAATGGTGACTTTTCCCATATTTTGTGTAGAACTGGAACAAATCTAAATCAAATAGCGATATATTTATATTTATATTCATATTTTTTAACAAATACATATATATATATATATATATATATTAAATGGATATCACAGTATAGATATTAAATGATATCAAAATTTATATAAATATTTATTCTAAATGGATACAAATATGAATAGGATATCAAAGATATCCATATTTGTTATATATAGATATATATGTGAATCAAATATTAAGCATATACATGTTTGTTATAAATGGATTTAGATAAAATCAGATGTTAAGTATTTCCAAATTTGTCTATCCGGATATGAATATAAATCGGGTACTATTTTAGATATTAATCAATTTTTTTAAAAAAATCAATGATAAAAATAAAAAATAATGACATGATCATAAAAAATCTAAGATTACCATAATTACATATAAGAAAGATAATTATAATTCAAAGCTCCATTGAAAAAAGAAGTACATCATAAAAATCTAAAATATTTTTAAAAATATAATATGTATCTTGTATTAAAAACCCAAATGATTATCAATACTCTTCCTGGTCCCTGATTAATATGAATGTTTACTTATTTATATTCATAATAAAAATACTTAAATACAAATATAAAAAAATAACAAAGCCGGTTAAGATGCATAATAATCCTAAACAATAATCATTCAAAAAATAATAAATATATACTTAATTTCTTCTTTGATGAGGGACGGGATTCTAATATGATGCCGGATGATATGCAAGGGATGAAGATGAAGAAAATCATATTAAAGTAAGCAAATATTTTTGGATTTTTTTATGGTTGTGATTCCCGAAACTAGACAAGATTAGGTTAGGATTATCCTATATCAATTAGCATCCTAACACATGCTAGATCAATCAAAGAGAAAAGAAAATCAGGATCATAGATCTAAGAAGGCCTATTAGGAGCAAGTTCATCTTCAAGAAATCAGACAAAAATAGATGGGAATTAGGTTTGACATACCAGGTAATGATTTCTAGTTACTGTAGAAGTGATCGCTCCACTCAGATCGGTGCCTGGATGATCCGGTCACCTTTTCACGAATTCGTCGGCTTTTTATCAGCTTCATTCAGAGACAAAGAAGAATTCATCCATAGGGTGTGGTACCGAAGGGATCCTACAAACGTCAGGGGTTAGTGTCAAGGATGATGGAAAAAATATAAAACGGAGGATTAGAAGAGAAGAAGTAGTAGGATCGCCGGGGCCGATTTGAGGACTGTAGAAGATGAAGATGCCTGGATCCTTGGAGGGCTGATGGTGGGCGTCTTAGGGCTCTTGCTTGGATAGGCAATGGCTAGGGTTTAGTAAGAAGGAAAAAGAACAAGTCTCACACACACTTCCAAAGATCACAATTATCACAAGAAAATTCACCAGAGTTTTAATTCATGAAAAGAGATTGTTCTATAAGAGAGGGAGGGGTGGGGTATTTATAGATTCATCCAACCCTTTCCCTGTCAAAATTAGATTACAAGTTTGCATGGGACAAGGAGTACAAGGTTTAACTAGAATTAGGAGTACAAAGTTTGATTGAAATTAGGAGGCCTAAATTCTAGTAGAACTTAGTCATTGGACTCCTTGTAGAACTTGGAAGCTTTGACTTTTCTCCATGGACTTAAACTGGGATAAAATCCTCTTGGGCTGCTTTGACTTTTCCACTCCATACTAGGCTTGGACTTGGGCTAGATGGGGTGCCACTCATGAAAGGGCTTGGGCTAGGGCACCATCTCTTGAAGGGGCTTGGGCTGGGGTGCCACATCTTGAAGGGTGCTCCACCTGGGCTTGGCGGCATGAAGGCCCACCTCCTGGGCAGCATAGGTAGGAGGGGTCTGGCAAAGGTCCAGGTACTTGAACTCAGTTCTGGTGAAGTAGCCTAGTAAATGTTCTGGTCTGGTAATCCTCCTGTTGTACAAAACTTGACTGAAGCAAACTTACAGGACTCATGAGGTTGAGACAACTCAACTAGACTTCTTGCCTCAACTTATTACAGGACTCAATTGTTGGACTAACTTTATTACATGACTCAAAATTAAATTTCATTATAGGACTCAAAATTGACCAACACATGATTTAGAGAACAAAATGAAGCTTGAAGTCTATGTCTGATATGATATCCTCATCAATTCTTCAGGATGGGAGCAACTCGATCCTGTCAAGTAAGAAGGTCACTCTGGCTTAGGTACTGCTCTGACGGGTCTGGGTTGAGGCGTTGCGGATCCTCTCGAGTGATCCATGAATCCTCGGATCTCGGTCGACCTTGCCAACGAACCAAGTGACATGGAAGCCTTTGATCCGAATACTAGTGGCTTGATCATCCAAGAAACGCTCAATCATTCCTCTCACTGGCTAATTTGATGGTGGACACTCAGGGTTTGGTTCGTTCTAAAAAAAAAGGGTTAGGCTCAAAACTTACTGGGTATCATTGCTGGCTCTGTATACTCTACTAAGTCTGAGATATTGAAGGTTGAGCTTAAGGCCTAATTAGATGGTAACTTAGCACTAGGTCCAACTTTCTTTATCACTTTGATGGATCCAGCTTACAAGTATGTAGCATGATTGTTACAAAATTTTTCTAGCGAACTCTTAGACTCTTTTTGAGAATTAACCATATTTTTATGAAAATATTGCTTACATTAATCTTATGATTAATTCCTCATGCAAATTTATAATCATGCAGTGCAAACGACACACAACAACTCCTATTGATATGCAGACAAAACACCTAATGTGGGCAAATAACTCATGCCAATACTTTTTGATATGCAAACTTGACTAATTCTAAACTACAACTATGGGTTTGACCCTTTGTTAGGAGGGTGACATGCAGATAAAAATGGTGCATGGACTCCTACTAGATGCCATAGGGTTCTCCAGAAATAGGATGCAAACATGACATGCTCAATGAATGAATGCAACATGCTAATCTTAAGAAAATGCAATCTAATGGTTAGGAAAATATGAGAAGCTTCTGGAGAGGGCAGAAAATAAGAGATAGGTTCAGGATTAGTTTGGTAGGGTAGAAAGTAAGAAAAGGGTTTGGGGTTGATTAGATAGAATAGGATACAAGAAGGAGTGTCAGGGATTAGTCCTAGACTAATGAGATTGACCTTATGGGGTTGAGGTTTACCTACAAGGTTTATATAATGGAAGAATGGGTCACTAATTTCAGGGAAGAGATCAATTGGAGTCAAAGGAGTGACTTCATCCTGAGGGTACTGATTTAAAGAGATCAGGTCCTTAATAAATTCTTCTGTTTCATGAAATTTAGGACTAAACTCTATAATTGGGCTTTCTTCTAGTATCTCCTCAGGTACAATTTCCACAGTAGGGTTGGGTTCCTCATGGTCCTCTTCCTTCAACTGTACTTCTACTACAGGTTCGGTCTGGGTGTAGTCAGGGTCAACTAACTTTGGGTTGGCTTCTATCTGGGTATGGTCAGAGTCAACTAACTCTGGGTTGGCTTCTACCTGGATATCTACCTGGTCAATTAATTCTAGGTCATCTATAGGTATCTCTTCTTCTTCTTCCTCATACTCCTCCACCAAGCTCATATCAGCTTCATATATCTCCTCTTCAAGGTCATTCTGGTGAACCAATGGGATGGTAAGAGGGGGTTGACTAAGAAAAAATTGACTAATACTGGGCTCATATCTAAGGGTACTAATCCTATGGGTTGCTTGGTTATTTGATTGGGTTATCTGATCAAACCTATTATTCATTTGGGTCAATTGGGCATTCATTTGGTTCATTTGGGTGGTCAATTGATTTTGGGTTTGGGCATTGGATTGGTTCATCTGGGCAAGCTGGGTTTGGGTCTGGGTGTTCATCTGGACAAACTAATCAATCATGGCTTTCATAAGGATCTCAAAATTGGTCTCCATGGTTGAACTTGGTTGGGATCTAGACTGTTTATATGGGACTCCTGACCTAATGGTCATGCAATCAAGCAATCAAGATGAAATGATGCAGTCAAGCATGCAAGGGTTAGTATGTTCTAGGGTTTGTTAGACCTAGAGCCAAAATTGAGTGGGTCGACTCAACTTAGACCCAACTCAACAACTAATCCTTCCTCTAGCCAGGTAGGGGATGGGAGTGTGGGAGGCCCCCCTGCTTTCGCAGGGGTCTAATTAAGAAATCACAACACCACTTAGGTCGTTTGACTCTGGACCCCCAGCCTTAGATACCAGATTTCAGTAATAGTTGGAGAGTTGAATGCACTAGTTGGTCCACACAATTCGCACCCGACCTGTTGGTGTCACCTAGCCTACTAGAGCAAATTAAGTCTAATTAATTTTAATTAAGGTTTAGGTTAGGATGATAGTAGTTGTTTTGGATCCAGGACAGGTGATGAAATCCTGTCATGATCTGAGATAGTGAATTGCCCTTAAAAATAATTTAATCAGATGATGCACATTCAATGAGCCCTAATGCAAACTAATAACAATCAAAAAAAATAAAAATATTTTTAGGTATTTTATGAGATGGCAAGTTAGGTTTAAGTTGATTAGGTTAGCAAACAAAATTGGGCTTGGGATTGAGGGGTTTGTAAGTTTGTTAGGTTAGATTTAGTCAAGTATGCAGAATTCACAGAATCAGAAAATTAGGGTTCGGTTTGATGTAGAGTTTGATATGGATTTCGACGTAGAAAAAATCTAAAAAAATTACAGAATAGAGGATGGATGGTCATGATGATCCCTACTAAACTTGATATAAAACAAAAATCAGATGATGATGCAAATCCTAGGGTTTTCAGATTGGTACAGAAATCTTAGGATTTTAGTTAGGGTTTCTAAGATACCAAATTTTAGGACTTTTTAATTTCTATAAAATTAATTAAAAATTATGACAATTAATAGGAAAAAATAGAGGACACGTCGTGTAGGTTTCACAGAAAAATAAAATCCCTAGATGGACGAAATTAACTGAAATCTAGACACCTAATGTAGAAGACGGGATGTAGAAATTCAGGGATGCAAATTTTTTTGTGTTTTTGATGAAGATGCAACTATCCTAAACTAGTCCTAATACCAAACTGATGAGGGACGGGATTCTAATATGATGCAGGATGATATGCAAGGGATGAAGATGAAGAAAATCATATTAAAGCAAGCAAATATTTTTAGATTTTTTTATGGTTGTGATTTTCGAAACTAGACAATATTAGGTTAAGGTTATCCTGTATCAATTAGCATCCTACCCATATGCTAGATCAATTAAAGAGAAAAGAAAATCAGGATCCTAGGTCTAAAAAGGCCTATTAGGAGCAAGTTCATCTTCAAGAAATCAGACAAAAAGAGATGAGAATTAGGTTTAACATACCAGGCAATGATTTCTAGTTAGTGTAGAAGAGATTGCTCCGCTCATATCGGTGACTGGATGATCCGGTCACTTTCCCGGGAATCCGTTGACTTTTTATCAGCTTCATTCAGAGGCAAAGAAGAATTCATCCAGAGGGCGTGGTACCGAAGGGACCCTGTAAACGTCAGGGGTTAGTGTCAAGGATGATACGTAAAATATAAAACAAGAGATTAGAAGAGAAGAAGAAGTAGTAGGATCGCCGGGGTTGATTTGAGGACTGTAGAAGATAAATACGCCTAGATCCTTAGAGGGCTGATGGTGGGCGTCTTAGGGATCTTGCTTGGATAGGCAATGGCTAGGGTTTAGTAAGAAAGAAAAAGAACAAGTCTCACACACACTTCCAAAGAACATAATTGTCACAAAAAAATTCACCAGAGTTTTAATTCATGAAAAGAGATTGTTCTACAAGAGGGGGAGGGATGGGGTATTTATAGATTCATCCAACCCTTTCCCTGTCAAAATTGGATTATAAGTTTGCATGGGACAAGGAGGATAATGTTTAACTAGAATTAGGAGTACAAAATTTGATTGAAATTAGGAGGCCTAAATTCTAGTAGGACTTGGTCATTAGACTCCTTGTAGAACTTGGAAACTTTGACTTTTCTCCATGGACTTGGGCTAGGATGAAATCCTATTGGACTGCTTTAACTTTTCCACTCCCTACTAGGCTTGGCTTGGGCTAGATGGGGTGCCACTCATGAAAGGGCTTGGGCTGGGGCACCATCTCTTGAAGGGGCTTGGGCTGGGGTGCCACATCTTGAGGGTGCTCCACTTGGGCTTGGCGGCATGAAGGCCCACCTCCTGGGCGGCATAGCTATGAGGGGCCTAGCAAAGGTCCAGGTACTTGAACTCAGTTCTGGTGAAATGGCCTGGTAAATGTTCTAGTTTGGTAATCCTCCTCTTGTACAAAACTTAAATAGAAGCAAACTTACATGACTCAAATACACTTAAGAACTCATGAGGTTGAGATAACTCAACTGGACTTCTTGCCTCAACTTATTACATGACTCAATTGTTGGACTAACTTTATTATAGAACTCAAAATTAAATTCCATTACAGAACTCAAAATTGACCAACACATGACTTAGAGAACAAAATAAAGCTTGAAGTCTATGTCCGATCTGATGTCCTCATCATTCTTGGTTTTTCCATATTTGGCTTCATCATAACAAGAACTATAATATTATTTTAGATCTATATCATCTAACATTAAAATAGTAAGAATTTAAATGATAATGAATCAAATGAATAGTATAATCTTCATAAATTAAATAATATATTAGTAAGGATTTAAATGCATAAATAATATCAAAAATATAATCACCATCCATGATAGTTAATCTCATTCAAAGATAAATCTTAAACATATCCCATAAATTTAAATGTCTTTAGAAGAGTTTCCAAACTATTAAATAGAAAGTTCAAGGTAATTAAATAATACCATGTAATAATCTTTGATGCTCTAATAATACTGAAATAAAATGATGATATTAGTATAATAGTTTCATCATATATAAATAAAAGTAACAACTATTTCTTTAAAACTATATGTCATATTCATTTATCTTATCATAATATATGAATTGATATTGATTTGTTTAAATCTTCAACGGAAATATAATAGTTATTTGGCGTAGTAAGAGAATCAAGATCATAAACAACATATACAATGTGGCATAAAATAAAATAAATAAATAATAAATAATTATAAATAAGTTAAACTTAATAAAAATATAGTATAAAATATATCAAGTTATCTTTTTTTATCAGATCTTAACCAATCTTGAAGATAAATCATGGCTTCAACAATATCATGATCTAATGAATTTGGGAATACATCTACTACTTTTATATCTATACTAATTACTAATTTTGAAGTTAGAGTAAATACTATAATTGTCAAAATATCTCTTGCAATCCGAGATAAGATAGGATATTTTTGATAATTAGATTTTCAATAGCCAAAAATATTAGAAACATCACCTTCAACCCTTGGCAAAGTAGGTTCTTCCATATATATATCCAAATCTATTTTAATTTGCTATTGCTGTGCATTCTCCTTTATAAATTATATAAATCTTCTTTTTCTTTCTTTCGTCTCATCAAACTCATCAAAAATATATCTGCTATCTCTTGATAAACCAATATCATGACTACTTAGAATAGAAAAGGAAAGAAATTTTCTTTCATACTCACTATAAAAATTTCGAATATATTATAAGCATCACTTACCTCTTTTTCTCCATTTAAAGAAGAGATCTATGAGTAATAAAATTCTACCATCTTTATTTCATAATAAAGATCTAGGAATAAATCCATCGCTAGAATTAGATTAGATTATTGCCAATATTTATCAAACTTCTCCTTCATTGATAATACCATAAAGAAAAAAGTTGATACTTAGAATTTATGCACTATTCAATAATTTATAATTACATTTTATCAAATTCTTGAAAAAAGAGATTTATAGTTGGATATGTTATACTTGAAAGGGGCTTGAAGATGTCATAAAAAAATTTCAAAGCTTGACCAAATGCTTTTACCTTTGATATTCATTTGTTGGGCATATATCAAATTTATATGGATAAAAACATTGCAATCTTTTGAAGGCCTCTTTATAATAACAAGCATCCCTAAGCATCATATATGCAGAGTTCCACTTGTTGGGTGTGGAGCCTAATCTATTAAATCTAGATAAGATTTGGACTCAAAATTCAGTTGAAAAAGAGACTAAAATTATTTATTATAACTTATTATTATTTGTTATGATATCTTACTGATTATTATCACTTTTTGTTATTCTCTATGACATTATGTTGGTTATTATAAGGTCGGTCAGAGAAAACAAAGAAAAATTAAGACTTCCAATGATAGATTAAGCTGAGAAGCTTAAAGGTTGTATTTGGTAATAGATAATCTATCAAGATTGTTGCAATTTAATAGGGTCCCACTATATTACTATATTTGGTATATTTTTTTGGATGGCAATCTATCATGTATGGTAATCTACATTATCTCTCAAGAGGTAATCTATATTATTTCTGGATTATCTCTAGAAAGGATGGTAATCCAGATTACCACCTCTTAGATAATCTTTTAGACAATATTACCCACCCCTTCTTCATTCATTTTATATTATAATATAATATTATAATATTATATATTATTATTATAGTATATAATCTAATATTAATATCTTTTATTAATATATAATATTATATTATAAAATATGAATATTATAAAATATAAAATTATATTATATTATTATAATATTATATAATATTATGATATTATAATATTATAAATATAATAATATTATAGTATATAATATAATGCTCTACTATATTATATTGATATATTTTATAATATAATATAATATAATATAATATAATATATTATATTATATTATAATATTAATATGATATAAAATAATATAAATTATATTTTATATTATATAACATAAATTATATATAATATAATATATATATTTATATATTTATATAAAATATATTATTTAATATATCTAAATAATAAATTTTTTATATTAAATTTATTTAGTATAAAAATATTTTTTATTTTTAAATTTTAATATAAAATATAAAATATTTAATATTTAATATATTTTATAATATAAAAAATTAAAAATTATATTTTTATAAATAGAATATAGATTTAATTTAAGGATATTTTAAAATTTTGATTTTATGTTATGCAACATTACCTACATGTACCAAATACAATAATCTACATTACCTATAATCTACATTACTAGCAATCTATATTACTGATAATCCATATTATCTTTCATGATTGCCTAGTAATGCACCAAATACAATCAAAGAGTTCTCTCCTTTTTTACGGGCAAAAAAACCACCAACCCTTTGACTTAGGCAGCTTGTTCAATATAAAGAAAGGCCTAAACAATCTGAGTCTAGGCTGAACTTGGGCGAGATGGCAAAGAATCATGAGATAAGGATATGGAAGGAGTTTGGACCAGGTTGCACGAGGACTATGTCATAACATTGCAGGACATCCCGACTCAGGGGGTGTAAGGGGAAACAAAGGTTGGCATAGAGATCCTTCTTGCACATAGCCAAGCAACTGGCCGAACCTGAAGACATTAAATCTTCTAGCCTTGACACATGGAGAAGGAAGTTATCGAGGATCTAGTACTTCTCACAGATCTCGGTGATGTCATCCTCGATTATGATAGAGACCTCAAACATCGGCTCCATCGAAGGTCTAATCAAAGTCTAGGAGGTCCTTGACCGACTCTTCTTTTTGGATGCGGGGACTTCCTTCTCCTATGTAGAGTCCTCTTCCTTTTCCAAACCCTCTTCCTCTATAGCCTCTTCTTCCTCTACCAGACCTTCCTCCTCAACCAAGCTCATCTCTTGGATGGTCTCTTGTAAGTCTAGTCCCTGGGAGAAGAAGTCTAAGGACCCCTGCACTCCGGAAGGATTACTAACCGAATGGCTCTTGCCACTCAATGACATCCTCTAAAGTCACGGGATATCCAAAAAATATAAGGAAGGCAAAGAAAGGACCAAGAAGACCACCTCCATCCAAGAAGTGGTGAAAGCAAGAGAGAAGACCCAAAGACAGGAAAAAGGGGAGATGCCTACACTTACAAAACCCCTAAGGAAGCCTATTGAACAAGCAAAAGGCATGAAAAAGGAAATGTAGGAAGAGGATAGGAGACCAAACAAAGGGAACCTTGCAAGGACCAAGGACGGACCTCTCCTCCTTTTCCTCTCTGCGCTATTCTTTTCCGTTTTTGCTAGCAAAAGTCCCCACCGCTGCGGTAGGGATCTCCTATTTATACAAGTCTTGATTGGCTAAGATCAAAACCTCGGTACTCTCAAGATTGTCGGATTGCAACACATGGTTACTCCTGCTTGGGTATGACCGTGTCATCTCAAAATTCTAATTGACCGATCACCTCATTGTCTTAAGCTTTGCACAAATCATTTAAAGTCTGTAGCTAGAGGGCCATGTGGCATAGTTCGATAAGTCAGAGGTGATCACATGAATCATTGAAGATCATGGTGTGACTCTTCGAACTCTACACTAATGATTCTCCCGAATTGCCTGACACAGAAAATAGGTTTTTAGCGATGGTTAAATGCCATCATTAATACTCAATTTGCCATCGCTAATATTATTAGTGACGACCCACCATAGTAAAAAGGTCATTGAATAAATCCCTGTCATAATAAACCCTTATTAGCGATGGATTTCCAGGCCATTGCTAATGATGGTCATTAGAGACGATATTAGCGACAACAATCTTCTGTTCCTAAATATATTTTTATTTTTTAAAAAATAATTTAAAAAAATTATTAATGATCGAAAAAAAATTTATCGGCAAAAATTATTGTTGATAATAATGATTTAGCGCAGGCAAATGCCATCGCCAATGTCATCCCTACTAATTTTTTTCAAAAGTAATAATTAATTTTTTTAAAAAATAATCTTAATAATAATAATAAATAATTAAAATTCTTAAACAATATTAAAAATAAAGTAATAATTAACAATTATAATTATAAATAAAAATTTAATTATATTATATTAAAAAATATAAATTTTATAATTTTATATATTTATATTTCTAAAAAAGTAAATACATAATATCAAAATAAAAAAAATCATGTGAGATCTACATTGTCATGGTCGTCCTCCTCCACCTCACCTCCTGCATATCCTTTCTAGCAATTGATGGATGAAAACCAGATGTCCCAGCATCCTGTAATGAAGAAAAATAAAATATAATTAATAAATTTTTAAATATAAAAAATTAAAATAAATAAATAAATATTAATAGACTTACTTGCTATAATGGCCATGATAGTGAGGCCAACTGATCATGCAAACATAGATCTTAAAAAAGCTCGACGACCATATCATGGATGGTATTCCAGAAATGCTGAAGTTGCTAGGCAAGAATACGACTCACAATATCCTCGACATGTGCATTACTCCATATTTAGGTTATTGAAGCTAGAGAAAAGGATGCCTGTTGACTCTGGTCTTGATTTTGATGATTGACAAAATGTTTAAGTATATATGAGTACTAATTATATTTTAAGTGTATTTTTCAGATCTTAGTACTCAACCATGTTGAATGAAGAAATGCTTGTATTTTAGTTGAAAAAGTCCTTAAATTAATGGAAAATCAATTATATGGACTTTGGAATTAATATGGAAGGACTTGAAGATGTTAAAGTTTCAATTTGAAGATGTTTCAGCAATGGCACAGGCAAGTGTCGATACTTGGAAATGAAGTGTCGACACCTGAGGATCAAGTGTCGACACTTGAAGAGTGAAGTGTCGACTCAAGGCCTGAGACAAATAGAAAATTTCAGAAAGCTCTTTCAGTGAAGTGTCGACACTTGAAACTGAAGTGTCGACACCTGGAAACTGAAGTGTCGATACTTGAAATTGAAGTGTCAACACCTGAAGGTGAAGTGTCGACACTTGAACAGTAACGGCTAGTTTTCTGGGCTGCAGAACTTCTCCAACTTGCTTCCAAACGGTCATATCTTCCTTCCTAACGGCTATAAACGGTCATTTAAGTGTTGGGAGGCTATATAAACATCAAAAATCAATTGGGTTAAGTAATCCTTTGGTGAGATTTTTGAATATTCTTCAAGGATTCAAGAGTTGAGTGGTTCAAGCCTTCAAGCTTCCAAGTTTCAAAGAAAGCATCCAAAGTTCACATCCTCAAGCATCAATCAAAGGCTTCATCAACTTGAAGACAAGATCTTTATCAACTCTCAATGGGCTTCAAAGAGATATTTGCTTTATTTTAGAAAGCTTTTATTGTATTCTTTTATACTTGCTCTTACATTGTTTTAATTAAGGTTTTTGGTGAGCCTTGGAAAACCAAAGAGGTTTTTGGTAAGCCTTGAAAACCAAAGTGGTTGTTGGTGAGCCTTGAAACCAACTAGGGTTTTACTTGTGAGCCCGAAGCCAAAACAAGTTGTTTAGGTTCTTGGTTATCCCGTAAAACCAAGGGTGGTTGTTGGTGAGCCTTGAAACCAACTAGGATTTGACTTGTGAGCCTGAAGACAAAACAAGTTGTAAAGATTGTTGGTGAGCCTAAGTTATAAAACCAAACTTAGTGGAATTCCCAAGGAGTTCTTGGGGAGTGGATGTAGGTGCTTGGTTGGCACCGAACCACTATAAATCTTTGTGTTTGTGTGATTGTTCTCCTTATGCTTTTATTTCATTATTTCCGCTGCATTTATTTGAAATACATAATCACTTAAATTGCATTAGCATATACTTGCTTTAGTTCATCTTTTAAATAGTACAAAAGTTTTATAAAATCCAATTCACCCCCCCTCTTGGGTTGCCTACGTGGGCCTTCAATTGGTATCAGAGCTCGGTGCTCTGATTGAAAATCTAACGATTTTGAGTTAAAGATTATGGCAACCCTTGTAGGTATTAGTGTTAGACCACCATTTTTCAATGGTATAAATTACACATTTTGAAAAACTCGTATGCACATCTATATTCAATCTATTAGTTATCTTCTTTGGAAAATTATTGTTAGTGGTCCTCATATTCCTTCCATTTTGGTTAATGGCATTTCCATTCCAAAGCTCGAAGAGGATTGGAATGAATATGACATTAAACAAATTGAAATCAATGCTAAAGCAATGAACTTGCTTTATTATGCATTGGACTTAAATGAATTTAATAGAATTTCTATATGCACATCAACGAAGGAAATATGGGACACACTTGAAGTTACTCATGAGGGTACTCTTCAAGTGAAGAACACTAAAATTAATTTGCTTATACATTCTTTTGAAATTTTTGAAATGATGCATTATGAATCTATATCTGATATATTTTCAAGATTTATGACTATTATTAATGAATTAAAAAGTCTTGGCAAAATCTATACTAATGCTGATTTGGTGAACAAAATTCTTAGATCCTTGCCAAAATCATGGGATCCAAAGGTGACGGTGATCCAAGAAGCTAAAGATGTAGAAACCTTATCTTTGGAGGAGCTTATCGGTTCACTCATGACCTATGAGTTAAACTTATGGCAAAGGATAGTGGAAGCTGATACAGAAAAGAAAATAATAGCTCTCAAGGCCAAAAAGAAATTCAAGGCAATGATGGCAACTTGGAGCGATAATGAAGATTCAAATACGGATGATGAAGTTGCCCATCTTTGTTTCATGGCAAATGAGAAAAAGGTATGTGCTAAAAATAATTATGATTTTACCTTTAAAGAATGACATGATGCATCTAATGATCTTGTGCATGAATATAGATTGCTAAAAATTGAGCACAAGAAATTAAATAGGCATGTAGATTCATTTTCTCTTGACAACACCAATCTTGCAAATAAAAATGATGATTTAAATGCCAAGATTGATATTTTGAAAAATGAAAAGAATAATTTTTCTAAAGAAAAAGAATTTTTAGAAAAAGAAAATGTTATTTTAAAAGATTTATGTGATAAAGTTTTTAATGAGAAAAATATTTTGATTGAGGAAAAGAAGCAAAAACTTTTGAAGAACTTCAATATTCCTGCTTCTTTCAATTTTTCTTATAAATGTGGTTTCAATGCTTATCCTTCTAGATTAAGAAAAGTTTGGGTTCCAAAAGGAACCATAATTACTAATCATAAAGGACCCAAGAAAGTTTGGGTACCAAAAATGTCCACTTAATTTATTTTGTAGGAATGTCTTGCAACCCAACATGAAGAAAGGAAGTTCTTGAAAAGAGGTTGTACAAGACAATTTAAAGAAATGGACAAGCTACATTTTGGACTAAATAGTAAAAGGAAGGATTATGTATATTGGTAAATTCTAAACATCTCCTTCCATAATTAAAAATGTAGATTAATTTTTATTGCATCAATTACTTTGAAAAATTATTTTAAATAGTTAATTAGAATCAAGTTTGGACTTATCATCATTGGCTATGATCATGAACTTTTTGGTGTTGATGAATTTCATGCTATCATGATTAAATTTATGATTGTAAGACCTTCACTTGATTTTGATTAATGTATTTCATGAAAAATACTTTTAAAAATGCATATTGATTTGAAAAATGTTTTAATTGATTGATTAGAATCAAGCTTAGACTAATAATCATTTGTTGTGATCATGACCATTTTGATGTTGATGGATTTCAAGCTCTCATGGTCAAACTTGTGATTATTAGATCTTCACTTGATTTTGATTAATATAGTTTCTAAATTATTTCAAGTGAAATGCTATGATTTATATATTTTTATTTTTGGCATCTATGCATAATCTAGAAATAATTTGGATCAAGTATAAAACTAGTAGTTAAGGGTTACTTTTAAGAAGAATGTATGCTTATTGATAAACCCTTGCTCTAATAGCTAGACTTGATATCATATTACTTCTAGCATTTGTATGGATATCAAATCATTTTAAAATGAATTTAAAATAATGCTAAACATTTTTATGCGATATAAATGCTTTGTATTTTGAAAATTATGAATATCTTAAAAAATTTCAAATCTGGATGCATAAGCTTTCATGTTTTATTCCTGAAATAAATGTATATTTTTAAAGGAGGAATAACATTCAGGGGGAGCATCCAAAGATTTGTTATCATATTTGATGCTTTGAATATCTTGTTGATATCATGCTTTGCTTATATTGCTCTGATACTCCTTGTTTTCAAATCTAATTCTTTGAGGGGAGTTACATTCAAATGGTATCATATTCTATTGGTATCAAAATTATTTTAAAAGAATTCCTAGTAACCGCTTCGGATTGGGTTAGTCACCATGGCCGTCCGGTCATAGAAGATAAGTAGGGCTTAAAGACCCTCTCTTCCCATTCAACGGGCTCTCTTATGATGTGTAGGGGTGCCGTTGTTACCTTATCCCATGAACAAGTAAGGCGAATGGATAATATACATCAAATCATTTCTTGCATGTGCTTACATTCTTTGGTATCTTGTTCAATTTATATCATATTCAATTGATATCATAAATATTTGATTTCATGCATTGATTTTGATGACCTACTTGCTATTCTTTCCAACTTCATTCCCACTTTGTATTGCCTTTCATCCTTTTTCATGATGTCAAAAAAGGGGAGAAAATTATTAAGTATGAAAAGGGGAAGATTGGATAAACATGAAAAATCATTTGAGAAATGAAAGAAAGTGCAAAAGGGGGAGAAGAATGTAAAATATTTTTATCTAAAGGAAAGAATTAGTAAGAAGAAGAAATTTTGAAAATTTAAAATTTTTTGCATATTTTGAAAAATATTTTTTAAGATTTTTTGGATCATATTTTGAGGGGGAGCTTGGTGCTTATTGTTTTGAGCTTACATGTTTATCTTATTATTAATCTTTTTAAGCTTACCCTATTCATATACTTAAAGGTTTTGTCATCATCAAAAAGGGGGAGATTGTTGACTCTGGTCTTGATTTTGATGATTGACAAAATGTTTAAGTATATATGAGTACTAATTATATTTTAAGTGTATTTTTCAGATCTTAGTACTCAACCATGTTGAATGAAGAAATGCTTGTATTTTAGTTGAAAAAGTCCTTAAATTAATGAAAAATCAATTATATGGACTTTGGAATTAATATGGAAGGACTTGAAGAGGTTAAAGTTTCAATTTGAAGATGTTTCAGCAATGGCACAGGCAAGTGTCGACACTTGGAAATGAAGTGTCGACACCTGAGGATCAAGTGTCGACACTTGAAGAGTGAAGTGTCGACTCAAGGCCTGAGACAAACAGAAAACATCAGAAAGCTCTTTCAGTGAAGTGTCAACACCTGGAGCTGAAGTGTCGACACTTGAAACTGAAGTGTCGATACTTGGAAACTGAAGTGTCGACACTTGAAACTGAAGTGTCGACATCTGAAGGTGAAGTGTCGACACTTGAACAGTAACGGCTAGTTTTCTGGGCTGCAGAACTTCTCCAACTTGCTTCCAAACGGTCATATCTTCCTCCCTAACGGCTATAAACGGTCATTTAAGTGTTGGGAGGCTATATAAACATCATAAATCAATTGGGGAAGTAATCCTTTGGTGATATTTTTGAATATTCTTCAAGGATTCAAGAGTTGAGTGGTTCAAGCCTTCAAGCTTCCAAGTTTCAAAGAAAGCATCCAAAATTCACATCCTCAAGCATCAATCAAAGGCTTCATCAACTTGAAGACAAGATCTTCATCAACTCTCAACGGGCTTCAAAGAGATATTTGCTTTATTTTAGAAAGCTTTTATTGTATTCTTTTATACTTGCTCTTACATTGTTTTACTTAAGGTTTTTGGTGAGCCTTGGAAAACCAAAGAGGTTTTTGGTAAGCCTTGAAAACCAAAGTGGTTGTTGGTGAGCCTTGAAACCAACTAGGGTTTTACTTGTGAGCCCGATGCCAAAACAAGTTGTTTAGGTTCTTGGTTATCCCGTAAAATCAAGGGTGGTTGTTGGTGAGCCTTGAAACCAACTAGGGTTTGACTTGTGAGCCCGAAGACAAAACAAGTTGTAAAGGTTGTTGGTGAGCCTAAGTTATAAAACCAAACTTAGTGGAATTCCCAAGGGGTTCTTGAGGAGTGGATGTAGGTGCTTGGTTGGCACCGAACCACTATAAATCTTTGTGTTTGTGTGATTGTTCTCCTTATGCTTTTATTTCATTATTTCCGCTGCATTTATTTGAAATACACAATCACTTAAATTGCATTAGCATATTCTTGCTTTAGTTCATCTTTTAAATAGTACAAAAGTTTTATAAAATCCAATTCACCCCCCCCTCTTGGGTTGCCTACGTGGGCCTTCAATGCCAAAGAGTACCAAGCTATCGAAGAGTCAAAGCTGCGGCCAAATCTGAGGACCCGGCTCCTACTCACCCCTCTTATGACCCTAAGCCATCCTTCGAGATCAAGGAGGGGCTATGAGGATGGGTCCTTACCATGCCATGCCATGACATACTCCATGTAATTCATCTATGCATTTTATAAATTGATTAGTCTAATTATATATTTCAGTATATATAAAAATTAATACTTAAAGTTTTAAGTTCTTACCATGATACGACAAGATCTCTTATCTAAATAATCACTAGTCCTCTTCGAGTGATGTATCACCTCCCATAATTGTAACTGTACTGATGGATGACCCAGATACCATGTCTAAAATAAATAAATAATAAAAATAAATAAATATATATATATATATTCATGTGGGACTAAGATGATGCGTGATTATACTAATGATGAGATGGGTATGTAAATGAATTTTTTTTCTTTTGTGATTTAGGAGGTTTTAAGAGATTTTCTGATTTCTGAAGTCAAGCAAAGATTAGATCTAGAGGTTCTATAAGCATAGGAAACTTCTAGCATGCAAGCTTAGCCCCTAAATAATGATGAAGAGAGGACCCGATGATTGAGAAATCCCGTAGGACTTAGCTCTAAATCAATACCTACTTAGGAGACTAGGGAGTGCAAACCTTGAAGATTTTGATGCGCCCGATACCGAGTTCGCTCACACTCGTGGATGCGGCCTGGAGGATCAAGCCTTCGACCCTGCGGATTTGCCGACTTTTTGTTCGATGGTCCCGAAGGCAAGGGAGACTGAATCCTTTGTCCGTGGCACCTGGAGGACCAGCGAGCAACCAAGTAAAGGATTAGAAAATAGCAAGTAGGGGTATAAGAAAGTAGGAAGTGTTGGAAAAGGAGTCGAAGATGGTGGTCGAGGGCTCTTCTCGTTGGGCATCTAGGTGGATCCTCCAGGTGGCGTCTCAGCTTGAAGATGGAATGGTGGCTTGTGAAAAAGGATGGTAACTCAGGACCTCTCACCCCTCGATATCCCGAAGGACAAAGGCACTCTCTCATAGAGTTCCTAGTCTAAGAAGACAAGGGCTAATGGAAGAAGAACTTCTCACTTTTTCATTCATCAAAAAATTAGTTTTGGACAAGAGGAGTAGGGCCCTTTATATAGGCTCCTGAGTCCTATTTAAAATTCAAATAAAATGGCTACAAGTCTTCATCATGGGTGCCCAAAAATCTAAATTTTGAATTTTGAAATCCTCCTTTGGTTGGCCTTGATTTGGTGGAAAACTTAATTCGGGGAGGGAAGAGAGGAGGTTGTCCGCATTCAAAATTTGAACTCCTTTCATGAGTCTTGGCCGACCATGGCTCTTTAGAAAGAAGGCTTGATGTGGGGAGGTTGTCTTCAAGGATCAAGGGATGCTCCATTCTTTCTTTGGCCGGTCAAGCTTCTTTGGAGAAAGACTTGATGTGGGGGAATGAAGAAAGGATCTTGTCTTCAAGAATCATGGAATGCTTCATTGACTTGAAGAACCTTCCTTGGTCGACCATGCTTCTTTGGAAAAGAGCTTGATGTGGGGAGTGGGATGGGGAGGTTGTGGGCTTGGACCAAGGGGAGAATAAATAGGGCGTCCAACATGCATTGACTTTGAAGTCCTCCATTTTCTCTTGGCCGCCCAAGTGTCTTGGTGATGTGGCACATCCTTCCGCCAAGTGGCACTGGTGAGGTGGCGCTCCAAGAGCTGAGGTGGCGTTCTTTCATGGCATGGGGAAGATGGCTGATCCATTAACAACTGGGCTTGACTCAAATGTCTATTCCATCTTCAGACAAGCTTGAGCCTAATCTTCAAGTAGACTTAGGCTTGGACCAATATAGCTAAATACAGGATCCAATGATCCAACTTGACCAAATTGGCCAAGGTACATGGCCAAAATAAAAAATGAGACTAAATACATGACTTCAAAGTAAAATGCTCATGCTTGAAGCCTTATTACAGGATCCAACAAATTAAAAATCCTAGTTTGAGATCCACAGAGGGTTGAGGAGCCTCTGTCTGATCCTGGTGCCCACACCAGTTCTCCCAGGATGGGAGGAACTCGACCATGTCGAGTAAGGGTTGACTTGGCTTTGATATTTCTCTAGAAGGTCAGGGTCGAGGCACTGCAAGTCATCTCGAGTAATCCATGAATCATCGGACTCCGGTCGGCCTTGCCATCGAACCAAGTAAAGCTAATAGCCTTTGTCCTGGGTGGTCATAGCTTGGTCATCCAGGACACACTCCATCCGCTCTCCTCTCTCAGGTAAATTGGAGGTGGACACTCTGGATCGGGTTCACTCTCAAAAGATAGGTCAGGCCCAAACGGCTTGCTGGGTATGGTTGTCGGTTTCCTATACTCGACTAAGTCTGAGATATTGAAAGTCGAGCTAATGCCATAATCCCGGGGTAGCTCAAGCACATAGTCATTAGGGCCGACTCTTCTTATCACTCTAAAGGGGCTAGCTCCATGAGCATGAAGTTTCTTAACGGTCCCTGGTGGAAATCGTTCAGGCCTAAGCCTAATCATTACAGAATCTCTTATTTCAAATTCTTTGGCTCGCTTTCGAGAATCAGCCAATTATTTTAAAATTAGTGCTTAATGCAAAACTCTAACATGATGCAAAATGCATACTCAACTTGCATTCCTATTAAGAGGAGTTTTATTGGACTCTTCGGGCCTAAACCTAACAGACTATAGACTCTTTAGGTTTGACCATGGTTTGGCATGCGCATAAAAATTTAGAATGGACTCCTAACAAATGCCATAAGGTTTTCCAAAAGTAGGTCACAAACCTAACATACTCAAAATACTGGTGTAACCGAATGACCTCAACAAAGTGTAATTATAAAGTTTGGGGAACATTGGAAACCTTAGGATATGACAGGAAATAAGAATCGGAGTCTTGGGACAATCTATTGGAAACATGAAATAGACCTTGGTTACTTGGGATGACCTTAAGACTTGAACATTGATTTATGGGTGTCATATGATCCACTTGTTTCTGTAGTTCTTGGGGCTCGGTGGGGTTCATCTCATAGTGAGGAAGGCTTGGTAATGAGGATCCTGGGACCAAGCTTAAAGCATGCTAGATGTCCCTAAGGGGTGGTAGTTGATTAGGTAACTCGTCGGGAAATACATCCTCAAATTCTTTTAGAGCTTCAACTACTTTTCGAGGGTGTTCTCTTTGGGTCGATTCATGAATCTCTTTAGTGGTAGGGGTTCCCTCAGTAATCTCTTTCTCTAACTTCTTGGCCTTCATCAGGTTAACTTTTGGCTCCCTTTTCTTTAGGCTACTAGATCCTCTTTTAACCTGGTCCATGAACTCCTGATTGGGTCTCCTAGGGTGAACCTCTTGGGCTGGGTTAGGGTGTGGACTCTTCTGGGCTCAGCCTCTAAGGAGGGATCATGTTAAGGGAATCTCCTAGGGTGGGGAGGTGATTCAAACTCTGGATCAATATGAGGCTCCCGGGTCCTCTCCAGGGTTCCTAGCCTTGTTTCAAATCTATCAACTCTTTGGATCAACTTGGCAAGCTGCTCAGAAATGAGCCTAAGTTGATTCTCGAGGTTGTTCTCCATGGGTTCACCTGACTGAGAGTGGTGTGGGTGATACAGGACTCTTGACCTAGTTGACCTGTAACACATAAAGAACGGTGCTACGGTTTCGCTAGACCTAGGAGCTCAAACAAAATGGGTTAACGTAGAAGACACACAGCACAACAACTAGTCCTTTCACCGGCTAGGTAAGAGGTGGGAGTGTGGGAGGCCCCCCTTGCTTTCGCAAGGACCCAATTAAAGAACCACAACACCACTTAGGTCGTTTGATGCTAAATCTCTTACCTTAGACACCAGCTTTCCGGTACTAATTGAAGGGTTGCATGCACTAGCTTCCCCACAATGGTTAAACCTAACTCATGGATGTCCCTAAGCTATTAGGTTACTAATTGGTTTTAGGTTAGGTTTAGGTTCGAAATGTAAGTTTGTGGTTTTTGAGCCAAGAAAAGGTAATGACCTCCTTCCTTTATCTTGTGATATTATCGCTTTTAAGTCAATTATGTAGATGACGGCATACACATGACCTAATGAAATGTATTTAAGTTCCTTTTTTTTGTATTTTGATGTATATTAGTAGAAATATAAGATGCTAAAATTAAATAATATGAACCTAAAGTACAAATTAAACTATATGGAAATGAAAGTATGATGAAATGCACTTGCTGGAATTTTAGAGCAGATTTATTTTCAGGGAGTATTCAGGCATGTAGAAAATCTACAGACTGAAATAAAATCTAAGAAAATTATAAAAACTACTATTAATTATGTGGAATCCAGTAAAATAAAAAACAATAAAATCAGAGATTTCTAGATGCAAAAACAACTAAAATAATAGACCATGTACTAGGTTGAAAAAATGCAGAAATTTTAAAGATGTTGAAATCTATGATGCAAAACTTTTCTTTAGGATCTAAAACCTATCTCCTTGTTTTTTCCTTCAAGAGTCAATCACATCGGCACCCCTACACGCCATAGAAAATCTTCTTTGAATGGGATGTGAGGGTCTTGCAGCCCTACTTTTTTCTATGACCGGACGGCTATGGTGAAGCACCCGATCCAAGTACTTAAAGAGAACTAAGTCCTAACCAAGCTCTGATACTAAGAATTGATGTGGGACTAAGATGATGCGGGACTATACTAATGATGAGATGTGTATGCAAATGAATTTTTTTTCTTTTGTAATTTAGATTTTAAGAGATTTTCTTGAAGTCAAGCAAAAATTAGATCCAGGGGTTCTATAAGTACAAGAAGCTTCTAACATGCAAGCTTAACCCCTAAACAATGATGAAGAGAGGACCCCGGGATTGAGAAACCCCGCAGGACTTAGCTTTAAATCAATACCTACTTAGGAGACTAGGAAGTGCAAACCTTGAAGATTCTGATACGCTCGATGTCGAGTTCGCTCACACTCATGGATGCGGATTGGAGGATCAAGCCTTCGATCCTACGAATTCGCTGGCTTTTCGTCCGATGGTCCTAAAGGCAAGGGAGACCGAATCCTTTGTCTGTGGCACCTGGAGGATCTGCAAGCAACCAAGTAAAGGATTACAAAATAGCAAGTAGGGGTATAAGAAAGTAGGAAGTGTTGGGAAAGGAGTCGAAGATGGTGGTCGAGGAGGGCTCTTCTCGTTGGGCATCTAGGTGGATCTTCCAGGTGGCTTCCTAGCTTGAAGATGGAATGGTGGCTTGCGAAGGAGGATGGTAACTCAGGGCCTCTCACCTCTCAATGTCCCGAAGGACAAAGGCACTCTCTCACAAAATTCCTAGTCTAAGAAGACAAGGGCTAATGGAAGAAGAACTTCTCACTTTTTCAGTCATCAAAAAATTAGTTTTGGACAAGAGGAGTAAGGCCCTTTATATAGACTCCTAAGTTTTATTTAAAATTCAAATAAAATGGCTACAAGTCTTCATCATGGGTGCCCAAAAATCTGAATTTTGACTCTTGAAATCCTCCCTTGGTTGGCCTTGATTTGGTGGAAAACTTGATTCGGGGAGGGAAGAGAGGAGGTTGTCCCCATTCAAAATTTGAACTCCTTTCACGAGTCTTGGCCGACCATGGCTCTTTGGGAAGAAGGCTTGATGTGGGGGAGGTTGTCTTCAAGGATCAAGGGATGCTCCATTCTTTCCTTAGCCGGTCAAGCTTCTTTGGAGAAAGGCTTGATGTGGGGGAATGAAGAAAGGATCTTCTCTTCAAAAATCATGAGATGCTTCATTGACTTGAAGAACCTTCCTTGGCCGACCATGCTTCTTTGGAAAAGAGCTTGATGTAGGGAGTGGGATGGGGAGGTTGTGGGCTTGGACCAAGGGGAGAATAAATGGGACGTCCAACATGCATTGACTTTGAAGTCCTCCATTTTCTCTTGGCCGCCCAAGTATCTTGGTGATGTGGCGCATCCTTCCGCCAAGTGGCACCAATGAGGTGGCGCTCCAAGAGCTGAGGTGGCATTCTTTCATGGCGTGGGGAAAATGGCTTGATCCATTAACAACTAGGCTTGACTCAAATGTCCACTCCATCTTCAGACAAGCTTGAGCCCAATCTTCAAGTAGACTTGAGCTTGGACCAATATAGCTAAATACAGGACCCAATGACACAACTTGACCAAATTGGCCAAGGTACATGACCAAAACAAAAAATTGAGACTAAATACATGACTCCAAAGTAAAATGCTCAGGATTGAAGCCTTATTACAGGACCTAACAAATTAAAAATCCTAATCCGAGATCCACAAAGGGTTGAGGAGCCTCTGTCTGATCCTGGTGCCCATACCATATATATCATCAATTTAATATAAAATTAAATTAAATAAGTATATAATTCTTACCAATCTATCGACTATCACATGCATGCTGATAAAGCCATCGATATGCTTGATCAAATCCTACCGGGCTGCACAATTCTATCATGCCCTCTGTCGCCTAGTGGTATACTCCTTAGTGCTCCACATGTCATAGAGGGTCACCCATATGTTTGCCCGCATCCAGTGATCCATGTAACTCCTCCAATCTAATAGTAACTAGGAATAGGTATGCTTTGTGGCGATCACTCTGAGGCTATGCAACCTATTTCAGAACCAACTTTGAGGCCACCTCCTCAATGATTAGATGGCCAATCTCTTTATCCTGAGAAGTCTCATATTGATAGTACTTCCACAAATAAAAACAAGCTTATATTAAGAAAATAAAATACCAACATTTCATGAATTTAAAAATTAAATGTATTTGACTTATCATGAACATCTGCTAGACTGCATCACCAGCCCCCAATGGTCAACTGGAGAACTCGTTCATCGATCCTGGCATCAATTGATGAATGATTCTAGTAACCATCCAAGAAACTCCAATATCTATAAATGTCTACAAATTAAAATTTAATAATAATTATTAACTTTACAATGATTAAATTTTAAGTATATTAATATGAAAATGTAGCAATTATGATCAGCTCTGAATATGGATGAGCTATCTATCCTTCGTCAAGTAGAAGGTGCTATGAGTAGGGCAGGTCCTCGACTATGACATAGATTCTAAGATGAGCCAGTCACCGCTGCTTGTGACTGTGGGGTCACTGTGATCCCATATTCTCGAAACCTAAGCAAAGAATATCTAATATAAAAAATATTATATTATATAATAATATAAAAAAAGAATATCTAAATTTTTTGAGTTTATCATGTGGTATGAGTGGAGCATAGCCATGCGAGCTACGAGCATGATCTCTCGCTCCTTGAGAGCTTTCTCCTCGACTGGCACTCCTCTAGCCTCTGGAAGACATGATGTTAATCTATGAAAATAAAAATAAATATATTTATCAAATTAATTATAAATTATGGATGGCAATGTAAAATTTAAAATGATTCAAGGAATATATACTTAGCACTAATCATCAATCTCTTCAGATATTTGATATCCTTCAGATTCTTCTTCCAATTCATCCTCTTTCTCTATTTCATCATTTTCATCCTCCTCTTCTTATTCTTCCTTTTCTTCCCTTGCTTCTTGGATAGGATTGCCCCATAAACTAATTCAATATGATCTATCTCCTCATGCTAGCCATCATATAGGAGAATTGGTGGAGCAACCAACTCGCATCAATGTAAGATTGATGGACTCATGGTATTTCATCCTCCAAAAAGTATTCTAGTAAATGAGGCTCTTCTTCTTTGAGCTCATAATGAACAGCTTGAAACTTAATCTTGTGTATAGCCCACCAATCTTTCCTTCTTCTATCCCTTGATGGAAAAGGAATATAATATACTTGAGTAGCTTGTTGAGTTAGCATAAATGGCTTGTCGATATATGCTTTTGATCTATATTTGATTTCAATAAGCCCATGGTATCAATATTCATACTGTTGTTATCATCAAATCATTGGCACTTAAATAGAATGATACTATTATCTCTGATATAGATCAACCTGATCACTTCTTCGAGGATTCCATAGTAGTCACTCTTCGACCCTTTTCACCAGCTACCCTTATACACACATAATTGTCCATTGTGCTTTTATGATATTCATATTCATGGATGTGAAATTTAAAACTATTAATATTACACCCATTATAACATGTCGCATATTTTGCTTGCTTGTAAACTAATGTTCTTAGATTTTTAAGAATAGATTCCCCTTTGCATGACCTACGTAGAATAAAAAAATAAATTAGAAAAAATTAAAACAAGTGGAATGTCAATAGATGCTTACTAGCTGATGGAACCAATCTACAAAGTTTTATAAGTACTATGCAAAATTTTTTTGCTCACTTATTCTCAAGTTGTCTCGTTTCAGCATTCGATCATAAACCCTAAACATGCATAAGATTGATTAGAATACCATAATAAGTAATTGAAAAGTTTGGATTGTGATAGAGACTTAATATATGAATTAACTTTGTCATAGTTTAGCAAAACATATATCTATGCTTGTCGAAATTCAACATCTATTAAAATTTGATAAACCTTATGGCCAAATTCACAAGTAGGATAAGTAAATATCGAGATCTTTTACTTTGATCCCTCACCACCACCATCATCATTTTGGCCAACTTAAGCAACTTTGTTTGCACTTTGGATTAAAGTAGTGTCAGCTAAATTTTGAAATTTCTTCTATTATGTAAGCCTCTACAATCGAACCTTCAACTCTGACCTTATTTTTCACTTTTTTTTGAGATTGTTCATTTATCTTTCAAATAGATACATCCACCTGTATTGTATTGGTCCGCCATCTTAGCTTCATATACCAGATGAATCACTAGATGCTTCATGAAATCGAAAAAGCTAGAAGAGAATATCTTCTCCAACTTGCATATCATCTCTATACTGCTAACCTTAAGATTGTAAATATGCTCGGTGGATAATTCAGTAGCACAAATATCTTTAAAGAAAAGATTAAGCTTGGTCAAAGAACTTCATATAGAGTTAGGAAGGAGATAATGCCAAGCAAGTGGCAGTAATTGTTACATGAAAATATGGCAGTCATGGTTCTTTAATCCATAAAATCTGCAATCTTTAACATTGACGTACTAAGCAAGATTACTTGCATAACCATTTAAAAATTTAAGATTTTTATACTATTCATATACATCCTTTAACAGCTCTTTCGTTGAGGTATAAGATGTTTTCGACTTCAAGAATTTTTCAAGTGACACTTGAACCATCTCTAATAGAGAACATTTGCATATTCTTCATATATGCTCAAGCTTTGGGATTGTCCTTTGTCTTGCCCTTGACATCCACAACGGAGTAGAAAACATTATCTAAGATATTCTTCTTAATGTGCATGACATCAAGGCTATGATGGATCAAATTAGTGGACCAATATAGCAACTCCTAGAAAATGCTGTGCTTCACCTAGTTATGAGTTTTACCAAACTTTCAAGATTTTTGCTTATCAAATAGTATACCAAGCTAAACTTTATTAACTTGGGATACCCTATAAAATACTTCCGTACCACTAAGATGTGAGGGTGCATGGTCTTTGTTTATCTTATTCCTCCTGAAACTATCCCGCTACTTTCAAAAGGGATGATGCTTTGAAAGAAATTGACGATGACAATTAAACTAGCAGGGCTTATAACCATGCTTAAACTGAAATGATTTTGTATTCTCCATGTAATATGGACAGGCTAGCCTTTCATGAGTGCACCATCTAGATAGCATTCCATATACAGAAAAATTGCTAATAGTCCATATTAGTGTAGCCTTCATTACAAAATTTTACTTCTTTGCTGCATCATAAGTACGTGTATCATTGGACCATAAGAATTTTAGCTCATCAATAAGAGGTCTTAGATATACATTAATCTTTCTACCATGGTGCCGTGGTCTAGGAATAATTAAAGAAAGATGTTACATTCTATCATGCACATCCAAAGCGATATATTATGTAAAATAATAAAAATTGGTCAATATGAATAAGGAGCTGCTATATGACTGGATAGTATAAACCCATCTATAGACAAACCTAGTCGGACATTGCATGATTCCTAAGCAAATAAAGGATAGCAAATATCAAATTTCTTTCATGACTCATTATTCGATGAATGACATATCATATTGGTATGGTTGCGAATCCCTTCTTTATGCCATCTCATCTGCCCTACAGTACTCTTGGACAAGTACAACCTTCGAAGTCTAGGAGTGAGTGGAAGGTATCGAAGAACCTTATATGGTACATCCTTCTGATTTCTACCCACTTGCCTTGATTTAAATTAGCTTTCACTACATACATCATATGAGCACTTCAGTTGATCCTCTATGTAGAAAAGCATGAAATTATTATACATATATCTATCTTCTTGTATCACATGCCTAACCTTTTTATTATTTTCTTTGAAGCATAAAAGCTCTAAATAAGCTTCTCATCTTTTGATAGCATTTTCTTTATTGTTGCTACCATCCTATTATAATAATTGACCATCATATTAAACTCGGCTTTCAAATTCAATAACTTTGACATAGCAATAGTATAGTTTGTTTCACATCCCGGCCATAATGGTTCATCAGCATCTTTGAGTATACGATAGAAATCTTCGTTGTTAGCTTATGGATTGTCCTCCATATCTTCGTCAAAATCAAGATTAGCAGTATCCATAACCATGTCTACTATTTTATTTATGTCCTTGTCTTGCTGACTTCTAATCCTTGCGTCTCCTCATGCAAATACCAGTGCTATAGTTTGGCATATATCCATTCCTATATAAATGGATAATTATTGTATCTCTATCAAGCATTTTTATGTTGACACATGTATTACAAGGATAACAAGCTCGTCCTTCAAATAAGAGTACCGCATTTCTAAAAGTATAATCACAAAAGTACTTGACGCCCTCTTTACGTTCAGAAAAAAATCATCCCATCGATAAGTTGACAATCTATCCAATTATAATCCATGATACACTATCTAAGAATTCTACATATACAAATACAAGACATTCTCACTTACCAATTATTTTATTATTTAACATGCAAGATAAGTATTTAAAATGATTAAAGGTAATTCATGAGATAACATTATCACTAAAGACAAAACTTGATAAAATGAGAACCAGAGATAAATATCCAAGCTTTTATATCTCGCATCTGGATTGTCACCTCCGGTCATTCTCATTCTTCCAAACTTTGTCTTTAATGATGGAATACAAACTCAGTATCTCGATAACCTTTAGATATCATATAATACATCATATCACTAACTAATAGATAAAGGCCCTATCCTATTCAGAAATTATATTAATTATATAGATCAATTACAGTAATCAAACGATATGCAATAGAGACTGATAGAAATTTTGATAGTACTTTTTCTTAGTTCTCCCCACATGACTTAAGATGTATGAAGAGAACTAAAAAAAAAACTATCCAATAATTTATTAATTAAATTAAAAAACTAATTACTAAGTAATTTATTAATTAACTAAATAAGAAACTAAGTAATTATATAATTAATTAATTAACAATTAAGTAAAATAATAACTTATTATTAAATAATTAATTACTTAAATAAATAATTAACTAATTAAGTAACTAAATAACTAATAAACAACTACTTAATCAAATAAGTAGCTAATTAATGTATAATTAAATAATTAAATAAAAAAACTAATTATTAAATAATTTATTAATTAACTAAATAAGAAACCAATTAATTACATAATTAATTAATTAATTAGTAAATAACTAATTAAATCAATAACTTATTTTTAAATATTTATTTATTTAAATAAATAACTATCTAATTAAGTAACTAAATAATTAATAAAAAATACTAATCAAATAAATAATTGATTAATTAATTAAATATAAATTAAATTTTTAGTGATGGTTCTATTACCGTTGTCATTATCGCTATTAATACTTACCATAACATCTACAGATGATGAACCTAGCAAGAATGAAACCATAATTGATGCATGAATCTAAGCTGCAAGATACCAAAATGAGGCATGAATGGCAGTACCCGGGAGTGGTGCTAAAAAACTAGAATGGGGAGGGGGCCAAATGGTGAGGGAAGAGAGCTCGGACGATGTGGGGAGAGGCCCCAAACAGCGAGGGAAGGGGGCCGGACGATGAGGAGAGATCAGATGGTGCTGGGAGGGGGCTAGACGGCATCAAAAGGGGGGCGGATGACAAGGGGAGGAGGACTAGACATCACAGGGAGGGGGTCGGATAGCGAGGGGAGGGGGTTAGATGGAAAGGAAAGGCTAGATGATATGGGCAGGAGGTCGGACGACACGGGTAGGGAGCTAGACGGTACGAGCAGGGAGCCAAATGGCAAGGAAAGGAGGGCCCGACCCCATGGGGAGGAGGGTCGGATGGTGCGAGGAGGGGGTCAGACAATGAAGGGACACTAGACAATACGGGGAGGGGATCGACGGTGAAGGGAGGAGGGAATTAAGACAAGAGAGAGGCAAAAACTTTTGGCCAATCTTCTGCCAGGTGAAAGTTATATCGACATTTTTAGCAACGGCAAAATTATCATCACTAAATATTGCCAGTAATATATTGAAAATAGTGAACTTATTAGCGATAGTTATTTGTCATTGCTAATAAGCTATTATCTGTCACTACTAATATTTTCTAAAAAGAATAAATTTTAAAAAAAACTAAATCTAAATCATTAAAATTTAAATATTATTCACGACGGTAAATGTTATTGTTAAAAAAAAAACTACAATGCCGATACATTTTATAGAAAATAAAATAATTTAAAATTTAAAAAACTTTTAATGACAGCAATCCCATCGCTAAAAGAAGAAAATCCATCACTAATCAAATTTTAAAATAAAAAATATATAATTTAAATATTTTTAGCGATGGAGTATGCCATCGCTAATACTCCAGTTATTGTCGCTAATAATATTAGTGATGGCAAGTTCTCATGTCATCATTTATTATCGCTAAAATATTTTATTAGTGACTGGGAGCCTGCCATCGCTAATTGCATCACTAAAAACTTATTTTCTTGTAGTGCAACAAGATGAAGATTGGCGATCTCCAAGATGCCAATTAATGCTCGGAGAAGAAGGTGACAAAGCCAACTCTCGAGGCTGATAAAGCAGTTATTGCTTTTCTCCAGAAGTGTCAAACATTGATGAATTAACTTGGTATCGTTCTGGATTTGGAAGTGGGGGGCATCTGTTATAGTAACTATCCTTTTGGCCTCGAGACCTCACTAGACCACCGACTAGAGAGAAAATAGTCATCACCAACTACATCCAACACCTACTCCGAGAGATCGCTCGGTCGATCTTGACTCTTGATCTGGCCGTCCCTCGATTAGGTCCCCATTCTCTGCCTGGCCATCCCTCGATCAAGTTCCCTCCCTTAGCCTGGTCGTTTTTCGATTAGGTCCCCTCTCTCGACCTAGCCCTCTTGCGGTCATGTCCTTACTCTCGGCCTGGCCATCTCTCGGTCAGGTTCCTCCATAACCCGATCGAGCTTGGCAACAACTAGGATCGACTGCTCCGGCTATTCCAATCGATCTACGTGCCCCTGCAACGAACGTGGCTAGCATGGTCATAGTAGACAAGTTCGTGGATGACAACATCTTTATAAGATCAGCGGTCCTAATAGAAAAGATACCAATGGTAAGGGCCCTAGGAAACAATATCTTAACAACATGTCAAAACCCATCATTCCTATTAAAGCCACCTTCCTCACAACTTTTTGCTATCATGTATAGTGATATAAATAAGTAAGAGGAACGTCTAATAAGATATGCTTTATACACACCTCACAATTATGCTCGCATGGTCCTCCTGTTGCTATTGCTCTCTTTGTCCTTTCCATACTGGGTGTCGGAATATTCTGTTGATAATTTTGATTTAGGGACCTTCTTGCAGGTCTTTATTTACAAGCCACCAAGAGCACGTCCTTGCTCATCGGAGAAATCCTGAGAACTCTTCTGGTACCGCTGCGATTCATATGATTTGGTAGTAACTATAATTGAGAACCACAAGCCAGGTGGAGGGGAATTTGGAAACTGGCCGGCCATCCGGTTGTTTTGACTGGTCCATGCTAATCCATGCCGGCGCCCGAATCCACCAGCCACGTGACAATGATCCAGCCCATTTTTTAAATTCTTACCCCTTCATCAACATCAGCGGTCAAATTTCCATCGGGCATCCCCAATTCCACCCACTTTTTCAAACGGTAAACTTTAACATTTATCCTTCCATCCGAATCCCTCCCCCCCATCCGCCGTAAAATTTCCATCGGACATCCCCAAGAATCCCTCCATCTCGAATCTCCCGTTGGAAAACCGTCCTCCCTGTCTCGGCTCGCCTTCGCCCGTTTGCAATCGCGTACTTTTGCCGACGGACGGTGATTGCATCTTTTACGCTAAGTAAGGATTCACCTTACTTCGCGCGAACATACCGTTGGATTATATAATGACCATTTTGAGGTCTGTGTAAAGATTCACAGAGAATTCTGAGTGATTCGAGATCTATGCAATTCAAGATCCAACGGTCAACGTTGCGAAAGAATGTAGATCATTCTTTTGCACGAAAGAACAACCCGAACACTGCCGAACCTTCGGTTCGGCTTTCCCATTTATTTTTAAATTCAAAGTCATTAAAACTCCGTACCTCGTGCGCTGCCCCTCCTTTTATTAAAAGAAAAGCCAAGGCCCCCTCCGTCTCCTCCCGCTCCTCCTCCTCCTCCTCCCCCTCCGAGTTCCCATCTATCCAATCCAATGGCGTCGCTCTCTCTTCCGCTGCCCTCCCCGGCGAATCTCCGATCGGCCAAGCACCGCCCTGCCGTCGCCTCGGGCTCCTCCCCCGCCCGGAGGGCGCTTGTGTCGTCCAGCCAGGCGAGGCCGCGGCCCTGGTGGGCCCTACTGTTCCGCGCGGCACTCCGGGACGAGGCCGGACCGGGCGAGCCGGTGGAGGGGAAGTCAGCGGGGACGAGGAGGTCGAAGCTGACGGCGGAGAAGGCGAGGGTGCTGCGGAGGGAGATGCGGGCGACGGAGAGCTGGCGCGATGCCATGTACCATTCTGCCATCGCCACCCGGCTCGCTTCGCCCGAAGATCATCAGCCCTCGGCTGAGCTTCCGATCTGCTACCCCGACTCTCTCTCGGATCGCCGGTTCTCTCTCCGTTCATTTTTGCCACCCGTTTTTCGTAAGTTTGATCGCACGTAGACGGCGGAAGTTGGATCCAAGGATATACTAGGGTTTGAACTTTGATTTTTTTTTTTTTATCTCCGATACAGCTTTTATATATGTTGTATTTTAATTTTTTTTTTTTGATAGAATGTGTTATGCATTTTGTGTCCCTTTCCCCGCATGCATGCATGGCTAAAGTCGTGACCCCCCCTGCCCCTTTCTTCAATCAAAAAAAAAAAAAAAAAAAGGAATTCATGGAGAAATTCAAGCAGTAGTAAATGTCCTTGTGATATTGATATTCTATTTCTAAGTGGATCCATGTTTGTGGATATTACATGAGTCCACGTGTCAGATAAGATGGATACATGAGCCACTTATTGAATTATCTAAAAAGAATTTAATTATTTTCAATATAAATTTATTTTAATTATATATATATATATATATATATATATATATATATATATATATATATATATTATTTTATTATTATCTGGAAAATAGAAATTTTAAAAAAAATTAAAAAATTTATACTGGATAGTCATTGAATCCAGATTTTTTAAAAAATAATATAAATTTATTAAATATTTATGAAAATAAGTATTTGATTATATATTTACAAAAATAGGTGTATGATGTTGGTTTGGTTGGAATCGTATTTTCAAAATATGGTTTCAATTTGAAACCGTTTTTCCGAGAGGCGATTTCAAATTCAGACTAAAATCATCTTTTGAAAAGACAATTTTAGCTAATAAATTTTTTTTAATACTTATATTTAATATTTAATATATATTATTTAATAATATATTATGATATATTTTATATTATAATAAATAATTTATATTTCAAAATATAATAAATATATTATAATTTACAAAAAATTAATAAAAATTTTTAAAAATTAATAACTTTTTAAAAAATAGAAAAAAATAATATTATAATATTATATTATGACATGTTTTATATTATAATAAATATTTTATATTCCAAATAATAATAAATATATTATAATTTACAAAAAAATTAATTAAAATATTTAAAAATTAATACTTTTTTAAAATTAGAAAAAACTAAATAAATAATAAAAATAATAATATGATATTTTAATAATATATTATGACATGTTTTATATTATAATAAAAATAATATTATTATTTTATTATATTTAAATAATATAATATAAATATTATATTATATACATTTATAATATATATAAATATTTATTATAATATTTATAATAGACTTTTACCGGTCGGATCGATGACAGGACCCTGGTAGCCAAACCGGTGGCAGGATCCTGGCAGTCGGAATGGTTGCAGGACCTTGATGGCCAGATCGACGATCGGATCGATGGCAGGACCCTGGCGACCGGATCGATAGATGGACCCTAGTGGTCAGACCGGTGACAGGACCCTGGCGATCGGACCGGTGGCAGGATCCTGGTGGCCGGACCGGTGGCAAGACCTTGGTAGTCGGAATGGTGGCAGGACCTTGGTGGCCGGACCAGCAATCGGATCGGTGGCAAGACCCTGGCGATCGGATCAATATCATGACCCTGATGGCCAGACCGATGACAAGACCATGGAGGCCAGATCGGTGGCAGGATCCTGGCAGTCGAACCGGTGGCAGGACCCTGATGGCTGGATCGACAATCAAACTGGTGGCAGGACCCTGGCAATTGAAATGGTGGTAGGATCCTGGTGGCCAGATCGGTTATCAGACCGGTGGCAGGACCCTGATGGTCTAATCGATAGCAGAACCTTGCCATTGGTTTGACCTCTGGTCCGGCCACCATGGTCCTGCCACCATTCCAACTACCAGGGTCCTTGTGAGGCCTAGTTCTTATTGGGCAGGATTTGGGCTGAAGTCGACGGCCCTTGCCGACTTCAGTTCAAAATCCTTCGGGTTCGAAAGTTCGGATTTTCCGGCAGGAAATCCGGAGAAATCCGACGACGCCGCCGGAGGTGGAGGGGATAAGGCTCTTCCTCGGGTTTTTTAGGGGCTTAGGTTGTCTCTGTTGATCTGGGAATACCTCCCTGTGGGTGGAGCGTCGACGGCTTCTTCGAGTGTCCCTGCCCTCGCCGGAGCGCTCTTCACCGGTGGTCGCTGCAATCGGAGCCAGCCTCGCCGGTAAGTCCCTCCTCCTCGAAAAGGGTAGTGTGTGTTGTTTGGCTGGACGGGAGGGAGAATCCGGTTGATTCTTCCTCTCCGTTGAAGCCGTGAGTTGTGGCCGGCGACGAGAAAGTCACCGCCGGATTCCTCCTCTTCGGCAACCGTCCTGGGCGGCCGATCACAGGGATCGCCGCCGTCCCTTCGCTTGCTTGGGGGGGGGAAGAGAGAGAGAGGGAGAGAAGGATTTTTGTTCGACCGGGATGTTCTGTTGCAGGCGGCAGTCTCCGGCTCGATGCTCACCGGCTGGCGGTCGGACGACCGCCGTAGGGGTCGTCGGACCCTCTTCTCCCTCCGGCGTGTACTCCGTGTCGGTCGGACTGGTTCTTCCGTGGAATCGGGGAGGGGGTGCCGTGGCCGGAGTGGGCTTTTGGCTGGGCTCGGTTTGATCAGAGCTTGGCTGGGCCAAGCTTGATTGGGCCGGGTTTGGCTGGGCCGGGCTTGGCTGGGCTGGGCTGGGCTGGGCCGGGCCTCGTTGGGCCAGACTTGGTTGAGCCATGCCCTGTTGGGCTAGGCCTATTATCTTGGATGGGCCGACCCAGTAACGACAAGAAGGAAGGAAAGAGTTTGTCTGGGGTTGTCCCAAGGGATTTGTTTTATGTTTTTTTTTTTTATATATAGGAATTAATGATATTAAATCATAAACAAAATAAATTGTGATGCAAGATCGTCATCATCCTTGGAAAATCAAGATTAGTGCTGGGTTGGTGAAACGGTAAGTTATCACTCACCAATATAATTTTGCATTGCATGATGTGAACCCATTATTTGACTTGTTATTGAATTTTATTGTTTATGTTCATGCTATATACATATATATCTTGATGTGTTATGAAATTTAAACCTAGACTAAGATGTAATAAGTCGTGGGGTGAATTGGTTTTAATTGCTCTTTAGTCCGACTATGATCAACGAGGATCTAGACTCCTTTTGGGCCTCCAGCGGGGCTATCGCTGGCACATGATCGATGTGCGGTATGTGACACAGGAGTTGTTGTTTTATTCTAGCACATGCTGGGAAGCATGTTTCTCGTGTGATACTCAGAGTTAGATTCCTTTTGGACCTCCAGCGGGGCTATCGCTGGCACATGACCGATGTGCGGCATGTGACATAGGGTCTAGACTCTTTTGGGGCGAGCCACGGGCCGATCGTGGCCATAGTATGAGGGACTAAGTGAGTGTGTTTGGATGGCCATCCTAAAAATTTGTATGATGTCAGAAAAAAATAAATAAGATGGTTAATAATGGGAAATGACTTATATTTTTATGATTGCTCACATGCGTGGAGTTACTCTAGATTTATGGTAAATTTTATATTTGTGATATATGATGACTTACTGAGTTTAAGGAAAACTCATTCCTTTCCCTTGCATTCTTTTTCAGGATCAGAGGAATACTTGGGCCAGGGATTCAATCAGTGAGGCTTAGGATCTAGTAGTCACTATCTATTTTTTTTTTTTATTGTCTGAATTTAGATTAAGTCAAATGTATGACGGTTGGCTTTATGACATTTGAATCTACTTGCCTACATATGTTTTATTTTTTTTTTAAATTGCTTGGTTACTCATTTTATCTAAGAAATGGTTGGTACAGGCCTGGTATATCCCTGGGAAGGCTGAACCCCAGAACATACGGCCGTTTGTCGCACTCTGGCCCAGGTCTTGGGTTTGGGGCACGACAGATTTAGTGGTATCAGAGCCAGGCTTGTCTCAGAAATTAAAATGTTTTAGATAGTGAGAGCGGGGTAAAGATAATTAGGACAAGTTTAAATTAATAAAGTATAAGTAAGGTTATATTATTTGACTAACTAACATTTGTGGCATAGGTTTAATGGCTCGGACCCGATCCATGAGGACATCGAATCAAAATGATCATGCTTCTCGAGCTCATGATACTTCGCAGGCAGTAGGTCCACCTCGGGAGGCCGGTGCTTTCATGACTCGTAGCCCATCACCTGATCAGGGCGAGAGCCGAGCAGTTAGTCCTCCTCCTCTGCAGCATGATATGAGGACAGCCAATTCTGATGGTCAGGTGGTAGGTATTATCCAGGCTCTAACTGGACTTGTGCAGGAAATGAGGCAGCAGGGGAATAGGGGTGGTCAGTCTTCTAAAATGGATCGGGGGATCACTGAATTTAAGAAGTTGGCGCCTCCTACATTTGAGGGTTCAACTGAACCTACTGAATCTTTGAAATGGCTGAAAGAAATGGAGAAGGTCTTTGCCAGCATGGACTGTACAGATCGGGAAAAAGTTCGCTTTGCAGCTTATCAATTGCAAGGCGAAGCTTCGGAATGGTGGGATGCTGTCAGGAGACAATATGGTAATGAAGAGCCAATAACTTGGGATATTTTTCGCCAAGAGTTTTTGGATATGTATTTTCCTGAAAGTCTCAGTTTGAGAAGGAGAGTGAATTTACCAGATTAATACAAGGAGGCTTGACCGTGGCACAATATGAAGCCAAGTTTATTGAACTGTCCCGCTTTGCTCCGGAGTTGGTGGCCACAGACTATATCAAGGCTCGGAGATTTGAGAAAGGGCTTAAACCCAGGATTCGTGCTGGAGTAAGACCCATGCAGCTGGCCTCTTACCGGGACGCCGTTAGTAAAGCAAAAATTATAGAGCAAGAGGTTGATAATATGCAGCAGGAGAGGGAACGGCAGCTGAGGAAGAGATCCAGACCTGATGGGCAGCGAGGGAACCAACACTCTGGCAAACAACCTAGGCAGAGGGAAAATCAAAGGCAAGATCCAAGTCCTCAGCAGGGTAATGGTCCTCGTTGCAGGAGATGTCAAGGTTTTCATCTAGAGCAGGTTGTCGTTGGTTTTCTGGGGCTTGTTTTAATTGTGGTCAGTAGGGCCACAAAGCTATGAATTGCCCACGTCCTCAGATCCTGGAAATCAGTGTACCTTCCAGAATGCACCGCGACCGCCAGCACCTCCTCCTTCAAATGTACCAGCTTTTATCCAAGGACAACCTATAGCTTATGGATCTGGTGAGCGCCAGAAGCAGAAGACCCAGGCTCGTGTGTATACTCTAACTCAGCAAGATGCTCAGGCATCGAATGCTGTGGTGACAGGTAATTTCGCAATTTTTTTTTTTAAGTTGATTTAATTGAGTGCATATAATCATAAGTTAGAATTATCTGGTAGGTACCATCAAAGTAGTCTCTTCTTATGCCCGTGTTTTATTTGATTCCGGAGCAACACACTCTTTTATCTCAACCGGATTTACTAAGAAGGCTGGTATGAAACCAGTATCTCTAAATTTTGAGATCGGAGTGTCCATTCCAAATGGGGGCATTATCATGGTCAACATGATTTGTCCATCCTGCACTTTAAGCATTGGAAACCATGAATTTTCATCCGATCTAATGGTATTGGAAATGGAGGAGTTTGATATTATTTTGAGAATGGATTGGTTAGCTTCTTACCATGCCACAGTGGATTGTTTCGGGAAGAGAGTAGTTTTCTACCCTCCAGGTCAGAAACCTTTTGGTTTCTTTGGCAGCAAAGGGAAGACCCCTACTAGAATGATTACAGCTATGCAAGCTCAACGGATGCTGAGGCAAGGTTGTACAGGATATTTGGCCAATGTTTTAGATCTCCAGCAAGAAGAAAAAGGGTTGGAAAATATTCCTATTGTGAAAGAATTTCCGGATGTATTTCCAGATGAATTGCCGGGATTGCCTCCTGACAGAGAGATGGAATTTTCTATTGATCTCTTACCCAGTGCAGAACCTATGTCTAAAGCTCCTTATAGAATGGCACCAGCTGAATTGAAAGAACTCAAGGAATAACTCCAGGATCTGCTCGATAAGGGATTTATCGGGCCGAGTGTTTCACCGTGGGGTGCTCCAGTACTATTTGTCAGGAAGAAGGATGGAAGTTTGAGGTTGTGTATTGATTATCGAGAATTGAACAAGTTAACAATTCGAAATAAGTATCCCCTTCCCATAATTGATGATCTTTTTGACCTGTTGCAAGGCGCTCAGGTGTTCTCAAAAATCGACTTGCGGTCCAGATATTATCAATTGAAAATTAAGAATGAGGACATATCCAAAACAGCCTTTCGGACTAGATATGGGCATTATGAATTTCTGGTGATGCCTTTCGGACTGATGAATGCTCCGGCAGCTTTCATGGACATGATGAATAGGATATTCAAATCATATTTGGATCAGTGTGTAGTAGTTTTTATTGATGACATTTTAGTATATTCCAAGAACCCGGATGAGCATGAAGAACATTTAAGGAGAATCTTACAGATACTAAAGGAGCAGAAGTTGTATGCAAAGCTGAAGAAATGTCAATTCTGGCTTGATAATATTTCTTTTCTTGGCCACACAGTCTCTAAAGAAGGAATATCTGTTGATCCAGCAAAGATTGAAGCAATTGTTGAATGGAATATACCAACTAATGTGACAGAAGTCCATAGTTTTCTGGGTCTAGCTGGTTATTACCGAAGGTTTGTGGAGGGATTTTCCCGTATAGCCTTGCCACTGACCCAGCTAACTCATAAAGGGATTAAATTTGTTTGGTCTGATGATTGTGAGAAAAGCTTCTAAGAGCTGAAGAAGTGCTTGGTGTCAGCTCCTATTCTTACCCTACCATCTGGAAGTGAGGGTTTTTCTATTTACAGTGATGCCTCCAGAAAAGGGTTAGGATGTGTTCTTATGCAAAAGGAGAAGGTGGTGGCCTACGCATCTAGACAGCTTAAAATACATGAATTGAACTACCCTACTCATGATTTGGAGCTAGCTGCTGTAGTCTTTGCTTTGAAAATTTGGAGACATTACCTGTATGGAGTATCTTGTGAAATTTTTACTGATCATAAAAGTCTTAAGTATTTATTTACTCAGAAAGAGTTAAACTTGAGGCAAAGGAGATGGTTGGAGCTGATCAAAGACTATGATTTGAAAATAAGTTATCATCCGGGAAAAGTAAATGTAGTGGCTGATGCATTGAGCAGGAAGGTCGGAGGTAGCTTGGCAACCTTAATCACTTCTCAGGGAGAAATTCTTCAAGATTTGGGAAAGCTGAATTTGGAAATCCAGTTGCATAACTCTAAATTCTCACTTGCTACTCTTAAGATACAATCTACCCTGATTGATAGAATTAAGGCATCACAGACGAGTGATTCAGAATTTTAAAAGATTAGAGAGAAGATACAATCTGGGATAATCTCAGAATTTCGAATTCATGAGGATGGATCCTTAAGGTTTGGAAACAGGTTGTGTGTTCCAAGGGATGCAAGTCTAAAGAAGGAAATCTTGAACGATGCCCACAATGCTATTTACACTATTCACCCTGAGAGCACAAAAATGTATAGGGATCTTAAGGAGAACTTCTGGTGGAAAGGTATGAAAAGGGAAATAGCCATGTTTGTGGCTCAATGCTTAACTTGTCAGCAAATAAAGGCTGAGCATCAGAGACCAGCGGGACCACTACAACCCCTATCATCCCTGTATGGAAATGGGAGAATGTCACAATGGACTTTGTTTCAGGATTGCCGAGGACTCTCATAGGATTTGATGCTATTTGGGTTGTTGTAGATCGATTGACAAAGTCAGCTCATTTCCTACCTATCAAGGTCAATTTCTCCTTGCAAAGGCTAGCAAAATTATATATCGATGAGATTGTTAGATTACATGGTATTCCTGTATCAATTGTATCTGATAGGGATACTAGGTTTGTTTCTCAATTTTGGAGGAGTTTGCATCAAGATATGAAAACCAAGCTGGAGTTTAGTACAGCCTTTCATCCTCAAACAGATGGGCAGTCAGAAAGGACGATTCAGACATTAGAAGATATGTTGAGAGCATGTGTTCTTGATTTGAAAGGGTCTTGGGATGATCATCTGTCACTGATAGAATTTGCATATAACAACAGTTATCAAGCAACCATTAAGATGGCACCTTTTGAAGCTCTTTATGGGAGGAGATGTAGGACCCCGGTATGTTGGGATGATGTTGGCGAGAGGAAACTTTTGGGACCGGATATTGTGCTGCAAACCACAGATAAAATCCAACTTATTAGGAAGCGACTGCTTACAGCTCAGAGTCAACAAAAGAGTTATGCAGATAATCGAAGAAGAGAACTGAATTTTCAGGTGGGGGATCGTGTGCTTCTTAAAGTGTCCCCTACTAAAGGAGTTATGAGATTTGGGGTGCGAGGGAAGTTAAGCCCTCGGTTTGTGGATCCTTTTGAGATCTTAGAGAAAATTGGAGCTGTGGCTTATCGGCTTGCTTTGCCATCTTCTCTTGCTGGTGTACATAATATTTTTCATGTTTCTATGCTGAGGAAGTATGTACCTGATCCAAATCATGTAGTTGAATTGGGACCACTTCAATTCAAGGAAAATTTGTCTTATGAGGAACAACCAGTGAAGGTGGTGGATAGAAAGGAACAAGTCTTGAGACGACGCATTATTCCTTATGTTAAATTCCAGTGGAGTAATCATTCAGAACGAGAAGCCACTTGGGAGTTAGAAGAAATCATGAAAGTTAAATATCCTCAACTTTTCCAGGACCCAGGTATGTAATTTCGAGGGCGAATTTTTTTTTAGGTGGGGAGAATGTGAGGCCCAGTTCTTATTGGGCAGGATTTGGGCTGAAGTCGGCGGCCCTTGCCGACTTCAGTTCAAAATCCTTTGGGTTCGGAAGTTCGGATTTTCTGGCGGGAAATCCGGAGAAATCTGACGACGCCGCCGGAGGTGGGAGGGATAAGGCTCTTCCTCGGGTTTTTTAGGGGCTTAGGTTGCCTCTGTTGATCCAGGAATACCTCCCTGTGGGTGGAGCGTCGACGGCTTCTTTGAGTGTCCCTGCCCTCGCTGGAGCGCTCTTCACCAGTGGTCGCTGCGATCGGAGCCAGCCTCGCCGGTAAGTCCCTCCTCCTCGGAAAGGGTAGTGTGTGTTGTTTGGCTGGAGGGAGGCAGAATCCGGTTGATTCTTCCTCTCCGTTGAAGCCGTGAGTTGTGGCCGGTGACGAGAAAGTCACCGCCGGATTCCTCCTCTCCGGCAACCGTCCTGGGCGGCCGATCACAGGGATCGCCACCGTCCCTTCGCTTGCTTGGAGGGGAAGAGAGAGAGAGGGAGAGAAGGATTTTTGTTCGACCAGGAGGTTCTGTTGCAGGCGGCAGTCTCCGGCTCATTGCTCACCGGCTGGCGGTCGGACGACCGCCGTAGGGGTCGTCGGACCCTCTTCTCCCTCCGGCGTGTACTCCGTGTCGGTCAGACGGGAGGATCACCGTCGATCCTCCCTGGTTCTTCCGTGGAATCGGGGAGGGGGTGTCGTGGCCGGAGTGGGCTTTTGGCTGGGCTCGGTTTGATCAGAGCTTGGCTGGGCCAAGCTTGATTGGGCCGGGTTTGGCTGGGCCGGGCTTGGCTGGGCCGGGCTGGGCTGGGCTGGGCTTGGCTGGGCCGGGCCTCGTTGGGCCAGACTTGGTTAAGCCATGCCCTGTTGGGCTAGGCCTATTATCTTGGATGGGCCGACCCAGTAACGACAAGAAGGAAGGAAAGAGTTTGTCTGGGGTTGTCCCAAGGGATTTGTTTTATATTTTTTTTATATATAGGAATTAATAATATTAAATCATAAACAAAATAAATTGTGATGCAGGATCGTCATCATTCTTGGAAAATCAGGATTAGTGCTGGGTTGGTGAAACGGTAAGTTATCACTCACCAATATAATTTTGCCATGCATGATGTGAACCCATTATTTGACTTGTTATTGAATTTTATTGTTTATGTTCATGCTATATACATATATATCTTGATGTGTTATGAAATTTAAACCTAGACTAAGATGTAATAAGTCGTGGGGTGAATTGGTTTTAATTGCTCTTTAGTCCGACTATGATCACACGAGGATCTAGACTCCTTTTGGGCCTCCAGCGAGGCTATCGCTGGCACATGACCGATGTGCGGTATGTGACACAGGAGTTGTTGTTTTATTCTAGCACATGCTAGGAAGCATGTTTCTCGTGTGATACTCAGAGTTAGACTCCTTTTGGGCCTCCAGCGGGGCTATCGCTGGCACATGACCGATGTGCGGCATGTGACACAGGGTCTAGACTCTTTTGGGGCGAGCCATAGGTCGATCGTGGCCATAGTATGAGGGACTAAGTGAGTGTGTTTGGATGGCCATCCTAAAAATTTGTATGATGTCAGAAAAAAATAAATAAGATGGTTAATAATGGGAAATGACTTATATTTTTATGATTGCTCACATGCGTGGAGTTACTCTAGATTCATGGTAAATTTTATATTTGTGACATATGATGACTTACTGAGTTTAAGGGAAACTCATTCCTTTCCCTTGCATTCTTTTTCAGGATCAAAGGAACACTTGGGCCAGGGATTCAATCAGTGAGGCTTAGGATCTAGTAGTCACTATCAATTTTTTTTATTTATTGTCTGAATTTAGATTAAGTCAAATGTATGACGGTTGGCTTTATGATATATGAATCTACTTGCCTACATATGTTTTTTTTTTTTTTTAAATTGCCTGGTTACTCATTTTATCTAAGAAATGGTTGGTACAGGCCTGGTATGTCCCTAGGAAGGCTAAACCCCAGAACATACGACCGTTTGTTGCACTTCTGGCTCAGGTCTTGGGTTTGGGGCGCGACAGTCCTGCTGCCGGTTCGATCGCCAGGGTCTTGCCACCGGTCCGGTCGCCATGGTCCTGTCACCGGTTTGGTCATCATGGTCCTGTCATCGGTCTGGTTGCCAGGGTCTTGCTATCGATCTGGCCTCCAGGGTCCTACTACTAGTCTGATTGCTTGTCTGGCGACCAGGGTCCTGCCACCATTCTGATTGCCAGGGTCCTGCTACCATTCTGACTGCCAGGGTCCTGCCATCGGTCTGACCGTCGATCCGGCCACCAGGATCCTGCCACCGGTCCGACCGCTAAGGTCCTGCCACCAGTCCGACTGCCAGGGTCTGCTATCGGTTCGGCCGTCAGGATCCTGCCACCGATCCAATCGTCGATCCGGCCACCAGAGTTTTGCCACTGGTCCGGCTGCCAGGGTCTTACCACTGGTCCGGCTGCCAAGATCCTGTCATCGGTTTGACCGGCAATGATCTATTATAACTATTATAATAAGTATTTATATATATTATAAATATATATATAATATAATATATATATTATATTATAATAAATATAATAATATTATTTTATTATATTTATTATAATATAAAACATGTCATAAGTATATTATTATAATATCATATTATTATTTTTCTTATTTTTATTTTTTCTAATTTAAAAAAATTATTAATTTTTAAAGATTTTTATTTTTTTTGTAAATTATAATATATTTATTATTGTTTGGAATATAAAATATTTATTATAATATAAAACATGTCATAATATATTATTATAATAATATATTATTATTTATCTTTTTTTAAGTTTTTTTCTAATTTTTTTATAAATTATAATATATTTATTATATTTTAAAATATAAAATATTTACTATATTATAAAATATATTCTAATATATTATTAAATAATATATATTAAATTTTAAATAGAAGTATTAAAAAAAATTTTGATTAGCTGAAATCATCTTTCCGAAAAATGATTTCAGTCTGAAATTGAAATCATCTCTTGGAAAGACGATTTCAATCAAATCGACGACCGTACACCTATTTTCATAAATATATAATCGAATATCTATTTTTATAAATATTTAATAAATTTATATTATTTTTAAAAAAAATCTCATTGAATCTCGATAATATTATTTAGTTATATATAATAGATAATAGATACTAGAGAAACAAAAATTTAGTTACTTCTATCCATTAAGGGAATTAGCATGAAAAATTTCTAGAAAGCTTGAGAATAAATATATATTTTATTATATAAAAATAATAAAATGTACATTTGTCGATAAATCTTACCAATAAACTAGTAAATTATATTATTCATGGTATAATAGCTAAAAGATAAATCATTTGAGACTAGAAAAGAAAATACTATCACAAGATCAATCGCTAGAGAATAAATATGCTTTCCCGATGAGCAATTAAAAATTTAGTTATATTTGACCAAAATTATTAAGGAACTTAAGCCAACTTTGATATGTATCTTCAAGATAGATAGACCTTGAAACAAGCTATTTTTAGAAATTATATGCAAGAAAAGGTAACTTTTATAAATTTTTTAAGAAAAAACCTCCTATGAATGTCAATCTCTATAAGTTTAGTCATCACATTGTTACATGTAAAATTACAACGGTAGAGCAAGTTTTCTAGGATAAAAGATCGTGATCCCTTTCATAATATTGTGGCTCCTCAACATCCACTAACGTTATATTTGAACTTTAATTTTTAATGTAATTATCAAAAAAAATTGTTAACTTGTAAACCAGCATTTTTATAATTAATGATATATATATATTGATGTGTAACTTCTTTGACTTCTTTTTATTATTTTTATAATAATATTTTTAAATAACATATTTTACGGGATTTTTTTAAATAATGTTTTTTAAAAATAAAATTATCAAAGTATCATAGTTTGAAGAATTTTACTAAAATACGGTACTTTTGGCCAGGTATACCATTTTTGGTATTTTTGATCCCATGTGGAGGAGCATGCATCTTTAGACCAGAAAAGAAAACACTTAGAAGAACCACAGGAAAAAAAATATATATTTTGAAGATGCAGGTAAAACTTGCGTCTTCTAAACCGATCCAAAAAAAATAATACCTTTGAAGACACTAGTTATGCCTGTATTTTTTTTAAAAATCCGGTTTAAAGATGCGGGTAAAACTTGTATTTTCTAGACTAACCAAAAAAAATAAAAAATAAAAAATATTTTGAATCTTCTAAAATATGGAATTTTTTAAATAATATTTTTTAAAAAATACTTAAAGACAAGGTAGATCCTGCATTTGGATATTTTTTTAATAATATTTTTTTAAAAAAAATTACCGAAGTAGTGCAGGTCAAAACAAATTTACTGAACTGCCGTAGCTCGGTAAACATGGCAACCACACTCATATCTTTATATTTTAACATAATAAAATTTAAAAATATAATAAAATTTAAAATAATATAATGAAATATTTAAAATACATAATAAAATTTAAAAATGTTTAAAATAGTATAATAAAATTATAATATTTAAAATATTTAAAATAATATAATAAAAGTAAAAATTAAAAAAAATTAAAATAAGCTGTAGGTAAAGTAAAGCCGTAGGCCGTACCTGCAACTTCATCTTATTCATACACCTTAATTTTTAAAATAAAAAATTAAAAAAAAATTAAAAAATTAAAAAATTTAACTATTGTTGTCTAAATTCCAGCTCACGCCTTCGGGTCCCAGGTGTTGGCCTAGGTGGTTTGTGATTTAATCAACAATTCTCGGGGGTTGACTCGTATGGGAGGGTCGGCTCGCCCTTGGTGATGATGGATTAAATTGGGACTAATCGTCGAGTCTGCCGCTTGAGTTCGATCTTGCTTGATGTGGGTCGACTCAGGTGCAAAGTCTCTCAGGCCCGCCAGCACGCTTACCACTAGGTTCTGATGCACCTTAAGACTAATAAATCCTAGCCTTCCAACAGGCATGTGTGTTTTGGAACGGTGGTTAGGGGCTAGGGTCCTACAAACATTCCAGTAATCGGATCAGTGATCAGACCGGTAGTCGAATCGGAGCCCGGACCGGTAATCGGATCGATGGCTGGACTAGCGACTGATTGGATCGACGATCGGATCCGATCTCCATTTTGGCCACCATTCTGGTCACCCGTCCGGCCACCATTCTAGCAACAGGTCTTGCCAATGATCCTGCCACCGGTCCGGTTGCTGGTGCTGCCACCGGTCCGACTAACCGGCAGGTCTTGCCATCAGTCTGGGCACCATCTTGCCATCGATTAGGCCATCGGTCCGACCAGGGGTCCAGCCATCAGTTCGACTAAGGATCGCCATCTATCTGACAGTCGGTCTAGCCACCAATATGGCTGCTAGTTTGGCCACCAATCTAGCCGCCGATCCTACCACTAGTCCTGCCACTGATTCGGCCGTCGATCTGACCAGGGGTTCGACCATCGGTCCTGTCACCAGTCCGATCGTTGGTCTGACCAGGGGTCCGGTCGCCGTCCTGCCACCAGTCCGACCACCAATATGGCCGGACCGGTGGCAGGACCTGTGGCAAGACCGGCATCTGGTAGCCAGTCCGGCCACCAAACAGGACCGGTGTCCGGACCGGTGGCAGGACCGGCGGCCAGATTGGTGGCCAGACCAGTGATTGGACTAGTGGCCGGATTGATGGTTGGATCCTTGATCGGATCTATGGCTGGATCCTTAGTCGGACCGGTGGCCGAACTGGTAGCAAGACGATACCCAGATTGGTGGTAGGACCTACCGGTCCACCGGATCAGTGCAGCACCGGTAGCCCGACTGGTGGTAGGCCTGTCGCTAGATCGGTGGCCGGACGGGTGACTGAACCGGTGGCTGGAATGGTAACTGGATCCGAATCATAAATCTAATCTAGTCGCCAGTCTAGCCACCGATCCGATTGTTGGTCTGGGCTTCGATTCGACTATTGGTCCGATCACCGATCCGATTACCGAAATGTTTCAATTTTTTTATTTTTTTATTTTTTTATTTTAAAAAATTGAGGTGCAGGAATAAGATGAAGTTGCAGGTGCGGCCTGCGCCTTCACTTTACCTGCAGCTTATTTTAGTTTTTTTTAATTTTTTTAAATTTATTATATTATTTTAAATATTTTAAATATTATTATTTTATTATATTATTTTAAATATTTTTAATTTTATCATATTATTTTAAATTTTATTATGTTAAAATTTAAAGACGAGTGTGGCTGCCATGTTTACCGAGCTACGGTAGACAGTAAATTTATTTTGACATGCACTACTTTAGTAAATCTTTTTTAAAAAATATTATTAAAAAACATTCGGATGCAGTATCTATCCCGTCTTTAAATATTTTTTTAAAAATATTATTTTTAAAATTATATTTTATTTTTTTATTCGGTTTAGAAGATTCAAATATTTTTATTTTTTTTTATTTTTTGGTTGGTTTAGAAAATGTAGGTTCCACTTGCATCTTTAAATCGATTTTTTTAAAGAAGACATTATTTTTTTTGGGTTGGTTTAGAAGATGCATGTTCTCCTTGAGTCTTCAAAGTTTTTTTTTTTCGGTGGTTCTTCAAGTTTTTTTTTTTTTCGTTCTAAAATGCAGGTACAACATGCAATTTGTTCACGTAAAATTAAAAATACAAAAAACGGTGCACATGGTCAAAAATATCATAGTTTGGTAATTTTTTTTAAAATAACGATACTTTGATAATTTTATTTTTTAAAAATATTGTTTAAAAAAATCCTATCTCATGCATCTTTCCGATTTTTCATATTTTTATAAAATTCCTATCATCGCATTAAAAAATCAAAAAATCTGGACGATTGCCAACCTTGCATGTAGGTGTCGTATCCAAACTATCCTCGAAAGGGGTTCAGTCTTCTTTTAATCACTTCAATATCTCTTGTATGGCTATCGGTCTTGCCATCGGTTCGACAGAGATCCGATCATCAATCTGGATGCCGATCCTGCTACCGAATCGAATGCCGGTCTTGTCACCGATTCGGCTATCGATTTGATCAGAAATCCGATCACCGGTCTGTCCTGCCACTGATCCAAATATTGGTCCTGCCACCGATCCAATCAGGGATCTGACCACCGATTCGATTGTCGATCCTCGATCGGTCCAGATATCGATACTATCATTGATCATCATCTTTTTTAATAAAAAAATTATTTGATAGTGCAGGTTGAACCATTGGCTTTTAATAAAAATCAAAAAAAAATTAAAGGCGCACCACCGAATCGGAGCCGGGGAAACGGAGGACCGAGATTTTTTTTCCTTCAACAATATTATTATTATTATTATTATTATTATTATTATTAATTTTAAACAGTCTCGAGAAGATGTCGGGCCAATCCGTCATCCATATGGCAAAAGAAAAAAAAAAAAAAAAAAAAAAAACACCACGTGGCCCTATAACGGTAAAATGATAAAATTGTTTCAACCGGCAGAATTTTGATAATATTAATTTTAAAAAATAATATTTTAAAAAAAAAATTCGGCAAACTCTATCACCGGAAGATAATATCCGGATTTCGGGAAGCTTGCATCCCCGTTCACGGGGCAATTGCACCACCTGGGCACCCCTTCATTTTTAAACGGACGCACGTGATCATCTATCTCATCATTTTCACTGAATCATCTCACACGGTCCCTACTCCATTCCGGCCGAGCATCCGAACCGATTGATATCCTTCTCGAAACTATCCGGTTCCGGATATGGATTCCACGTGGTATCCTGTACCCATCATCCCACCATCAACGGACGTACCATCCCATCCTCTGCCGGCTGCCCTCTTCCCCTCGTCTCCCGCTCCCAATAATCCCCACGCTCAGCCCTCCAAAAACCCCACTAAACTCCTCCCCGTTATTCCTTCTATCGAACATTCTATACAAATGGCCATGGTTGCTTGGCCGACCACCGGTCTCTACTGTTCCATCTCCTCCTCTCCCTCTCCTATTCATCACCCTTCTCTCCTCCACGCCAAAACCCTTGCATCGTCACCCACCACGATATCCGGGTTCCTCAATTCAGACTTCCTCGGATACGCAATCCGGTCGATTAAACCAAAGATTTCCTCCCAATCCAACAACCAGAGCATTGTCGTTCGGATGTCGTGGGACGGGCCCCTCTCCTCCGTCCGATTGATAATCCAGGGCAAGAACCTCGACGTAGTCCCCCTTATTCCTCCCTCCTTTTCTCTTGTGGTCGATTTCTTTCTGGTTTCTTGGTTGTTTATTTTGCGACTTTGCCTTTGGGTACTCTTGTGCCTAGTTGACGGAGCCGGTGAAGAAGCACGTCGAGGATAAGGTGGGCAAGGCGGTGCAGAAGCACAGCAACCTAGTCAGGGAGGTAGATGTCCGGCTCTCCGTCCGCGGCGGAGAGCTCGGCAGAGGCCCCCGGGTTCGGAGATGCGAGGTATGGACTTGCCCCTGATGATTTATGTCCTTTCTCTTTTTTTTTTTCTTTTCTTTTAATGTAATGGCATTGTGAGATTGATCGTGGGGTGGTTTTAGGTTACCCTGTTCACCAAGAAGCATGGGGTGGTTCGGGCGGAGGAGGACGCGGAGACGCTTTACGGGAGCATAGACTTGGTGTCGTCGATCATACAGAGGAAGTTGAGGAAGATTAAGGAGAAGGAGTCGGATCATGGGCGGCACATGAAGGGGTTTAACCGGCTCAAGGTTCGGGAACCGGCGTCTCAGAGAATTATTGGGAAGGACGAGGAAGAGGACCGGGATTTGTTAGGGTTGGCACCTGATCAAGTGGATGGCGAACCTTTGGGCAAGGTTTGTATTGCTTATCATGATTCTCTTCTATTTTGGCAATTTGGTTTATTTCATGTTTTTTCTTTTGTTCTGGTCTTTCACCTGTGCATGTTATCTCCAATTTCTTTCTAATATATATGTCATCACGCATTCAAATCAGGTTCATTCCATATTTCTCGTGGTACTCATTCTTTAATGCTACTTCAAAAGATTGTCCCAATTGTTAGGGAACAAACAGAAAGCCGATAAGCAGATCTACTTTATCTCTTAATCTTTCTGACATGCTTAAATACATAAGAATGCATATTACCATAGATATAAACATATATATATATATATATATATATATATATATATATATATATATAATTTATGCTAGATCACCCTTCGGTGGGATGCAATGGCATCGGGGAGGTCCTCCGATCTTCTTTGGCATAAAGGGATGCTGCTCGCAACGGTCCTCAAATGGAGACCTGCAAGAAAATATTGGCCAGGGATATCGGTGGGGACATTCCGATGTTCCGGTCAGTATAGAGTGGATGAAGTTGGCAACAGCAACTGAAGTTGAGAGTCTTGGTGACTATACGAGCATAGAGCATACTTGCAAGGAATGTGAGATCGCATTTTGTTAGATATCCCTCTTACCTATATATAGTGTCACATGGGATAGCTGATAGTTATCAGGGAGGTGGCTCTTACAGGATTGATGGGCAAAATCCTCTCCTGAAATCTTTGGCATATTTTCTACTAGGGCTACTGATCTTGTGAAGGTGCTGCTCTTCATGAACTTGCCTGCCACAATCTTGTTAGCCATATCCATTGCAGGGACACAAAGGTTGATAAGGATAGCTGGGACAGTCAGTCCCTGTCATTGCTAGATCTGGTGCTGGTGGATCTCGGTCGAGAGATGGGACAACGCTGAGAGTTGGGATCTGGTCGAGAGTCAGGACCTGGCTAAGAGAGGGCCATGTCAAGAGTCGAGACCTGGCTAGGTCGAGAGACGGAACCTGGCCGAGAGAGGGCCAGGCTGAGAGTCGGGTCCGGTGCACATGATCTCCTAGCGCATGTGCTAGGAATGGCTAGCAGTGATAGCCTTCACCCCTGGTTGGTGGTCCAATGGGCATCCTGGGATCGAGAGAATAGTTGCTATAATAGATGCCTCTCCTTCCGAATCCAGAGCAATATTGAGTTTCTCTATCGGTGCTTGTCGTTTCTAGAGGGAGTAATTGCTTCTTTTCATCGTTACCCTCTCCAGGCATTAATTGGTATTTCGGAGATCGTCAATCGCCATTTTGTTGCTTTGAGTGTGGTGCACGGGTGGTTCGGGAGAATCATTAGTGCAGCATTTGAAAAGCCATGCCATGATCTTTTTGGATGATACGCATGATCGCCAATGATCTATCGGACTATGACATGTGGCCTAGCAATCGTGGGCCTTAAATGATTTGTGCAAAAGCCAGTGACAAGGATCATGCACAAATGGACACGACTAAGAGGGCTAATCTATTACTTTATTCTTTAAAGGTAGACACCAAAATGAGGGTAATGTCTCTCATATGTGCAATCAAGAGGAGGTTGCATGGTAAAATGAGCTATTTTAACAAAACCATAAAGGGGAAAAAAGCCAACATAACAATGACATATTTTCTCAAATAAGGCTAGAAAGGGGACTTAAATTAAATGAAATTTTCTTCTTAGCAAATCTTGAAGAGAAATAAAAACATCTTTTGATCTTGTTCAAACATGATAAAGCTTTTGCTAGCGCTCTATCAATTCATGGGTTTGTCTTCTTAGAACACCTTTAATCCAAGGCAAGGATTAAGGTATTGTGTGCTGAGGCCTTGTGTTCTTGCCATTACCATGCTATATGCCAAGTTAATTTTTGATAAACAATTGCACCATGACCATGACATGCCAAGCATTAGCAAGTAGCTGGTATTGTGCTAGTGTCGGATTGATGCGGGACAAGGGCAAAGGATTGTTGGCGAGCTAAGAAGTCACCAAGGATTAGGGTACCACTAAAATTTTCTCTTTTATTCTTTTCTTCTATGGAGGTGGTGAAGGAAACAATGGAGATGGAAGACATAAGTTTGGACTCTCATGAACTTTGGAACTCACTCTCATGGAGAGGCTTCTCACCTTTAGGGCATCCCACTGAAACATCTCACCTCTAGGGCATCCCATCCATCTCACTAACGGAGTCGTGAGGGTAAATTTCAAATGCCATGGAGGGGGTAAAGAAGATGGAAACTCTCATGAGCTTTGGAACTCACATTCACGGAAAGACATCTCACCTCTAGGGCATCCCACCCATCTCATCTGTTAGTCTAGGGCATCCTACCCATCTCACTAACGGAGCCATGAAAGTAAATCTCAAAGGTCATAGAGGTGGAATCAAAGGGAAGGGGATAACTAGAGGGGCATCACACCCTCTCCACAACACAAACAAAAGGGCATCACACCCTCACCAAGAAAGAAGAACTCAAGCTGATTTAAATCTCCATTGATTGATTGATTCTTACAAGGATTGATGGGGTATTTATAGGCCCCAATCAAGAGATAAGGATGGGGTAACTAACCTAAGGGAGTTATAACAAGAAACAAGAATTAATTGTAATAACTATTTCTAGTTCTAACTACTAACTAGTTTAGTTAGGGAGTTGTAACATGAAAATACTTTTAGTTCTAATTACTAACTAGTTTAGTTAGAGAGTTGTAACCAAAAAACTAGAATTAGTTGTAACCATAGTAGGTTGCAACCAATTAGCACATGTGGTGGGGTGATGCAGCCTTCCTTGCTGATATTGCCTCCTTGTTGGAGGGTGAAGTGAAGAATGAAGTGGCATTCCACATGGCAAGGTGGTTGGGAAGTTGTTCCAAGTAGTTGAGGGGGTTGGAAATAGTTGAATTAGTTGGCGCCTTAAAAGGAGGTTGATGATGTGGTGCTCAAAGAGGTAGTGGCTTCATGTGGCGCCCTCTTGCTGATGCTCCAATCCAGACCTGATCATCGGATGGCTTTTGGATTATCGGATAGCTCTCGGGTTCCCCATCACCGATGCTGCAAAGGTATTGGCAGAATACGTAGTGTGTTGTTTCATCCATGCTGAGTGGTGCTTTAATCCATGGTTCAAGGAAACATCACTTGGAAAAGTTTATAGTCCAATTTGTGTGTGAGACTTGGTTAATAGTAGAGATAATCATACCTCCAGGAAAGGATAGGATTTTCCTAGAAATCTCCTAGAATGGAACAAGTAATTTTTGTTTTCCTTTATGTGTTTAATGAAGAAAATAAGAAGTAAAGAGGTGGAAGTCAGACTTGGATCCTGTGTAATAATTGCATTGTTCCATAAATGGTGCAGACACACATCGCATGAGGAGGTTGGCATTGCCAAACAAGGTGGAGCTGTGCAAGCATGCTCACAGTTTGTGTTTCATTGGCTTTTTAAGCCCGAAGAGACACCCAAGATATAGGTCATGATAATAATGTTATCTCAATTGAGTTGGACAAAAATGATGATGAAATTGTGAAACCGTATAGGACAATAGAACAGAAACTAATGTGTTATGCATGGCTGGAGGATTCTAAATAATAATCATTAAATATCAATAATTTGATGCAGTAGAAAGGTGAATACTGCCATGAACTAGATAATGGCACTTAGCATGAATTGGGAAGCATGACAAAGGGACTCAAGTTTATCTTATATGCTTACTATGTTGGGAAGCTAATGAAGGTACTTTTCAGAAGAGGGTGTTGGAGAGGATAAAGGAGTAGTCCCCATTAAAATAACTACTTGGCATTGCCATGGCTTTATTTTGTACATCAAATTGGAGAATTATTAAGTTGGAGTGATACCTATGGCACTAGGAGAAACCTTAGGGATGATAGATTTGGAGGCCATGTCTTCTGATCTTGCTTGTGTGGTGTTAAGATATCTATTGACGGAGAATAAGTGATTGTGGAAGTGCAAAGCGAAATGCTTTCTCAAGTTAGTTTCTCTAATAATTTTGTTGTGACTGTGGTGCCATTTGTTGTTTGTGAATTTAAATTTAACAAGGTTCGGGAACTTGGTTTTTCAGCGCTAAATATTTTGCTTTTAATACTCTCAATGCTTTTCACAATAAATGGTTTGATTTTGAGTTTTTGCCAAAATATTTTAAGAAATAGGAATAAAGAAAAATAAATTAAAGTAAAACAAGTTGAGAGATTATACTAAATGACAATCTAAAGCATATAGTTTTTTTTGAAACCTCCATGTAGTATATTATTATGTATAGTTTAAGTAGTTTGAAATCCTTCATATCATGAGATGATAAAAATATAACATATGGGGGACCAGAAAATTATTGGAAGTAATTCAAGCTAGAGAAATAGATTTAGCACCATTCTGAACAACAAATGTTATTAATGGAGAACATAATACACCAAGATTGATGAAGATCCAAGATCAGAATGCAGCATGGCTTAGGGATTTTTCTTAGAATTTAGTTTTAGTTGTTGATTTTCTGTATTTTTTTAAACTCTTGTGTATTTTTAGTTTGTAATAGGTCATTTAAAATCAAGGGCTATGAGTAAAAGATCTTAAGTTTTACTTTAATAGCTTAGTGAGCAAGTTACCTTAGCAATATTCTTCATGCAGTACTGACAGTAACCATGAACAATAATGCATTATGAGGGGTACTTTAGGGAGTTGAAAAGTCCTTAGCTTTTTCATTTACTTTAAATATGAGAGTGCAGTTATGTAATTGAGTTTTATGCTGAATATGAATTAAAAAGAATGAAACTTCTTTTGTGTTACTCTTGTGGTGCGATTCCACATGAAGGTGTGAGGCCTTCAAACCCTAGGTGTGATTCGTAGGTCCTGGAGTGAGTCCTGTATTGTTTTCTTTCCTCTTTCCCTTATTCTTGTTTAGAAATTCCATGTTTTAATTTCATATTGCCTATTTGTTTACATCTGATTCTGTTTTCTTTATTTCCCTTCAAATTTAAGGTAGTCCTTGGTTACAAAATAAGTGGGGGGAGGGATATCCCTTGCATTGTTGAAGGAATAGGTCTATTCCTTGGAATATGCATGTTTTGTTGTTTAGTTGGGGAATAAGTGCAGGAAAATGTGGAGAGAATAAGCTATATTTAATGCACATTGACCTTTGTGATAATTTGGAGTTTATCATGAAGGCCAAATTGCTCTATCGCTTTTTCAAGTGTTACATAATGAATTAGGGAAAATGGTAGTTAAAGGAAATAGGGACAAGCCCATTCCATGGTGTAAGTCTATACTGTATCAGGGGACATCCCCAACCACGGTATAAGCCCCAACTCTTTGGTATTTGGCAAGAATTTTGGGTATATCCCCCTCCTTTTTCTGCAACCAAACATGATCTAAATTCTAATTCTGGTCATCATCTTTTATCTGTCTTTGTTCTTTTAATAATAATCTGTTAACATTTAGTTCTTCCTTGTTTCTTCCACATCTATTGCTGCTTTCCTTATTAGTTTTTTGTTTCAATAGGTCCCTTATGTTATAAAAAGAAAATCAGATTTTTTCTGGAAATTCTAGCACACACTTGATTTTGGTTATTCAATCATATAAACCCTTAACAACTCAATGAAAGCCCTAGAATCTGAAAGCCTGGGTTAGATGCTACTCAACTGTTTCCTATTTTTTTCAAAAAGATGACCTTGCTTGTTCAGTTTAATTGAAAACTCAGGTCTCAACATGAAATTCCAGCGCCTTAAGGTTTCAGCCCTACCATAAGCGCTTATACCTTCTTCCATACTATCCTACGTTGGAGATATATGTCTTCATGTGTAGATATTTTTTCCCAGGATGCTTAGAAAAATTTATTTCCTAGTTCACAAATTTTGCATGTTTTAAATACCCCATTAAATGTAATTAAGGTCTATAAGGTCTTGTTTTGTTTCTACAAATCCAAATTATTAGTATATAAAAAAAGTTATAAAAATTTGTCTCCTTTTGAATTTTTGGGAACATATTATTTGTGTTTTGACCAACTGAAATCACATACGCTTTAAGCATAATGTTAAGAAAATGCTTCATAAAGGATTTTAGCACCCAAGTCCAACTCAAACAAATTAAGAGATAAACTTAAATGAGGCTGTTAGCTTTAATTTGTTGAACTTAGTAAGATTTGGCTAAAATTGTCTAAATCTGGCTGAAACTAGTCGAAGAGGGGGCATGTTTCCATCCAATATTGACAAAAAGCAATTTGGTCCTGCAGAAGATTTTAAATTTTGGCTAAAACTGAAAATTTCTGGATTTGCCAACCTACCTGTTTTGGGATGTCCATGCTGTAGTATGTAGTGTTATAACAGATCGATATTGACCCATGACAATAGAGACAAAAAGTATTACTATGGGAATTGTAATTATATTTGTGCAGATGAAGAGACAACCTACTTCCATCATCTTATGGACTAGAATTTTTTGGAAAATGCTTGCTCACTCTGATTGATGTATTGAGACATGGCAATATCATTTTGGACTTGTGACTGGGTTCTTTCATGGTTGATCTTAGTTACGATCTGAAACTAAAGAAAACTATTGAACATTAAGAGGAAATGGAAAGCATATCAAATTATTTAGGTATGAAACCTTTGCTCATTTTTCTTTGGTTCACTCTTTGGAGCTTGAGTATCTTCAGGTAAGATGATATCCATACTCATAATGTGCAGAAAGGCATTGAAGCACCAGGGAAAGATGGAAGCCTCTAGGATTCTGAGAGCAATGTAGACTACAAAAGCAACCTAATATAAACCATGGCAGAGCCATGGGATGAATAGAAAGAGCCTGTGCAATGCTTACAGTATCAAAACATGAACAGGACAAAGCTATGTGAAGAGAGACTTCACTGCAAAAATGGATGAAAAATATTTGGAGAAACCTACCTGGAAACAAAATGCTGCAGTATTTGGTGGCACTTCATGAGAAACCAGAGCTTAATGTGCTCTGTGGAGCAAAGGAAGTGAGAACTACGTCTCTGCACTGGAATTCCTCCATTAATGGGAAGACCGAGATAACTGACAGATTCTATCAAGACGGGGTAGATCTCAATCCTTTATGCGAGATCATGCTAAGGAAAGATTTTCTCTTGAATTGCAAGATCTTATAGGGTTCCAAGTTGGTATTTAGCATTGTCCATGGTACATGGAGAAAAATGGTCCTTATCTGAAGAGTAATTGTATCAAAATGGGTCTTTAATTGGTGACACGTCTGACCTCTTTGTTGTGAAGCTTGCATGGATCCTTAACCACCTAGTTATAGATTATACTTTAAGATCAGAGATTCAGATAGTTGGCTTATTCAAGAGAGTAAGAGAGTGGTGCAATGACCATAAATCCTCATTCAAAAGTGGGCCAGGCCTTGTATGGCCTGGGAATAATAGCTATTTCATAAATCACTACTGAGTGGTGAAAGGAAGACATGGCCGTTTAAAATGAGTATGAGGCCCTCATACTCTGACTCTTTTTGAGTTAGATCATCTTGGTCATTTAACTATTCATTGGTTGTAACTGGATGATTCAGAGAAGTGATTCCAATCATTAAGGTGAATCCATGCTACCTCGGAAGGCAAGGTGATCCCACCATGTTAATTGAGATGCCTTGCTGTCAATCAGCAAGGCTTTTGTTTCAGTGTTCTTTGTTTGGAATCCTGTACCATTCTCAAATTGGTTCTAATTGATTACCTCAAATGTTTTGGAGCAACGATGTATGGTTAGGATTTCCCCTCAATCATAGACATGATATACATGTGTAGTTCGAGAAAAAGAATGTGAAGAATAAAAATTGTAACAGTCTGAGCATGTGTGTGTTAATCATAAGTGTAAATTGGGATATCATTGTTTATATTTGTGTGTGTGTGCATCAAGGATATGAACTGTTGGATGCAAAACTTAAGGACGTGAAATTATGTACAGTAACTAGCAATAAACATTACTTACCGTGGACCAATGCAAACAATATACTTTAGCTTCTGACAGAACTAGTTGAATCAAATTAAACTGAGCAACACAGGTGCATTTCTATTTTGATTCCTCAATTTGTTCAGCAAATCATAAAAACTGAAACATCTTGAGCCAGATGCTTTGTCCCGGATTAGTCTACAAACCATATTTGCACTAAATCCATTATACTAATAGTCACAGAGAAATGTCTATGACCATGATTTTATTGGTCAGGTATTTAGGTTGTAAATCCATATTTTCAAGGCTTGGTTCCAGTCATGCAGAGATGAGTGGCCTCAATCGGCAGTCGTCAATCCTTCTATTTTTTTACATATTTATAGTTGGCCAAAAATTTTGTACAGCAGGCTCTGTTTTTATGGTGGATTTAATGCCATTGATGTATGTGCTTCAACCATTGGCTTCTCTAACTGTGATCATCGCACTGACTAAATTTTTGGGACTATATTTTCAGGTTGTGCGTACAAAATATTTTGACATGCCACCACTGACAGTTGAAGAGGCCAAGGAGCAGTTAGAGAATGTTGATCACGATTTCTATGGTTTCAGAAATGAAGAAACTGGTAAAGATCATGGACAACTTTTGCTTGAGCTAGGTTCTAAATTCGCTTATGTGGCTGATTCAGGGAAGTGTGTTTTTTCTAGGTGAGATAAATATTTTGTACAAGAGAAAAGAGGGAGGATATGGATTGATAATTCCTAAAGATGACGGTGGTGATGAAGTGCAGAAGCCCGACACAGAGGCAGTGGGAGCTGCAGAAGATCCCTCTATTGCAAAGCAGTTAAGTGGATAATACTGCAGAATATCTTGTAAATAGTGTATCCCACAGCATGCCCCAACTATTTCACCTTGGAGTTACTACAGGCGCTAATTGTTGTCAATCCTGACATGCGAACCTATTATTGGATTCTACTCTTGAAGTAGAATTTTGTAGCTGTTAATTTTGTATGAGCATGTAGTACTTGTCGGAGTCTTTTCATGCTGCAAACAGGCAACTGGAACCATAACCTTCATCTCAATTGTAGCATGCATAGTTTATCAACCGACTCGGTCAAGATTGTTTTTTTGTTTTGATTCTGACTTTTACAAACAGCGATTTTAAAAATGAGCAGTGCTTAAATGCCTGGTTGGCAAATTCATTTAGAGATCGAGGGGGGGGGTCGAATTCTGTCAAGGAGCTGTTGGACTTCTGAGAGGATTACAATTCACAGGTGTGTTCTTTAAGCTTTTCGTGATTTAAATTGCTTAAGTTGGAGGCCTGTAGACTGTACATTCAACTTCAGTAAGGCATTGCCTCTACTTTCTAAATAAAAAGGATCTATTTATAGGTCGACAACAACATTGTGAGAATGGTGAGAAAATTCTCTTTCCTATTCTTGTGGCTGTTGGCTCATGCGTTCCTGCTAGACCATCCACTCCATTTCTGCTCACGTCACTTCCACTGTGGCATTTATTGTACTCAAGAAACCAACCAAGCGGAAGGAAGATATCCAAGAAGAGATCCAAGAAGTAGCCAAATCTTCCTTTCCGCCCCACCAATCTCCATCCCACTCCACCGATATTAAATATTCATTCCATTACTTTGAGCTGTCCATTGGGCGGTCAACCGTATTATATCTGAGGCGATAAGAGACAATATGGATAGATAAACTGCTTCCATTTGACTAACTACGGGTCTTAACCAGGTAAAAGGCTTTTTTCAGTCTTTCAGGCCACGCGCATATATCAAGGGAAATATTAACGTGATGTATATATATATATATATAGCTAGAGAACCCCTTGCATCAGCCATGGATATCCGGGTTGGAAAACCTGGGCGTCGGGATAGCCAGCAGTGGCTTCTCCTTGGTCAGAGTAATCCCCGGCCTCTCACAGAGATCCAAGTCCACGCCGTCCGGCACCCTCCACTCGAAGGCGTGCAGCAGCGTCGCCACCACCAGCGGCAGCATCCTCTCCACCAGCGGCAGCCCGGCGCAGCGCCTCCTGCCCGCCCCGAAGGGAAAGTACCGGAACTGGAGGCCGCCGCCTTCGTTTAAGAACCTCTCCGGACGGAACTCGGCGGGGGAGTCCCAGAGCGCCGGGTCGGTGTGGATGGCCCAGACGTTGGTCACCACGCGAGCTCCGGCGGGGACGAGGTACCCGCCGCCAAGGACGCAGGGCTCGGATGGGACGCGGGGGACCAGCAGCGGGACCGCCGGGTGGAGCCGCAGCGCTTCTTTGATCACTGCTCGTAGATACTTGAGCCTGGGGACGTGGAACTCCTCAACGGCACTGTCGGCTCCACCGACCACGGCGGCGAGCTCCTGCCGGGTTCTCCGGTCGATGTCGGGGTGGTGCATCAGCTCGGCCATGACCCACTCCACTGTGGTGGATGTAGTGCTTGTGCCTCCGACCATGAAATCCTGCTCGATCAGTGTGATCGTTTTTGTTAGTTTACTACTTTTGTTGCACAGTGCACAGGTCTGTTTGATTTACTTCGCGCGCGCAATATATATATATATATCATCTTTTCTAAATTTGATCATATTCAAATGAATCTCCACTCAAACCAGGTCATATTTATATTGGATAATAAAGATGCGACATTAATGATACGAGCTATTAGATATAATTTACTATCTTGAAATCACTTATATATATATATATATATATATATATATATATATATATATATATATCCAAATATAAATTAGGAACCTCTAAAATACATAATTTTTGGAAATATAAATAATTTAAAAATATATAGTAAATCATACATAATATAGCTCATATCATTAATATTAGCTTTTCATTGTTTAATATAAATCTGATCGGGTCTAAGTAAAAATTTATTTAAGTATAATCAAGTCTAACCTTTTCTCTATGTATATATTACTTAAACTCTTGCCTTGTCCATGATAACTATACGGAGAGATGAGATATTATGTATAAAATAAATATTAAAATTAATAAAAAAAATTTCAATCAACAAAAACTGAATCCCCATGATCTCTCTCTCATGGAGAGAGAGGTGTACATAGATGACTCGAACTCAAAACCACTCTATGAAACAGCTGAACATGAGCAAGTAACAAGTTTCTATGAGACAGAGAGAGAGAGAGGCGTATATATAGATGACTCCAACTCAAAATTATTCTATGAACTTGGGCAAGCATCAACTTTCTAAGGAGGATACTTAAAGGAGAGGGTTGTGGATTCATATCTTGGTTGTGTTATTTGTGACTTGGATAACTTTAATACATGACGCTTTTACTATTATTATTTTCAAAAACACAAAAGTCTACTTAAATAGGATACGCAGATAAGTATGTACGTATCAACAAATAGAAGTAGTACATCTAGGGTAAGCTAGACCAACTGAAATGTGGTCCTTGAGTTTGTGGATATTGCGCCGCTGGACCTGCTCCAAATCATCAAAGAGTGTCATGATGAGATGGGCCTGCGGGTCGCTATGCACCTCACTACATTTTTCTTGGTTTAGGTAATACGGATATTAGATTGACGGTTCCTTGAGCAAAGGAAGTCTGAATAAAGTGCTCGCAGGAAAGGGACGGTGCTGAGTATATTTTGTTATCTTTGTATTTAGTGGACCAGATATTATGTATTCTATTGTGCTATGAGGTTCTCTCCGCATCCTCGTCATAGTTGCCGAACGTGTTTTGAGCTTGTGTGGTCTGCAGCTGTTCTCACCATTGACTCCTGTTTCTTTTCTTTTTTTTTTTTTTTTTTGTTCTTTTTTGTGATGTGCTGTTTGTGTTTCTCACCAAAGAATAAATTAAAACTGGATTAACGGTCGCTGGTCCGGATAAGAGATTATTATTATTATTTTTTATCTTTGTTCTATTAATCGATGTCTTAGTAATATTAAATTGTTATATTTATTTTTAGATAAAAAAGACTGCAAATTTAGATATTTTGTTTCGAATATTATTTGATGGAATGGAAGCTTATAAAAATCCTCCTATCTTTTTTTTATTATATATATATATATATATAAAAGAGAGAGAGAGAGAAAAGGGTCAGTACTGAATATCTTCGGAAACGGAGAAGACATACAATGGATGATATATTTGACATTTTTCAAACAAGTCCTACTTCCAAGTTGTTCACGTGATAAGATAGAGATCTAAGCTCATTGAAGGCTGACCGATCGAGCAGTGGTTCATGTCCTGCTGCATGTCAACCTCAATGCGACGTACGTACGTTCGCAACCCAAAAAGTCTTTCCGGTCTCATCTGCAGTATTGAATAAAATACCCTGGGTATCAAACTATGGCACTACTTGTAGTATTCATCTCCATCTTGGCAGGTTTGGATTGTACATTCTTTTGTGGCATCAACCACTAGATGATGTCTTGCATAAATTTTAAAACCTTTCAATCTCTCTCTTTTATTTACCTGCGATTCAATAATTGATGTCGTGAAGAACAAAATAAAAAAATCGTTTTTTTATACGAAAAATAAAAGAGAAAGGTATAACCTGAATCGGTCGTATCTCAGTAGCCTACTTAATTTATAGATCACTATTTTGCACCAAAATGTCTTTTTCCTTACAGGGATTCAAAGGAAAAAAAAAAAAGGTTATTTCCTATTACCAAAAAGCAATTTTATGTAAGGTAGATTTTGATGAAAAATGAAGCAAATAATTGGCAAAGCTCTTTAGAAACTATCTACATGCAACCCTTAATCTATCACCCAAACCTGGCTTGGGGTGTCTAACCTTGGACCGAAGTCAAATCTATTCATGAGCAGGTAGGGGTGGATTGGAAGAAAGACCTTAGTAAGGGTCTGATTAAATGAATGGGTCGAAATTAAATTTTATTTGGTTCGTGGATTGGACCAATTTACTAGTTAAATAATAGGATCATAGACTGGACTAGATCTATATCCATAAGTATCCAAGAATAGCTTTGGAGTGGACTGATTCGAATTTTATAGGAAGAAAAAAAATTTCAGCTAAGTGATTGTACTTGCTTAATCCATGGACCCGATAAAATTTTCAGTTCATTCATCCAAACGCCATAAGACTGCCATCGAAGAAGCCTATTTTAAATTTAGAGTGCGGTCCTAACAACAGAATGTCATTGGAAAATCTCTATGAAATGTATGTATGTATGTTCAAATCATGTACGTACGACCCAAACCAAAGCATTTTAAGTGCAAATTAAGTATCAGATAGAACTCATCAATGGAAAACGAAGCATACCATGATCAGTCCCTTGACGTTGGCATCCGTTAATGGCACTTTAGCATGCCTAATCCTCAAAAGTACCGATAAGATATCGTTACGTTCTTCTCCCTCCTCGCCACTCTCATCCACTGCACCACCCATTAATCTCACTCTTTCCTCGATCATGGCTTCGAAAACCCGGTCCAACCACGACACCCGCTTCTTGATCTCACGTTCTATACCTTGCAGATCAAACCATGCCAGAAACGGAAAGAAGTCCGAAATATTACGTCTCCCCATGAGCTCCACGGTCTCTACCACTGCTCGGCGGAACTGGGCGCCAGTGGTTTCCCACTCAAGCTCCCCACCACAAAGCATGCTTGTTAGCAAATTTAGAGTGGCGGCAAATGCTACCTCCCCCACGTTAATGGCCGAGCCATTCTTGGAATACAAGTCGCGTACCATTCGACGAACCTCCCGTCGCCTTAGGCCATAACATGCATCGAGGAACCTGCTATTGAGAAGCTCGTTGACGAATACTCGACGAAGCATGCGCCAAGTTGGACCGTAGGGGGATCTCACCACGTTCGAGCCATTGTATGATATGGCTCTTGCTGCAATGGGCTGGTCGTGATTGGAGAAGATGATGTCGTTCTCCTTGTAAACTTCCTTTGCTACTGATGGTGAGCTCACAACAATGAACAGCTTGTTGCCTAAGCGAAGCTTAAGGATGGGTCCGTAAGTCCGAGCATACTCGGAGAAGCACTGGTGCAGGTTAGGACCGAGGAATGGAAGGTTCCCAACCAGAGGGAGACCTCGAGGGCCTGGTGGCAGAGGGTGAGTTCCCTTCCAAGTTTTGTGTCTCGCTGTATATAACCACAGGATGATTAGAAGCAGTGGTATGGAGGGCGTGAGAGCTACTCTGACGAGCTCATCTCTGTCGTTGGTTCCATTCCACCACCACCTCCAGCTTCCATGGATCGCACCAACAACTTTGCTGAGAGGAACTCGAGTCATGGCTAGCTGTGAAGTATCAGTTTCTGGCGAAGTATGATCAGGGGTGACGTGTTAAGAGAAGATGGGGCATCTATTTGTAGAAGGGGGCGCGGTGAGTCACTTTTCTAGATTCTGCGCATCTATGGACCACTGTCTAAAGATTCTGAAGAGAATGGTCTGTCTCTGATGTGTATGTGTCTCTCTCTCTCTCTACCAGCTAAAAGGAGAGTGCTTTTGAGGCGGGACTCCTTTTTTTGTGTGTGTGAGCGCGTGCGTGCGTGGCTGTTATCTGATACGCGCTAATGTTTTCTTCTTTAAAGCAAGACTTAAACTAGCTTATTCTTTTTTTTTTCCTTTGTAGCATAGTTTTGCTTTAACTAGTGTGCCAATAATGAGGAGAAGGTCAAAATCATCTTTTCCCATTACACCTATCAATCAATAAAGAGGATTGTTACTCCATATGGGGGGGGGGGGGGGGCATTCCAATGCTTGTGATAGGGTCAAAATGGCCCTAGGGATCACTAGAGAAATAGATGGAGGAGATCGACTGATCAACATCCCAGTCATACAATCCACTATAATCACAAGAAGGGAGGTCGGACAGAAATCCGAGTCTCATCTCTGATCCTTGTATTTATGAAACTTTTTGTTTGGAATATAAGGGGGACGAAAAAACCCTCCTTTTTATCTACCTATCACAGATATTTGCAGGTTCATTATCCTCAGATTTGTATTTTGCTCGAGACTAGGATTGCTGGTCCTAGTCTTCAAGGTCTCCGGCGTCGCCTTTCTCGGGATTGGGGGTTCTATTCTGTACCTTCTCAGGGACGGGCCGGGGGCATTATTGTTAGTTGGGACTCTACGGCTGCAAGGATAGAGGTTTTCTACAGATCTTCTTAGCTTGTGGCCATTGCTGTGTCTGAACCTGACCGCCCTTCCTGGCTTCTCTATGGCATATATGCAAGTATGTCTTACCGAGAAAGAAAAGTGGTCTGGGAGGAAGCTTCTGTGTTAATTAATTAGGGGATCCCTATTGTTGTGGCTGGGGATTTCAACACTATTGAAAGGAAGGAAGACAAGCATGGTGGTAGACCTTTTATCCCGGATACTAGTGCCAAGAAATTTTCCAGCTTTATCCAGGAGAATGGCCTGATTGATTTAGGCTTTTAGGGTCCTCGCCACACTTGGTGCAACAATATGTCTAGCCAGGCGAGAGTCTGGGAGAGACTGAATAGATACTTTGCTACGCCCTCCTGGCTTTCACTATTTCTGGATCACACTGTTCACCATCTGAGCAGGATTGTTTCTGATCATGCTCCCATTCTCCTGTCTATGACTTTCCCTATTCACAGACCCCAACCTTTCAGATTTGAAAAGTTCTGGCTATCTTATCCAAAGGCTAAGGAGTTAGCTAGGGGGGTCTGGCGTTTGCCTGTCCGGGGGGATGCGGCTTACAAGATCTCAAGGAGATTGATGCTTCTAAGGAGACGCCTCCTTTGGTGGAATAGGGTGGAGGTTTGTAATCTTATGAATCAGATCAAGACCGTCGAAGCCTCTATCCATGATTTGCAAATCAAGGAGGATACCCAAGGCCAATTATCTGATGATGATCTAAATGTCCTTCGGAATTCTCTTGCCACTCATCATACCCTTCTTCAGAATCAGGAAGTCCTTTGGAGGCAAAAATTCAGGGTTCGATGGCTGAGGGAAGGGGACCAGAATACCCAGTTTTTTCATCATGCTACTGTGATTATGAGACATACCAACACTATTCGAGCTATTTATTCTGACCAGGAGGGCTGGATCGAGGATGATGCTGACATCCGGAGGCAATTCCTCCACTATTTCGTAGCCAAGTGGACTGTTCATAATCCTACTTATCCTTTTATTTTTCCTGATCCTCCTCAGATCTCTGTTTCTGATCTCCAGAATTATGATCTCCTAAATCAGGTCACTGACGACGAGGTTAAATCCACTCTGTGGTCCATGGCGGAGGACAAAGCCCCCGGCGCGGAAGGTTTCCCACCATTCGTATTTCGGTCCTTCTGGGAGATTCTGAGGGCTGACATGGTTGTGGCTATTCAACTCTTCTTTAATACGGCTACTATACATCCCAATTGGAAGCAGACCTATATTGCCCTCATACGAAGCGACGGGACCCATCTCTGCCTTCACATTTTTGGCCCATCAGTCTCTGCAATACTCTTTACAAAGTTTGTGTTAAATTATTGGCAAACAGAATGAGACTGATTCTCCCAAAGATGATTAGCCCTGAGCAAGTAGCTTTCATAGGAGGCCGTAACATTATTGATAATATCCTTATAGCTCAAGAATTTATGAATGATCTTCATCGGGCTTCTCAGCGCCAGCATGATGGCTATCAAGCTTGATATGGAGAGGGCCTATGACTGTGTTGATTGGACATTTTTTAGTAAATTTCTGGAGGACTTTGGTTTTCACCCGTCCTGGATATCAAAAATTATGGCTTGCATTATTGCTCCGGCTTTCTCTATCTTGATTAATGGATCCCCTACAGAATTCTTTCAATCATCCCACGGCCTCCGCCAAGGTTATCCTCTATCCCCTTATTTATTTATATTTGTGTTGACTTCCTATCCAGATCTCTTTCGACGGTGGTACGAGATTCTCAGATCCATCATTATATTATGGCGCCTGGAGCATCCCCGGTTTCTCATCTCCTTTTTGCAGATGACTGTCTTTTACTTGGTCGGGCCTCTCTGCCTAATGTTAGGGGACTCAGAAGAGTCATCGAGCACTACTGTTATGCATCCGGCTAGAGGGTTAATTTTCATAAATCTGGAATTTACTTCAGCCCCAATATTGCTCCTACTCTTCGGTGTAGGATCATTGACATGCTGGGTATTCGGGAGTGACAGGGACCTCTCTAGTATTTGGGAATACCCATATCGGGTGCCAGACTGTCTAACCAAGATTGTGCAACTCTTCTGGCTTCGGTGGCTGACAGGATTAAGGGATGGTAGGCTAGATCCCTCTTGGCGATGGGCAAGCTTACCCTGATCCGATCTGTCCTTGCCTCTCTCCCTGTTTATTTGCTTTCCAATACTTTTATTCCAAAGGGAGTGATTACCAAGGTAGAGCAGATGATGAGGTCTTTCCTTTAGGATTCTTCATCTAAAAGGCGGAGGATTCATCTGATGAGATGGGACATTGTTTGCACTCATACTCACTCTGGTGGCTTGGATATTCCTTCACTCCTGGAAAGGAGAGAGGCGTTCTTGACTAGACATGCTGCCAGATTCTTCTTATGTTTGGATTTTATATGGTCCTCTCTCATGAGGGCCAAATATGGTGATATTTCCATGGATCCCGGTGACTGTCCTAGACCAGATAGGGAGTCATCGATTGTTTGGCGTGAGGTGCTTGCCAGGGCTTCGATCGTCATCCCCCAGCTCTCTTGGATTCTGAGGGATGGCCGATCTATCAGATTCATGCATAATCCATGGATATCGGATATTTCTCTTAGTCGGTGGCCTACTTTCATCTCTGTTCTCACGCCGCCCTCTATGACTATTGCTGATCTTCGTCGGCCGGGGACTGCCACTTGGGACACGGAGGTGGTCTCTCTATATTTGGCTACATTCTCGGCTCCAGGGTCCTATCCATCCCCATGCCTCTTCATTCCTGCCTTGACATCAGAGTCTGGAGACATACGACGTCTTCATGAGTGCCCGTCTCTGACCTCATACCACGGACCTCCTCTGATCAGTTTCTGTCTAGGAGCTATCACTGGATTTGGACTCTGCCTGTTCATCCTAGGGTCTCCCTCTTCATCTGGAAATTTGCCTGGCATCGCCTCCCCACCCGCGAGTTTCTTAGCTCCAGGGGCATCCACATCCCTCTGGATTGTCCTTTTTGTGGGATGCTGGCAGAGTCACAGACACATGCTATCTTCCTTTGTGATTGCACGAGGAGGATTTGGATTATGGCAGGCATCCTTGATTCTATAGCCTGACCCGACGTCATGCCTGATGCCTTTTATGTTCTCCTACGGACGGCTCCAACGATCCAGGTATCTTTTTTGCTTATATGGCTTATCATATTTGGATTTCCAGAAATGACCGGATCTTTGCCTCGGTCAGCTCTTCCTCTACGATGCAGGTTGAGAGAGCCATGACTGCTGCTATGGAGTATTGTAAATCTACTATGATGATTACGGAGACCTGGGGTTCCCTTTCCGCTCATCGAGCGATCCGGAGGATTTTTATTTTTTGGGAACCCCCTCCGCCATTTGTCATGGTTAGTTTTGACGGGAGCCTGCGACATAGGATGGGTGGAGCGGGGTTTGTTATCAGGGACTCTCGTCTGGGATTCTTAGTAGCTGGGGGTATCCCCCTTATGGACTACTCTATACCGACTCTGGAGCTTTATGCCACATGGGCTGGTATTAGGTATGCCAGGTAGGTTCTTCGGCTTGATCGCCTTATCATCGAGGATGATTCTGCCACCGTGGTCTCTTGGATATCGCATTCTTCATCCATGCCAGAGGCTCACCCCATTGTCAGGGATATCAGACTCATGTTGCAGGGTTGTCGGTCTCTGACCGTCAGGCATATATATAGGAAGGCTAACTCGGCTGCAGACTGGATAGCCTCCTATGTAGCTCAGCATACAGGGTTTATTCTGTGGACTAACTGACGTTCGGCCCCTGTACAGCCTAGGGATATTTTACTCGCTGACTCTTTAGGTTGTATTCATTACCGTACTGTGTAATGAATATACCGTTTTATCAAAAAAAGAAGAAGAAGAAGAAGAATTGTTACTTTGTGTCTGAATTCAACTCTTCTCAATTTTAATGTTGATTCGTGTTATACTAAATAATAATAATAATAATAATAATAATAAAGATTTCTTTTTTTTTATCTCATATTTTTATTGGTTTTAATAAGAAACTCTTGTCAAGTTGTTGTTGTACTTGATTTTTAAATAAAAATTAAGAAATTAAAAATATCTTTCTTATTTTTTTTTTTCATATATACAAGTTTTATGTATGTTTTAAAAAATACATGAGCTACACTCTTTTTTAGTCCTTCCTCCGATATCCCTTTTATAGCTGAACTCCTCTCTCTAATTTGAATTCTACATAGCTTTCTTTATTAGAATCTCAATGCAACAAGAAGAAGAAGAAATTGATTTGTTTCTAAATTACATCTTTTCTACTAACACAAAAGAATATGCTTCTCATGCAAAGTTCTCTCTTACCAATATTAAATTCCTCATTTAATAGGAAGGTAACCCTTGATTCTATGGATTGCTCCCATTTTTATCGCACTTTCTATGTAAATGTTCCAATACATTACTTATGTACATACATATACATCTAAACATATACAAGCACATGTGTAGTATGTATGTATATCACACAACTCCAAAAATTTATATTCACTCAATCTTTAATATAAACATCTCAATTTAATTTTCTCTCTCTTCAAAGGAAAAAAATAAATGTTTGGCTTCCTTCTCTTTAATTTTGACCTGGTCATGGCCCGCCCGTTAAAATCTTAATATGTTTAATAAAACCAAATGGAAAGTCACTTCTCTCCTCCCTACTCCTCACAAGAATTTTCTTCTTATATGATACCTTATCTGGCAAACCTTTTTTAAAAAAATCTTATTTAATGGTAATAATATCCTACCAATGAATATGATCTCTGAATTTTTTTCATTTTTATTTTTTAATGTTTAAAGAAAAAAGCATTTTATGGCCAAATTAACAACTTTTCTAGCCATTCTTTTCACTCTCAAGCATTCTATTCATATGGATAACAAAGTTCTAATGTGACGAAAATAGAATAAAAATTTGCCTCTCTCTCTCTCTATATATATATATATATATATCTTCCTTCCTTCCCCACCAGTCCCCTCCCCCCCCCCCCCCAACCCTGCAAATGGATGTGATTAAAAAAATTAATAATATTTTTAGTATAAAAAATTGTAAAACTCAATATTTCAAAATCTTATCATTTAATTTAAATATATTTTTAATATGTTAATTATTATCTTTATTAGTTTTAATTTTTTCACTATGAAACATCTTATTATCAACTTTAATGAGTCAGTAAAATCTAAATATTCAGATTTGATGGCCATAAAAAAGTTCTTTTGGATTATTATCTAACAGATCAGCTAGAGCTATCTTTCTTGTATTTTGTTCCTCTCTTGTTATATCCCGAAACTAGCATCGGAATTAGCTATGTGACCGGCCGCACAACCCTAGATTTTATCCTAGATATCATGCAAGGCCTAAAAAAATTTCATTACAACTTCAATCCTCCATAATACTATTGACCACAATTCATAAGAAAATATCTAATACAAAAAAATTAATACAACTCATATGCTTACAATTTTAGTCATTCTTTAGTCATCCGATTGGTATTAACGATTCTCTGGCTAATCCTCATTTCTCCACGAATCCAATCCACCACCAAACTCAAATATCCTACACGACTCTGAAAAGGGAGAACATAGAGGATTGTGAACTTTACAGCCCAGTAAGGTCTCCAAACAGTCATACCAATAATGGTATAACTTGAAAATAACTGGACAACCATAATTTATCAGATCATGCAATAACTTGAATATCAAATATAACAAACCATTAATAATATTATGTTTTCTTTTTATGTTTCCATTAGTTATCCTTCTTCTTTAAAATTCTAGACAAATCACGATCATACTCTAGCCCATGACTGGCAACCTCGGTGTCATACTTCATCTTGTGACGTGGCAATCTTATTGTCCATGCTTATAACTGGCAATATCATTGTTCATGCCTGTGACTGGCAATATCATTGTCATGCATGTGACTGGCAATATCATTATCTAGCTAGCTTGTGGCTACCAATATCAGTAACCACGATCCCGTGGCATGGCTAGTTCAAATACCTCTTCTCTTGGTTATCACTTTATCATTTCATGTCATGTTGTCAAATTATGTCATCTCAAATTTTTCAATGACTGGCATCATGATCTAAACCATCAAAAATAGTTATGCTTGATAAAAAGATATACAGGAACATAACTAATAACAATAACAATCATACTGTCCATCAAGCAAAATCAAACTATCCCATGCAAAAATAAATTATGCATGTCGATGCTTCTATGCACGGATCAAATCATGCCATGTAAAATATATATATAGATCTGGTGATCATGTCTAGAAATCCTTACCTCACTAGAGACAACTAATATGCCTGATATTGATCCGTACCCAGAACCCGCACAATGTCCTTCTGCTCAGAAGGCTATCCCGTATAATAATAATTTTAAATATAAATAAATAATCTTAGATAATTTGTAAATCCCAAATTTCTAGAAGAGACTTTTTGATCTCCCCACTCAGTATTTTTTTAATTATTTTTTCCTTTTTCTCTCTCCTCTTTCTCCTTATCTTTTCTCTCCTCATATTCTCTCTCCTCTTTCTTCTCATATTCTCTCTCCTCTCTCTCTCCTCATCTTCTCTCTCCTCTTTCTCCTCATCTTCTCTCTCTTCACCCTTCATTTCTTTTTTTCTTTTTTCTTTTTTTCCTTCCCTTTCTTTTTCTTTTTTCTTTTTTTTTCTTCTTTCTTCTCTTCTCCCGAACCCCTGCCTTCTTCCTTAGCTCGACCAAGCCACCTCCCCACGGTTGCCGGTGGCCATGGAAGGTGGTCACCGGGAAGAGAGGTCGGAAGATTGGAGGAAAATGGTGGCGTGGCCGCTTGGTGATCCACGGCCCATGCAGACAAATCGAAAATTTAATAGAAAACCTTTGATTAAATCCTCTTTAAGAAGACTCACCGGCATTGAAGGGCTTTCTGTCGCTCGTTGGAGAGGAGAATGACGGCGTAGAAGGAAGCTTAAAGGGCTCGATGGGCGACGGTGAGGAAAGATTTAAAGAAAACCCTGTCAAGCTCTTCTTGCTATTTGGGAAAGAAAAATCACACCGATTGAAACTCCAACCCACCCAAACTCATCGCCGAGCCCCCCTCCCCTCCACGGCTCTTCCCCCGACTCCTCCGATGAATTTCCCAACTGGAAAAGGGAAAGATCGAGGTTCCCTGTTTTGTCTCTGTCTTCCCCCCTTTTTCTCTCTGCTCTAGGTCGAAGTCGGCTGGGCATGCCGACTTCGGCCCAAAAAGCCTATTCTCACATTCTCCCCCTGTTAAAATAATTTTATCTTCAAAATTAGCTTGATTGAGATTTTTATACCTTAAAAATAACCAACCTTCATGCCATTCTCAAACTCTTAATTATCCTGCCTCTTAGGATACTTGATTCTAAAGTCTCAACGTAACGAAATTATATAATATTTAAAACTTAATCTTTTTTATTTACAATACATATCAATTTTTTTTGAGCTTTTCTAAACTAATATCAACCTTTTGATGCGATTAATTATTCTTAATTAACTTTACAAGAACATCACGATAGTCTAAATTTAGAAATACCCAACCTTAACATCATCCTCAAGCTTTTAATATTTTTTCTTTTAGAATGCTTTCTTCATATAGCTTTCGCATAACATCAAGACATAACATTTTTATTTTGATCATCACCATCTATCTACATAGTAAATTCCTTCAATTTTCTACAAATAAACATTAGCTCCTCAACCTCGAATTGAATACATAATTCTTTGCCCCTAAAAGTTATTTCTCTTGATTAACTCTACTGAAAATCATAATCGATCCAATCTATTCTTAATTAACAACTAGACACTTGCAATGGTCTTTAGCATTCTTTCTTCTCTTAAACTTCTTTATGATTTTGCAACCCATCTTTTATCTTATGGAAACTTCAAGCCCTCCTTAAATAGAGAAATCACAATGTCATAACTAAAGGAGCTTGGTATTAAAATATCCCCGATCCCAGTCGAGTAAAGGACCATCACCTCATTATTCTAGATTTAGAGATGTCCAATTTTTTTACTAGAGTCCTCTATATTAGGCAGACCTATTGATGAAAAAAATTGCATGTCTATACCTATAGACTAGCTCAAGGATCAGTAATATCATCTTTTTTTTCATTATTTATTAAAATCTTGTTACTGAAATTCAAATCAGTACTCCTATCATAACACTTTTAAAGTTATAGTTAACATTCTTAATTGATTTCAGGATAACTCAAACCATTATGCTTTCACTACACACTCTGATATAATTTACTAAACTATTTAGGTTCACTAAATAAATTCCTTCAAAATTTATCTTATTTTGGTACCATGGAGATCGCAAGTTATTAAAGTAAAGCTATTGAGTCTCTTTATCTTGTCTATATCTCAGGCATATCATAATAAGGTTTATCTTGATCCAGTTTCTATATTGAAGGTCCTTGCATAAATTTCACCATCTTTTAAGACTTCAATAATTCTAGTCCAAGTTTGAATTAATCATACTTTCTTGATAATTTAATTAGACAATTTAGATCAACTTTTCTCTCAAAAAATCATCATTAACTCTAACAAAATAAATGACTTACAATCAATGCTCTTATGAACAGAACCAATCATCTTATCATTTATAGAACTATCTTACCATGCTTTTAACATCAATTACAATAGAACTAGCCTGTTATCATGATCTGCATCCATAACAGATTTAGGATTCCAAAATCATCCAATTAATAATTGAACATAAGTATTCAGCATGACCCATTAACATAATATATTATAATTTCAGGCAAGTACTCTTGATGCTTGGATCAAACCCACTTATTAAAGGTAAGGATACATCCCATCCAGCTCTTTTCATTTATCCTAGATCAATCTCACCATTTATATTATAGATAAAAATCATGTTCCTCTTTTGTATTAATCATAAGTCAAATCTTAGGCATAATATCTATGGATTAGAATTCCAACTTCAATTTTTTTTTTCCAACTTCATATCCCGACTGATCATAATATTAAATTCGAATACCTTTTAAATCATAGTCCATATTGATAAAATCCATAATTTCAGTATCATTCAAATCAAATTCTAATCACTCATGTCATAGTCCTAAGTGATTATAACCTAAATCTCAATATCACTCATGTCATGTCTTAATCACTTACATCATGGTCCTAAGTAATCATAGCCTAAGTTTTGATATCCTTCTGTCATGTCCTAATAACCACCATGTGATGATTCCAAATCACTTATGTCCCATCTCGAACAATCATGACCATAATTTCGATGTCACTTATATCTATCCTAATCACTTATACCACCGTCCCAAGTCATCAAAACCTAACCTCTAATACCATTATGTCATGCCTCGAAACCAGTACTGGAATTGGCTGTGACCGACTGCACAACCCTGGATTTTACCCTAATATCATACAAGGCTTACAAAAGATTTCATTATAACTTCAGTCCTCCATAATACTATTGACCATAATTCATAAGAAAATACCTAATACAAAGAAAATAATACAACTCATATGGTTACAATTTCAATCATCCTTTAGTCATCCAATTGGTATTAACAATTTTCTAGCTAATCCTCATTTCTCTACAAATCCAATCCACCACCAAACTTAGATATCCTGCATGACTCTGAGAAGAAAGAAAATAGGGGGTTGTGAGCTTTATAGCCCAATAAGGTCTCCAAACAGTCACACCAATAATAATATAACTTGAATATACTAGAAAACCATAATTTATCAGATCATGCAATAACTCGAATATCAAATATAACAAATTATTGATAACATTATGTTTTCTTTTTATGTTTCCATTAGCTATCTTTCTTCTTTAGGATTCTGGACTAACCATGATCATCTCCAGCCCATGACTGGCACCTCGGTATCACACTTTAGCTTATGACATGGAAATCTCATTGTCCATGCCTATGACTGGCAATATCATTGTCCATGCCTGTGACTGGCAATATCATTGTCCATGCCTTTGACTAGCAATATCATTGTCCAGCTTGTGACTGACAATATCAGTAACCACGATCATATGTCATGGCTAGTCCAAATACCTCTTCTATTGTTATCACTTTATCATTTCATATCATGCTGTCAAATTAAGTCATCTCAAATTTTTCAATGACCGGCATCACGATCTAAACCATCAAAAGTAGTTATGCTTGATAAAAATAAGATATACAGGAACATAACTAATAACAACAACAATCATAATGTCCATCATGCAAAATCAAACTATTCCATGTAAAAATAAATCTGCATGCCGATGCTCCTATGCATAGATCAAATCATGCCATACAAAATATATGTATAGATCCAGTGATCATGTCTAGAAATCCTTACCTTGCTAGAGATAATTAGTATACCTATATTGGTCCATACCCAGAACCTGCAAATGCCTTTCTACTTAGAAGGCTACCGCGTACAATAATAATTTTAAACATAAATAAATAATCTTAGGTAATTTATAAATCCCAAATTCTCAAAAAGAGACTTTTCGATCTCACCCCTCACTATTTTTTATTACTATTATTTTCCTTCTTTTCTCTCCTCCTCTCCTCCTCTTTACTCTCCTTTTTCTCCTCGTCTTATCTCTCCTCTCTCTCCTCTCTTCTCTCTCCTTTTTCTTTCTCCCTCTTCACCCTTCTTTTTCTTTTCTTTTTTTTTTCTTTTTTCTTTTTTCTTTTCTCTTTTTTTCCTTCCCTTTTTCTTTTTCCCTTTCTTTTTTTTTTTTTTTTTCTCTTTTTTTTCTTCTTTCCTCTCTTCTCTTGAACCCCTGCCTTCTTCCTTGGCTCGACCAACCACTAGTGAGTATACAAGCTTTTATATTCTGGGATGCCTCACTTCTGCATCATGTAAGACCTTACTGATGTAGTAGATCAGCCTTTGGAGATCGTCGGCTCCCTTTCGGACAAGAACTGAACTGATCGCTTCGTCCGAAGCAGAAAGATACAGATAAAGAGTTTCCCCTCTTGAAGCTTCGAAAGTAAATGAGGGCTCTCTAAGTACCTCTTCAGCTCTTCAAAGGCGAGATGACAATCTTTAGACCATTCAAAGTTTTGCAATTGGCGGAGGACTTTAAAGAAGGGGAGACACCTTTCGGGTGACCGAAAGATGAATCGGCTCAAAGAAGCGATTCTTTTGGTTAACTGCTGCACCTCCTTCTTACAAGAGGGATGTCTCATGCTTCGGAGTGCATGTATCTTTTCGAGGTTGGCTTCTATTCCTCGTTTGGTAATAAGGAATCACAGGAATTTGGTAGAGGTCACCTCGAAGATGCACTTAGCTGGGTTCAGCTTCATCAGGTGGCATCGTAAGGTGTTGAAAGATTTCTCTAAGTCTCTGATGTGATCTTCTTTGAGAAGGCTCTTCACGATCATGTCGTCAACATATGCCTCCATATTCTTTTCCAATTGCTTCTCAAACACCTTGTTGATCAGCCTTTGAAATGTTGCCCCAACATTTTTCAAACCAAATAGCATCATCTTGTAGCAATAAAACCCCTTCTTTATTATGAAGGAGGTCTTCTCTTCATCCTTAGGATCCATTTGTATTTGGTTGTAGCCAGAAAAGGCATCCATGAAGCTCAGTAGTTGATGGCCGATGATGGCGTCGACCAATTGGTCTATCTTTGGCAGGGGGAAGTTATCCTTCGGACAAGCTTTGTTGAGGTCAGTATAGTCAATACAGATCCTTCACTTGCCATTGGCCTTTCTTACCATCACAACATTAGCTAGCCACTCGGGATAATGCACTTCCTTGATGAATCCAGCTTTGAGGAGCTTATCTACCTCTTCGTCTATCGTCCTTGGCCTTTCAGGGGCGAAGTTTCTCTTCTTCTATCGAATCGGCCTGTAGCCAGAAGTAACTTCCAATCGATGAGTACTTACTTCGGTGGGAATTTCTGACATGTCAGAAGCCGACCAGGAAAAGACATCGATGTTGTTTCGTAGGAATTAGATCAGCGCTGCCTTCATTCCTTCATCAAGTAGGCTTCCGATCTGCACCATTCTGGTGGGATTGTCTTCGATCAAAGGCACCGAGATAGTCTTCTCCAATGGTTCTTCTGAATTCTCAGTCGGATCTCTTGGATCCAGTTGATCCAAGGTTATAAGATCAACAGACTGCTTGTCATGTATCATCAGGCATTGCCGGGCGGCCCTTTGATCTTCTCTTGCTTCTCCAATCCCATTTCTGGTGGGAAAGTGCACCAGAAGGTGACACGTGGAGACTGCGGCCTTGAACTTGTTCAAGGAAGGCCATCCCAAGATTGCATTGTAGGCCGATGGGATTCGGACCACCACAAAATTGATGGAGAACGTCTTCTGATGGGGCTCCGTGCCGAGGGTTACCGGCAGCGTTATTTCTCCTTCAACTCTGACTTGATTTCCTCCGAACCCAATCGAGGTACAGAAGATGTCTGTAGCTTGTTTTTAGACAAACTCATTCTAGAGAATGCATCATACAGTAAAACATCCGTGGAGCTCCCATTATCTAGTAAAATTCGTTTTATATCATAGTTGGCCACAACGGTCGAGATTACAACGGATCATCATGGGGGAACTGAACTCCCTGGAGGTCGTCATCAAAGAAGTATACAGAGTTGTTGCTCCTAAGCCTTTTAGAAGCATCTTCTTCGGCTCTCCTCCACTTGGTTGGTCGGTGTAGCATGCCCACTCTCCAGCCAGTGGGCCTCTGATGGGGTAGTTCAGCTTCCTCAATGGCCCGTTGAGGGGCGGCGACTTCAAGCCAAGGTTCTGGATGTCCAACATACTTTCCTATGTACCCTCTCTTAATGAGGTCCTCTATTGCATCCTTCAGTTAGATACAGTGTTTGGTATTATGGCCGTGATCTCTATGGAACCGACAGTACTTGCTTCTGTTCCTTGCAAAAGAGAACGATCTCATAGGACGTGGCCGTTGGAGATAGTTCTCTTTTTCTATCTCCATCAAGATCCTCTTCCTTGGGAGGTTGAGGGGGGTGTATGAATCAAATTTTTTGCCCAGTATTTTGGGCCCGGGGCTACGTCATCAGGTAGAATCGCCATTGCTGGGGGGAGTAGAGGGATTTGGCCCTTTGCCGTTCTTCTTCTTGGGGACAGGTTTTCCTTCAATTAGATACCGATTAGCAACTTGCTCTTCAACATCGACATATTTCTGAGCCCTTGTCAGGAGCTCAGCGTAGCTTGTCGGGAACCTTTTGTCCAGAGAGAACATGATCCTGGATGATTGGAGCCCCTTCTTCAGAGCGGACATGACCACATACTCGTTGAGATTTGGGATCTCGAGAGTAGCCGAATTGAATCTTGTAATGTAGTCCTTGAGGCTCTCTCCCTTATTTTGATGAAGAGGAATAAGCTGTCCATATTCCGGGGCATCTTCGGCAAGTCCTGGAATGTAAGACGAATAGTTTTTCTAATTCAGAGGAATCGATGGTACCTGGACGGATGCTCGAGTACCTCATTCGATCTGCCTTCTTTAGGGTGGCAGGAAAAGCAAAGCAGTACAATGCATCGGAGGATCCTTGGATCATCAGATGGGCTTTGAAACTATCGAGATGATCCAGGGGGTCAGTAGTCCCATCATAAGGTTCCATCTGAGGGACCTTAAAATGCCGAGGGATGACTTCCTCCATTATCCTGGAGGTGAACGGAGGCCGCGAGTCGTTGGTCATGTGCTCGCTGTCTCTCTTCAGATCGTGGAGCCTTGTAATCTGCGCCTCAAGTGTCTTAAATTTTTCTTCATAATTATAATGGACCTCTCTCGGCCCAACATCTTCGGGAGTAGAGTCTTTGGAAAAGTCAGAGGGAGATCGCCTGGATCTCTTCCTCACTCGTCGGCTATCAATTTGCTTTGGATGATGAGAGCTTTGGCCTTCATGGGAAGGTCGATCCCGGAGGGAGTGTCGGGTAGAACCATGGTGGTGGTCTCTCTTCTTCCCAGACCGATGGCTGTGTCGGGAGACGGCCGCGGGTGCCCCGCCTAGAGAGCAACCTCCTGAAAGTTCTGAACCAAGGTTGTGAGAGCATCAACCTGGTTCAGAAGGGCTTCGAACTGGTGCTGTCCCACGACCAAGGTTGGAGGTGAGACATTGTTCTCCACTGGGGGGTCGTTCCTCTGAAAGGGAGGACGCTCCTTGCTTATCGAAGCGTTTTGAGTTTTACCTTTCACTATTATGATTTTTCAAAACTCTCCTTTGCAAGAGAGGGTTTGATAGCCACCCTCTACCTGGTGCGTCAATCTGTTGACATCGAACCCCCGCGGACCAGACGAAATGATAGGATCGTCGGTGCACCTCATGTGACCCCTGTAAAACAGGTTCCTGACCATAATTTCTCCGGTGGGGGACACTCCGATGCTTAAGTCAGTGAGGATTCTAGCAACAGAATGAAGAGTTTTCAAGGAGAAGAGAATGAAAGTAGCTCAAAAATGAATAGTCTTAGTTAAGCCGGCATATCCCAACATATAGGCATGGCTGATTGCCATAGTATAGCTATAATAACTACAACCTGCCAATTGTGGAATTTTGACACTCCTATAGATTGTATCATTGCAGCATGCCTGAGTTCTCATGCAATGGAGGACAACAATATGGATTAGATTGCCAGCACTGTTGGCTGGCGACACCAAGCATTGTGCGGAGAAGAACAAGTCGACGAGTTCTCAATCTGGTCGCTAATAGCCTAATAGGGCTCTCTCATCCTCGGTCACTAGAGTCAGGGTATGGATAACTCCTGGCAACCTGAGTTCTAACGGTCCTTGCGTACGTGTTTCATCCATTTCCATGTGGATTGTGAAAAATCTACTCACGGCCTTGCTGTCCTCGAAGTACACCATTAAGTTAAGCTTCCGTGGACCAGCACGGGGACCACAAGGATTCTGTCCTACGGTGTTGCCACGTCATTAATTCTGTTAATGTTGCACTCCCAATGTCATATTCTGTACCCCAGTTATCCTTGTGGTCATCAAGCCCTTAAAGCCGTGTCGTAGGCTTGTGCTTTATTAATTCAGGCCGCCCCCCACCACCCTACTCTTGCCTGAACCGTAGCCATCCCCGCCGTCCCTGACGTATTATTCGCTACCATAGTTTTGGGGGAGGTTATATTTGGTTCCGGCGTGCCTGTGTACGACAGAGCCAACCGATCTAATAACAAGAAAATTGAATTCGATCGATCTATCGAAACTGATAGATGAAAGAAATCTAATTTGAGGACATGATCGTGTCGGCCCTGTCGGGCAACAGAAAATTATTGCTAACTGGACCATGCTTTTTTGTCCATGGACCATTTCGATGTATGAATGTATGATGATCACACCACGAGAACGATAGCCGATAGGAGGGACAGGCCCAAACTGTTAGGATGTGTCTCTTCGTAATTCAGAGTTACCAAAAGGATAATGTGTGATGAGAGATTTCCAACAGGCTTAAGAAAGTATTGAACTGCACATTTTCCGGAGAGTGGGAATACCAAATGATGCTATAATTCTGTCAAGTCTTAAAATCCAAGAGGATGAAGAAAGTAATCACCATTGAAGAATCGTGCTCATTGATTGGAAGGGGGCAACCCCATAAAGGTGGAAAGGTGAAAGCTTAGTGGCTGGTGACTGATAGGGGGCCATGGCAGAAAGTAACATGAAACGTGTTGGTCATTGGCTTCATCAAATCCTTGGCTTCCTACTTCTGCCCTTGTTCATTGATCCAAAAGAAAATTAGTCCAGGAAAAAAGCAAAAAGGAGTCTAGTTCTAAATGGAGCGACCAATGAAAGTAGGTTGGGTTTATGTGAGAATTTTTTCGACAGACATTCAAGAGCAAGCAATTTCACTTTGAGAGGTACCTTGATCTGAAATCCTTGTATTCTGCTGCTTTACCATGCGCGCATTATGTTCTCGTGAAGGTCCGGTACTGTTGCACCTTTTTCCATCTTGTCTGGCAAGCACCATAGAACTCAAGATCGCAGAGAATATGGTTGGTAGGTGTAGAAAAGTTTCCAAGTCTTGACAGCAATGAGATTAGTGTATGCAGGTATATATATCATCGGTGTTGGATTAGTCAAAAAGATGATGGAGATCGAAAAGAGGATAGAAAGTAGTGTAGGTCTGCATATCTTGATCTTCGAGAACTTTTGCTACCCTGAAGGTGGATTGTCTTAAGCATTGGAGCCTTATCCAGCAATAGCCTGGAAACTCAGCCCAAAAAACAAAAAAAAAAAAAAGAAAAAAAAAAAAAGGATCGGCCGGATTGGGCCAAGCCCGGCATGACCCATGCGGATGGCCCAGGAGCGCGCGGGCGGGCGCGCGGAGCCCAGGCCCAGGCCCGGCATGGGAGAGCGCACGGGCGAGCAGGCGACCGCGCGGAAGCACGCGGGCGGGTGCACGCGGCCCAGGCCCGGCGCGCGGAGCGCGGCCCAGGCCCACACGCAATGCGCGCGGGTGCGCGTGGGCCCGGCCCAGGCGGCAGCGGCAGAGTCTTTGGGCGTTCTCGTTTTCCACGCATTTTCCCATGCATTTCGTGTGGTGTACGCGTGGTCCACAGGATTTCTTTCGATCCTGACCATCCAATGGCTCGATCGGACGGCTGAGATGGATCCGACCTCTTTTGGGCTTGATCTAGCACTTTTTTGGCACGATCTGGGCTCTTGATATTCGATCAGATGACTGTAGTTAGTTCCTGATATTCTAGGTATTTTGTTCGACCAGGAATCGGGTTTTCTTCTGGGCTCTTTATATCAAAGCCGCCGAGAGGTATCTAGGGAACCTGCAGAGATGCAGAGGACACAGAGAGCAGCGACAAAGCCCTGAAGACCTTTTCCAAGAGAGAAAAAGGCAAAGAAAGAGAGAGAGAAAGAGAGAAAACTGGGGAGACAAGAGATCTTTCATCAAAAAATTATTTCCGGGTGAGATATTTTTTGGGGTAATTTTTTGTTTTCTTCTTTTCTTTCTCTGTTCGAGGGCTAGGGTAAGCATCCTGTAAACTTCCTGTAAATCTTTTATAATGGAGATTTATTTTTGTGCGGCCATGGACATAGGAGCATGAGTCTCCGAACCACGTAATCCCTTTTGTTTGCTTGTGCTTGATTTATTTTGCCAGGTTTTCCTTTCTTTTTTGTGAATTTCATATTCCACTGCGATCTGTTCCGCAACAACTGGTATCAGAGCACCAGGTTTCAGTGTGAGCAATGGCAGGAGACGAAGGAAAAGTTAAGATCGACAGGTTTGATGGGAAGGACTTCGATTTCTGGAAGATGTAGATAGAGGATTATTTGTATCAGAAGAAGCTTTACCAACCACTGTTGGATGTAAAACCGTCGATGTGTGGCAAAATGACTGGGATTTGCTGGACCGCCAGGCTTTGGGAGTTATTCGGCTGACGTTGGCCAAGAATGTCACGTTCAATGTCCTGGAGGAGAAGACAACAGCAGGTTTGATGAAGACTTTGTATGACATGTATGAGAAGCCTTCGACCTCCAATAAAGTTTATCTTATACGTCGTCTATTTAATCTCAAGATGAGAGAAGGTGCATCTGTCACGGATCATATCAATGAGTTTAATTTGATTACCAGTCAGTTAAGTTCTGTCGATATCAGTTTTGAGGATGAAGTCCGTGCTTTGATCCTCTTATCATCTTTGCCGGAGAGCTGGGGTGCAACTGTGAATGTAAGAGCAGGAGTCTCCGAACCACGTAATCCTTGTGTTTGCTTGTGCTTGATTTATTTTGCCAGGTTTTCTTTCTTTTCTTTTCTGTGAATTTCATATTCCACTGCGATCTGCTCCGCAACGGATTGGTGATGCAGTATTGAGCTATAATAAGAATGTAGTGTTGGACTACAATAATGACGGAGTAATTAGTTACAATAGTAATCTAAATTATAGCTGCTCCTATGATAAAACTAATGATGAAGTAAAACCAAGACGAGATAAAAAGATGCTTTGTATTGATTATCAAAGAGTAAAATTCTAGTAATTTATACTAAAATATAGAAAATGTCCATTTTGGCAGTTGCCATCTATATTTGCCCCCACTATTAGCAATTATAGTAATTGAAATATATTATTTTCCACCACTGAATTATGATAATCATGATCCATTTTGCATTAACTATCTAACTAATACTGATGTATTTTTGGTCTTAGCTTAGCATTAACTTTCCTTCAGCCTATCATATTGGCTATTTCTCTTTAAGCATCCTGTAGTATGGTTGTTTTGAAAATACCCCCGAGTTCGATCCATCTAATAACCTTACATTGTAGCTTATCATGGCTAACTTAACCTTCCAACCCATCTGCATGCCAAAAAATGAATCTTTAGAATGGCATAGGTTGCTACATTTGTAAAGAAGGATCAATAGTCTTGTTTGAATCTTCAAAAGATGCCTGCTTGTGAATCAATCTGAAGTAATATGCTAGCATTCTTGTATGTGCCGTATATTTTGCAAGCGAGACACATCATTCATGCAATTTGTGCTATCACCTAGCAGTATGCCATGGGGACATCCTCTATCAATAGGCACATCTAGTAATCAATTATCCTACTAACTTATCAATGCTGGAAATTTAAATTGTCTTTTAGATGATCTTTCCATGAAAAGAACAATCCATCATTGGCTACAACAAAGCCAGTACCTTTAGGATTTAAAAAAAAAATTAAAAAAATAAAAGAGCAGAGGTGCATTAAAATGAATTCTAATGGACACCATATATCTGCTTCATAATATTTATCGGATACAAATGAAGTCATCTATAGGCATAAATATTGAGTAAATGATGCAAAGGAGACCCAGGAATAGGACTTGTAGTAGAATCATTGACTCCTACCAGGGTGCCCATCATCTCATAGCTCTGGTATTGCTTGCATTTTGCTTTTCCTTTTTTTTAATACAAATTGTTTGTGTTAAGTTGTATATCTTCTTTTCTCGTTCAATAATAGAGGCTCTTCCTTTGCCCTTAAAGATTGTTTAGGTACCTGGGCAATTCTTGTTCCTGCAGACATCAATCTATATCTTTAGCATAGTATCATCCTTTATTTCCATGCAAAAGGAACCTAATGGGTGCACATAGCCAGCTCCCTATTGCATTCTTCTCAATTGAAAGACGTCATGCCCAAAACCCAGCGCCTCCTTGAGTCTAGGATATCTAATTATGACCCAAAACATCCGAACGAGTCAGATGACATCAACAGCAAGACCCGATGCCACCAAATTCAGGCTCGGCTTCATTTTCAGTTTCAAGTCTGTTCTCATTCTTTGGTGACAAGTCAAATTCGGCCTCTATAGAACATTGCTTCAAAAGACTTAACCATGACTTAGATTGCTTATTTAGGTTATGTTGAGAAGAAAGCCTCAAATTTGGCTCTCGAATAAGCTTGCAACAAAATCCAGCCCAAAAAACAGGCCCGTGCTAGAAGAGGACTTAGAAGAACCTAGAAAAAAATAAAAAAAAAAAGGCTTGGAGCATGCCCGGCCTGGCCAGGCGCTGTGTGAGACCCAGGTCGGCGTGCTGCCCAGCACCGTGCATGCACGTGGGCAGCCGGCCCAGGCCCGGGCGGGCATGTGCGTGGCAGCTCGGGCCTAGCTAGTTTTCCCTTCTCCTAGTTTGAGTGGTGTTTTATGTTCGATGTTCGTGATCCGGTGCACAAGCGATGATTGTGGTATACGCACGTGATGAAAGAGATCAGGTGGCAGTGCATATTTGGCACATTGATTGGATGGTTAGGAGCATCTATTAGCATGTTCTAGGTTGATTTGGTCGGATTCCGTGTGGATTTCGATATGATCAAGGCTAATCGATGATCACAGGTTGATCTACAATTAGATTGGTATTTGAAAAGCTACAAGACGCTGATTTGGATACGATTTAGGTCGTTAAACTCTTGTGGACAAAAGACTAGGCTGGGTTGAAGGATCAAAAGAGCGGTAAAGAATCTCTAGAGAGCCAGTAGGGGCTAAGAGTTGAGAGCTTGAGAGAAGCATTTGAGGTTTTTGTTGAGAAAATTGTACGAGATAAAGAGTGAGAGTTCCAATCCTATAAATTTTATTTTTTTCATAATGAATCTTGTATGCCAATTGATTACATGTTTTATTTTATTTTTATCTTCTTTCTCTTGCGGCATTAATATCAATAATGATCATAGGAATGAGAATCCGTATTCCATACAAGTGATCCCCCAATGAATGATATCAATATAGTTGATACCATAACAACTAGTATCAGAGTTTCAAATTATTCATGTTGATCGAGATCGAAGAAGATGGCAAGCACAATCAAAATCAATATCAACCGGTTTGATGGAAAGAATAATTTCTTTCTCTGCAAGCGAGGGTGAAAGACATACTCATCCAGGATGGGTTGATCGATACTCTTTTATACGATGAGAGATTGGCCACCATAGAAGAAAAGACCTCAAGGTCATACCAGATGCACGTGGTGAGTATTACTTGCTTGTACCTGATGGATGAGGTGGTAATCTATATACTAAATAAGACTTTCCCGATAGTGCTACGGGCAAAGCTCGAGAAGTTGTACATGACGAAGTCCCTCACCAATATATTATTCCTTTGTAAGCAGTTCTACCAACTATGGATAACCAAGGGCAGAGCATGCAGGAATATCTAAATAACTTCCAGAGAATCATTATCGATCTCCTCAGTATCGGTGAAAATGTTAAGGAGAAGACCAGGATACTAGTTTTGCTTTCATCTCTACCTGAGTCCTTCGAGTTCCTAGTGGTTGCTCTTCTAGTAAAAAATAGTACCATCAAGATGGAGGAGGTCATCCAGGCGTTACTCCAGAATGAGGTGTTCAAGCAAGAGAACCAAGCTTCGAGTTCAAGTGGGAACTCAATATTAGTGATTTCTAGAGGAGTAGATGATAGAAGACAGAGCGATAGAGGATCACGAAGTGGGCGATCCAGGTCAAAGGATGCAAGCAAGATCAAGTATTATCGATGCGACAAGCTGGGGCATCATGTTAGAAATTGCCCATAGCTTAAAAATTGGATGAAGGCTACTACGGCAATGGTTGATAGTAGTGATGATGGTAATGGATACTATAATAATGCACTTGTTGACTTTGGTCTTGATTTTGAAGAATGATAAAATACTTAAGTATATATGAGTACTAATGTGTGTTAAAAATGTTTATCATATTCAGGTACTAATTAATGTTAAAAGATTGAAAAAATTGTCATTCAGCTGAAGAAGCTATGAAATCTCAAGTTATATGGGCTTTGGAACACGAGGAAGATCTTGAAGAGCTTACAATTTTAATTTGGACAAGTTTCAGTACTGGTCAGGTGAAGTGTCGACTCATGAAATTTAAGTGTTGACTCAAGGTATCGACTCACAGAGACTTGGGCTGCTATGTAGAGAAAACTTTAATTGGCATACTCAAGTGTTGACTCATAGTCAGCCAAGTATCGACTCAAGGCTTGAGACCAAAATGAGGACAGAACAGTATTGTTGCCGATCTCGCCGCCGCGGCCTGTAACTTCAGAGCTGGTGGCGGGATCAGACCGTCTCGCCTCGAGATCTCTGGGCTCCCGATCCTGCAAGACAAGGTCAGAAACCCTGGCCGGGGATCCCGGCGAGGGAGCTCCGACGATCAAGTTAGAAAATGGCGAGATGGAATAGAATCTCCAAGGTGGGCCCCCGAAGGAGTCCCAGGCTTAGAGATTATCTTAGCAAAAAAGGTCTCTGGAAGAGTGGAAATTGGGCCAAGTTCCTTCACCGAGCTTACACCAAGGGACCCCTCTCGGGATCTTGGATCCTACTCTTGGTGCCTTTTTCTTTTCCCAGCCTTTTTTCCCCTTACCTGGTTATCCGCTCTTCCCATCCTGTTATCCCATCACGCTGCCTCCGGCCTCCCGCCCTTGGGAGGCTCCCTTTTCGCTTTCACCTCCTTCTCTCTCTCTCTCTCTTTCCCCTTTTCCCTTCGGGTCCAAGAACTAGGTGGCCTCCTTGTCTTGCTTGCCGAGCCCAACGAGGAAAGGGTAGAGGGAGGACACTGGCCAGACCTTGGGCCGAGCGCGAGCGCTCTCCTTTCCAGGCGTCGACAACATCCGTTACTGGGTCCTGTCTGCCAGGACTTCGCCTCTCAGCTGCGAAACCCGTCGAGTCGATGTAAACGAGGTTTCGCGCATTGCTGCCGACCATACCGGCACTCCTCTCAAGGTGCGGCGCACGCTGCCCGAGTGGCAGTCTCGGAACTCGTGCCCCTGCTTCTCGGCGGCCTCACCATGCAGGGCAGCCGGCTTCGGCCAAGGTGGACCCCTCCTGGGCGGACACCTGGCGGAGCAGCAGAGGAGCGCTAGACCTTGGCCGAGGTGGAATCGTGTCCGGGCGCCACCTGGTGAAGGAGCAGGAAGGCCCGGCTCGACCTTGGCCAAGGTGGAACCGTCTCAGGGCGCCACCCGGCGAGGGAGCAAGGGGCTGCCGGCTTTGACCGAAGTGGACCCCTCCTGGGCGGACACCTGGAGGAGCGGCAGAGGGGCGCTCGACTTCAGCCGAGGTGGACCCGTGTCCGGGCGCCACCTGGCGAAGGAGCAGGAAGGCCCGGCTCGACCGCGGTCGACGTGGAACCGTCTAAGGGCGCCACCCGGCGAGGGAGCAAGGGGCCGCCGGCTTCGGCCGAGGTGGACCCCTTCTGGGCGGACACCTGGCGGAGCGGCAGAGGGGTGCTCGGCTTCGGCCGAGGTGGACCCGTGTCCGGGCGCCACCTGGCGAAGGAGCAGGAAGGCCCGGCTCGATCTCGGCCGAGGTGGAACCATCTTAGGGCGCCACCCGGCGAGGGAGCAAGGGGCCGCCGGCTTCGGCCGAGGTGGATCCCTCATGGGCGGACACCTGGCGGAGCGGCAGAGGAGCGCTCGACTTCGACAGAGGCGGACCTGTGTCCGGGCGCCACCTGGCGAAGGAGCAGGAAGGCCCGGCTCGACCTCGGCCGAGGTGGAACCGTCTCAGGTCGCCACCCGGCGAGGGAGCAAGCGGCCGCCGGCTTCGGCCGAGGTGGACCCCTCCTGGGCGGACACCTGGCGGAGTGGCAGAGGGGCGCTCGACTTCGGCCAAGGTGGACCTGTGTCCGGGCGCCACCTGGCGAAGGAGCAGGAAGGCCCGGCTCGACCTCGGCCGAGGTGGAACCGTCTCAGGGCGCCACCCGACGAGGAAGCAAGGGGCCGCCGACTTCGGCCGAGGTGGACCCTTCCTGGACGGACACCTGGCGGAGCAGGAAAGGGGCACTCGACTTCAACCGAGGTGGCCCCGTGTCCGGGCGCCACCTAGCGAAGGAGCAGGAAGACCCGGCTCGACCTTAACCGAGGTGGAACCGTCTCAGGGCGCCACCCGACGAGGGAGCAAGGGGCCGCCGGCTTCGGCCGAGGTGGACCCCTCCTGGGCGGACACCTGGCGGAGTGGCAGAGGAGCGCTCGACTTCGGCCGAGGCGGACCCGTGTCCGGGCGCCACCTGGCGAAGGAGCAGGAAGGCCCGGCTCGACCTCGGCCGAGATGGAACCGTCTCAGGGCGCCACCAGGCAAGGGAGCAAGGGGCCGCCGGCTTCAGCCGAGGTGGACCCCTCCTGGGCGGACACATGGCGGAGTGGTAGAGGGGCGCTCGACTTCGGCCGAGGTGGACCAGTGTCCGGGCGCCACCTGGCGAAGGAGCAGGAAGGCCCGACTCGACCTCGATCGAGGTGGAACCGTCTCAGGGCACCACCCGGCGAGGGAGCAAGAGGCTGTCGGCTTCGGCCGAGGTGGACCCCTCCTGGGCGGACACCTGGCGGAGCGGCAGAGGGGCGCTCGACTTTGGCCAAGGTGGATCCGTGTCCGGGTGCCACCTGGCGAAGGAGCATGATGGCCCGGCCTGACCTCAACTTCGGCCGCGGTGGAGCCATATCCGACCTTGCTGGACCGTTCCCGCTCTGCCAAAAAAATCCACGTGGTTCGGATCACGCCCGGTGGAATCTGAGACATGCCACGTCATCGTAACGGCTGTAACAGTTGCCCCCCATCCCCTCGTTCTGCTGAGGCATCATGGCTCGGAACGTGGGGATTTAATGCAGAGATGACGTGGAGAATGCGAAGATCTCGTGCCATAATTGCCATGATCCTTGTTGCCGTTCCTCGTTGCGCCCGAGGTCCTATGAGAGGTTGCTACGCGTCGCATTTCCGGTTGCACTTAATGCATCACTTCGAAAAGGAGGCCGTTTCCACGTAACCGAAGCGTCGATATCGAGCGTGCGTCCATGTGGCATCCATCTGGTGGTCCGGAACAGAATGAGGGGTACGGCCGCTATCGATCGAATTTGAAAATGAGGGAGACTTTCTGGAAATGAGGCCCTTTCCCTTTCTCGCGCTCCGCCGGCGGTTGCAGTGGGCTATCCTTCACTTTCCTGGGTTGCCACTTCTTTTGCACAGTGTATTTCGGTGAGTGCCCATGTCTGCTTCCTTCTCCCGTCCCCTTTCCTTAGCAACTTTTCTTCACCATTTCCTTCCCCATGGCGCGCCATCGTCATGTCTCAACTAACCCGGACGAGGCCGGTCCGTCCCGGCTGAGGACTCCATCGTCCTCTTCCTAGGAAGGGGAGGTGATCTCGGACGAGATCCGCAGGTGGCTCCAGCCTGGGGGTGTAACCATAGACATCCCTAGGGGTCCTAGGTCTCCCCCTGTAGTTTCCGCCCGTCCCATCTCTTCTCTTCCTCCTCCAGCCATCTCTTCTGCTGGTCCCTCCGGTCACGTCTCATCGATGACCGAAGGTGACATTTCTTTGCTCCAGGAAGTCTATGGCATCCTGGAGTCGATCCGTCTTTCTCTCCCGCAGCCCGGGGATCGTGTGACCTTAAGCGGCCCCGGGCGAATAGCCTTTTACGAGGACTTCCTCCTTGGGGATCTTCGGTTCCCCCTACATCCTTTCTTCCTCTCCTTTCTCAGTCACTACCGCTTGGTCCCGGCCCAGTTGGCTCCAAACGCCATACGGGTCATCTTCGCCTTTATAGTCTTCTGCCACTTCCACGAGTTTGTTGCCCACTTCTCTCTCTTCAGGGCTCTTTTCATCCTTAAGCGCTATTCCACCGATGATGGCTGGTGGTACATTTCATCTCGGCCTAGGTGCCTCAGGTTCGACCTCCCTTCCTCTATTAAGGGTTGGAAGAACCGGTTCTTTTTTACCTCGGTCGAGGACGTCAACTGGCTTGGAGCGAGCCGGATCAGTCCCCGAACCGGAACTCCCAAGTCGAGCCGGCGGACCAAGAGGTCTATTTCCTGCTGCTGAGTGATGCGGTCCCGATGCTCGATGTTCTGCTCTCGGAGCAGAACTTGTTCGATGCGGGGATCAATCCCATCCGGGAGCTGGGTGAGGCTCGGCCTTCCTTTCCACTCCGCACCCCCCCTTCTCCCTTTTCCTTTTCAACTGGCCTGACCGACCTTCGTTTTCTTTAAGGTATGAAGTTTTCCTTAGAAAACTTGTTGGAGGGCGCCGCTCAGAGGGACGTTGCCGAGGGAAATGAGCCCGCGGCGAAGAGGGCTCGCACCGAGGCGAGCCGGGAGGCCGTGCCGATTCCCACCTCCAGTCCAGTGACGGCAGCTCCCGCATATAGGCCACCTCGAGCCCGGGTTGCCGACGTCCTTGTTGTCGACCTCGACAGGGCTGTAGAAGAGGGAGGGCCAGCCCCCTCCCGGGCAGTGCCCGCCTCAACCGCCGCCCCGACGGCACCCCCGGTGGCTCCAGCTTCTCCGTCGGTGGCCGTTCCACCCGGCAAGGGGATGGTCGCCCCTGCTACTGCCGACCTATCTGCCCCGCCGCCAAATCTCACCAGCCGATGCTCCGTGATCCACGATCTGGGCCTCCCGGAGAGGGTCATGGAGTTTGCTTGCACCTCCCGGGACCACCGACTGAGGGGCGGCCGGGATTACGCCGATGCCCTGCTCGGAATCCTTCCGCAGCTTTTCACGGTAAGTCCCAGACTCGAAACCCTCCCTTTTAAAGTTCCAGTTGGATTTTGACTGACCTCTCTTTTTCTGGTGCAGATCGGGACCGATGTGCTGCTGCTGAGGAATTTCCTCGCAGGGAACGCCAAGAAAGACACCGAGAAGGAGGAAAAACTTGGCAAACTCACGGCCGATGTGAAGGACCTCATGGAGAAGGGGGTCGAGCTGCGGGGGAATAACCAAGCCCTCCAATCCAACCTGGCGCGCGCCGAGGGGCGCATCAAAGAATTGGAGACCTCTCTGTCTGAGGAGAGGATCTCTAACCAGCACCGCGCGGAGGAGGACGCGGCGGAGAAGGCTCGCCTTCGAGCTCAGTCCCGATCATTGGAGCGCCGGGTGGAGGAGGCTCGGAGGGAGATGAATGCAGCCAAGGAGAAGAGCTCCTACATCAACGGGCTGCTAGAAGCATCGAAGTGGGAGGCGCAGGAGGCCATCCCGAAATTCTGGGCCTCCGAGGAGTACATTGCAGAGGTTCGGGAGGCCGCCGTGGACTCCTTCCTGAAGGGGTTCCAGGTGTGCCGGGAGAAGGTGAGCTCCTTCTACCCCGAGCTCGACCTCAGCGGGGTGGTCCTCGGCGAAGGAGGCAGGAGTCCAGTGGAGAGGCTCCAGCGGCAGCAGGTGTTGAGGCTGCAACTCCAGAGCAGCCCCCTGAGCAGCCACCCGTCGACGATGTAGGTGGAGAGTGCACACCCCCGCCCGAGGATAGTGCTACTGCGCCGAACTAGCTTCCCCCTTGTATCTCTTTTCTTCTTCTTCTTTTTTTGAGGACTCCCGGCCTGTCGGGATTCCTTCATTGTAATCCCTCTTTAGATTAATGAAATCTCCTGTTTGCCAAATCTCGTCTTTGCTTTCTCCCGCTTTTCTTTCTTTCTATTTTTTTTTTTGTTGAAACTGAGTGTTGGTTTCGAGCGTCAAGAATAAGCCCTGTGGTGTGCTCTGAGCTGAGCTCGCGGGCAGACTGAGTCCCGTCCAGTATTCAGACCGAAGTTCGAAACTTCCGGGCTGGACGCCGGTGGAGCAGGCCCTGCGCGAGTCCTTCAAGCTTACGCGAGTCCTTCCGGACCGAAGTCCAGGACTTCCGGACTGAACTCCGGGATCGCAGGCTTTATCCGAGCCCTACATGGCTTGCCGGGCTGTTCTCCGTGATTGCGTGGGCGAGTTTGGCTCTGCCCCGCCTTCCGGACCGAAGTCCGGGACTTCCGGACTGAACTCCGGGGCCGCAGGCTTTATCTGAGCCTTGCACGGCTTGCTAGGCTGTTCTCCGTGATTGCATGGGCAAGTTTGGCTCTGCCCCGCCTTCCGGACCGAAGTCCAGGACTTTCGGACTGAACCCCGGGGCTGCAGGCTTTATCCAAGCTTTGCGCGGCTTGCCAGGCTATTCTCCGTGATTGCATGGGCGAGTTTGGCTCTGCCCCGCCTTCCGAACCGAAGTCCGGGACTTCCGGACTGAACCCCGGGGTCGTAGAATTTATCCGAGCTTTGCGCGGCTTGCCAGGCTGTTCTCCATGATTGTGTGGGAGATTTTGGCTCTGTCCTGCCTTCCGAACCAAAGTCCGGGACTTCCGGACTGATCCCCGGGGCCATAGGCTTTATCCGAGCTCTGCACGGCTTGCCGGGCTGTTCTCCATGATTGCATGGGCGATTTTGGCTCTGCCCTGCCTTCCGGACCGAAGTCCGGGACTTCCGGACTGAACCCCGGAGCCACAGGTTTTATCCGAGCTCTGCACGGCTTGCTGGGCTGTTCTCCGTGATTGCGTGGGCGATTTTAGCTTTGCCCCGCCTTCCGGACCGAAGTCCGGGACTTGTCGCCTTCTCGGGTCTTCGGCCACAGCCGTGTTCGCCGAACTCAGAGTTAAGTGTCTCTCTTCCTACGAGGTGAGAAGAAGTATTTGAAGTAAAAGGATTTCATTGCGGGAGTTCGATGAACCTTACATTATTGGTAATACATCCTCAGGTTTGAGGCATTCCAGGTCCGAGGGAATCTGGACCCTCCTAACTCCTCCAGGTAATAGGCCCCATGAGGGAGAACTTCCGTCACCCTGTACGGGCCCTCCTAGTTCCGGGAGAGTTTCCCGCACTCTCGTGGCTGGGAAGCTTCAGCACGCCGGAGCACCAGATCTCCTGGGCGAAAGGACTTCGGTCGCACCCGGGAGTTGTAGTACCTGGCCACTCGCTGCCTGTACGCCGCCATCCGGACTCGAGCCTTATCTCTTGTCTCCTCAAGGAGGTACAGGTTCAGCATCATCCTGGCGGGATTCTCCACTTCGTCGTACTGCTCCACGCGCAGGGTGGGTAGGCTGAGCTCTATCGGGATAACCGCCTCGGCTCCGAAGACGAGGTTGAACGGGGTCTCGTCGGTGGCCATCCTCGGGGTGGTGTGGTACGCTTACAGGACGCTCGGGAGATCTTCTGCCCACCCACCCTTGGCCTGATCCAGCCTCGTCCGGAGGCCCTGCAAGATGGTCCTATTTGTCATCTCGGCTTCTCCATTTATCTGCAGATGCGCCACCGAGGTGAAGCGATGGTGGATGCCAAGGTCGCTGCAGAATTCTTCAAACTCCCGACAATCGAATTGACGTCCATTATCGGTGATAATGGTATGGGGTAGGCCGAAATGGCAAATGATTGACTTCCAGAGAAACTTGGCGACGTTTGCCTCCGTGATCCGTGCTAGGGGTTCGGCCTCGACCCACTTCGTGAAGTAGTCAATGGCCACGATCAGGAACTTTCGCTGCCCGGACGTCTAGGGAAAGGGTCCTAAGAGATCCTTCCCAAACTGGGCGAACGGCCACGGAGCCGAGAGCTGGGAAAGTGGAGTGGAGGGCTGCCGCTGCACCACGGCATGCCACTGGCACCGATCACACCTCTTCATGAAGTCGGCAGCATCCTCCTTCATCGTCTCCCAGAAATAACCTTGGCGGAGGGCCTTGTACGTTAGCGTTCTGCCCCCCACGTGGTTCCCGCAGATGCCCTCGTGGATTTCCTGGAGTACGAGTGCGGCCTCCGCTGGTCTCAGGCATTTGAGGAGGGGGTAGGAGTAGGACCTCCGATACAGTTGCCCATCTATCAGGACGAACCGCGCGGCCTTCTTCTTGATAAGGCGGGCCACCGTGCGGTCCTCCAGTAAGGTGTCGCTGGTAATGTACTCGGCGTAATTATCCAGTTAGCTGGGCTCTTGGCTGACCTGTTAGACCTCCACAGGGGTCTCGTAGCTCGGGGCCTTGAGACGCTCAACATAAGCGCGGCCCAGCAACGAGTTCGGCAGGGTTGCCAGCCAGGAGAGAGCGTCCGTGTGAGCATTTTCCTCGCGGGGTATGTGGAAGATGCTGAAGCGCCAAAATCTGGCCGCGCTCGTTCTCACGAGCTCCAGGTATTTTGCCATTTGAGGGTCGTGCGCACCGTACTCTCCGGAGATCTGTCCGGCCACCAGCTGGGAATCAGTAAAGGCCTTGAGGTTGGCCATGCCCAACTCGCGGGACACTCTCAGCCCGGCGAGGAGCACCTCGTACTCCGCCTGGTTGTTAGTTGCGGCAAACTGGAAACGGAGTGCATATTTGGCGACGACCCCATCGCCGTTGGCGAGGATGAGACCGGCTCCGCTCCCGCTGGAGTTCGAGGCTCCGTCCACATGAAGGATCCACACGTCCTCCTCGGGTCCCGGTTTCAACTGCCAATCCAGAGGGTCCTCCTCTATCCCCTTGCTTAGGCCTGCGCACTCGACCAAGAAGTCGGCGAGCACTTGCACCTTCATGGCCGACCTTTGCTGATAAGCGATATCGAACTCGCTGAGCTTGAGTGCCCACTTCGTCAATCGCCCGGATGTGTCGGGTCGGCTGAGTATCGCTTTCAGCGGCTAATCAGTCAGGACGGCAATGGGATGTGCTTGGAAATAGGGCCTGAGATGCTGGACAGACACTATTAATGCAAAAATGAGCTTTTCAGACCGGGAATACCTGAGCTCCGTATCACGGAGGAGTTTGCTCGTGTAGTACACCGGCCTCTGAACTCCCTGGTCGTCGGTCCGAACAGATCAAGCTATGCGATCAAGGTATTGGGATAATCAGCTTAAAGGCACATGATGGGACAATGAAAAAATTAGGCAAGGTTCGATGCATATCTAATTTTCATAAAAATCTAATCTCTCGGCAAACTAGATTCAAACAACTATATATGGAGAGCTGATGATGGAGTTCTAAAAGTTTTGCATGATAGTAGGGTCATTTTATAGGAAAAAAAGCAAGGAGGGCACTACCTCTTGACAGACAGTCTAGTACAAGATGGAGTTCCTGGTGCAGACAAGAGCCTAGTGCAAGATAAAGCTCTAGGAAAAGGTGGATCAGGCATGAGATGAGAGACTCGAGAGGACGACAGGTGATTTTGTAAGGTGAAGTTTCTATTACCATAGAAGGCTTTCCTGAATAGGTCTCAAGTCGAGGTGAGCACAGCACATGACAGAGATAAGATTGAGTGGCCTAATTCTATATTCATATTTGCCCATCCATAATCAGGCATTTGTCCTAGGACATAAAGGCAAAATCCTTCAAAAAACTTTCAATGTCAGGTAGAGATCGAACGTCGAGTCAAGGTAGAGATTGTTGGAAAGAATACCTTGAATTAAGCTCATGAAAAAGCCTGTGATGAAATCCAGCCCAAGAAATAGGCCACTTAATAGGTTGTGATGTTGTCGTTAGGATACCTTTAAAATCCAACTTCTTAAAAAACTTAAAACTACATAGACAATAGCGAGCTGGGTCAAATCCATAGATAAAGTAGTGCCTAGGATAATTTAAAATATTTGATTTTTTAAAAAAAAATTAAAGATAAATAAATTAAAAAGTGTGAAAGAAACTAAAGAACATGAATTTAAACTCAGTCTATTCAATCTACTAATCAGATCTTAGTATCTACTTATATAAAAATAAAGAACATAAATTAAAGGGCATGAAAATAAATATTACATTAATCAAAAATAAAATCTAAGTACAATGAATAATAACTAAATGAAAGCGATGACAAATATTTGGAATAGATTGGCATAGCCTCATCGGAAGGATGGTCGATATCATTTCTCCCTCTTCCATCGTACTCTGTGGAGTGAACAGGACTTTCTCTACTTCTTCCTTTTTGGATCTTAATATGGAAATTAGTGTAGGCATAAAGATGGTATAGGAGATAGAGCTTCTTCTCTAAGAAATCTTACTTTTAAAAGCCAACCCTCAATCCAAAGTTAAGCCTTCTATGTTGTACTGTACCCCTCTCTCTCAGATGGATTTCTGTTATAGCTCAGGGATCCTTTAAATAGAGGTTGGTGAAGGCTGAATTAGTGTGCATGGTACTGGGATTAGAATCTTAATATAACTCCTAAAATTATTCTAGGTGTTGGATGATGATCAAACCACTAAAATCAAGTCAGGATAGCTTGGACCGTCAAATGATCAAATTATGTCAAAATCCTCATAGATCGCACATGAATCGATCTCAACCATTCATCTCAGACTCGGGTCTTCTATCACCCATTGGATTGGTACATTAGACGATAATGATGATGGGAAGAGAAGGAAGCTACAGCTCAATGGGCATAGTGATGGGCATCTTGGGGTTGTCTCGGGGAGGATCGGCCGGTGATGATGGCATGGATGAAGGAAATACGGGCTGAGGAGCTTGGGAGGCGGCACTAATGGTGTGAATGAAGGTGGCACGGGAGAAGGAGGTTGGGAGGCAGCATGATGAGCCTGGGGGTCGACAGCAATGGAGGCTCATGATGGCTTTGGAGACAAAGGGTGTCTCAATGGCTCAGAAGGATGGTGGCATATAGAGGTGTGGAGATCGGTTTGATAGTCGACGGCTGTGGCGGAGATGGCAATAATTATGTCTTGGGCCGGCGATGTCAGCGACAATGAAGAGGGTGGTAGTAGATTGGAATAGAGAGGAGCGATGGTTGGTGATTGTGGGGGTGGTGGCTCAAGGAAAAGGTGATGTAACAGCATGATAGGGAAGATGGCGGTGCTCGGGAAGGAGGAGAAGATGGTGGCAATGGCAGATTGAGTTGGGGAGGATGTGGAGAAGATGGTCAAAGGATGGCCAGATCGTGGCAATTTCGTGGATAAGCGACGACATCTCGATCCGGTGGTGACAGGGTGATGGGCAGAGGATGGCGATAGGCCGAGGAGGGGTGGCAAGCATGGGTAGTGGCAACTTGGCATGGGTGAAGGCAGCACGGGCTGAGAGGGAGATGGTGCTGGTCCAAAGTGGAAGATCTGTAGATCGACCGGCCAGTCCATGGTGGATCGACTACTCTAAAAACTACACTAATCTTATTTTTACCTGATTTTGGATCCATTTGATCTCCGATTTATATCCAGTTTGCATCCTCTCGCTCTGTATAGTGGGCTCTTTAAGTTGGCAAGCTTCTAAATTAGTAATTCTACCAAATCTCTAGGGTTCTAAGATTTTAGATGTCTTTACCAATTTAAGTATACCTACCAAAGAGGAAGAAATATATATTAAATCTTTTCATTAAATATTTTAATAGGTGCGTGGTGCTTTGGCTTAATATCTAGTTTTCATGATTATGCTCTAATTTCATCTTTTTTAAAGATATTTTAAAAATAGTTAATTTTACAAGAGAGCTCAGTTTAATTATAAAATTATATTTTTTAGAAGATTAGCACCATTAATTAACTAAAATACTTAAAATAAATGTATAAATCTATGATTTATCACACTCACTAACTTACTCATTCCTAGTTCCTTAGCAATGCAATATAAGTATTAAATTATAATCATATATCATTAAGAGCTTTATTTATAAAAATAGATCTAGGATTGCAAGTAAAAAGATCTAGCAAGTATCACTAAGTATTGAGTCTCAAAAGCAAATTTCGTAGTAAGCATAATTAGAAATTTTCTTAGGATTCTTTAAAGATCTACAGTACTTATATTCATGATGACTAACTTAGTATTTTGGTGCTAGTTTGCAAAGGATAAATCTTGGCTCCACCCAGTGATTTTGATGAATAACAAAACATTGAGCACATATTGTATTCTAATGTGAATTTCAAGTTGTGAGTTTTCAGGAAGAAAGCACCTCAAAATTCCAAAAACTTATGGTGTATGGCACGCAATGGCACGGAGCAATTCTCACATATCCGGGCATTCTCTTCATTGAAAAAGGGCTAATATTTGCTTAACTATTTTGTGTTTATGCATTTATGAACTTTATTTTTGATTTCGAGGCTTTTACTCTTGATTCTGGATGTTTTCAGTCTCAAGTGTCGACACCTGGACAGACAAGTGTCGACACGCATTTGGCACGAAAAAAAATCCTTGGCACGCCAAGTGTTGACACCTAGAATTCAAGTGTCGACACCAAGTGTCGACACTTAGGTTTCAAGTGTCAACTCAAGGCCTGAGAATTTTGAAAATACAGAACTTGTTGGTTCGAGGATTTTTTGTGTCAAGTGTCGACACCTGTGCATCAAGTGTCGACACTTGAATGATCAAGTGTCGACTCCCAGAATTCAAGTGTCGACACCTGACAGCCAAGTGTCGACACCTGATAGCCAAGTGTCGACACTTGCAGCCTGACAGCTCTAACGGATCTATTTTTCTGGCTTGCAGAAATGGGATTTCAAGCTCCAAACGGCTATTTCCAATGCTCCAACGGTCACAAACCATTTTTAGAAGGTTTTTGGTATATTTAATCTCCACCAACCTCATTTTAAAGCAAGAGAAGTGAGAAGAAGTCAAGAAGAAAAAGAGAGAAGTCTATTCAAGAGCATTCAAGTCCACTCTAAAGTCAAAAAGCCTTTATTCTCTCCAAACTTCAAATCAAAAGCCTCTTCTAGCTTGATTCTACTGAAAAAGCCTACTTACTCAAATCTACTACATTCCAAAAGGAGGCAACTTGAAGAAGAGTGAAGTCAAAGCAATCCTTGGGCTTCAAAGATTCCAATCCACTCTTGAAGAGAGTTTGTTGTAGCATTTAAATTTTATATCTGATTTGTTGTGCTTTAACCTTGCTTTCAAGGGTGTCTTGAAAGAAGGTTATTGTGGTTTGTTAGTGAGCCAAAGTGTTAAAACCAACTAGGGTTAACTTGTGAGCCCGAAGACAAAACAAGTAGTTAGGTTTGTTGGTGAGCCTAAGTAATAAAACCAACTTAGGTTTTTGACTTGTGAGCCTTGTAAAAACAAGTCAACTATAATCTGGTGTGGATTATAGTGGAATTCCCAAGGGTGGCTTGGGGAGTGGATGTAGGTGCTAGGTTTGCACCGAACCACTATATATCTTGTGTTTGTGTGTGATTGCTCTTTTCTTTTTGCATTCTTTAATTAAGTGCTATTATCTTGCATCTAATTATTTGTTACACACAAGCACCACTAGACCATTTGTTTTATTGTGTTAAATTTGTAAAAGACCCAATTCACCCCCCCTCTTGGGCTCCATTTCTGGGCAACAAGTGGTATCAGAGCTCCGGTACTCTCTTGTAGGTCCAAGGATCTTGAGTAAAAGATCATGGCAGCCCCAATAGGCATGGGTATTGTTGAAGGTCAAGCCTCAAACCGATCCCCACTGTTTAATGGCACAAATTACACATACTGGAAGACACGCTGCGCATATTTATACAAGCTCTTGATTATAATTTATGGAGAACAATAGTAAAAGGTCCTCATCAGCCTACAATGATGATTAATGGCATTCTCATCCCTAGAATGGAAGATGATTGGGATGAGAGTGACATTAAGCAAATTGAGCTTAATGCAAAGGCAATGAACCTTTTATTCTGTTCTCTTGATCCTAGTGAGTTTAACAGAATATCCAACTGTCTCTCCGCAAAGGAGATTTGGGATACACTTGAGGTTACCCATGAGGGTACACACCAAGTAAAGACCACCAAAGTCAACATGCTAATTCACACTTATGAAATGTTTAAAATAGAACCTACTGAATCTATCAGTGAAATGTATACTAGGTTCACAAACATTGTGAATGGCATGAGAAGTTTAGGAAAAAAAATTTCTAATGGTGAACTTGTAAATAAATTTCTCAGGTCTCTACCAGCTTCATGGGATGCAAAGGTCACTGCAATCGAAGAAGCAAAAGATGTCAACACTCTCCCACTGGAACAACTGTTGGGCTCCTTAATGACATATGAACTATCTATCAAACAGAAGAACGGAGAGGTGGACAAAAAGAAAAAGACAATAGCATTCAAATCTACTACCAGAGAAGACTCAAGCGAAGAATCTGAAAAGGATGACGAAGAAGATGAGACTACTATGTTAGCTAGGAAGTTCAGAAGGTTTATGAGGAAAAAGAAATTCAATTACAAAAAGAAACCTCTGAAGGGTGAGCCCAGTAAAGAAAAAGATAAGGAAAAGAAGGAGGAGCAGCCCACATGCTTTGAGTGCAAAAAGCCAGGGCATTTTAAGGTAGACTGCCCCTTACTAAAGAAAAGCAGAAGGAAGTTAAGGAAAAAGGCCATGATGGCAACCTGGAGCGAAAGTGAAGACTCCAGCTCTGAGGAAGAACAACAGGAAGTAGCAAATTTCTGTCTAATGGCCGATCAAGAAGAGGTATGTTCTGAAACCGAAAATGAATTATCTTTTGATGAGCTTCATGAAATTTTTGATGAACTAGTAATAGAATTTCAAAAATTAAAGTCAAAACATAAAGACTTAAAGAAGCAAAATCTGGAACTAGCTAAAATAAATAGCAACCTTTCAAATGAGAATGAATACCTTCTAATAAAAATAAAAATCTAAATGATAAGATTATGGATCTTGAAAATGAAAAGAATATACTTGAAAAGAAAAGTAACTTAGTTTCAAATGAAAAATTGTCAAGACAACACAAAGAAATTTTAATGGAAAACAAGAAATATAAAGAGGAAATCGATAAACTAAAGCCTTTTATCGAAAAATTTACTTACAGTTCTGAAAAATTGAATTTACTGTTAAATAACCAAAGAGCAGTATTTGACAAAGCTGGTTTAGGATTCAGAACTCATAAGAAACAAAAACTCCTTAAAAATTTCTTTGTACCTGCATCTTCTTCAATTACATGCTATACTTGTGGTGTTATAGGACATAAATCTTACATGTGCAACAAAAGAAAATTAAGAAAAACTAAGAAAGTTTGGGTTCCAAAAGGAACCAATGCCACTAACCAAAAAGGATCCAAGATGGCTTGGGTACCTAAAGTCTCCACTTGATCTTTATTGCAGGTATGCCTTGCAACCAACAAGAAGAGAATGTGGTATCTTGATAGCGGTTGCTCAAGGCATATGACAGGAGATGTGGAGCAGTTCTCATCACTCACATATCAAAATGGTGGCAATGTAACTTTTGGTGATAATGGAAAGGGAAAAATCATTGGTATTGGTAAAATCCATATCACCCCTACCTCTTATATTGATAATGTTTTATATGTTGATGGTTTAAAACATAACTTGCTTAGTATTAGTCAATTTTGTAACAAAAATTTTAAAGTTGTTTTTGAATCTTCTTTGTGCATTGTTTCTAGTCTAGATGACAATGGCATTAAATTCATCGGTCATAGGCATGGCAATATTTATATGGTTGATCTTGATGATCTCCCTATTCAGAAAGGTCAATGTCTAGTGGCAATGGAAGCCAAGATCAATGAAGCTAGTTGGCTTTGGCATCGTAGACTAGGACATGCTAGCATACATTTAATTTCAAAACTTAGCAAAAAGAATTTAGTAAAAGATTTGCCTAAACTGAATTTTGAAAAAGATAAGATTTGCAGTGCATGTCAACTTGGAAAACAAACAAAATCTTCTTTCAAACCTAAAGGAGTAATCTCTACATCTAGACCTTTAGAATTGCTTCATATGGACCTCTTTGGGCCTACTAGAACATCTAGTTTGGGAGGTAAGAAGTTTGGTCTAGTCATTGTAGATGATTTCTCACGTTTTACATGGGTCATGTTTTTAGCACACAAAGATGAAACATTTTCTGAATTCATAAGATTTCACAAAAGAGTTTTAAATGAAAAAGGTGTTTCAGTAATTTCCTTAAGAAGTGATCATGGAACTGAATTTGAAAATGCCGATTTCAATAAATTCTGTATTGAAAATGGAATTAATCACAATTTTTCTGCACCTAGGACACCTCAACAAAATGGGGTAGTAGAAAGAAAAAATAGAACACTTGAAGAAATGGCACGCACCATGCTTTGTGAAAATGATTTACCTAGATACTTTTGGGCGGAAGCCATAAATACTGCATGCTATATCTTAAATCGTGTTTTAATTCGACCGATTTTAAAGAAAACTCCTTATGAGCTTTGGAAGGGTAGAAAACCTTCAATCTGTTATTTTCATGTTTTTGGTTGCCGTTGTTTCATCTTAAACAATGGTAAAGATAATCTAAGTAAATTTGATGCCAAATCAGATGAGGGAGTCTTTCTAGGCTACTCCACATCTAGTAAGGCATACAGGGTCTTCAACAGAAGGACACTTGTTGTTGAAGAATCCATTCATGTAGTATTTGACGAAACTAACCAAAAATCTTCAAGAAAAGAAGATATACTTTTTGATGAATCAGGTAACAAGAAGACTGAAGAAAGAAACAACAATGATGAACTTACCAAGGAACAGAATGATGATCAGAACATCGACAAAGATCAAGCACAAGGTGATGAAGATACCTCAACTGTTGATCCTTTACCAAAAGAATGGAGGTATGCTCATGGACACCCAAAAGAACTAATTATAGGTGATCCGTCTAAAGGTGTAAGTACTCGATCATCTCTTAGAAATATTTGTGACTATTTAGCTTTTGTGTCTCAAATTGAACCTAAAACTATTAAGGAAGCTGAATGTGATAGTAATTGGATAAATGCTATGCAAGATGAACTTAATCAATTTAAAAGGAACAATGTTTGGACACTAGTAGATAGGCCCTCAAACACATCAATTATAGGCATAAAATGGGTTTTTCGAAACAAACTTGATGAAAATGGAATAGTAATTAGAAATAAAGCTAGACTAGTTGCCAAAGGATACAATCAGGAGGAAGGGATAGATTTTGATGAAACCTTTGCTCCTGTGGCTAGACTTGAGGCAATTAGGCTACTATTGGCTTTTTCCTGTTTATGAACTTTAAACTGTATCAGATGGATGTTAAAAGTGCTTTCTTGAATGGATTAATTGAAGAAGAAGTTTATGTTGAACAACCCCCTGGTTTTGAAAATTCTGAATTTCCAAATCATGTTTATAAACTTCATAAAGCTTTATATGGATTAAAACAAGCTCCAAGAGCTTGGTATGATCGTTTAAGCTCTTTTCTACTAAAAAATAATTTTGCTAGAGGAAATGTGGATAAAATATTGTTTTTAAAGAAAAAGAATGATGATCTCTTAGTAGTACAAATCTATGTTGATGATATAATATTTGGTGCTACTAATGAATCTCTTTGTCAAGATTTTGCAAGTCTAATGCAGGGTGAGTTCGAGATGAGCTTGATGGGAGAACTAAATTTCTTCCTCGGACTCCAGATAAGGCAAACCAAAGAGGGGATCTTCATCAACCAAACAAAATACACAAGAGAAATACTCAAGAAGTTTGGGATGGAGAACACTAAGCCATTAGGTACCCCTATGAGCTCTACATGTAGACTTGACAAGGATGAATCAGGTAAATCAATTGATCAAAAATTATATCGTGGCATGATTGGTTCGTTATTATATCTTACTGCCAGTAGGCCAGATATCATGTTTAGTATCTGTATGCGTGCTAGATATCAGTCCAATCCTAAAGAGTCTCATCTTTTGGCTGTTAAACGCATATTTAGATATCTATCTGGCTCAATTAAAATTGGTTTATGGTACTCTAGAGATTCTTCATGTGATTTAATTGCTTATTCAGATGCTGATTTTGCTGGATGTAAACTTGATCGTAAAAGTACTAGTGGAACCTGTCAGTTTCTTGGAGTAAATTTGATCTCCTGGAGTAGCAAGAAACAGAACTCTGTTGCTCTATCTACGGCAGAAGCCGAATATATAGCAGCTGGGAGCTGTTGTGCTCAAATCCTCTGGATCAAACAACAACTCGAAGACTTTGGCATAAAACTAACTAAGACACCCATAAGATGTGATAATACTAGTGCAATCAACTTATCTAAAAATCCTGTGCAACATTCAAGAAGTAAACACATTGAAATAAGACATCATTTCATAAGAGATCATGTACAAAACTCAAACATAATTCTTGATTTTGTCTGTACCAATGATCAATTAGCTGATGTGTTTACAAAGCCTTTGAGTGATGATAGGTTCTGTCTGATTAGAAGGGAGTTAGGTGTAACTGATCCATTCTCCTAGGACTCTCTTAGTATCCTTTTTACCTTGTCCTAAAAGATCAACACTTATTGTTTTAAACCCCAAGAATTTTTTTTTTTTTTTTCCGGATTTTCTTGAATTTTCTTGGCCAAGTGTCGACACTTGGAAAGTGTCAAGTGTCGACACCTGACCAAGTGTCGACACTTGACAAATCCGAAGTGTCGACACTTGCGAATCTGAACTGTTTTAAAACGGGCCGAACGAAGTTTTTTTTGAAAATTTTCCTTCCCCAAATTTCTTGGAACAGTGGTCCCCCCTGTCCAAACCCGTCTTTTCACCCTTCAATCCGTCTCAAATCAGGTATTTTCCCTCTCTAATTTAGTTTTTATTTCTCTATGTTTTTAACTTTATTGTTTTTAAACCAAACAATCGTGTTTTAGGTTTTCCAAACTTTTTTCTTCAATCTAACTGGATTTTTGTGTGTTTTAGTAAATTTCTAAAACTCCATTTGAGGGAATCTTGTTTTAGATTTGTTTTCCTCGAATTTCCCTCATCTTTTTGGTGTTTTTCAACTCTTTTTCACAAAAATCACTATTTCATCAATTTTGGGCAAAATAAAATGGGTTTTCATCTAATTTAAATGTAATAAATCCTTTTATTGATGATTAGGAAGGATTTCTAGTATTGCATTTTGAATATTTTTGCCTATTTGCAAAAACCCTAAATGCTTAAAACCTAAATCCCATGATTTTTTTTTTTCCTTCAAAAATAATTTTTGGGATTCAAATGTGCTCCACCCAACACAAATTTTACCTACAAATTTTACTCAAAATTTCTCATCTTGATCAAAACTTATTAATTCTGGTTTTTGAGACCAATTTAAACTCTAATCTCAACCTATGGTCAGTCCTTTGTTCTGAACCTTTTTCATTCTTCCTGGTCAGTTGGCTGATATGGGTCCTAGAAAGAGACTTGCAGTTAGAGCAAGGCCTAGTCAGGGTAGTGAGAGGAGGTCGAAGGCCAGATTCGATCCCGCTCCGCAGAGCAGTTCAGCCACTCCGAGCTCCCCCCTGCAGAGAGGATGGCAGGGAAGTCAGTAGCTTCAGGGAGGAGAGTAGATCTACATTGTTTCGACGGGCACCATTTTGGCATTAGAGAGATACTCTCAGATGCAGGGTTAGTACCCTTCTGCACCATGCAGGAGAGATACTATCCTCACCTGGTGAGGGAGTTTTACGGTGCCCTAGACTGTCGATGACTCTTATGGACGACATCCGTCAGAGGTATACAGATTTCATTGACTGATGAGTTGCTGAGCCGAGTATGGGAGATACCCCGGAGAGGAGTCAGTGCGTTCTCAGTTGATGATAGAGAGGCAGCTTTCAGATGCATCCTTGAGCGAGAGGATGTTCGCGGTATCTCAGTAGTTACCGCGAACCAGTTATCTTTAGAGATGCGACTGCTACACCACATTACCGCATGGATTCTTCTACCGAAGACTGGCAGATTTGATTTCATCACAGAGAGAGAGCTGATGTTGATGACCAGTCTGATCGAGAGGAGACTAGTTGACATACCGGCCTTGATGCTGTCACAGATGCATGATGCTGCCACTCAGCGCCGACACTGTTTGCCATACGGGATGTCACTGACCCGTCTTTTCAGAGCTTGTGGAGTATCATTGGAGGGGGAGATCCCCAAGGAGATACTGCACACAGATGTATATGATGAGAGGTCATTGCACCGCATGGGTTTCAGGATGGTTGGAGGTCGATGGGTTCAGAGAGAGTCTGGCCAGGAGCCAGATGAGGAGGATGAGATTCGAGAGGCTGAGGCTGGACCATCTGAGCCAGCAGTCCTTCCTCCAGTGGATGTACCATCGACACAGGCAGAGCACCTGTCACCTGATGCTTCAGTTCCTCCACCACCATCTACCGGATTATCCTTTGAGGAGCATGCCAGAGCCTAGTTCACACAGATCAGAGGAGAGGTGACTCAGCTGCGTAGCAAGGTCGAGCTTCTACGAGCACAGACTACCTCAGAGCACGCTGAGATCCGCAGATCTATGGAGGAGGGTTTTACACGTCTTGAGGATCTTCTGAGATCACTTATACCTCCTGCTGCACCTGCTCCTGCTCCATATGATGATGATGATGATGATGATGACGCCGGCGATCACCAGGGCGACCATGCTGATATTGCTGATGGAGGTGATCAGGATGTTGACCGAGCCACTGAGGTGGTAGGCACTGACAGCGACAGTGTAGGCGGAGCTGATGCTTATGAGGTGGTCAGTCGAGATCCTCCTACTACACCTGCTCCTTCTACTGCTCTAGTTGACTTTGTTCCAGATCCTATTGAGCCAGCTGATCATCTTTCGCCTCCTTCTACCAGATCTTCTAGGGTTGTACCCGCTTTTGGTCCTGCCGGCCGTACCAGGAGTCTTAGAGCTTTAGCACCTCCTAGGGCTTTAGCCACCAGATCTAGGATTAGTGCTCCTTTTAGTCTTGATGTTCCTTCTGATGAGGACTAGCCTCACAGATAACTGTTTCAGATCTCTTTTTATGTTTGATATATGTATGTTTCAGTTTTGTTTGTACTAAAAACTTGTCTCATATATATATGTTTGTTATACTTCAGTTTGTCATATTTTAGCTCTGATATAATGGGATATTTTAACTCTGACACAAGCACAATTTCAGCTATAATATTTTCTATACTCTTTTTTTGTATACATGCTAATTGAAAGGGGGAGGTTTTTTTTTTATGATTGACAAAAAGGGGGAGAGAAAAAGTAATGAGAAAAAGTAATGTTAAAAAGTAATTGTTATGAAGAGAAAAAAAAGTGATGTTTAATTGTTTTTGAGAATTTGAGAACATGTATCTTGTTTAAAAGAAAAAGATGCATTATATTGCTTTGAAGTTTACCTTAATAAGAAGTATCTAATTAAGGGGGAGATTGTTTCCTATTAATTAGAAAACTCATGGTTTGAACTATGTTGTCTTTTTTTCTCAAGGTTTTGTCATCATCAAAAAGGGGGAGATTGTTGGCTCCACCCAGTGATTTTAATGAATAACAAAACATTGAGCACATATTGTATTCTAATGTGAATTTCAAGTTGTGAGTTTTCAGGAAGAAAGCACCTCAAAATTTCAAAAACTTATGGTGTATGGCACGCAATGGCACGGAGCAATTCTCACATATCCGGGCATTCTCTTCATTGAAAAAGGGCTAATATTTGCTTAACTATTTTGTGTTTATGCATTTATGAACTTTATTTTTGATTTCGAGGCTTTTACTCTTGATTCTGGATGTTTTCAGTCTCAAGTGTCGACACCTGGACAGACAAGTGTCGACACTTCAGCATTTGGCACGAAGAAAAATCCTTGGCACGCCAAGTGTCAACACCTAGAATTCAAGTGTCGACACCAAGTGTCTACACTTAGGTTTCAAGTGTCGACTCAAGGCCTGAGAATTTTGAAAATACAGAACTTGTTGGTTCGAGGATTTTTTGTGTCAAGTGTCGACACCTGTGCATCAAGTGTCGACACTTGAATGATCAAGTATCGACTCCCAGAATTCAAGTGTCGACACCTGACAGCCAAGTGTCGACACCTGACAGCCAAGTGTCGACACTTGCAGCCTGACAGCTCTAACGGATCTATTTTTCTGGCTTGCAAAAATGGGATTTCAAGCTCCAAACGGCTATTTCCAATGCTCCAACGGTCACAAACCATTTTTAGAAGGTTTTTGGTGTATTTAATCTCCACCAACCTCATTTTAAAGCAAGAGAAGTGAGAAGAAGTCAAGAAGAAAATGAGAGAAGTCTATTCAAGAGCATTCAAGTCCACTCTAAAGCCAAAAAGCCTTTATTCTCTCCAAACTTCAAATCAAAAGCCTCTTCTAGCTTGATTCTACTGAAAAAGCCTACTTACTCAAATCTACTACATTCCAAAAGGAGGCAACTTGAAGAAGAGTGAAGTCAAAGCAATCCTTGGGCTTCAAAGATTCCAATCCACTCTTGAAGAGAGTTTGTTGTAGTATTTAAATTTTATATCTGATTTGTTGTGCTTTAACCTTGCTTTCAAGGGTGTCTTGAAAGAAGGTTATTGTGGTTTGTTGGTGAGCCAAAGTGTTAAAACCAACTAGGGTTAACTTGTGAGTCCGAAGACAAAACAAGTAGTTAGGTTTGTTGGTGAGCCTAAGTAATAAAACCAACTTAGGTTTTTGACTTGTGAGCCTTGTAAAAACAAGTCAACTGTAATCTGGTGTGGATTATAGTGGAATTCCCAAGGGTGGCTTGGGGAGTGGATGTAGGTGCTAGGTTTGCACCGAACCACTATATATCTTGTATTTGTGTGTGATTGCTCTTTTCTTTTTGCATTCTTTAATTAAGTGCTATTATCTTGCATCTAATTATTTGTTACACACAAGCACCACTAGACCATTTGTTTTATTGTGTTAAATTTGTAAAAGACCCAATTCACCCCTCCTCTTGGGCTCCATTTCTGGGCAACAATAAATGTATCTTTTCTTATGGTCTACTTTGGTCAACTTTCTATACACCCCAAATTAACTTCATGAACTAAGGTAGCTTTTACACTACTTGATTGTAATCTTTTTTAAGTGCTGAGCATCCTGGCCTTTTCTTTATCATTTGACATAAGTTTTTATACTTTACTTAGGTATAGAGACCCGGTTACTAAGCTTAGAATAATTTACATATGCTATATATTTGCACTTTTATTTCAAACAAGTAGCTCATTTCTTAAATTCAAGATAGCTTTCACACTACCTTATTTTTTTCAGGTTAGCTCTTTAATTTCAAGATAGCATTCACATTGCATGATTTTTTTAGGTAGGTAGTTTTTTCCTTAAACTCAAGTTTCTTTAATTGGAATGTATATCAATTACTAGTTTTCAGTAATAATTGAGTAATCAGTTGGCCTTACAACTAATACCTACTTTACTTTATCAGTGTATATGTGCAAGTAAAAGTACAATAGCCTTTAGATGATCCAAGTAGGCTACTAAAAGTCTAACCATCTAGTCTATTTCTTGATTCACTACAGTCATTAGCGAATATTCTCTAACTCTTATTGCATTTTCTAGTTTATTTTGCTCTAAGTTTTCTTTATTGATACATGATTTATTCAAAATAAAAAAAATAGATTTTTTTTTTTTAAATAAAAATTTTTAAAATGATTTTTCAAAAGGTTTTCCTTACCTTCAACTTAAATACCATTGTTCCTAATGATATAAAAAGTTAAAGGAATAAATTTAAACCAAAAGAATCGAGAGAAATGGATAGGAGGAGAAGAGACATGAGAAGAGGAGCTCATCAACAAGATAAATGAAGAGGGAGAGTTCATCAATAAGATAAATGCTGCAATTTTTTTTTTAAAGCAAGAAAATGTATTGGGTTGCTCCTAACAAGTGCTATGTTTACCATCTTCAACTAGATGTTTATTAAGATTACTCCTAAGAAATTGGGTTGCCTCTCAACAAGCACTAAGTTTAATAAGATCGGCCAGACATTATAAGGGAGTTCAATGAATAATTAACTTTAGTATATCTCTCAAGGCATCAAAAGGATAGGGCCATTTAGGAAGCATTGCCATCATTGCAGAAAAATATTCATAGAGTATTTTTTGACGATTAGCCCGGATCAATAAAATGACGGAGCAAGTATACTACACCAGAATTTAAAAATATTATTATTATTTGTATGATAATTAGGAAGGAACTGTATTTATTGGGCCAAGATTAGGAATGGTAGTTTAGAAGTTTTTTTCAATTATAGGTTGATCTACCCTACTCTCTTTCTCAGGTACGATGTATTTGGGCATCACCTCTTCCTGATTTATAACATAGCACTTTGTCCAAGTTAATATTAAATCTATCTTCATACATCATTTTAGTATCATGGATAGATCTTAGAGATTGTCCTCAAAAGTAGTGCCAAAGATAGAAAAATCAATTATGAAATTTTTAAAATCTTGATCCCTCATTTTAGAGATATCCCATCCAATAGTTTTTTATGTATATTTAGAATACCATTAAGTTTGGCTTCCTGGGTAAGGATCACTGGAAAAGTATCACTGTGTGTCAGGAAGTGGTTTCATCTCTAAAATAGGTGGTGATTCTAACAATGAAGCTATTGGAGGGCTAGATGATGGTTCGTATTTTTCAATCCATAATACAATGGTTTTGATATTGAATATTTTTATTGGATTATTTACTTCTATACTATATCCATTTACATTAAAACATCTATCTCGAAATGAGCTAGATAGGGATCTAACAAATCCTAGAAGAGAATTATGGGGGTGGCTTCCTTTATCGTGTTATTTTTTTATGGTCCCTAAGAAGCCTCGACTAATTCTAGCATTCCATCTATTTATCCTCCTTTCTTAGTAAAAAGAGTGGATGCATGATTCTAGAATACTTGGAAATGGAGCCATAGATAAGTGGGGTAATTATGGAATTGGTTCATCCCACCAATCTAATTTCTCCATATATTTTTCTTAATTGGTCTTTGCCTTAGTTAAATTATCTATATTGATCTTTATGGTTGTGCAGAGTTGCTCTAAGACCAGTTCATTCCTGAGAGTTATAGATGATTGTTCAAGAAAGATTAGAGGGTTATTAAAATTTGAGCTACATATGATCCCTCAAGGTTACTCTCGGGCTGACTAGGCAACTCACCTTTCTTCTTCCTATTAAGTTAAAATAATAATTGATTGTTTAATATATTAACTTATCAATAAATTGTTGTAGGGTCATGATTATTTATTAAAATCGAACAAACATATCGACATCTAGATTGGTCTGTAGAGGAGGTGTGTATGATGCTTGCAAAGCATTCTCTTCAAATAATAGGCTATAGGTACTTGAAGAAGGTCGATATTATGAATTGGGTATGTCATAGTAAGAGGCATCTACAAATAAAGATCTTTGCATTACCGAGATAACCACTTGGTGTGGTTGCAATGAAAAATTTGGTTGAACCCTCCCAGCCTAAATTATAAGCATTAAAGTCTAGATTATTTCCTGATCTATAGGCCATTTGAGTTTGATTTTGAAAAACTTGATGATACATAGGCCCAGAAAATTAGTATACTACTGTGCATTCACTCACAAAGTGAGTGGGGCTTGAACATATGGTACAAACTTATTGTATATGAATAAAGGGTACTTTATTGTAACGATTCATGTTCCTGGCACTAATTTGATTTTTTTTGGATTATTTTGATTATTTGGATATACAATCAAGGTTCTAGATCAAAGCAATCATTCTTTTTTTATTTTAATATTATTTATTTTATCTAAAAGAGAGGTAAGATAAAGAAAGAAGAAATATAGAAAAGAGTTCTAAAAACGAGGGCCTAAGAAGTTATAGAGCTAAGAGAGAGAGAGAAAAGAATTAGTTAAGGTTTAATATTCTTTAAAAATAAGTTAGCATACATGGACTTTCTATCCTAGGGTTATCCTAAATCTAGATAACTTTTAGCTATCAAGGCCACCTTGGAGCCCTCCAAGTCAGAAACTAACAATCAAATAGTTAGATAAGGGTAAGATCGGTGGGGGCCCTCCTTGTTGCCCATAAATGGAGCCCAAGAGGGGGGGTGAATTGGGTCTTTTAAAATTTAAAACAGTAATGTAAAGGTCTAGCGATATTTGTGAGTAATAAATTCGATGCTCAAGATTAAATGCAGTGCAAGGCAGTAAATCAAACGTAATAAGCAAAAAGCAAGAGGAAAAGAAGGCAATCACACACAAACACAATATTTATAGTGGTTCGGTGCAAACCTAACACCTACATCCACTCCCCAAGCCATCCTTGGGAATTCCACTATAATCCAATCAAGATTACAGCCAACTTGTTTTTCAACAGGATCACAAGTCAAAACCTATGTTGGTTTTGTCACCTAGGCTCACCAACAACCTTTTTTACTTGTTTTGTCTTCAGGCTCACAAGCTAACCCTAGTTGGTTTTATCCATTTGGCTTACCAACAAAACAGAACAACCTTCTTTCAAGACACCCTTGAAAGCAAGGTCCAATCACAAGACAAAAACAGATATACAATTTCAAAAATAAGACAAACTCTCTTCAAGAGTGGAATGGAAGCTTTGAAGCTCAAGTTGATACTTTGTCTTGTCTCCTCGGAATATCCTTCAAAACACTTCTTTTGGAATGATGTAAGGATGAGCTTGTAGGCTTTTTCAGGGAATCAAACTATAAAAGGCTCTTGATGTGAAGTTCTTGAGAGAATATTAGTTTTTTGGCTTTGAATAGATTTCAATACACTTCGATGCCTTTAGAATGAAGTTGGTGGAGGTTAAATACAACAAGAAACTTCCAAAAAATGGTTTGTGACCGTTGGAGTCTCGAATCTAGCTATTTGGAGCTTGAAAAGTAAATTCTGCAAGTCAGAAAAATAGATCCGTTAGGGCTTTTAGGCTTCAAGTGTTGACACTTGGCTCATCAGGTGTCGACACTTGATTTCTAGGTGTCAACACTTGAACTTTCAAGTGTCGACACTTGATGCACAGGTGTCGACACTTGACACAAAAACCCTCCATTGGCAAAGTTCTGTATTTTTAAAAATCCCAAGTCTTGATCGATACTTGGAAACCTAAGTGTCGACACTTGAAATGCAGGTGTCGACACTTAGCGTGCCAAGGATTTTTCTACGTGCCAAATGCTGAAGTGTCGACACTTGGCTTCCCAGGTGTCGACACTTGATACTGAAAAATTCACAATCAAGTATAATTTGAGCCAAAAACACAAATATTGATTTTAAAATTTAAATGAAACATAAATAAATAATAATTGAACATGTAAAAGCCCTTTTTTCCATGAAGAAGATGTCCAGAATTGCGAAAAATGCTCCGTGCCACGACGTGCTATGATACATAAGCTTTTGAGATTTTGAGATGCTTTCTTTCTGAAAACTCATAGCTTGAAATACACATTAGTATACAATATGCACACAATATTTTGTTATACATCAAAATCACTGGGTGGAGCCAATACTCCTATTACTTTCCTCCGACACCAATTAGATTAGCTAAGTTAGTTAACGCAATCAATTAAAAATCATCTTTCTTTAGGGCTGCATCATCCTTGAATCCTTTTCCGAGATACTAGTCAATCAGCTAATCCTGACTCGATCTAATTCTTTTGGGTGCCTTGTCCTATTGAGCTCAAGTTTTTTAGAGACAGACATCTAGTTAATTTTAATTAAAAGGACTGGGTTAATGCAATATACAGGGTAGTCATTTGTGGGCCAAAAAAGGATGATCAAATTCTTTAGTCATTTATAGGCCAAGAAAGGATGATCAAATTCTTACCTTATATTGTTTATGAATATTGACTTTAAGTTATTTTATAGAAATATGCAATGAAAAAAAGAAGAGATGTCAATACAAATACAAGTAATAAGCTTTTAAAGTTTAATTAGTTTTCTATGTTAGTTAAGTATTTTATGGGTTTTTTTTTTAATGTTATGGAATAAGAAGTGGGTTTTAAAGTTGGTTAGAAAAAAAAGATCAAATCCAATTAGGCATTTAAAGTAACTAAAGATCCTATAATTAAAGTAAGAAATCAAATTTACTATTTAAGATAGTAAATAAAAAAAGTTAAGTAATTTTTTAAAGTTAATTTGAAAAAAATGAAACTAATTAAAAAAGTGTAATTAAAAAAGAAATAAATCTAACTAACAAATTTTTTTTTGTTGATTTAAAAAGGCAGGAGACTAATCAAAAGAAACTAAAAAATTTATATTTTTGATTAATTTGAAAAAGAAGAAACTAATTAAAAGAAATTTATAAAAAAAATGATCTAGGATTATAGTTCATCTCATCAAAATTGTAGACAACTTTCCTTCTTATCTCTTTTTTTTTTTGCAAGAAACATAAAAAAATAGTAATCTATTTTACAGTAAATCAAAGAAATCAAAAATAATAATGATCATGCCTTTCCCGACAATGGGGCCAAATACTTGATAGATTATGATGTTGTCGTTAAGATACTATGATTATTAATTTAAAAACTAATTTCTTAAAAATTTAAAACTATATAGACAGTAGTGAGTTAGATCGAATCCAAGGAGAAGGTAATGCTTAGAATAATTTGAAATCGTTAATTTTAAATGGAAAGAAAAATTTTTGATGTCAGCAAATAAAATTAAAAGATGCAAAAGAAAATAAAGAATAGGAATTTAAACTCGATGTATTTGATCTACTAATTAAATCTTAGCATTACTTGTATAAAAATAAAGATCATAAATTAAAGAGCATGAAAATAAATATTATATTAATTGAAAATAAAATCTAAGTACAAAGAATAATAACTAAATTAAAGCTGTAAAAAATATTTGGAATAGATTGGTGCAGCCTCATTGGAAAAAATGGTCGATATCACTTCTCCCTCTTTCATCATACTCCGTGGAGGGAATTGGACTTTCTCTTTTTTACTTTCTCTTTGGATCTTGATCTGGAAATTGATATAGGCATAAAGATGGTGATTCCGATGGATAGGCGGTGGCGTCTCGGTTCGGCGGTGATTAGTGATGGGCAGAGGACGGAGATAGGCTGGGGAGGAGCGGCGAGCATAGGCGGCAACAACTTGGCATGGGTAAAGGCGACACAAGTTGAGAGGGAGATGATGCCGATCCATGGTAGAAGATTCGTAAACCGATGGACCGACTACTCTAAAAACTATGCCAATTTTGGTTTTCGCTTGATTCAGGTATATTTGAGCTTCGATTTGGCTCCAGTTTGTATCATCTCGATCTGTACATTAAACTTTTTAAGCTAGCAAGCTTCAAAATTAGTAATTCTGCCAAATTTTCAGGATTTTAAGGTTTAAATATCTTCACCAATTTGAACATACCTATTAAAGAAAAAATATAGATTAAATATTTTAATTAAATATTTTAATAGATGTGTGGTGCTTCGGCTCAATATTTACATTTCATGATAATAAAATAATTTCATCTTTTTTAAAGATATTTTAAAAATAATTGATTTTATAAGAAAGTCCTGTTTAATTATAAAATTAGATTTTTTAAGATATTAATACCATTAATTAATTAAATATTTTAAAATAAATATATAAATATGTGACTTATCACGTATGCAAGAAGGGGACCTAGAAAAATCCTGAAAAAATAAGCTTTAACAAGTCTGGCCCGACCTTGTGCGAGACCCATGTCGACTCGCAAGCACACAGCCCAGTGCAGCACTCACGCGGGGCCGCGGGTGATCGATCCAAGCCCTGGTAAGTGTACAGTAGCCAAGGCCTAGCCAAATTTTCTTTTCCCTGGTTTCGCATGGTGTTTTGTATTTGGTGGTCGTGATCCTATGCACGGGAGCAACGATCGTGGCATATGCACGAGAGAAATCAGGCGGTATCACACATTCAACACATTGATCGGACGGCCGGGAGCGTTCGCCTGCATGATCTGAACAGATTTGGTCTGATTCCATGTGAATTTTCACACAATTAAGGTTGATGACGGTCACAAGTTAATCTACGGTCAAACCGGTTTTGAAAAAACTATACCATCTACAGAACTTCGATTTGAACAAGGTTTAGACAGTAAGACTTCTTATAAAATGCTTTTTGCTACAAAAACTATAAAAACATAAATAAAGAACCCTACTAGATGGGAAAATTAAAAAAGTAAAAAAAAAAAATCTCTTTTTTTTTTTTTTTTCATAAAACTTGCAAGGATTGAGAGTTGAAAACCTATATAAAAAAATTAAAATTTCTTGTTAAAAAAATAATATAAAATTAAGAGTAAAAATTCTACTTTTATAATTTTATTTTTTTATAATATAATCTTATATATCCAATTAATTATATATTTTATTTTAATTTTATATTCTTCTTTTTCTTGTAACACCGATACCGGTAATCTTGTTTCTAAAAACAAAAAACTATATTCCACGGATAATCCCAAACATCAAATAGGATCGCTTCCATCATCCCAAAAATAAACCAAAAAAAAAAAAAAGTGTCCTATCCTCATCCTCTATCTTCCTTGATGATCAATTTTCCGCTAACCCACGTTTTTATGATCTAGCGATTATTTAAGATTTGTATTAAAATCTTAGATTGTGCTGACCCAATCTCTAGCCGAGAAGATCTAACCATCCCCGGGTACTCGCAAACCGATGACGAAGGTACCATGCCTAGAATCTCGATTATAATGCAGCCAGCTTCGTCCATATCTAGAGCACAAACCCGCACCATACAATATCAAACAATACACAACATGAGCTAGACAATCTCTTAATCAAGAAACTTGATTCCAGGTAGCATCGGTTCCCACTTGTGAGATCTGGCCCGCTTAAGAAAATATAACGCAGTCTCAAACTGAAGGACTTTCTATTCAAGCAATTATAAGGTGCTGAAAACCTATCAGATCAGGTAGCAGACAAGATTTGCCATCTCGACAGCATAACCTGTACTTACAGCACAGCACACCTCGGTAGCAGATTTTCGTCAGATAAAACGATATCACAATAACAAATGTTAACAACTCAATCTTGTCTCCTTATTTTCCTTTTCTGAACCACATAATGTTACCCATATTCAGACTGGTGGTTATATCAAGACCACCCGCATGCAAATAAGCTTTAAATTAGGATATAAGTAGGCAAGGTTAGCTCAAGCTACCAGTTAAAGAAAAGAATCTGCCTGCCTGAAGCAACCTTGCTACCTTATCCGGTTAACGTTTAGGCACCGGAGAAGTTCCAGTTAAGAACCAACTAAACTCCAAATCATCATTGACCAACAAACCCATAATTAGGAAACAATTGCTAAACCCACTCAATATACATGGATACACCATCAACCATAGGAATCACTATTTAACAATTCTGAATCATATCAACCTATTCGAACACACCTTAAACGGACCGTGAATTGTCAAATACTGTCACTTTGCTCCAGCAAATTTCCCATCATCTTTGCAATAACAGGAGCTACTTTGGGATTGGCTTGGTGTTTGGCGAAACTTGCCGGGTTATTCATCACTGCACCACAAGAAAACAAACATGAATTATCAGAGAGAAACGCCAGCATATAAATCTCGACAACTAAAGTGGTGACAGTAAATGCACAAGAACAATGATTGAACTCAGAATGAGACACAACGGTCATATTTGTTCAAGTAAATGATTAATACAAGAAAATAAATAGAAGATTAGACTCCACATGATCCTTATAAACTAAACAATATTTTATTCACCCCACTTCCATTTTCAACTAATCTTTCCAAAAATATTCATCTATAATGTTAAAACGTGTCGGAATTAACAAGTGCAGGTCACTTTTTTTTGTCATGAAGGAAATTGCAGTGTTTCTTTTCTATTTCCCCTTTTTCTTTAGGGTGGGGTGGGATGGGGCGGGGTGGGAGGATTCCTATCCCTCATAAAGGACATCAAAGTGGTGACTTAAGGATCATGAAGTAGGCCATAAACCTGAAACTTAATGGCAACAAAGACCTAGCCCTCTCTCGGGGTTACAAGGGTACTGCTTGTCAGCAGATTGGACAATAGTTATTTGTCTAAAGCTAAAGCTAACAAAAGCATTTATGAGACTAAGACAGCCTTTGGATGCTGGACAGCTAACCAGGTGATAGACATCTTTAAGTCCAGGCAACCATCCCATAATCACTTAACATGAGTTAATAACATCCCCAGTTGGGTTTGAGGCCTAATGGGTTAGGTTGCAGAAAAAGGGAAAGAGAGAGGAGATTTCTGATGGTTGAGCTTATTTCACCTGTTTACCCAGGTTAAGCACCATTTTGGTGCTTTAACCAGTAAGAATTGAAATCCAACTTATTGACAGTTCTTGGCTAGTTACATGGATAACCATCAACTAAACACTACTTCACCAGCAGCCAAACACTCCCAATGAGTTTATTGCCGATTTTGGTGAATCCAGAGTTACAGTTTACCATTACTGCATGCACCCATAATTTTGATTCAATTACATCCATTTCCACAAAGCTTGTTAACTTTGCAGATTTCCTCACGAGGTTTTCTTAGAAGTTCACAAAACAATTTTCTAAAGTAAAAAATAAAGTCAGAAAGTACTACTAGCATAAAATAAACATTTGATAAAACAAATTAATATAACAAGGATAAAAATCAAGAAGCAACAAAGACATGGAAAGCAGCATACCATCTTGGAGAGCAGCCATGATCTCTGGATCATTAAATGCTGCCATTAGTTCAGGATCCTGTTTCAGACCAAGAGAGCTTGCCCAATCAGCATGATATGGTTGACCTAGAACTATTATGTAATGTTGTAGACCAATAAGTTAAATTAACTTGAGTTCAGTCTCTTACATTCAGAATTTTGCTCATATCAATATTTCCAGGTACGCCACCAGGCATGGCACCAGGGAAACCTCCAGGCATACCTCCTGGAAACCCTCCAGGCTTACCACCAGAGAACCCTCCTGGCATACCTCCTGAAGGTATACTTGATGATTGTTCTTTCTTTTTCGCCTTCTCATAAGCAGCCTAGAAAAAGGTCGAAGTCAGGTTGTGTAACCGGTAAGTTACATCACCTTATGAGCGCACTAGCTTAATGCCAACTACCTGAGCCTCTGCTCGGCGATGCAGCCTCTCGCGCTCAGCTTTCTTGTCCTCTCTCTCCTTTCGCAATCTTTCATACTTTCTATGATGTTCTTCAATCTTGTGTGCATTGGGTTCAACCTGCATGCCACCACACATGTAAAATATTAAACATAGTATTATAACTAGCAAATTTACAATTGTCAGAAAATTTTTAGACCTTCTTAAGCACAGCATTTATCTCCTCATCATAATCCAATTTGGATGCCAGGTGAAGATCCTTGGCCGCTTCCTCCCATTTCCCAAGCATGGCTAAAGCCATGCCACAGGATTTGTAGCCTTTTGCAGAGTCAGGGTTGATCTGAGATGATACCCAAAGAAAACGTAGACCCCATTCAGGCCATAGTAATGCATTAAACGGGAAGCATAGGAGTTCTTGTTTAGCAAGCATTGGTTTAAAGAATTGTTTACATATGCAAAGGATATGTTCATATATTATGATAAGGCACATCTCATACCGAAAGTGATGGCAGGTAGGCAGTAATAAATGGCATAAGCAAATTAAAATGCATCAGCATATTATACCATCTATGCAACCGGGAAAAAAAAAAGCTACATTATATTGTAAGCATGAACACTGGAATGGACTATATATAAGATGGCAAAAGCACAGGGAAATGTGTCCCGGGTTTTTCTGGGGTCCAATTTTGCAGGGATAAGTAGGTAAGATACACAAGGCAAAACAAACATGTACACAAAATGGAATAAAAGCATGGCAGCTTTATAATAGTACATTGTTTCTACTATATAAAATTACCTCCAAAGCAGCATTTGCATCACGAATTGCGGCATTTGGTTTCTTCATCTTGATATACACAGATGCTGCATAAAAAATTATCAAACACTAAGTAGGAAGAAATCAACAGAAAATTAGTGCTGATAGAAGTGATTAAACAGCACTTACCTCTGGTTGCATACATGATTGCTGATGTTGGATTCAGCAATATAGCCTCAGTAAGATACTCAATGGCCTCATCCAACTTCCCTGACAGTTGGCCAACACCAATGATTCACAGATTCAGATCAAGTATGGAAAAAATATGATACAACAGATGCTGCTATACCATCTGAAATTGCTTCCATGGCTTTCCCTTTGGCCTCTTGAGAAGCATCACGACTTTCTTCTGTTACCTCGGTAGATGGGTCTCCCATCTGGAAGGAGAAAAATAACATTAAAATTAGCCGAAGCTGATATTGCACTCATTAATGACTTTTAAGTTACTCATAAGCAGTAAATATGATATCCATTGCAAATCACCTTTTGTGGTGCATCATTGTCAGGTTCTACAGTTTCTCCTTCAAGCTCAATGTCAGATTCAACAATCTCATCATCAGATTCATGCTCTACTGAAGCAGCACCCTTTGCATTGAGATCATCCTCATCAAGATCTTCATCCATTTCATCCACCATTTGGCTTCTCTGCAATTGGTATCAATTTAACCAGAACTCAGACCTCAGCAATCCCACTCCCCAAACCAAACAGAAAAGAAGAGAAAGCCCAAAAATAATACATGATGCATGCTGTCTTTCTAATGTCTTAAAAACAGAGATTTCGATGGCACCTGAGGGAAAGAGAAACAAAAATACAAAATATCAACAGTTAATTGCAGGAAAAAAAGCCTTGGTCTCAGCACTGCAGAAAAGGTTGCTGATGTTATTTTCTATATACTCTCCACACTCGTGGAAAAAAGTATAGCTCACTTTCTGGTTGTAATGGATTGAATAATGATACCCAGGAGCAGGCAAACAGAACAAAAATTTAATCTAGACTACAAGGATAGGGAACTCCTGACCATTCTAGAGAGATCAGCTATTCAGCCTACCAGTGTATTTTTTCTGGGTTAACAGGGCCAGCGGTTGCCAACTTTGGTTTATGATCTGGATAAGGCTCGGTCATACGTTTCTAAGAGTGTAGTGCAGTCAAGAGTATCACAATGGTATTCAAAAGGCTGCAGAGAGAAGCTTCAGTGTGCATTAAGCTGTACTTTGCCTTGTAGCAGGCTGTTTTTTCATTTTGTCCAATGATGGAAGCAATAAGACTAGCACAAAGCAGGGACAAGGCATGTGAATTATTAAAGAGAAGATGGTATTTTGATTGAAGGTAAAGAAGTTTGATGAAGACGAGTGGAAATGGAGAGGTTTTATATCAATATTCTATTTTTAAAAAATTTATTTTGGTAGACAAAGGCTATAACTTAGTTCCAAAACCTATGCTCAACCACATGAAACAAAGGTGGGATTCAATCCTGAATTTCTAATGCAACAATATAAAGGTTAATTCCTCTTCAATAAAAATTTCTAAAAAGAGGATAAAAAAACATATTTTTGAGGATTTATAGGCCATAACTAAACAAAGAAACCCTTGTTAGCCACATCAAACTGCCCGACTCAGGATGTGTACAACCAAACCAACATGGAACCAGGGCAGTTCCGTTTTGTTGGTTTGGAACATGTGTGAACCAATCCTAACTGATGAAACTGCCCAATTTGCTTTGTTCAACTTGGTTCTGATCAACAAGTACTAGTTCAAGGTTGAACCGATCCCTTAAAAAACCCCAACCCTCTCTCTCTCTCTCTCTCTCTCTCCATGGAGGCTTTTTGTCCACCACTGGAGCTACTTCATCTGACCACCCCTCCTAGATCAAGCTTGGGACCTCACCATGCTCATCTGCCTAGGCCACCAGTAGGATGATGACCTTCTCCCCACCATTCACCATCACCATCTTCCCCATCTCCGCTGCTTTGCCAACCACTAGTAGGATGCCAGTCTGCGCCACCCCCCCCCCCTCCCTCATCATCTTCCTCTATCAAAATCTAGATCAAATCTTAGATTGGTTGGCCTCCCTTTGTTGTGGTACTAACTACATTGATACCACTCTCTTGAAAAATCTTTCATGTAAAATACAGATCCCTGTTCCCCGGATCATAATTATCTGCTGCACAAGAAAGAAGAGAAAAATTTAAAAAAAGCACAATTATTTGAGTATGCAAAGTTTTACTATAAGAAAATAAAAAATTTACAATATTGGAGCTCTCACTCTCAATCCTGTACAATTCTCTCAACAAGAAATCTCAAATCCCTCTCAGAAAAGCTCTCAACTCTCAGCTTTTATAAACTTTCTGCAGACCCTTCACCACCCTCTAGATCCTCACACCCAACCTCTGATCCTCTGTCCCATTTTTATAGCTTCTGGCACAAAGAGCATATCACCAGAGTCCAATAATCCAAATTATATCCAAATCAAAATCCTGTAGCTCTCTCAATTCATGTTTGACTGAAAGACTGCTCTTGGCCGTCAGATCACCTCCATTGCATCGAAATCTACTTGAAAATCTGATGAACATGTTGCGAATCACACCAAGATCGACGCAGCTATCAGATCATCCCTGCAAACACACTACCATTGATTGCACGTCTCTTGCACGTACACGCCGTAGACCATGTGAGAAGTGCCGATCCATGGTGAGACGGGATACCAAGGCAAGCATCTGTGCTGGGGGAGTGGCCGCTTGGGCCCGGGCCGCAGCCTGCGCACTCACGGGGGCCGCACGATCTGAGCTACAATCTGGCCTACAGGCCGGCCACGGATCTGAGCCAAAAAAATAGTTCTCTTTTTTTCCTTTTTTTCTCTTTTGGGCTGAGCTATTTTGTCTCCTTCCCAATCCTATATTGGATTTTTTTTATAGGTCGAATTCAAAGTGCTCAACCCAGCAATCTCTGTCTCAACTCGACATTCGGCCTCCACCTAACTTTAAAAGCTTCCTAAAAATTTTTGCCCTCATGCCCTAGAACACATACCTACTGATCATAGATGGGCAAACATGGAAGTCAAGCTAGGCCACTATATCCCATCTCCATCACATGCTATGCTCAACTCGATCTGCGACCTGCTTAAGAAAACTTCTTATAGCAATAGGAACTTCACTTGCCACGTTGCTATCATCCTTTCGAATCTCTCGTCTCATGCCCGATCTACTAGCTCTCAGAACTTCACCTCGAACTGGATTCCTATCTATACCAAGAACTCTACCTCGCACTGGACTCCCTATCAAGAGATAGTACTTCATCGCTTTTTTCACTACAAAACGATCCTATTACTATGCAAGACCTTCAGGACTCCATCACCGGCTCTCCACATATAACCGTTTGAATCCAATTTGCTGAGAAAAATTATATTCTTACAAAAATTTGATATGTATTGGACCTCATCCAATTTCTTCACTGTCCTATCATATACCTTCAAGCTGACTATTCTGATACCTTTGATCACATAATTCAATCCACCTAACAAGTGGATAGAACCCTCTTTACTCTCTAAAAAGTCGAACAACTCTCCGCAACAAATATGATATGGACATGTATTAAAAATCCACTAGAAAAAAGACCTCATGGGATACCATGAGTACATCACTATAATATCCTTCACCATCACCACCATCGACCACCACCACAGTAGCCTTCATCCGATCTTTAAGCTGCAGACATTCTCTGACATAATGCCCCAGCTCGTCATACCGGTAATACTTGATTTTGCTTACATCGTTCGACTTGGACCGCCCATCTTGAATTCTCTGTCGCTTGCTCTAGAAACTGCTAATACTGAATTCCCACCTGAACTCGAAACCTGATTTTCCTACCTAAGAACCTCATCTTGAAGTAATGCTGAGATAACCTACATCTTGATAGTGCTCTTTTTCACTAGAAAAACAGTCACCAAGCACTCGAAGGAGCACAGTAGTGATGATAGCAAGACAATACCCTAATCATTTTTTTACTTGCTCATCTACACTAAAAAGATCGGTGAGGATTCTCTGAAAGTTACTCAGATACTCCTACATGCTGTTCTTCGATCATCCGAAGTTAATAAAACTACCTCCAAAGGAGCATGTTGATGAAACTTCCATGTACAACTCCTCGAGCTTTACCCATAATACCATCGGAGAAGTCTCATTTAATACATGGATCATCACCTCATATGCAAAGTACAAACGAATTGTACTCATCATCTGCATATGAACCCGTCTCGAAGTCCTATCCTTCATGTGACTAGCCTCTCCTTGCAGATGATAGTGTTAATTAACCCCTACTAGATCAGCATGTCTTACATCCTCGCTTGCCACAAAAAAAATTGCTTTTCTCGTCAAACCGGTTGATCTCCACCTTGATTGTAGCTATCTTCTCCATCTTCTTCGATCTCGATCAATCATGGACTGTGGAATTGATACCAGTTATTATGATACCAACTACACTGATACTACTCGAAAAATTTCTCTTGCAAAATACAGATTTCTGTTCCTATGATCATAATTGTCAATGTCAATATCTTACAAGAAAGAAGAGAAATAAAAAAAAAAACACAATTATTTGGACATACAAGGTTTCACCATGAAAAAATAAAAAATTACAAGATTAGAACTCTCAATCTCAATCCCATACAATTTTCTCAACAAGAAATTCCAAATTTCTCATACAAAAGATCTCAACTCGTAGCCTCTACAGGCTTTCTGAGACCCTTCACCCCTTAAATCCTCACACCAAGCCTCTGATCCTCTACCCCCATTTTTATAACCTCTGGTACAAAGAACATCTCACCGAGAGTCCACCAATCCAAGCTACATCCAAACTAGAATCATGTAGCTCTCTCAATTCATGTTTAACTGAAGGACTGCTCCTGGCCATCCAATCACCTTCATCACACCAAAATTCGCTCGAAAATTTGCTGAACATGCCACAAATCGTGCCAGGACCGATGCCAGCAATTAGATCGGGCCCACGAACATGCACCGCCGTCGATCGCGCGTCTCATGCATACACCTCATAGACATCGTGAGAAGCATCGATCCATGGTAAGCCGCGACACCAAGAGAAGCATCCGTGCTAGAGGAGTGGCCGCTTGGACCTGGGCCGCAGCTTGCGCCCGTGCACATCCTGGGCTGTGTGCCCGTGCCTCTGCACCTGGGCCATGCAATCTAACCTGCAAGCCTACCATGGGTCAAGGCCAAATTAATAGTTCTCTTTTTTTTCTTTTTTTTTTTTTGGGTTGGGTTATTTTGTCTCCTTCTTGGATCCTGTATTGGGCTTCTTTTATGGGCCAAATTCAAGATGCTCAACCCAATAATTTCCACCTCGACTCGACATTCGATCTTCACCTGACTTTGAAAGCTTGTTAAAGGATTTCGCCCTCATGCCCTAGAACAAATGATTTCTGATCATAAATGGACAAACATGAGAGTCAAGCCGGGCTGCTTGATCCCATCTTTGTCATGTGTTGTACTCATCTCGACCTGAGACCTGCTTGAAAAAATTTTCTACAATAATAGGAACTTCACCTTGCAACATCGCCTATCGTTCTCTCGAGTCTCTCATCTTGTGCCCAATCCACCTACTTCCGGAGCTTTACCTCGTGCTAGACTCATATATACACCAGGAACTCCACCTTGCACTGGCCTTCCTGTCAAGAGATAATATATTCTTGGTTTCTTTTCCTACAAAACGATCCTACTACCGTGCAAGACCTTCAAGACTCTATCACCGGCTCTCCATATATAGCCATTTAATTCAGTTTGCTAAAAAAAATTAGATTCTTGCAAAAATTGGATGTCAGACCTTGCCCAATTTCTTCAGTCCCATCATGCACGTTCAAGATAACTGTCTCGACATCCTTGATCGCACATCTCGATCCATCAAGCAAGTGGATATAACCCTCTCTACTCTTTAAAGAGTTAAACAACTTCTCTCTGCAACAAATATGATGTAGATATGCAAAATCTAAAATCCATTAAAAGGAGATGCTTATTGAATACTATGAATGCATTACTAATAATATCCTTCACCGTCGCTACCATCGGCCACAGTCACAAAAGCCTTCATCCGATCTTTGAACTACGAGCAATCTCTAATACGATGCCCCAGCTCGTTGTACCGATAACACTTGATCTTACTTGCATCCTTCAACCTAAATCACTTATCTTGCAATCCTCTATCACCCCACCTTCTACTGCTTGCTCTAGAAACTGTCGATGCTGAGTTCCCGCCTAAACTCAAAACCTGATCTCCCGCCTGAGAACCTCGTTCTGCAGTAATACCAAAATGATCTCCTCTATCTTGATGGTACTCTTTTTTACTAGAAGAGCAGTCATCAACGACTCGAAGAAATGTGATAGTGATGACAACAAGGCCAATGCCCTAATCTTTTCTTCCACCTCATCTATATTAAGAAAGTCAGTGAGGATCCTCTAGCAAATGCTCCTGCACTTTGTCCTTTGATCATCCGCAATTGATAAATCTACCTCCGAAAAAGCTTGTTGGTAAGAAACTTTTCTATGTACAGCTCCTAGAGTTTCGTCCATAATATCATCGAAAAAATCTCGTTTAGTACATGGATCACCACATTATCCATCATGTTAAGCGGATCATGCTCGCCGCCAATATCTGAAACCGTCTCCAAGTCCTATCCTCCATGGTGACTGGCCTTTCCTCGCAGATGATAGCATCGATTAACCCTTGTTGGATCAGCACATTTTTCATTCTTGCTTGCTAGAAGAAGAAATTGCTCTTTCCATCGAACCGATTGATCTCCACCTTGATTGTCGCTATCTTCTCCATCTTCGATCTCAATCAATCACAGATAATCTAGGACTCTAATATCAATTGTTGTAGTACCAACTACATTGATACCTCTCTTTGAAAATCTCGTTTGGAATATAAATCTTTATTCTAAGAATCACAATTATCGGTGTCGATATCATAGAAGATAGAAAAAGAAAAAAATAAAAAGAAAGCACAATTATTTGGAATGCAAAGTTCTACTATGAGAAAATAAAAAAACTTACAAGATTGAAATTCTCACTCTCAATCCCATATAATTCTCTCAGCAAGAAATGTTAAATTTTTCATACAAAAGCTCTTAACTCTCAACACCTATAAGCTTTCTGGAGACTCTTCACGATCCTCTAGATCCTCACACCTAGTCTCTGATCCTCTGTCCTTGTTTTTATAACCTCTTGCACAAGAACATCTCACCAAAAGTTCAACGATTCAAATTGCATCCAAATCAAAGTCCTATAGTTCTCCCAATTTGCGTTTGACTGAATGATTGCTCCTGGCTGTCTGATCACCTCCATCGCATTGAAATCTATTCAAAAATCTGCTGAACATGCCACGAATCATGCTAGGATTGATACCAGCTATCTGATCATCCCTGCAAACATGCACTGCCATCAATGGTGCGTCTCTTGCGCATACACCATCGTGACCTCGTGAGAAGTGCCAGTCCATGGTGAGCCACAACACCAAGGAAAGCATCCATGCTAAGGGAGTAATTGCTTGGGCTTGGGTTGCAGCCCATGCCCGTGCACGTCGTGGGACACACGCCCGCACCTCTGCATGTTGGGTCGCGCGGTTTGGCCTACAGGTCGGCCATGGGTCCAGGCCAAAAAACAATCCTCTTTTTTTTCTTTTTTCTTTTTCTTTTGAACTGGGTTGTTTTGTCTCTTTCCTAGATCTTGTACTAGGTTTCTTTCCTGGGCCGAATTCGAGGGGCTTAACCCAACACCTTCCCTCAATTCCCCTCTCTAAACTTAGGGCAAAACCCTCAATTGGACAAACCAGAGCCTAATCAGCACCAGCATGCATACCATATATTAGTAATACTATGATACCGTACCATACAGACCCAGTATCTAACAGGTATGGGTCACATTATCAATTTTGCAAACCTTGATACTATATGAAATTCCAAGCTTGAGAAGCACCACTGATATGTAACATTGCATATGATTGTGTATTATGACATATCAATCAAGAATCTATAAAAGAAAGTGATATGAGTTGACACATACTCCAGAAACATGATGACAAATCTGCCAGAACTCCCAAAGTAATGAATCACATGATACCATACTAGAACTTCACACATGTTGTGCATGTGATAGGAAGCATTACGGCTTTGAGTCTTAGTAGATTAAATAATAATAACATTTTATATAGCTTGATAACTACACTTCAAATTCTAGTTGATCTGCTTCTCTTGTTTCTTTTCCTCAAAGATAACTAGTAAACCAAGAGATGTCATGGTAGATGTCATGTGAGTATCTACAACTATGTAGTAGACAGGCATATCTAGATTTCAAGGGTGTCATTATATAGGACTCATGGGCAGACAGCTCAAGAAATTATTATAAAATAATGCATAGATTTTATTTTGGATATGGATTTTATTTTTCTACTAAATTTTCATCATGCAGATTAATAAATCAACCCCATTTTTTTGTACCATAGTTTCCTATTTGATTTAATACATTAGACTGGGAGTGGTAAGCAATTATTACAAGTGGCGTACCAATAGGAGTTAAGTGCAAATAATGGAGGTCTCACGGTTAATGGTAACTATTCAAGGATTCAAAAGGGAATTTGAGTTACATATATTTCTATATGATGCACAATGTTGGTATACTAAACTAAAAGGAAAGTCCTTCACAATTATCATTGTATTTTTTGAAATGACTTTCATTGTAGTTTTTGAAATGACTTTCTTTTCCTCTGTAGAACAGCATGATAATATAGGCCCTGTTTGGTTCATACAATAATGCTTCGTGGCAGTCAGCTAATGTTGAAACTTATAAAGACATCGATATTACATTCCCAGGCATATGCATATAAGATATACACAGATAGACATAACGATTGGTGTACTAATGAATGCAACTTATTTCTCTTCATATAAAAATAGATTTAAAGAGAGAAAGGCAAGAGGAATATAGAAACAGAATTTGTGAATATACGTATCAACTGACTTACATGAATACTGTCTTTATTACCAAGACAAAAAGGTGATGCACTTTTTCATAGAACAAGTTTTTGTATTACTTTAGATAAAAAAATAGAATGTGCCTATAAAAACACTCTTTAGTAAATACACCCTCCTGTTACTTCTTAATAATGGTTTAGATGGAGATGGAAAATAATCATATAACTAAAAGTAAATACCCACTTCAGAAAATAAACCTATTTCTTATTCTTTATATAATAATTTAAATGGAGAAGAAAGAAACATTGATAAACTAAAATTTTGAGTCCACCTATTGAAATATTTAACTGGTTTAAGAAATCAAAGGATCAAATTTTGAGATAAAAGTCATCGATCACAAATTTTTTTCTCATTGAATTAACTAGGCACACCTGCAATTTGTCGAATAACTCATTCCTCCTTGATGATGTTTGATAGACTGATGGGATATTATAGAAAACTTCAAGTAAGATGATGTCATTACCTATGGCCAGGTTTCATATTATGTTGTTTGAAAACTTTGGACTTCACATATAAAACCATAATTTTTAATATTTAGAAAAGTACAATGAGTTATTCTAGCTTCAACTCTATGCATCCACCTCACCATCTAAGCATTCCACATAAGCCTTTAAGGTGGTCGGCACTTGGAACCACCTAAGTAACTTGGTAACCTTGAAAGGAATGATCGCAAGTCATCAACTTTATGGTCATGTAAATGGGCTCAAACTCATCAATTGCTTTGAGCAATTGGGCCTTACCAGAAACCCTGGATTCACCTGAAATTGCACCGTGGAATCACCTATTCACGAGCATATATTTACATCATGTAGGAGTAAGCATATGATCATTTTATGCTCCTAAAAGTTAAATCTAAAATGCAATCAAGCAGGCAATTAGTTTCACATGTTAAACAAGCTCTAATGAATTTTCTCCTAAAAGATAAGCTTTGCACTCATGCAAGGCAAATTAGACCCCTAAAACCATGGCAGAGATTTGCCAGACTTACAACTACAGCGTTACATAACGTCAAAGGAAACAAGTCAATCTAGCAGCTAAGCAAACTTCACACAGATAATGACCCTATCTGGACAACCACTATAAAGGCCAAGCACCCATCAAATTGTTGTTTACTGAACAATCATTCATTCAAAAATCCCTCACAAAGTCTTCCATGGACTATTGGCAATGGTCATTTTGAACTGATTCCTTTTAAACTTAACTGCAAGTCGAGCCAATTGTTAAACTCATATCTTCTGATAAAAGCTGGAATGAAAATTATAGCAAAACATCCTACAAGTCTGTCATCGATAGCAAGTTCCTAGCTCAATAACTGCAGGTACCTCTAATCAGTCAGGATAGCTCTCAGCCTCAAGGAGTCTATTTTTGCAGTTTATTTATTGCAACATGGAAAATCCTCAACATTCCTAAAGTTAAATCATGCCCTGGAAATTGGTTGTAAGCCAACTTTTCTTGCTACTATCAATGTTTTGACCCAGTAGCATTGAAGGATTGATCATCGAGCCTTCAAAGGCAATAGAGAGAATGAAAAAGCACAGATACAGATGATTGCAAAAAGAATAGCCCAAATATAATGAGAAAAGCATGTGGTAATCTTTCAAACACCTAAAAAAGGCCTCCTCAAGTAATGCTATTTCACATGTTGACAATGTTAAAATAATACAAGTACCATATGATTCCTCTCCACTGGTTCCACAAATAGAACAATCAACTGAATCACTCATCTGAAATACTCCCTCATGGCAATCCAGGCAACTAATACCGTTTCAAGCCAACTTAAGTCTTACTTAGAGTTCGATGTGGCGTGACTTTCTTTATGAGAGTGCATACAAAAAGAGCCACATTTCTTACCAGACTCCGAGGTCTATATCAAAGTTAACCGAAGGATTGACGCACTTCCCGTGAATACTAAAAGACACAGCAAAAGATTCTGGAACTTTAAATGCTCACATGCGCTACGAGTGGCCTACACTCGAATCAACAACCTTACGAGGAAAACAAAAAATGCACAACTTACCGCAAACATTAGATATATCATCTCGGTGAACTCCCTCCATGAAATTAATGGAACAATTAACCCAACAACATTTGGACAATTACCCCAACGACAAGTTATATACAAAATCAACTTTTACCCTTAGAATCTCCCAAGCGAGCATCACCACATAAATGTTCATGACAAGCAAAGAAATCAAGAATCGACACCAAAATCTCATTAAGATTCACCATATACGATGGGAAGATTTTTCATATACATGAAGAAATTGTATAGTACGACTCAAGGAAGGGAAAGAGGAATTAGGGCGAGACAGAATACCGCATCCCGAGTTCGGGGCGACTCCCCGGGCTTGTAAGCGGCGGGAGGAAGATTCGCGCCCAAGCTGAAACCCCATTATCCGGCATTGAGTCCGGATCAGAGAGATCGCATCAGAGAGCATAGACGAAAATGGATCCATCGAAGCCAATGGAAAACAATTTTTTTTTAGAACAAAAAAGGTTTTGAGAACAAAAAAGGATCGACGGATACCTCTCGAGGTAGTCTCGGAAGAAGGCGATGGAAGGGTCGCTGAGGATAGCTGGATTCTTCTTGCACTGCTCGACGAAAAGCCGCAGCTCCTTCACCTTCGCCGCATCCATCTCCGTAAACTCCGAGGGAGCGATCGAGGTAAAATGGTGTCAGGGTAGTCGGTGGGAGAGGGAGAGAGGAAACACTAGTTTGAAGTGAGCGACGGATAAGAACCAGGGGCAAAGGCGTGGCCTTCTGTTCGGGTTTTTTGTTTGTTTTTTTTATTTAATGGGCGTTACCGGTTACGGCCCGCAGTTTTATTTCACGCCTTCGATGGATTTGGGGGTTAGAGGTTTCTAGCAGCTTCCGGAGGCCCCGTGGACTTGCCTAATGGGAATGGGTTTAATATTAATGGTGGGTCATCACTTCGGAAATATCTGATACGAGGCCCAACTTGCTTACCCAGCTTCCTCTTCGCAGATGGTACGCCGCGTCGGCGCTGCCGATTCTCCTACCTTGTTCATCTAATAATTTTTTTCTCTAGTTATTACCAGGTTCGATGGATCAAGTCAATAGTCCCGGTCCAAGTGATATTTGGGGAATTGGATTGGTCCATTGGATCTGGTCCGTGTACTAATATTGTACCAGCTGTAAGACGAAGGATTTGGCAGCGAGGAAAGATACATCAATAGGATTTTTTTTATTTTTTTTTTTTTATTTATTTATTTATTTATTTTTTAAAAAAGGGTTGGAAGATAACTCCGATATAGCTCCTCGCTTTGGTCCCATCTTCCATCCTACCATGCGATTATTCGATACGGATCGTATATTTTTCATGTGCCTTTCTTACCGATCGATGAGTACAACAGCTTGATCCAATAAAAAAAATTTTAAATAATATTTTTTTAATAAAACATTATCAAATAAAGATGATTGAAATAAATTAACTAAACTAGCATAATTTGACATACGTGCTGGCCACGTAGAAAACCGCGGGTTCAACCTGCAGCTTCATTTAATGCAATCATAGATTAAGTTTTAAATTCTAACATAATAAAATAATATAATATAATATAATTTAAAATAATATAATAAAAAATTTAAAATAATATAATAAAATTAAAAATTATAAAAATATAAAAATTAAAAGAAATTACAGGTAAAGTGAAGCCGCGGATCGTACTTGCAACTTCATCTTATTCATGCATCTCCATTTTTAAAATAAAAAAATAAAAAAAATAAAATATATATAAGTAAAATCATAAATTGTTACCTTAATAATAATATAAAATAGTAATACTATAAAATAAAATTCATTATAATATATAATAAATAATATAAATATAATAATAAATATAATAATTATATTATAAAATATAACAAAATTTAATAATATAATATAAAATTTATAATTTAATCGATGCTAGTCTAGTTGCTAATTCGGTCACTAATTTGCTTGTCGGGTCGGTGCCAGTCCAACCATCAACTCGATGCTAATATGGTTGCCAGTTCGGTCACCAAGCCATACTAATCTAGTCGCTAGTCCAGTCGCCAGCCCAGTATCAGTTCGATCGATGGCCGGTGCTAGTCCGATCCCATACCCAATACTAGTTTGATCGCCAGTCCGAGTCAGACTGGCACCAACCTGACAGTCAGATTGGCACTGGCCTGGTGGCCAGACAAATAATCAAACTGATGATCGGATTGACTATCGGATCGGTGGCCGGACTGGCGACCGGATCGATGACCGAACTGGTACTGACTTGGTGATCGGACTGGCTGTCGGACCAGTGACCGGACTAGTGGTCAGACCGATGATCGAACTGGCACCATCCTGGCAACTAGACTGATTGTCAGATCATGAGCCAAACTAGCGATTGGATCGATGGCCATCGATCTAACAACCAGTTCAACCACCAGGTTGGTGCCAAGTTGGCTGCCAGTCCAGTCCAGCTACTAGGTCAAGTGCCAGTCCGACAATTAGTCTAGTCATCGATCCGATCACTAGTCTGGCTCCTGATCCAATAGCCAATCTGGCTGCCAGGTTGGTGCTATTTTGATCGATGATCGGGCTGCCAGTTCAACCACTGGCCTGATAGCCAGTCTGGTCGCCAAGTCGGTGCCATCCTGTCACCAATTCAGCCACCAGCCTGATAGCCAGTCCGACCACCGATCCGATAGCTAGTTCGGCTGCCAGGTTTGTGCCAGTCTGATTGCTAGTCCGGTTTCCAATCCGATTGTCGATCCGGCCATCAGTCCAATAGCCAGTCCGATTCCAGCCACCAGTTTGACAAACAGTTTGACTACCAGGTCAATGTCAGTTTGATCGCCAGTTCGGCCACTAATCCGGTCGTCAGTCTGGCCACCAGTCGGCTCCTAATTCGATAATCGGTTTGACTACCAAGATGGTGCCATCCGATCATCGATCTGGCTATCAAGACGGTGCCAATCTGATCACCAGTCTAGCCGCCAGTCCATCCACTAGTCCGATAGCCAATCTGATCACCAGATCGGTGCCAGTCCGGCCATCGATCCGATTACCAGGCCGGCCACCAATCCGGTAGCCAGTCTGGTCATTGATTTGATTATTAATATGGTCGTCAGGCCAGTGCCAGTCCGATCACCAGGTTGGTGCCAGTCAAACTCGGACTAGCGATCAAAGTAGTACCGGGCAGGAACCGAACTGGCACCGAGCTAGTGATCGGACTAGCAACTGGATTGGTATCAATCAGGTGATCGGACTAGCGATCGGATTAGCACCAACTTGATGGTCGGACTGGTATCGACCCGAAAGGCGAATTGGCGACCAGTCTGGCGACTAGACTGGCACCGACTAAATTATAACTTTTATATTATATTATTAAATATTTATTATATTTTATAATATAATATAAAATTTAATATATTATAATATATTTATTATAATATTTATTATAATATTTATTATATTTATTATATATTACAATGAATTTTATTTTATAATATTAAATTATATTATTATTAAGGTAATAATTTATGACTTTACTTATATATGCTTTATTTTTTAATTTTTTTAAAATTTTAAATTTTTTTTATTTTAAAAATGGACATGCAGGAATAAGATGAAATTGCAAATATGGCCTATGACTTCACTTTATCTGTAACTTCTTTTTATTTTTTTTATTTTTAATTTTATTATATTATTTTAAATATTTTTAATTTTATTATGTAAGTTTAAATATTTTATTATATTATTTTAAATTTTAATATATTATTTTAATTTTATTATGTTAAACATCTAATATGGCTGCTACGTATTCCAAACTACACCAGTTTGATAAATGTATTTCAATCCATCCCAATTTGATAAATTTTTATTAAAAAATTTTATTTAAAAAAATCTCTATTCCAATACTTACTATTTTTTAAAAAAGATTATTATATTTCACTTATTAAGGAGACGTAGAAGCTGCTGCCTTGCTTTTGAATTTGTTTTTTTTTAAATAATATCTTTTAAAAATAAAAATACCAAACAAACGTAATTCAAACAATTTTACCATAATATGGTGGTTTTGGTCAGCTATTCTTCTTTTTTTTTTTCGCCACGTAGTTGCTGTCCTTGGCCAAGTGGTAGCCATGTCTTTAGCCATGTCCAAAAGATGCAAATTTTATCTGTCTTTTAACCAGGAAGAACCTATGTCTTTAGCCAAAAATATACAAGTACTATCTACGTATTCTCAGTTATATTATCGGTCCGAGCCCTCTTCAACGAAAGAAAACTCCCAATACTTGATCCCCCCATTCCCTCTCTCCGATCCCTTTTGATGGTCTCATAATCAAGTTTTTCCTAGTGTGATCCTTGCCATCCATTTGGTTGATATTTTATTAATAAATAGTATACTTAGTTTTATTTTATTTTAAATTTTTTGGAATGGTGTAGTTTTATTTTTTAGAAAATATTAGTCGTGGTTAGTGATCTCGTTGCCCTTTCTCCAACGGTATGTTGTTCCTCCCATTTAAATTTTATTATTGAAGGTTTTTTTGTAGCAATAGTCATGCTAATTTTTTGAATGATATGGTAATTTTTATAAATTAGGCATGTGAGATCCCATAAAAGTTTAATTTTAAATTTTTTTTAGAAATGTATTTGTGTAAATGATTGTCAAGAAAAATTATTTTTATTTTTGCAATATTAGGCCATGATCTTGATGGATTTGGAATGGATTGAATTTAATTTATATAAATTTTATAATTTTAAAAATATTTTATAGGTGTTTGTTGATATATATAAGATTAAATAAAAATGTTAATACATTATTTTAAAAAATTAATTAAAAAATCTTAGATTCATTTATTTGTAAATTTATAGTAAGTTCATAAATTAATTATAGATTGAAAATCAATGATAAATACTATATTTAAAAATTATATTATAATTTGCAAAAAATATATCATAATGTTTATGAAAAATAATAGTTGTAATTATATTAATAAAAATATTAATACAAATAATTTTTCTAATAAATAAAAATTTAGGCCGGATTATTAGGAAAATATAGGTTTATAATTTTTTAAAAAATATAGGTGATATTGTTTTAAGGAATTATTAGTATTTGTTAAGAAAAATTCTTAGATTCATAAATTTGTAAGTTTATAGTAAGCTCATAAATTAATTATAGATTGAAAAATAACAATAAATACTATATTTTGAAATTATATTATAATTTATAAAAATAATATCATAATATTTATGAAAAATAATAGTTGTAATTATATAAATAAAAATAATAATACAAAAATAATAATACAAAAGTATAAAGCTTTTCCAAAAATATACTAGAAGTTTTAAGGAATATATATTAATTAAAAATAGATTACCAAATTAGTTAGTAATTAAATAGTAATCATAGATTAATTAATTATATATTAAAATTCATTGTAGTTAAAAAATGAGTAGTAAATATAAAATTTATAAATTATATAATAATATAATTTAAAATATTGGATAATATTTATGATAAATAATAGTTGTGATTAATTAAATAATATTAGTAATAGGAAAATTTTAATGTAATCACTCATAAATTAAAATTTTTTACAATATGAATTGTATTATAAGTCCTAGTTAAATTAAAATAATTATATTGAAAAATATAAAGGAAGCTGTAAAAAAATATTTTTGTAAGAAATTAATTTTTCAACTATATTGTTAAAAAAATATAGGTTAATAATTTTTTAAAAAATATATAGGTGATATTCTTTAAAAAAAGATTACTAAAAATATATTTTTTTTTGAAAAATATACTAAAAATTTTAAAATATATATATTAATCAATTAAATATTACCATATTAGTTGTAAATTAAATATTAATCATGGATTAATCCATTATAGATTTAAAATTAATTGCAGATAAAAAATTAGTGAAAAATATTAAATTTAAAAAAAATGATAATGTATAAAAAATATTAGATAATAGTTATGAAGAGCAATAGTTGTGATTATTTAAATATTATTAGTAATAGTAAAATTCTAAGGTTATCACTTACAAATAAAAGATTTTTTAGAATATGAATTGTATTATAAGTCTAGTTAAATAAAAAATTATATTAAAAATTATAAGGAAAGCTGTATTGAATTATTTTTAGGTCATGATAAAAATTCTTGATCCAAGGGTGGAGCTAGTTGGGATGAATTTTTAATGTTTGTATAATTTTAATATAGATATACAACATTCATGTTTGTAATTTTTAATATTTATGATATATTATTATTGGTGTACTTGTAATATGTAAATATATAATTAATTAATTAATTAATTAATTAATTAATTATGTTTAGAATATATGTATCACATAGAATCGTAGACCTGTCAATTGATTGATGTACATATTCTGCATATTCATATATTTATATAATTTTATATAGATATCTAAAATTATGTACGTTGGTCAATTAATTGTCTAATTTGGATAGTTTGAAAATAGTAATCAATTTTATAGATCAGCTAATAGTAATTAAATGATATGCAATAGAGATCGTAAGAAATTTTGGATAGTATTTTTCTTTAGTTTTTCTTGCACATAAATATTTGTGCAGGAAGAACTAAGAAGAAATACTGTCAAAATTTTTTTCGATTCCATTTACATATCATTTGATTACTGTTAATTGATCTATAAAATTGATTGCAATTCCTGAATGGAATAGGGCCCTGACTTATTAATTGGTGATAGGATGCATATTTTATGTATATCATTTTTAACTCATATTTTTCATATATATTCAAAAATATGATATAACAGTTTTTTAAAATTACATATTTTTAACTTCTCGTTGCATAATTGTTATATTATAAATAGTTATGTATACAAAACATATTTGTAGATATATAGATTTTCTATTTTGAATGTCAGCATATTTAATATTTTTATAAATTTCATTAATATTATATTTAATTTATTGAAGATAGCATGTTTCATCAAGTATTCGTTTATTTATTTTGTAGTAAGAAATGAAAAAAGTTATCACAGCATTATGTTATATTAATGGTTGTATTGTTAATAGAGAACTTAGTATTGAATACAATCGGGAACCAGAAAAAGCAATTAGAATTAAATATGAAATTACACATGATGAATTATAGGAGAAATTGTATAGTGTCTTCCGTATTGATAGGATAAGGTATAGATTGTTGATTACATATTGATATCTATAATCTGTACAGCTGACATCAGTGAAGTATGAACCTATTCCAATCACCAATGATGAGACATGGAGATAATATTTTTTACTATCAGTGAATATCAATATCTATCAGGTATGGAGTTGTATGTTGATATACAACCCGTTGAAGATGCTCGACCCATTCATGAATCAAATGAGTATGAAGAGGTTGTTTGAAATTTAGCAATAAGTAGTATCAGTGAATAGGTTATTTCTGTTCGTAGTCCAAATATTTAAGATAGTCCTCAAGCAAATATTGCTTCTTTATATATAGAGGATCATATTTGTACAATGGAAAGTGACGTGCCAGAAAGTATTATCAAGCATGCTTCACTATACACAGTTATTGGTGATACAATACGTTACAGCCGTGACAGTGACGTGGCCAGGCTCAGGTATCATCGAATACGAGCGAGCCACGTGTATGTTTCCCCAGCCAAGTCAGCGCCACATCCTCAAGGCCAGGATCGGCAAGACTACACCGCCCGACGACTGCCTGAGGCAAACCGCCCTCGCCGAGGTCGAGCTCGGCTTGGAGTTCCTCTACCACTTCATCGGCGCCCGGGCCCAGGAAAGGTCCACCTAAGCCGAGGTCGGCTGGTCCTTCGCCCTTCGCCAGGTGGCCGCCCGGAGACGGGCCCACCTCGGCCGAAGCCAGGCGACCTCCTGCCACCTCGCCAGGTGTCCACCCAGGAGGGGTCCACCTAAGCCGCGGCTGATCCTTCGCCCTTCGCCAGGTGGCCACCCGGAGACGGGCCCACCTCGGTCGAAGCCAGGCGACCTCCTGCCACCTCGCCAGGTGTCCACCCAGGAGGGGTCCACCTAAGCCGAGGTCGGCTGATCCTTCGCCCTTCGCCAGGTGGCCACCCGGAGACGGACCCACCTCGGCCGACGCCAGGCGACCTCCTGCCACCTCGCCAGGTGTCCACCCAGGAGGGGTCCACCTAAGCCGAGGTCGGCTGATCCTTCGCCCTTCGCCAGGTGGCCACCCGGAGACGGGCCCACCTCGGCCGAAGCCAGGCGACCTCCTGCCATCTCGCCAGGTGTCCACCCAGGAGGGGCCCACCTAAGCCGAGGTCGGCCGATCCCTCGCCCCTCGCCAGTTGGCCCCCGGAGACGGGCCCAACTCAGCCGAGGTCAGACCGCTCGTACGGCGAGGGCCCTGGGGAGAGAGACGGGCCCCGAGGCCATCCCTCGGGCCGTACGAATCCCAGACGGCATCCTGTACGGAGGGCGGCGGCACGCGGGACATCACTAGCATCGGCCCGACAGGTCCCGCAGCCGAGAGACGCAACCCTGACGACACAGGCCCCATAGATGGATGGCGCCCGCGCTTGGGGAAGAGGGCGCTCTCACTGGGCCCAAGGCCTGACCGGCCGCCCTGCCAGCGCCGCCCTCCCCTCTTTCTCTTCTGTCTTTGCCTTTTCCCTGCTGGGCCCGGCGGACGAGGTCGGAAAGCCGCCTGGCACCTTTCACCAAAAAGGGAAAAGAGAAGAGGACGGGGGAGGGGAGTTTCCGAGACGGAAAAAGACAAATGCGCGACGGAAGGAGATAAAGAGGGAAGAATCTGGGGACGACAAGGTAAGCCAATTAGCCTGGGGACAAGGAGGAAGCACCGGCACAAGGCCTTGCTCCGAGAGAGAAACTAGAAATCCCGAGAGGGGAACACTGGGCGTGAGCTCAGCAAGGAGGCCCAGCCGAGATTCTGGTCCCCGGGGCGTTTCCTTCACCAGTTAACTCTCTAAGTCTGGAACCCTTTGGAGGGTCCGGCTGGGGAGTCTGTTCCTTCTCGTCGTCTACTGACTTGACCGTCGGAGCTCCCTCGCCAAGATCCCCGGCCAGGGTCCTCTAACCCCTTTGTTGCAGGTTCTCCGCGGGAAGGGGGGCTCCCTCACCAGGCGGTCAGGAAGGATCGGCTGATCCGAGGCACGGGCGCGGCGGAGAGAGCGGCAACAGATTGGCGCGCCAGGTAGGGGGGGCAGGACACTAACCCCTAGTGGGAACCAGCTTTCTGCAGGTGTCACGCTCTCCAGCAATGGTGGTCACTCGTGGTCGTGAGGCGTCCACCAGCCGTGTGGGGGATGTCCACTCCCCTCCAGGGGGCCACAGCCCCGAAAGGGAGCTTCCGGCTCCCCCTCCTCTTCCACAGCAGCCTACCCCGGTGGACGGATCCCTTGCGGCCATCGTCCAGCAGCTGCAGACCTTGACCTCAGCGGTCCGACAGCTTCAGCATCAGCAACGGTCCCTAGCCACTCAGCCGCAGCCAGGGACCCCCGCGGCCCAAGCCGCGGGGCAGCGTGGGAGCCTGCGCTCAATCCAGGGCAGGCCATCCCACCCGAGGGCCATCTCCAACCCCCGGGGGGGCCATCAAGCTCCTGCAAAGAGAAACTATTCCAGTTCGGAGGATCACGAGAGTCGATCCCCGGCCGACGGGGCCGAAACGGCGCATCGCAGCAAGCGACGCCGAGGCCAGACCTCGCGCCGAGATGATCGGCGCCCCCTTCACCCGCAGCCTCGGTGGAAGACTCCACCGATGAAGCCATCAGGCGCCAGGCCGAGAGGCGCCTGGAGGAGCATGAGCGCAAGCTGGCGGAGTTCGCCCGCCGATTCGCCGACCTGCAGAACTCGTCGGCAGACCCGGCGGGCTACGACTCCCGCCCCCCTTTCTCTGAAAAAATCCAGGCAGAACCGATCCCGAAACGGTTCCGCATGCCGCAGGTGGATCCCTACGACGGAACCACCGACCCCCTGGATCATCTGGAGAGCTATAAGGCTCTCATGAGGGTCCAGGGGGCCACCGACGCCCTTCTGTGCATCGCCTTCCCGGCAACCCTTCGGAAGGCCGCTCGAGTCTGGTTCACCCGCCTCGAGCCCGGATCCATTTGCTCCTTCCATCAGTTGGAAGGAAAGTTTGTGGCGCACTTCGACGCTTGTCGAAAGGTGCCAAGAGAGGTGGACAGCCTCTTTTCCATCCGCCAGCAGGACCAGGAGCTGCTCCGGGACTACATCACCCGGTTCAAGACCGCAGCCCTGGAGATCTACAGCTTGGATGAGCCTGTCGCCATGCTGGCCTTGAAGCGCGGACTCAAGACATCCCGCCTAACCTATTCCCTGGACAAGAAGCCGCCCAGGATGTATTCCGAGCTCCTCCTCCGCGCCCACAAGTACATCCGAGCGGAGGAGGCTGACCGCACCCGTCGAGAGCTAGACGGGAAGACTCCGAAGAAGCCGCTCCCGAGGGACACCCCGGGAGCTCGGAGGCCCGGGCCGTCTGCCGACCCTCGCCCAAACCCAAGGCCGAGGGGCGAAGCCACTCCCGAGCGGAGGTACACCCCTCTCCTCGCACCTCGAACGAAGATCCTCATGGAAATCGAGGGCGAGCGCTACCTCCGCCGACCTCCTCCTCAGAACCCGAGAGCCGTCCGAGACAAATCAAAGTACTGCCAGTTCCATCGCGAGCACGGGCATGACACGGAGGAGTGTCGCCATCTAAAGCGGGAGATCGAGGAGCTGATCAGGAGGGGTTACCTCAGGAAGTTCATCAAGAACGAGGCCCCCTCTGAAGGGCAGCCGCTCGCGGCCCTACCGCCTGTCCCTGCGATCGACAACCGCCCAACGGAGAAGCCCGTGGGCATGATCTCGCGTGGGTCCGGCCGAGCAATGAAGAGAGCCCGGGAAGTCCCGGAGAATGTAATCCCTCCCAAAGGAGAGGAAATTAATGATAATGTAAACAACGATGCTGTGGTGGTCGAGATGACCATCGCGAAGCATCCTGTACATCGAATCATGGTGGATAGTGGAAGCTCGGCTGACGTACTTTTTTATGATGCATTCTCTCGGATGAATTCATCCCCCGAATAGCTGAAGCCAGTGCACACCCCCCTGGTAGGTTTTACAGGGGACTCAGTGGGGGTCGAGGGGGAAATCACTCTCCCGGTCACTGCCGGATCCCCGCCCCGGCAAGCGACCGTTCTAATAACATTCACCGTCGTCAGGCTCCCTTCGCCTTACAACGCCATTCTCGGGCGTCCCGGGCTCAACCAACTGGACGCCACCATCTCCACGAGGAGGCTGTTGGTGCAGTTCCCCATGCCTTCCGGGCTCGGAGAGATGAAGGGGACGATCCAGCCAGTCCCGCTCTGCCTCCAGACGGTCCCAGGCGCCAGGGGCGCGGAGCTCGCCCATGATATCGACGACCTCGATCTGAGAGAGAAGGAACCCAGGGGAGGGCCCGTAGAGTGCCTGCTGACTTTTTCCCTCGGTTCGGATCCCCTGAAGACGGTGCAAGTCGGGGCCCAGCTCCCCGAGGAAGAGCGAACCCGCTTGCTGGAGTTCCTCCGCGCCAACGCTGACGTGTTCGCCTGGTCAGCAGCCGACATGCCGGGCATCCCGCCCGAGGTTATTATGCACAGGCTGAACGTGGACCCAAGTTGCCGCCCGGTCCGCCAGAAGAAGAGGAGCTTCGCCATGGAGAGGCAGAAGGCGATCAACGAGGAAGTGGAGAAGCTCCTCGCCGCCGATTTCGTCCGAGAGGTCCAATACCCTAGCTGGCTGGCAAACGTGGTCATGATAAAAAAGAGTAGCGATAAGTGGAGGATCTGTGTGGACTACACCGACCTCAACCGAGCTTGCCCAAAGGACAGTTTCCCTCTTCCAAAGATCGACCAGCTGGTCGACACCACCTCGGGGCATCGCCTCTTGTCGTTCATGGACACCTTCTCCGGATACAACTAGATCCGGATGAACCCGGAGGACGAAGAGCACACTGCCTTCATAACTGACCGCGGGACTTTTTGCTACAGGATGATGCCTTTCGGCCTCAAGAACGCAGGGGCGACGTGCCAACGTCTGGTCAATAAAATCTTCAAAGACCAGATAGGCCGCAACATGCAGGTGTACATGGACGACATGCTGGTGATGAGCAAACTCGATTCGGACCACGTGGCCGACTTGACGGAGACGTTCGGCAACCTCCGGCGCCATCAGATGAAGCTGAACCCGGCGAAGTGCGCTTTCGGCGTCTCCGCCGGTAAGTTCCTAGGGTTTATGGTGACTCAAAGAGGAATCGAGGCCAACCCGGAGAAGGTCCAGGCCATCCTGGACATGGAGCAGCCCGCCTCCAAGAAGCAGGTGCAATGACTGACCGGCCGAGTCACGGCCCTTAGCCATTTTATTTCCAGGTCGGCGGACCGCTGCCGTCCCTTCTTCAAGGTGCTGAGGAAGATGAATGGCTTTGCTTGGACCGAGGAGTGTCAGCAGGCCTTCGAGGAGCTGAAGAAGACGCTCGCATCGCCACCTTTACTGTCCAGGCCCGAGGAGGGGGAGGAGCTTGCCCTCTACCTGGCGGTTACCCCGGAGGCCGTCAGCTCTGTCTTGGTCCGAACCGACGACCAGGGGCTCCAGCGGTCGGTGTACTATACCAGCAAACTCCTCCGAGACGCGGAGCTCAGGTATTCCCGGCCCGAGAAACTTGTTTTTGCGCTAATAGTGTCTGCCCAGCGTCTCAGGCCCTATTTCCAAGCGCACCCCATCACCGTCTTGAAGGACCAACCGCTGAAAGCGGTGCTCAGCCGACCCGATACTTCGGGACGATTGGCCAAGTGGGCACTGAAACTCAGCGAGTTCGACATTGCATACAGGCCAAGGTCGGCCATGAAGGCACAGGTGCTGGCCGATTTCTTGGTCGAGTGTGCAGGCTTGGGCAAGGAGCCCGAGGAAGGCCCCCCGGCCCAGCCGATGGAGGTTGGCACCGATGAGCCCGGAGAGGACGCCTGGATCCTCCATGTGGACGGGGCCTCGAACTCCGGCGGGAGCGGAGCTGGGCTCATCCTTGCCAACGGCGACGGGGTCGTCGCCGAGTGTGCACTCCGTTTCCAATTTTCCGCGACAAATAACCAGGAGTACGAGGCACTTCTTGCCGGACTGAGAGTCTCCCGCGAGCTGGGCGTGACCAACCTCAGAGCTTTCACTGACTCCTAGCTCGTAGCGGGGCAGGTGTCCGGAGAGTACGTCGCGCACGACCCCCAAATGATGAAGTACTTGGAGCTCGTCAAGGCGGGCGCGTCCAAATTCCGCCGCTTCAACATCTTCCACATCCCCCGCGGGGAGAACGCCCGTGCGGACGCCCTCTCCCGGCTGGCGACCCTGCCGGACACGATGCTGGGACGCGCTCATGTGGAGCGCCTTGAGGTCCCAAGCCTCGAAGCACCGGTGGAGGTCCATCAGGTCAGCCAGGAGCCCAGCTGGATGGACAAGTACGTTGCGTACATCGCCAGCGGCACCCTGCCGGAGGACCGACAGGCGGCTCGCCTCATCAGGAAGAAGGCCGTGCGATTTGTCCTGATGGATGGGCAGTTGTATCGAAGATCCTACTCCTACCCCCTCCTCAAGTGCGTAGGACCCACAGAAGCCAAGCTTGTGCTCCAGGAGATTCACGAAGGCATCTGCGAGAACCACGTGGGGGGCAGGGCATTGGCGTACAAGGCCCTCCGCCAGGGCTATTTCTGGGAAACAATGAAGGAAGACGCCGCCGACTTCGTGAAGAAGTGCGACCAGTGCCAACGTCACGCCACGGTGCAGCGGCAACCCTCCAACCCAATCTCTCAGCTCTCAGCCCCCTGGCCGTTCGCCCAGTGGGGGATGGACCTCCTGGGCCCATTCCCGCCGGCGTCTGGCCAGCGGAAGTTCTTGATAGTGGCTATCGATTACTTCACGAAGTGGGTCGAGGCCGAACCCTTGGCGAGGATCACCGAAGCAAACGTCGCCAAGTTCTTCTGGAAGTCCATCGTCTGCCGCTTCGGCCTCCCCCACACTGTGGTCACCGACAACGGATGCCAGTTCGACTGCCGGGAATTCGAAGAATTCTGCAGCAACCTCGGCATCAGGCATCGCTTTACCTCGGTGGCGCACCCTCAGACCAACGGGGAGGCCGAAGTCACGAACATGACCATTCTTCAGGGCCTTCGCACGCGGCTGGACCAGGCCAAGGGCAGGTGGGCCGATGAGCTTCCCAGCATCCTTTGGGCATACCACACCACCCTAAGGATGGCTACCGACGAAACTCCATTCAACCTCGTCTTCGGAGCCGAGGCAGTCATCCCGATCGAGCTCAGCCTACCCACGCTGCGCGTGGAGCAATACGACGAAACAGAAAACCCGGCCAGGATGATGCTCAACCTAGTCCTTCTCGAGGAAACAAGGGATAGGGCCCGAATCCGAATGGCGGCGTACCGGCAACGTGTAGCCAGATATTACAACTCCCGGGTGCGGTCTAAGGTTTTTCATCCCGGAGACTTGGTCCTCCGGCGCGCCGAAGCATCCCAACCACGGGAATGCGGCAAGCTATCGCCCAACTGGGAAGGCCCATATCGGGTGGCAGAAGCCCTCCCTCATGGAGCATATTACTTGGAAGAATTGGGAGGTGCCAGGTTCCCCCGGACATGGAACTCCTTGAACCTGAGAATGTACTATCAGTGATGTAAGGCTCCCAGTTTCTGTAACAAAGCTTCCCCACTTCAAACACTCCCTTCTAACTTCGACAAGAAGGCCTACGGCATCGAGCTCAGTCCGGAGATCCTGGGCTTCGGCGTGGAGGGTGGCGCCGAACCCAGTTCGCCCACGCAAGCCCGGAGCACAGCTCAGCAAGCCGCGCAAGGTTTGAGAAAGCCTGCGGCATCGAGCTCAGTCCGGAGATCCTGGGCTTCGGCCTGGAAGGTGGCGCCGAACCCAGTTCGCCCATGCAAGCCCGGAGCACAGCTCAGCAAGCCGCGCAAGGCTTGAGAAAGCCTGCGGCATCGAGCTCAGTCCGGAAGATCCTGGGCTTCGGCCTGGAAGGTGGCGCCGAACCCAGTTCGCCCACGCAAGCCCAGAGCACAGCTCAGCAAGCCGCGCAAGGCTTGAGAAAGCCTGCGGCATCGAGCTCAGTCCGGAGATCCTGGGCTTCGGCCTGGAAGGTGGCGCCGAACCCAGTTCGCCCATGCAAGCCCGGAGCACAGCTCAGCAAGCCGCGCAAGGCTTGAGAAAGCCTGCGGCATCGAGCTCAGTCCGGAGATCCTGGGCTTCGGCCTGGAAGGTGGCGCCGAACCCAGTTCGCCCATGCAAGCCCGGAGCACAGCTCAGCAAGCCGCGCAAGGCTTGAGAAAGCCTGCGGCACCAAGCTCAGTCCGGAGGTCCCGGGCTTCGGCCTGGAGGACGGTGCAGAAACCGTGTTGCCTGCGCAAGCATGAAGGCGACCCAAAGTCGGGCCCGCTTAAGGCTTGCCCTGCTGCGTCGCGACTCAGCAGGCCCCATCCTTCGATTTGAGCAATGGGAGGACCAGGCCTGCAGTTATTTCAAGTGTTCCAAACCGACATCTCAGAAAGAAAAGAAGAGGAAGGCGAGACGGAACAACACGAAACAACGATCAAGGTTTTGGCAAAGTTAGATCTTCATTGACATGAGTGGTCAATACAAGCTGGGAGCCCCGACAGGCCGGGACTCCCCAAAAAACCAAAAACAACACGAAACGAAAACAACAGAGGCAAAGAAGAGAAGACTGTGCCGAGATCACTGAGGTGCAGGATCGGAGCCATCTGCCGGAGGCGCGGGTGCTGTGTCCTCGACTTCTGCAGCGGCCGGCTCCTGGGGCTGCTCTGGAGCCGTGGCATCGCTGGTCGACGGCGCCGCAGGTGTCGCTTCGGCCGTGCCGGAAGCCCTGCTCTCGCTCCCTGGCCTCCTGCCGCCGATCACGACCCCGCTCAGATCCAGCTGGGGGAAGAAGGCCCCCACCTTCTCCCGGCACATCCGGAACCCCTTCAGGAAGGAGTCCACGGCGGCCTCCCGGACCTCCAACGTGTACTCGTCGGAAGCCCGGAATTTGGGGACAGCCTCTTGCGCCTCCCGCTTGGCTGCCTCCAGGAGCCCGTTGACGTACGCGCTCCGGTCCTTCGCCACGGCCGCGTCTCGCCGGACCTCCTCCAGCTGGCGCTCCAGCCATTGGGAATGGGCCTGCAGGCGGGCCTTCTCTGTCGCCTCCTCTCAGTTCGGCGCTAGTTGGAGGTCCGCTCCTCCAACAAGGAGGCCTCCAACTCCTTGTTCCGCTCCTCGGAACGTGCCAGGTCGGACTGGAGGGCTTGCTTGTCGGCTCGCAGCTCGGCGCCCTTCTCCATCAAGTCCTTGACGTCGGCCGCGAGCTTGCCGAGCTTCAGCTCCCGATCGGAGTCCCTCTTGGCATTCCCTACGAGGAAATTCCTCAGTAGGAGGACGTCGTTCCCGATCTGCAATGGAAAAAGCGACACAGGTCAGAGCAAAGGCAGATAAGCCTTTAGATAGAAAAAAGGAAAAGGAAGAAGCTCGAACTTACCGCGAAGAGCTGCGGGAGGATGCCGAGCAGCGCGTCCGCGTAGTCCCGGCCGCCCCGAGCTCGGCGGTCCCGGGCGGTGGAGGCATACTCCATGACCTTCTCGGCCAGTCCCCTGTCGAGGATGACCGAGTCCCGGTGGGTGATCACCGGTGCCAGAGCCTTCGGGCCGGCCCCTGCGGCGGCTGCCCCCTCAGCCGAGGCCGTAACCGACGGGCCGGCGGTCGCCGCAGGCGGCGCCGTCGAGGCGGCAGCGATGACGGGCCCGGCGGTGGGCGGAGCGGCAGATGCTGGAGCTCTCTCGGCGGCACCACCAGGTCGCACGGTCGAAGTATCAGAGGCCCCGCCCTGAGGTGGCCTGGGCGGGGAAATGACGGCAACCGGGCCGGGCACGGTCGCCGCCACGACCTCCCGGCTCGTCTCCGTGCGAGCCCTCTTCGCTGCGGGCTCGTCCACCTCCACGACGTCCCGCTGGGTTGCCCCCTCCAAGAGGTTCTCCAATGAAAACTTCATCCCTGTAAAACAAAAGAGACAGGAAGTCAGTCGGCTCGGTTATGAAGAGAGAGGGGGGGGCAGAGGTCAATGTGGAACCGAATCTCACCGGTCTCACGGATGGGACTGATACCGGCCTCGAAAAGATTCTGCTCAGAGAGCAGAACCTCGAGCGCCGGGACCACGTCACTCAGGAGCTGGGTATAGGACTCCTGGTCCGCCGACTCGACTCGGGAATTCCGGTTCGGGGACCGGTCCGGTTCACTCCAGGCCCAGTCGACGTCGTCGACCGAGGCGAAGAAAAATCGGCTCTTCCATCCCTTGACCGAGGAAGGGAGGTCGAACCGGAGACACCTGGGCCGGGGCGAAATGTACCACCAGCCATCATCGGTGGAGCACTTCTTCAGGGTGAACAAGGCCCTGAAGAGAGAAAAACGGGCAACGAACCCGTGGAAGTGGCAGAAAATAATGAAGGAGAAGATGACCTGGATGGCATTAGGAGCCAGCTGGGCCGGGACAAGCCAGAAGTGGCTGAGGAAGGAAAGAAAGAAAGGATGCAGAGGAAACCGAAGACCCCCAAGGAGGAAGTCTTCGTAGAAAGCTATGCGGCCGGGGCCACTCATGGTGACGCGCTCCCCGGACCGCGGAGCAAACAGACGAATAGACCCCGGGATGCCATAGGCATCCCAGAGCAGAGAAAGATCGCCTTCGGTCATGGTAGAAGCATGACCGGAGGGACCGGCAGGAAGAGACGGCGGAGCAGGAAGAGAAGGCAAAGCAGGAAGAGAACGGAGGGGCACGGCAGGTGCAACCGGAGGGGACCGGATCCTCCTAGGGATGCCAATGGTGACACCCCCGGGTTGCAAACGCCGGCGGACCTCCTCCGGAATCACCTCCTCATCTGAGGAGGAAGAAGATGGAGTCCTCGGCCGGGATAGACCGGCCTCGTCTGGGTTGGAAGAGACATGGCGACGGCGCGCCATAGAAAAGGAAAGGTCAAGAAGATCGGAAAGAAAATGAGAAAGAAGGAGGGGGGCTAGAGGAGAAGGAGGCACTCATCGAAAATGCACAGACGAGCGCGAGCAACAGGAGTTGTTAGCCTGCAGCAAACCGCCCACGAAGCAAGGGAAAAGGCCTCATTCTGGAAAGTCCCCTCCCTTTCAAACTCAGCCGACAGCGGCCGTACCCGTCATTCGCCTCAGGCCACTGGATGGTCGCCACGTGGGCGCACGCCCGACACCGATGCCTCGTTAGCAGAGTAACGGCCTCTGCCTCGAAGCGACGCATTGATTATGGGCAAGTGGACGACGCGTGGCGGCTCCCCATAGGTCTTCAGCCACATCGAGCCACGACGACGAGGATCGTGGCAATTATGATGCAAGATCTACGCCTCTCCATGTCATGTCCGCATTTAATCCCGACGTTCCGTTCTACGATGCCCCGACGGAACGGCGGGCTGGGGGGCAACTGTTACAGCCGTGACAGTGACGTGGCCAGGCTCAGGTATCGTCGAATACGAGCGAGCCACGTGTATGTTTCCCGGCCAAGTCAGTGCCACATCCTCAAGGCCAGGATCGGCAAGACTACACCGCCCGACGACTGCCTGAGGCAAACCGCCCTCGCCGAGGTCGAGCTCGGCTCGGAGTTCCTCTACCACTTCATCGGCGCCCGGGCCCAGGAAAGGTCCACTTAAGCCGAGGTCGGCTGGTCCTTCGCCCTTCGCCAGGTGGCTGCCCAGAGACGGGCCCACCTCGGCCGAAGCCAGGCGACCTCCTGCCACCTCGCCAGGTGTCCACCCAGGAGGGGTCCACCTAAGCCGAGGTCGGCTGATCCTTCGCCCTTCGCCAGGTGGCCACCCGGATACGGGCCCACCTCGACCGAAGCCAGGCGACCTCCTGCCACCTCGCCAGGTGTCCACCCAGGAGGGGTCCACCTAAGCCGAGGTCGGCTGATCCTTCGCCCTTCGCCAGGTGGCCACCCGGAGACGGGCCCACCTTGGTCGAAGCCAGGCGACCTCCTGCCACCTCGCCAGGTGTCCACCCAGGAGGGGTCCACCTAAGCCGAGGTCGGCTGATCCTTCGCCCTTCGCCAGGTGGCCACCCGGAGACAGACCCACCTCGACCGAAGCCAGGCGACCTCCTGCCACCTCGCCAGGTGTCCACCCAGGAGGGGTCCACCTAAGCCGAGGTCGGCTGATCCTTCGCCTTTCGCCAGGTGGCCACCCGGAGACGGGCCCACCTCGACCGAAGCCAGGCGACCTCCTGCCACCTCGCCAGGTGTCCACCCAGGAGGGGTCCACCTAAGCCGAGGTCGGTTGATCCTTCGCCCTTCGCCAGGTGGCCACCCGGAGACGGACCCACCTCGGCCGACGCCAGGCGACCTCCTGCCACCTCGCCAGGTGTCCACCCAGGAGGGGTCCACCTAAGCCGAGGTCGGCTGATCCTTCGCCCTTCGCCAGGTGGCCACCCGGAGACGGGCCCACCTCGGCCGAAGCCAGGCGACCTCCTGCCATCTCGCCAGGTGTCCACCCAGGAGGCGCCCACCTAAGCCGAGGTCGGCCGATCCCTCGCCCCTCGCCAGTTGGCCCCCGGAGACGGGCCCAACTCAGCCGAGGTCAGACCGCTCGTACGGCGAGGGCCCTGGGGAGAGAGACGGGCCCCGAGGCCATCCCTCGGGCCGTACGAATCCCAGACGACGTCCTGTACGGAGGGTGGCGGCACGCGGGACATCACTAGCATCGGCCCGACAGGTCCCGCAGCCGAGAGACGCAACCCTGACGACACAGGCCCCATAGATGGATGGCGCCCGCGCTTGGGGAAGAGGGCGCTCTCACTGGGCCCAAGGCCTGACCGGCCGCCCTGCCAGCGCCGCCCTCCCCTCTTTCTCTTCTGTCTTTGCCTTTTCCCTGCTGGGCCCGACGGACGAGGTCGGAAAGCCGCCTGGCACCTTTCACCGAAAAGGGAAAAGAGAAGAGGACGGGGGAGGGGAGTTTCCGAGATGGAAAAAGACAAATGCGCGACGGAAGGAGATAAAGAGGGAAGAATCTGGGGACGACAAGGTAAGCCAATTAGCCTGGGGACAAGGAGGAAGCACCGGCACAAGGCCTTGCTCCGAGAGAGAAACCATAAATCTCGAGAGGGGAACACTGGACGTGAGCTCGGCAAGGAGGCCCAGCCGAGATTCTGGTCCCCGGGGCGTTTCCTTCACCAGTTAACTCTCTAAGTCTGGAACCCTTTGGAGGGTCCGGCTGGGGAGTCTGTTCCTTCTTGTCGTCTACTGACTTGACCGTCGGAGCTCCCTCGCCGGGATCCCCGGCCAGGGTCCTCTAACCCCTTTGTTGCAGGTTCTCCGCGGGAAGGGGGGCTCCCTCACCAGGCGGTCAGGAAGGATCGGCTGATCCGAGGCACGGGCGCGGCGGCGAGAGCGGCAACACAATATATGTAGATAATGAACTTTTTAATCAAGATGATGTTCCTGACAAAGATGATGTTGATCATGAAGGTTGGGAAGCTGGCCCTTCTAATGCTGCACAAAGTCCATATAATACTACTATACCAAACTATTGACTCTGGCCTTGATTTTGATGATTGATAAAATACTTAAGTATATATGAGTACTAATTGTGTGTTTTAGTATGTTCATCAGATCTTAGTACTCATCCATGTTGAATAAAGAAATGCTTGTATTTCAGTTGAAAAAGTCCTTCAAATTCATGGAATTTCAAGTTATAAGGACTTTGGAATATAAAGAAGACTTTGAAGGACTTAAAGTTTGATTTTAGAGAAGTTTTAGCAACTTTCGGCATTGGCACAAACAAGTGTCGACTCATGAAGAAGTTAAAGTATCAACTCAAGGCCTAAGAACAAGAAAAATACATAATTGTAAAAATCTAGAATTTTTGCCTTGAGCTAACCCAAGTATTGACTCACAGAAACCAAGTGTCAACTCACAGAAATCAAATGTCGACTCACCAGATTCAAGTGTCGACACTTAAAATAATGGCTAATTTTTTAGAAGTACAGAATTGATTCCAACTTGCTTCAAACAGCTAGTTTTTCATCCCCAACGGTCATAAACGGTCATCTATGGTTTGGAGAGCTATATAAACACCAAAAATCAAATGGGGAAGCAATCCTTTGAGAGAAAAATTCCATACACTTCAAGGATTCATATTTTGAGTGATTTAAGCCTTCAAGCTTCCAAGTTTCAAAAAAAGCATCCAAAGTTCACATCCTCAAGCTTTATTCAAAGGCTTCAACAAATTGAAGACAAGCTTCTTCAACATCATTCAAGGGCTTCAAAGAGATATTTGCTTTGTTTAAGAAAGCTTTTATTGTGTTCTTTTCATATTGTGCTTACTTTGTTTATTAAGATTTTTGGTAAGCCTTGGAAAACCAAAGAGATTTTTGGTGAGCCTTGAAAAACCAAAGACGTTATTGGTTAGCCTTTGTGTAAAACCAATATAGGTTATTGGTGATCCCGTAAAATCAACATAGGTTGTTGGTGAGCCCGCAAAACCAACAAGGTTTTTGGTTAGCTGTGAAAACCAAGAGGTTGTTGGTTAGCCTAAGTTAGAAAACCAACAAGGGGTTTTGACTTGTGAGTCTGGAAAAACAAATTGGGTTTTGATTAGTGAGCTCAGAAAACTAATCGACTATAATCTTGATGATTATAGTGAAATACCCAAGGAAAACTTGGGGAGTGGATGTATGGTGCAGGACAAACCAATAAATCCTAGACCTAAGGACCTTAATAGATCAGTGAAACAATTAATAAAGTAATTAAAGATAAAGACTAGTAGATAATCAATGCAATTAAGAGTTTAAACTAACAAATAATCCTAGTCAAATCAAGATCCAATCTAGGAATTGACCCGATCAGCATGCACAGTCAAAATATTCAAGATATTGGACCGTTAATTATTAGGAAACGATCACTAGATTAGGGCTGTCCAATTTCAATAAAATTAGATCTAATTAAATAAAAGATAATCTAGCAATTGATTGGATCAAGTTATCGAAGTGGTCTCACACCGAAACACGGAATATCACAAATTCTGGAAGAGTGAGATCGTCTAGAGGTAGTCAAAATCCGGACCAGTGGTTCACGAGCAAGATGGATCAGAAGCCGTCGGACTTGAATCACCAAAAACAAGCAATGTCAATTCCAAATCAAACAAAATAAATAGAAACCAATAAACCCAATGCTCTAAGATCCATGAGATAGTTTTAATCTGCTCTGGAATCACTGCTTTGAAATCTGTGCGGTTCAGAAGTCGGCAGTAGGGACAAGTATCCGTAATCGACATCATGTCGGCATTTTTGATAGAGAAACCGAATCACATGGTAACTACACCTAGGAGTTCCAATCTTATTCTGCTGGGTTGCCACTACATATCGCTAAGTGTCACTGATGGATTGTGAGAGCCCATTAAGATCATTCTCGAATCGATGATCCTGATTAGGATTGAGTTGAAATTATTTCAGTTTATCGAAAGGAGTTTCGATGATGTATAATGAAGATTATAGCATGTCTCATTACCAGACATGATAGGACCTGAGGGGTCACATATATTAGGAGCTCAAGTAACTAATCAGCAAATCAAAATGTTACTGAAATTAGCAATTTTAGTACATTTGGACCTAATTATAAAGGTTACAATTAATATTTGACCTAATTATAAATGTTACAATTAATTAATTATAGATTAATTATTAATTAAATTAAATTAGATTTAATTTAATTGAGTTAGACTCGGTTAATTGATCCTAATTGAGTTAAGTCAATGTCCTTTTTGAAATGGTTCGATCGGATTTAAAATCGACTTCGATTTGACTGTCAAATCACTTTATTTGGACCTATGACCTAAGAGTTCCACTGGAATGGGACTCTCTCTCCTTATTTCTCTCCTCTCCACATGCCAAGCTAGTGGGCCCATTTTTGGCCCATGGTTTTGTGCGGCAAATAGGTTGGTGCAAAAGTTTAGAGGGGTGCACAATGAGATTGGCGTGAAAGATAAAAGAGGAGGAAGAGTCCTCTTCTACTCCTCTTAAAACTTAAACTAATTTGGATTGGATTAAAGTTGTTTTGGCATGGAGAATTGGAGAGTTTTACCGTGAAAAGTTAATAAGAAGAGAGGGTGGCCGACCGAACACAGGGATTATTATTTTTCTTGTGCGTGAACCTTTCTCTTGGCCGACCAAACACCAGAGATTCTCTCTCTTGGTGTTTTGTTTTCTTTTTCCTTGTGAGGCATAGATCTTCCCTTTAATAATAAGGAGAGGTCTTCTTCATAAGAAGAAGAAGATAGTAAGAGGTCCAAAGATCTTGCATAGTTTGATTTGCAAGATAGAAACCAGAAGCCGGTCCAGTTGAGGATCGGCATGATTTTTAAAGCATGTGATTTGCTGAAAGAGGAGAGGGCTGCAAGAATCTAGCAGTCCGGTGCTCTATACAACTCGGTTGCGAGAGTCTTGTAGATACCAGCAGAAGCCGGGTGATTGCGTGGCTCCGGTAGAATCCCAGTTTCAATAGTGGATCGGCATGCTTTTCAAAGCAGGCCAAGATAGCGATACAGGTAAGTTTTGATGCTTAAAATAATTTTATTTTTAGATATGATATTTTTTTCATATATTACAGCATGTTAGAAATTTATGATAAATAAATTAGATTTATTTATAAATTGCATCATTAGATATAAATTAATTTTTTTATATACTTCTACTGCGTCAGGCTTTTGATGCATGATTGATTGCAATATACTATTCTTGGGAGAACTCCAACAATAATATCAAATAATATAATTCAATATATTAATATTTAATATTTTAATAATTTTTAATTTTTAATATTTAATATCAGGGATTTTCATTTACAACTATTATTTTTAATCTTTCTAGGTTTTTCATAATTTTTTATTCATTAAAATGTTAAACAAATATTATTTAGAAATAATTAAAGCATCCAAATAGGAAGAAAAAACTGCATAATTAAACTTATGCAAGCTTATTATATTAATTAATATTAATATATTTTTAAATTCTTTCATTTTAATATATTACTTACTATTAATCAACTATGATAATTAATATACTATAATTTATATGTATTTAATATAAATAGTATTTATAATTAATTAAAGAGATAGAAAAGGATGGAAAAAATTCTTTGCATTAATTAGCATTAATCATTTATTATAATAATTATAAAATAACTTATATACACTTTAACTGATATTATATTATAATATACTGTAATAATATATATTACATTATTTATAAATAATGTAATTTATTAATTAATTTATCAAATTTGTAATGTAAAATAAATTTTATATAATGATTACTTTACTATTCTGGTCATTATAATATATAAAATATTTAAATCTATTAATTTTGATTTATTATTTTCAGAATACATATTTTAAATTAAGCATACAAAAATATTTACAAAATTCATAATCTATATTTTCTAAGAAAAATAAATTTTAAATCTATATTAATTTTTTTGATAATAATTAAATAATAATCGAATAATATATTTTATTGTAGTAAAGAATGTCATGGTGGTTGACGCACGTGCCCGGTATCGAAGCATGCCATGGTGGTCGAGACACGCGTCTCGTGTGCAAGGGATGCGTGCGGGCACCGTGCACGAGGCACGAGTGGCTGCAAGGCATGGCATGTTCAGGCACGAGATATCGGGCATGCGAGCACAGGACAAGGCACGGTCAGTTGAAGGGTGCCGGGCGCGTGCTGGTGTAAAGCATGGCACAGCCGGGCACTTATCGTGCCATGGCATGGCGCATGGCTCACAAGGGCACCAGGCATGGCATGGCCAAGTGAGGGGCATGGCATGGCCGAACACGGGGCGCGCCCGGGCATGGGGCATGGCACGATCGGATGCTGGGCATTATAACATTAATATAACAAACTACATTAAATTATTTTGAAATAATATAATTAATTAATAAATTCAAAAATTTAATTTAAAAATAATTATAATTAATAAATCATGTCGAATTGAAATTGCACGTATATCTTGCGATTTCATAGTTACCTACGATTTCATGAAATCATAGGTACTATTACAGTAGTAAAAAAAATCCATTCGACCCTGACACAGCATCCTCCTTGGTAGCTGACGCAGCCACGTACTTCACAGTTATTCCTAAGTCTCCCACCTAAAGAAGATGGTGGATCCGCTTGTTCTATCAGGAGATCGGCCAGGTCAGCACCTTGGTCTGACCTCGGCCATGTACTTCGCCACCTCGGCCCCACCTCGACCATGTCCTTCGCCACCTCGGCCCCATCTCGGCCAGGTTGGCACCTCGATCCCACCTCGGCCATGTCCTTCGCCACCTCGGCCCCACCAAGGCCATGTCCTTCGCCACCTCGGCCATGTACTTTGCCACCTTGGACAGCGCTCTCCGGCACCGCCCATGGCATGCCCGCACCCAGGTCCGGTGCACCAGGTCTGCTCCGTGCAGTGCTCCTTCGCCCGGTCCGGCACTCCCATGCTCCAGCCTGACTCTGCCCGCTCTGGCACCTAGTTCGCCCGGGGGAGGCCCGCATCTCGGATCCGCCTGCTCTGGTGCCCAGTCCGCCCGTGGGAAGCCCGCACCTCGGCTCCGCCCGCGGGAGGCCTGCTCTTTGCCTCCGCCCGTGCCTCCATGCGGTCCGGCCAGCATGCCTGGCTCCGTACGGCGCGCCTCCATCCGGTCCGGCCACGCTCGTAGAGGCATGGCATGGTTCAGCTCTAGTCCGGCACACCCGGCATGCATGGCGCCCAGTCCGGCACGCCTGCGTGCCCAGTTCGACATGTCGCGTGCCCAGTTCGACATGCCGCATGCCCAGTCTGGCACGACCTCGGCGTTCCCAGTGCCCCGCTCCAGTGGGGTTCCACATGCCTCGATCCACTCGCATGGAGAGACAATACGTGCCGCACCTCGATCCCCGCGTGCGCCACGCACCTCGATCCGTATGCATGAAGAGCCTCCGCCTGCCTCATCTCGGCCCGCGTGCCACGGTCCTTCTGACTCCATCCCAGGTATGCTTCTCAAAGTGCAGATACTGAGGAAGCCTGGATGGAAACCCAACACGTAAAATCATCATCCCTACCAGACTTGCTACAGGTCTTGTAGCGCGCCGCCTGCAAGGAGGGCTATATTAAAGCCCCCAGGTCACAATTTACACCAATCAGGAAGGAGCGCCCCACCCAAGGCACTGTGCTCCTTCACCAACCTCCTAAACCACCCAGAAGAAGAAGGTTCACCAACCTATCCTAGTATCCTAGGCCTGCAAAAGCCTCACAAGCCTATGCCAAGAAGAACACGCCTCCCTAAACGACAAGAGTCGCTCGTCTACATAAGATCAAGATAAAAAGGTAAGGGGAGGTAAGAAACGACAGACCTTCTTGAGTCCTACATTATCTTCCATTCTTATCACCCTCGGGAAGCGGAGAGCTCCCCAAGCTCTCCACCTCAGAGGTCTTCTGTTCCCCTCAATCATCTCACAGACTTAATCATCGGAGTTTCTTCGCTGGAATCCCCAGCCCAGGTATCCCTTGTTTTGCAGGTCTGCCAGATGGAGGGAGCCGATTCACGAGGCCAGAAGCCAAGCGCCCGACGAGCCAGAGCCAGGGACGGACCACCGGGGGGGCGGGGGGGGCAGGAGGGCCTTGGCCCCCAAATTTTTTGGTTTTTTTTTTTCTATAATTTTTCAATTTTAAAAAAAATTTAGATATTTGGCCCCCCTAAAATTTTTCTTTTCATCTCAAAAAAATCTTAAAAAATTGATAAAAAAAATTTCAAAAAAGAAATTAAATCCCATGAATCTTATAAAAAAATCAATCCCAAAGAGTCTTAAAAAAAAAAAAAATCGGTGAAGAACTCACATGCAACAACCCAAAGCCAAATCCCATCTGTCGTGCTCTTGCACTGAAACCTTTCCCAATCCCCAAACCCTACCCGTCGGTTGCCGCCGACTGCTCCTCCTCTCTTCCCCAACCGCCAACCTCCTCATGTCATCTCCTTCATCTCTCTTCCTCAGTGAGTCACCAACTCCTCCTCTCTTCCCCAACCGGCAACCATCGCGACGCTGCCTCCACCCGCCGCTGCCCCCGACAGGCCACCCACTACCGATGGTTAACCCCACCCACCGTTTCCTTCACGGCTTCACCTCTTTTATAGTCAACTCCTCCTCTCTTCCCCAACTAGCAACCACCGCTCCTATCCGGCTACCCGCCGCCGGCCGCCAGCTCCTTTTCTGTCCAGAACTCCTACCCATGGCACGATACTGGAGCTCCATGTCTCCACTCGTTTTATCTATATTTGGCTTGGTAGGTATCATAGTATGTTTCCTAACTTTCTATGATATGGTATCATATTTTTTGGCCTCCCTAAAAAATTTGGTGTGGTCCACCCCTGGCAAGAGCTACGGGCCACGATGATCCAGGCGACAACAGATTGGCGCGCCAGGAAGGGGGGCAGATCAAAGCTCCTCAACAGGTGGACAACAGTAGCCACCTTCGTCCTCTACCCCCAGGGTAGACTGGGGGCATGAGGATGGGGGCACGGGAGCTCCCCCCTCTCTCGGGACTCTAGGGAGTGGTCTCGAGAATAGGTTCCGAGCCTGAAGGGGGCATCATTATTCCCGGCAAGATTAGGCAGGGAATGTTCAAACCCACACCAATGCCATGGGTGGCTAGCCACACAGGTTCAAAAAAAAAACAAAAGAAAAAAAAGAAAAGAAAAAAAAAAGGGAAAAAGAAAAAGGAAGGAGAAGAGAAGAGGAGAAGGAAAAAGGGGTCTAATCATAGTATTCATGCTCGTGGTCTTTTCAAACACCAGGCACTTCTCATGCAACAGACTTCTCCTCCCCCGTGCAACAGAGCCCTGTTCTCCCATTTAGAGGAGTCCTATTCTTTTTTAAGATAACTCATTTCTCCACTATCTTTGCGACGTAAAAAATAGTGTTTCAGTTATGTAGGAAGAGCTCCTATATCATCATCGGCGGAGCCTTGTTCTCTTTTGCAATGGAGCCTCTTCTATGCTCCCATGCAGTGGAGCCTCTTCCTCCCATGCAATAGAGGTCCATCCTCCCGTGCAATGGAGATCCATGCTCCCATGCAATAGAGCCTCTTCCATGCAACGGAGCCTCTTCCCCCCGTACAACGGAGATCTATGCTTTCATGCAACGGAGCCTCTTCCATGCTCCCATGCAACGGAGCCTCTTCCTCCTATACAACAAAGATCTATGCTCCCATGCAATGGACTCCTCTCCCATGCAACGGAGCCCTATTCTCCCATTTAGATGAGTCCTATTCTTTTTTAAGGTAACTCCTTTCTTCGCTATCTTTGCGATGTAAAAAATTGTGTTTCAGTTCTACAGGAAGAGCTCCTATATCATCATCGACGGAGCCCTGTTCTCCTATGCAGCGGAGCCTCTTCCATGCTCCCATGCGGTGGAACCTCTTCCTCCCATGCAATGGAGGTCTATCCTCCCGTGCAATGGAGATCCATGCTCCCATGCAACGGAGCCTCTTCCCCCCGTACAATGGAAATCTATGCTCCCATGCAACGAAGCCTCTTTCATGCTCACATGCAACGGAGCCTCTTCCTCCCGTATAATGGAGATCTATGCTCCCATGCAACGGAGCCTCCTCCCCCATGCAACAGGGTCTCATTGCTCCCATGCAATGGAGCCTCTTCCTCCTGTACAACGGAGATCTATGCTCCCATGCAACAGAGCCTCCTTCCCTATGCAACAAGGTCTCATTGCTCCCATGCATTGAAGCCTCTTCCATTGCTCCCATGCAATGGAGCCTCCTCCATGTTCCCATGCAACGGAGATCTATGCTTTCATACAACGTAGCCTCTTCCTCCCATGCAATGGAGGTCCATCCTTCCATGCAACGGAGTCTCACACTCTCATGCAACATAGCTCTGTTCTCCCATGTAGATGAGTCTTATTCTTTCTTAAGGTAACTCCTCTCTCCTCGCTATATTTGCAAAGCTATATTTTAGTTTTACAGGAAAAGCTCCTGTACTACCATCAAGGGCAAGCACTACGGTTCGCCAGAGCCTGTCACTGCCAGCAAGAATTCTTGATAAAAGCCTGGAGTCCAGTCCGGGTGAAGACCTGGAGTCCAGTCTAGCATAAAAGCCCGGAGTCCAGTTCTAGCACAAAAGCCCGGAGTCAGTCTGTATGAAGGCCTGGAGTCCAGTTCTGGCACAAAAGCCTGGAGTCCAGTCCGGATGAAAGCCCGGAACCCAGTTCTAGCACAAAAGCTCGGAGTACAGTCCGAATGAAAGCCCGGAATCCAGTTCCGGTATAAAAGCCCGGAGTCTAGTCCGGATGAAAGCCCGGAACCCAGTTTCAGCACAAAAGCCCAAAGTCCAGTTCGGATGAAAACACAGAACCTAGTTCCGGCACAAAAGGCCGAAGTACAGTCTGAATGAAAGTCCAGAATCTAGTTTCGATACAAAAGCTCGGAGTCCAGTTCGGATGAAAGCCCGGAACCCAGTTCTGGCATAAAAGCCCGGAGTTTAGTTCAGATGAAAGCCCGGAGTCCAATCCGGATGAAAGCCTGAAACCTAGTTCAGCACAAAAGCCCGGAGTTCAGTCCAGATGAAAGCCCAGAGTTCAGTATGGATGAAAGCTCGGAACCCAGTTCTAGCACAAAAGCCCGGAGTTTAGTCCGGATGAAAGCCCGGAGTCCTGTCCGACAACAAAAACCCCGGCGCCTTAAGATGGAAAATGCCAGAAGTCTCGCACCAAAGCCAAGAAGCTCCTCAATCAAGCCGAGCTGAAGTTAAGCTCCTTCTCAAACCGAGCTGAAGTCAAGCTCCTTCTCAAGCCGAGCTAAAGTCAAGCTCCTCACTGGGGCCGAGCTTCCCACTAAAGTCAAGCTTCTCACTCTCCCATTTGAAATATAGAGTACCAGCCCCCACCATAGCCGGGGAAGGCAACGACGGGGTGGGATTCCCAAAAGGTGGAAGGAGGGAAAGCCCCGTCACCTCATGCACACCATACAAAGACTATGAGTGGGACTTCATCCTCCACTCCATGCAAGCCTGACGCAAATGGTGATCCAGTCACTCCATGCAACACAGGCGTTGGATGGTACAAAGTTTACAAGTGCATACACTGTACTGCTCCCCTCCTGAGGGCTCCCCCTCTTGCTCCTTGAGTTCCTCCCCCAGGATGGCTACCCCGAGGTCAAGCATCTGGCTGGAGTCGAACTCCTGCTCCTTGAGTTCCTCTGCCAGGATGGCTCCCTCGAGGTCGAGCATCTGGCCTGAGTCGAACTCCTGTTCCTTGAGTTCCTCCACCAGGATGGCTCCCCTGAAGTTGAGCATCTGTTTGGAGTCGAACTCTCTCTCTTTCTCCTTGAGTTCTTTCGCCGGGGTGGCTCCCATCTTCCAGCAACTTCAATGCCTTCATCCAAGGTTTCGATGGATACTCTGAGCTCGGCCATGATGACTATCTGCCCAGTCATGTATATGTGCATCCAAGTTGTGCACCTCACCAACCTCTTCCTCCATGGCACCACTTTCTATTTGGTCAAAGAGGAGTCAGACTGAAGTACTAGCACCATCATAATGCAACTAATCTTAGGCCGAAGTACCTACAAGCAAGTAAGTTGTAGAAACACCACCTTCTACTTTGTTTTACAGGCTACCCCATGTTCATGAAGAGGACAGCCATACTCGATACCTTCATCTAGGCCTTCAAAGACCAATGGCTAACCTCCGATAAGTTCAGTTCCATCTAGCGACTAACTTCTTGCAACCAGTACAGAGCCCGCTGAGGCGCATAGCCGAATGGATAACAGTACTCCCTTTATCTAAAACATTGACATTTTGTACTCAGGGAGTGGGGGCATCTGTTATAGTAGTAAAAAAAAATCTTTTCGACCCTGACACAGCATCCTCCTTGGTGGCTAACGCGGCCACGTACTTCACGGTTATCCCCAAGTCTCCCATCCAAAGAAGACGGTGGGTCTGCTTGTTCTATAAGGAGATCGGCCAGGTCGGCACCTCGATCCCACCTCGGCCATGTACTTCGCCACCTCAACCCCACCTCGGCCATGTCCTTTGCCACATCGACCCCACCTCGGCCATGTACTTCGCCATATCGGCCCCATCTCGGCCAGGTCAGCATCACGGCCACACCTCGGCCATGTCCTTCACCACCTCGGCCCCACCTCAGCCATGTCCTTCGCCACCTCGGCCATGTACTTCGCCACCTCGGCCCCACCTCGGCTATGTCCTTCACCACCTCGATCCCACCTCGGTCATGTACTTTGCCACCCTGGCCCCATCTCGGCCATGTCCTTCGCCACCTCGACCCCACCTCGGCCATGCACTTCGCCACCTTGGCCAGCGCTCTCCGACACCACCAGCGGCACGCCTGCGCCCAGGTCCAACCCAGTCTAGCACGATGCCTACTCTAGTTTGGCGATCCGATGCCCCAGGTTTGCTTCATGCAGCACGGCTCCGCCCGATCCGGCACTCCCGTGCTTCAGCCTAGCTCCGCCTGCTCCGGCACCCAGTTCGCCCGCGGGAGGCCCGCATGTTGGATCCGCCCGCTCCAGCGCCCAGTCCACTCGCAGGAAGCCCGCACCTCGGCTCCGCCCGCTCTGGCACCCAGTCCACCCGCGGGAGGCCTGCTCTTCGCCTTCGCCGTGCCTCCATTCGATCTGGTCTAGCATGCCGGGCTCCGTCCGACATGCCTCCGTCCGGTCCGGCCATGCCCGCAGAAGCGTGGCACGGTTCAGCTCCAGTCCGGCATGCCCGGCATGCATGGCACCCAGTCTGGCATGCCCGCGTGTCCAGTTCGGCATGCCCGCGCACCCAATCTAGCATGACCTCGACGCTCCCAGTGCCCCGCTCTAGTGGGGTTCCGCATGACCCGATCCACGTGTATGGAGAGACTATGCGTGCTGCACCTCGATCCCCGTGCGTGTCGTGCACCTCGGTCCGTATGCACGAATAGTAGAGCTATCAACGGGTCGGGTCCGGACCCGAGACCCGCGGGTCTAGACCTAGTGGGTCCAGATATGGATCTCAATCTGGACCCATTTACCCGGACCCGATTAGTCATAGTTAAATGGATCCGGGTCTGGATATGTAATATCCAGACTCGACGAACCTGAAACCTGATTAAATAAAATAATATGATATATATTTATATAAATATGGGGCGTTGGATCATAATTAAACGGTTAAAAAAATAAAAGAATAGAATCCTCCGCTCTTACAAGCCCATGGGCCATAGTGGTATTCGGGTCCGGGTTCGGGTCTGGATATCCGAGATCCATTCAGGTCCGGGTTTGGGTCTGGATATCCGAGATCTATTCGGGTCTGGGTCTGGTACCTTAAAATTGGACCCATCGGGTATTCGGGTCCGGGTCCGGATCCGGTAGCTAAAATCGGGTCCGGATTTGGATATCTGGGTTCCGACCCGAACCCGACCCGTTGACAGCTCTAACGAAGAGCCTCCACCTACCTCATCTTAGCCCACGTGCCATGGCCCGTCTGACTCCATCCAAGGTATGCTTTTCAAAATGCAGGTATAGAGGAAGCCTGGATGGTAGCCCAACACGTAAAATCACTGTCCCTGTCAGACTTGCTACAGGTCCTGTAGCGCGTCGCTTGCAAGGAGGGCAATATTAAAGCCCCCAGGTCACAGTTTACACCAATCAGGAAGGAGTGCCCCACCCAAGGCACTGTGCTTGTTCACCAACCTCCTGAACCACCCAGAAAAAGAAGGTTCACCAACCTATCCTAGCCATCCAGGCCTGCAGAAACCTCACAGGCCTATGCCAAAAAGAACACGCCTCCCTGAATGACAAGAGTCGCTCGTCTACATAAGATCATGATAAAAAGGTAAGGGGAGGTAAGAGATGACATACCCTCTTGAGTTTTACATTATCTTCCATTCTTATCACCCTTTGGAAGTGGAGAGCTCCCTAAGCTCTCCACCTCAAAGGTCTTCTGTTCTCCTCGATCGTCCCACTGACTTGATCGTTGGAGTATCTTCGCCGGAATCCCTGGCCCAGGTCTCTCCTATTTTGTAGGTCCGCCCGACGAAGGGAGCCGATTCACGAGGCCGAAAGCTGAGTGCCTGGTAGGAGGGACCCGATGCGCCGGAGCTACGGGCCATGATGATCCAGGTGGCAATAGGTACATTTATGAAATCACAAGCACATCTTGTGATTTCAGTAGATGCTGAAACTGCATGTGCATCCTTCGATTTCTACGTGGTTTCCACGCCATCACTGCAAGAACCAACTATCTTAATTTCATAAATATTTATTAAAAAATATTATTTTGAAAAAAAAACTTTATAATTGGTAGGCATTAACGCTTACTTTCATCCTTTCTCTCTCTTTAATCATGACAGTTCATGGGCCATGGCCTACGTCAGGGGCCCTCAGGAGCGCCCTAGCATACTCTCCCCAAACACCAACCATGTTTTTTTTTTTTTTGGTAAAACAAAAGGGATGGGGGGATAAATCCCTGGCATAGCTCCCCCATCGGGCCCGACCCCACCAGGCGATAACCATGTCTGTACATGCATGTCTCCCACCGAGTAGGGTTCCTGCTCCTAATCTCCAGGCCGCTTTGAATGGACTTCTAATCATTGTAAGGCGCTCTAACCTGAATGGATGGTGATGCTAGCACTATACACTATATCAAAAAAAAATGAAGAAAATTACATATTATATATATTTTTTGCTATGTTATAATATAAGTATCACTATTTTTCCATAAATATCTTTTATTGATAATATTTTATTATAAATATTACTATAAATTTTTATTGCACGATATATAATTTGAAATGTTAGAAGCAAGAATTATTACTATAGTATTTAATTAATAATTTATAAATAATTTTATAATTTAAATTTTTTTTGAAGATTATCATTAAATCTAAAATTAATTTTTTTATCAAATCTTGGATCTAGTCACTCTAAGATCATCAAATATGTTATTGTATGCACTGTAATGGTCATCAAATCAACATGTAATTAGAATCATCTTGTCCTAAGACAATGCACACTTATTTTATTTGTCCTTAATTTTTTTTAAAAATTATCTTCCTCGTGTTCATCTATGTGCACATTCTTTGATTTGTTTTCTAAAAAAGAAGAATTTTCTAAACGTGCACCAGCACAAATAACCTACTTTCATCTCCAATTATAAGACTCAAACACCTATGCAACCCCACATCGAGGTTAAAATCCAACTTAGGATTTGTTAGGAAAGAATAGGATTGATCTAAAGCTATCAATGGGCTGAATCTAGATCTATGGGTATTTACGCAATGGATCCGAATCTGGTACTAACATGAAACCTGTTTATCCGACCCATTTAACTATAATATAAATAGATAAGATTTAAAAATTTAATATCTAGACCTGATGGATCCAAGACCCAAATAATAAAATATAATAATTATATATATTTATTATCCATAAATTTTTCCTTCTCCTTCTACTCTATGTCCTCCCTTTTTCCTCTCCTCTCTCCATTTCTCCCAAAATCCTCGCCAACGCCATCAAATCCCTTTCTGTTGGCTAGCTACGTCTCCATGACCCTCAACCTCACCTCCCAAAAAGATCCTCCCACCCCATCCACCTCTAGAGTCACCCTCTTCTCCCCCTTGGATGTTGCCTTTGTTGACTCCGACCAGCCCCCGCTCTCTCTCCTCCGCTTCCACTTCACTCCCTAGTGCCTCCACCCCAAAACCCTCCACTCCCTCTCCCACAGTGCCAAGATCCCCACCCACATCCCTGACCTATCCCTCCTCATCACTACCTCCGCCACCAAGGGCCATGTTTCCCTCAACGGTGCCCGTATCAACGAGTCCGCTCTCTTTGATAATGCCTCTCTCATCGTCTATGTCGCTGATGACTTCTTTGACCCCTCTTTCTGGATCTTCTCCCTCCCTGCCCAATCCCTCACCACCCCTAGTTCCATAATCCAGTGCCAACCCCCAAACCCTAGTTGATCCCTCACTGGCATCTCGGCCAAGCTCCGATCCATGGGGTACTCCTCGATCACTGTGTTTATTGATGTTTAGTTGGAGTAAGGCAGCTCCAAGGGGGCGACGATGTTCACGTTGGTAGATACTGCCAAAGAACACGTTGCTACTGATGAGATACCGATCAACACCACACAACTGGGCCTTGTCCCTTGCCACGAACTAATTCCCAGTCTCTCCACTTCCATGATCAGAATTAGGATCTTCTTCAACGAAGAAGGAAGAAGAGGAGGAAGAGGAAGGGGAATTCAAGAAATGGGAGCTCGAGGGATGAAGGGGACGAAGGAGAGGAGGGTTCGCGACAGCTAGTGCTGACACTCCGCTATCTCAAATCTCCATTATTGTACATTTCTCATGCCTTCCTCACATCTGATTATATTTTGAATCCTAGACTCGAGTCCAGAAACCTGGGATCCATTAGGATCTAGGTCCGATACTTCAAGGCTAGACCTTTAGGGTATTCGGGTCTAGATCCAGGTCCAATAACTAAGGCCATGTCTAGATCTGGATATTTAGATTCTGACTTGAATCCAACCCCAACCCATTAACAACTTTAGATTGATCCAGATCTTATAGGATCAATGGATCCTACTAGTATATAACCCGTGCTATGTAGCGGGGTTTGGATAAACAAAAAACCATCATAACTTCTCATTTGTGTGCATGTTCTTTGTTTCATTTTTCAAAAAAAAAAAGAAATTTCATAAATGTGCATTAGCGCAAATAACCTACTTGCATCTCCAATTATAAGACTCAGACCTATGCAGCCCCACATCGGAAGTAAAATCTGACTTAGGATTTGTTAGGAAAAAATAGGATTGATCTAAAGCTGTCAATGGGCTAGGTCCAGATCAATGGGTATTTATGCAATGGGTCTAGATCTGGTACTAACATGAAACCCAATTAACTATAATATAAACGGGTAGGATCTGGATATTTAATATCCAGACCTGATGGATCTAAGACCCAAATAATAAAATATAATAATTATATATATTTATTATCCATATATTTTTCCTTCTCCTCCTACTCTATGTCCTCCATTTTTCCTCTCCTCTCTCCATTTCTACCAAAATCCTTGCCAACGCCGTCGAATCCCTTTCCGTCGGCCAGCCACGTCTCCATGGCCCTTAACCTCACCTCCCAAAAAGATCCTCCCACCCCCTCCACCTCTAGAGCCACCCTCTTCTCCCCCTCGGATGTTGCCTTCACTAACTCTGGCTAGCCCCTACTCTCTCTCCTTCGCTTCCACCTTGCCCCTAAATGCCTCCACCCCAAAACTCTCCGCTCCCTCTCCCACGATGCCAAGATCCCCACCCTCGCCCCTGACCTATCTCTCCTCATCACTACCTATGCCACCAAGGGCCACGTTTCCCTCAACGGCACCCGTATCAACGAGTTTGCTCTCTTTGATGATGCCTCTCTTATCGTCTACATCGCTGATGATTTCTTCGACTCCTCCTTCCGAATCTCCTCCCTCCCCACCCAACCCCTCAGCACCCTCTACTCCATAATCCAATGCCAACCCCCAAACCCTATTCGATCCCTTGCTGGCATCTCGGCCTAGCTCCGATCCATGGGATACTCCTCGATCGCTACATTTCTTAGCTAGAGTAGGATAGCTCGAAGAGGATGACGATGTTCATGTCGGTAGATGCTGCTAAAGAACACGCTGCTATTGACGAGAAGTCGATCGGCACCGCACAACCGAGCCTCGTCCCTTGCCACAAACTAATTCCCAGTCTCTCCATTTCCATGATCAAAATCATGATCTTCTCCAATGAAGAAGGATGAAGAGGAGGAAGAGGAGAGAGATTTCAAGAAACGGAAGCTTGAGGGATGGAGGAGAGGAGGGGTCACGACCGCTGGTGCTGACACTCTGCTATCTCAAATCTCCATCAATATACATTTTCTCCTACCCTCCTTGCATCCATGTACATTTCAGATCCTGGACTCGAGTTCGAATACCCGGGATCCATTAGGATCTGGGTTTGGTACTTCAAGGCTAGAGACGTAGGGTATTCGGGTCCAGATTCAGATCCAATAACCAAGATCAGGTCTGGATCTGGATATTTAGATTCTGACCCGAATCCAACCCCGACCCATTAATAGATTTAAATTGATCCAAATCTTAGAGGATCAATGGATCCTACTAATATATAACCCATGCTATGTAACGAAGTTTGGATAAACAAAAAATTCATCATAACTTCTCAATGGCTTTTCTTAAGTAATTGCTTAAGAAAATATTTATTTCCAAGTACTTAGCATAAAACTATTCCAATAAATGATAAAATCACAAAATCAATGCGCGGAAACCATGCACGATTACTTATCAGAAATAGAGATTCTATCAAAAACCAAAAAAATATGTAATTGTAATTAAGAGTTTGTTTCAAATAAACTAATCATAATCCACAAAGATATGGCTGCTAATAATTTTTTAAATATCTAAGTACAAAAATCAAGCAATTTTTATTTATTATTTTTATCGTTAGCCTTTTTTTTCCAAGGTTAAAACATATTTTCAAGAATTGGGAGCTTTTCTCTAAGATGCATGTTCCCTTTTTTTTTTTTTTTTCCATTTTCTATCCTTTTCCTTTGCTTTTGTTCTCCATCTTCTACATATTTCTCCTCTAGTCTTCCCCTAACCCTTTCCTTCACCAATATCTAATAGTAACCCAATTTTGATAATAAAAATAAATTAGAATTTCCTTCTTAACTTCTCTTGTTATGGTATGTATATTGAGATTTCCTTCTTAGCTTTTCTTATTTTAGTATTGATATCATTTAGAATAGTATGACCTATTGGTACTATATTTATTTGGTAATCGTGTTAAATTAAGTATGATGTAATAGATAGAATATTGGACCTAAATTAGCCTATATAATGTAAACTATTGAGAAGTAATAAAGAATTATTTTTTTCTCTAAATCTCCTTGTTCTTTTTGTATACGAGCAAGAGCAAGACCAATCACCACATATATAGAAGTAGGACAAAAAATCCACACGTCATGCTTCAAATCCTCTTTAGTCCATTAATAAAATAGTTAATAAATATCTCCTTATTTTTCATATTTTCCTCCCTTTATTTTTTTTTTTTTTTTAATTAATTAATCCAGATGGGAGAAAAGAGATGCTTTAAATTATTTATTTAATTAATCAGATTAGAATTCCCATTGATCCCCTCTATGATTTATTTATGTATTTATTTATTAATCAAGAATAACCTAATACTTGATCAAAATGTTTAAAAATAAATAAATAAATTATTTATTATAATTTTTAAAATAAATCGTCCAGGCCATGATGACTTGAATCATAGGGCCAAGTTAGCTGGTAAGATCCAAAGGGCTTCAATCTTCAAGCCAAAAATTTGATTGGTTTTGATACTACAATATTAAAATTTTATGTGACAATAAAACTTGAAGAATAAGCCATAAACGCCATCCGCAATTTCTGGAATTAGCCTACAATCTTTGCTATCAACTTATAATCAATAAAAGAAACTAGCTAGATGTGCTTTTCATTATTCATAAAGGGCACCCTTGATTTTCTAAGCCCAATTTTAAAAATTCCTAATAGGAAGGACCTCATAAGCTCTTAGATGAATTAGAGACCAAATCCATAGGGGTATCCTATTTATGACATGCCTCATTCATCAGAGGTAATATATGAATCAATTACAAAGCTGAGATAGATATTATCGACAACAGTTATGTAGGGTTCTACTATAATACAATAACCATTTGTTATATCTTTATTACTTTAAAAGGTTTATCTCTAATCAAAGCCCAATCAAACTAAAACAATTAAAACAAATCCCTTAATATGGGTCACTTCCTAATGGACTTATCAGATAAATTCAGAAAACTCGGACATGTGCAACAATCTCACCCTCGACTCTGCATTTTTTTGCTCAAGATCTGCCCTTAATAAAAGAGAAAGAAGGAAGGGAGAAAAATCCTAATTTATCATTTAAATATATGAAAGAATTATTTATATAAGATATATTTTTAATAGAATTTGAGATATAATCCTATAAGATCAAATCATATATTCTAACATGATTTTTATCTTAAATTTAAAAATCTTAAACATTGTAACAAGCATTAAAATTTTTATAACGAAAAATACCTCTCTTTTTATGATTTCATGTTTCCAAGAAATCATAATTTGACTACATCATGTCTTAATATGACTACAAAGGCATCATAATTTTTCAATATATATATATATATATATATATATATATATATCATTCAAAATTTTAAATAAAAATTAAAATAATTTTTTTTAATAATAAAAATATTATTATCTCTCTTTTCAAAGCTTTTTCTTTGCATGAAATCATAATTTAACCATATAATGTTATAATAGGTCCCAATATACCTTAATCTTTTAGAAAAGAAGGGACATGTTTATTATTCAAAATTTTAAATAAAAACTAGAGCCATGGACATTAAATACATATTAAAAAGTGAAAGCATAGATAACCTAATCAAGCATAATCCAATCTAATAGAACGGTGTATTTTTCTTAACCGGTATACAAAAAATTTCTCTTAATACGAGTAATTTATTTTATAATTTTCCCGTTGGAAATCCTGGATTTGTGTTTGAGAACAGCCCAACTGCTTGCTCAACAGGACTTCCCTCTTAAACCTCCCACAAAAGAGAGAGAGGGAGAGAGAGAGAGAGAGAGTTCTCTCGTTTCACCGATTAATCCTAACGGCAAGGGGCAATATTTTATAAAATCATCATCTCAGCAGACACGAAATTTGCGATCGGATCGTAATACAGCAATCTGCTATATTTGTACACCCAAATCATGTTCTGTAGGGTATCTTACGAAAAGAAGATGATAAAATCATGAAAACAAATAAAATCTGATGTATATGGACAAGCACCCAGGAACTGCTCATCAAACAAGTAACAAGATGGACTAACAGCCGTAAGCCTCAAACAAAAGTCCAAATAAATGAAATAGGAAAACTGACAACATGATGACCGAACAACACGATTCTAATGGAACAATCCTCCTGCTATTGTCTCCAGTCCGAATGGGAGATACGATGGGATACCCCTCCTATGCCAAAATAGACCACCAGAAGAAGAACAAGCTCATCAAGCCCGAGATTCCAAACCAGGTCGCTCCATGGGTACCGCCGCTTCCATTTCCTCCAGGAGTAGCTGCAATTTAATATAACCAAAGAAAAAGTGGTTACAACCACAAGGATCAAGACGACACCATTTTTCTCTTCCTAGACGGAGAATTTAATGACCGGTCCCTGTATGGTCTGGATATTAACAAAACAACCCCTATTGACCAGCATTCTATCTAACACACGGTCCACCGACTACCACAATGTTTTTTAATTTCTGGCCCCTTCTAAAATCATGCAAACCCGGGATGGGAACGAATTGGGGGGGGGGGGGGGCAGAAAATTAAAAAGCTGGTCCACGGCCCCGCTTATCATTACACAGATAAAAGGAGGGGCCGCATGTTAAAAATGCCTTTTAAATTTCTTCTACCGCAAGGTAAACAAGACGAGAAAAATAGGTGGTTGAGTGATTCTGACAAGGACCGATACAGACAGCCACATATTCGTGGGAAGGTAAAAGAAATAATCATGTTGCTCCTTGGTCTCTTCTAATTCAATCAACTCCCTTTCAATGCCTTGAAAGATTACACTCTTGGCACATTCTTTAGAGGGTAAATAACTTCTGAAAATCTATATTTCCTTGAATAAATGTTTATTTTGAAAATAATTTACCCATGATTTTTTTTTTGTACATTGAAAAATGATTGCGAAATTTATTATCCATGTCTTTTTTTACATTGTTATTTTTCAAGATAATTTACTAAGATCTATCTATATTTTCCATAATATTTTTTTATTATATAAATTATTATTTATATTATATTATATATAATTTAATATATCCTAATATAATATAATATATAATATTATAATATATTATTATAAAATATATTACACTACATGCAATGTAATATATAATGATATATAATATAATATAGTATATATTATATTATATTATATTATATATTATTATATTATTATATTATTATTATATGGTTAAGGATATATTGAGAATAAAATTTTAAAAAAAACTTATTTTCCTTACTCATGAGAAAATAATTTATCTATTTTCTAGATGGATAATACTTTTCTCCCTTTTAATGGATAAAACCTATCCATGGAAAAAGTAATTTAACTACCTAGAAAAGTACAGAAAAGTGGATAAGTTGGTCAATAAAAAAAATTGATCAATTTTTAAAGATATTTATCCACCAAAGAATGGATCCTTTATTTAAGCCAGAGATGCTGAATGAAACTTGCCAAACTCCAAGGCTCCAGCATACTTGAAGTGTTCAATAAAATACATTAAATTTGAAAATCATCCTACTAGTCTTCAACTGAAGCTATGATCAGTTATACTGCAACACAACAAACTTCAGCACTCTTACTGTTTGGACAATCTAGAGATAGGTATTTAATGTAGCTCATGTTTTTTTCTTTCTCAAAAATAGTCTAATCATATTCTCTCAAGCACATGATTTTAGGTAATTCACTAAAAATCTGATATTCTATTTCCAACCTTTTGCTGCAATGAATCGAAGACATCTTTTGACTAAAAAAATCATTTATGAAAAAGTACAATGATGCCAACAAAATTGCAGACGCATTACGGTGGCATAATTTCTAAGAAATTAAAAAAGGTGCAGTGTGATATCACAAAGGTGCTGCAACATTCCAGCAGTGATTACACTATATACTGATTATATGAATTTTATCAGACTAAATCGAGGTCAATTAAGACAAGGAGTTGTTGGCGCACATATTATGCCTTCATCAAAAAGGGAAATAGACATATATAGTAGGGAAATATAATCAAAGATGACAATTAATTATAAATGGTGAAAGGTTCAAACTGACATGTGCTGCAACGATGCTGCTCAAACGTCAATTTCAATATTTCTCTGTTTATAATTGGTTACCAACTCAGATCAATTCTTCTCACAATCTTTAACTTAACTGACAAAGGCATAATATGTGCATTAACAAGAGTATCATAGATGAAACCATGGACATCATCTATCATTTAAGTCAATCAGGGCATCATGATGTGACCAACATTTTATTAAACATCTGGAAACCTAATATTTTATGAGGACTTTATTGCATTCACAAACAGATTATGAATATACTTATGATCATGAATTCTTGCAGATTAAGATTCTTACTGTAACAGCCAACAACATTTGATACATGTGACTGATCCAAGAAGAATCGTCATCTGGTGGATGGGAATAATTAGGGTTAACAATATCTAACCTAACCTATTTACCCAATCCAACCTGAACATAACTTGCCTAACCCCACCCATCAGGTTCAAAGGTCAGGTACAGATCAACCAATGTCAACTCACCAGCAGGCAACACATCAGGTCACAGAGGTAGGGCTGGAAGTGGGCTGGACCGGGCCATACCCTTACCCAAGCCCTACTCCTACCCGAGCCCTGCTTGAAAAAAAATTAGGGCTTCAGGCCGGGCTTAGACCCGATTTATTTTTAAAAAACCCGGTCCAAGCCCGGCTCGAACTCGAGCCTAGCCCGAGCCCGAGCCTGGCCCGAGCCTGAACCAAGCATTGATTTGGATCGAGCCGGCCTGAATTAAAACCCAATTAGACCGGCCCGAACCAGACTTTGATTCGAGCCGACCCGAATTAAAGCTCAATTGGACCTATCAAATTGAAGATGAAATGACAAAATAAAGTTCTTTTAACTACCGGTATATATTCCGACCCGAATTAAAGTCCGATTGGACATGTCAAGTTGAAGATGAAATAATAAAATGATGTTCTTTTAACTACTGGTATATATTCCAAAAAAAAGTTTAAAAGATTAAAATCCTAAAACTATTGGACTGGTGGGTCGGGTTCGGGTTGGGCCTTTTTCAGGCCAGGTTCGGGCCGGGCCGGGCTGGGCCAAGGGGGAGCCCGAGTCCGGTCCGAAAATTAAATGAGTTCTATTTTTAGACCCAAGCCCGGCCTGAGCCCAGTTTTAGCCCTACATAGAGGGATATCGTATATAATTTTTTAATAATATATTTAAACTGATATTTATATATTTTAAAATTATATAATATATGAGCTGCTGGACCATTGAGTAAATGGCTTAGAACTTAAAGGAGAGACAGGTTATAGCACAAATGGTGCAAAATAATGAAAAACGGTCTACCCATTTAATATAAAGCCCTAAACTAAATAGCTTGGGCCTTAAACATGTCAACGGGTTAATTGTGGGTTGGCATGGGTTGGTAGGTCGGCTGCAAGTTCAGGTCATACATTCCTAACCCGCTTGCAGGTTGGGTCAGGTTCGAGTCAGGCCCTTTGAGCTTTGCTATATGAGATCAACCTGACCCACTAATTGCCACCCGTAACCCCATTAATCAACAAAAGGTAAGCAGTTGGATATTTTTGATGAGAATCTTTTATGTCAATTGATAATAACACCATGCTTTTAGTTAATGCACTTTTCTAACTCGTTTAAAACATTATCCAGGGAGAACGAAGGTTTCACTACCAAAGGAGAGAGAGTACTCACTGAGTGAGCTAACTAGTGAGGAAGAAAATACTGATTTATTAGTTATAGCCAACTTGATGGTAAATTATGCCAAGAATACAGGATTGCCTTGGTTATGATTGTGTTATATGTAATAGTGTGTAATACACATGACTGATCGAATCAGGATGAGGTGATGAATTAAAGACATGTTTGATGTCTAGGATCCAACTAAACTTATAAAAACCTTTTACCATAACATTTTTTCCTCGCGTAAATTTATAGGTATGGTATGATGCATATATAGAGGTGAGCCCCAACCATGGCGCAGCATCTGCATTCTATATAGTAGATAGAAGAATCGATGTAGGTGTTGGCTTAACGCATGATGAAGGTGTTGATAAAGAACCTACTCCAAATGGAGGAGGGGTGCAACCGCTGGGCTATGGACCTATGGTGCAATTTGCCAAGAACAATAGCTTGCACAGACAAACACACGATTAATCGACTGATGCCACAAGTATCAAATTGCAAACTTATAGGTGAAAACACACACACAATAATAAGATGCTATGGGTATCAAAGAAAAACTTTTAGAGAATAGTACAGAGCGTAACTCCTAATCAATTCCATTAACTAACTAGAGTTCTATGTGTTCAATATGCCTTCAAAAAAATGGGGTGAGTAACATACCCGGAGGAGGAGTAGATCCAGGGGCCTGAGCTGCAAGAAATTAATTGACAACGAAAGCAAAGAGTTAGCAGCTCGCACAGCTACAGGTAAGAACATAAATTTATTAACGGGAAGTAGCCGAACTTCTACATGTTATTCATTTTATTTTATTTTCTTTCTTTCTTCCTTTATTTACTTTATTACTCGTTGCCGTGACCCGTGTTGGATCGTGATGAAGCCCTGTTTCCCCTCACAACGTACACCAGGTTCGGAGCGCTCAGCTCCCGAACGGCTGACAGACTTCTCAGCAAATAGGATATTGACACGTACAAATTCAGAGACAAAACCGCAGCGCGATTCGCTAAAAAGCCTGTCTGCTGCCCGGAGCAATACAGCTGAGCGAGAATACTTTCCGTGGTGGTGAAGGGCACCGGAAAGAGATCAGGGGAGAAAACAAAGGGGACACCGGGGGCCGCCATGGAAACCACAACGAACCGAATCCCACTCGTTTCCCACGGCCAATCACGATCACCGGACGACGACCGGCATCTCGATTAACGGGAACCAACAAGACCCCGTGATCGGGAGAGCGATAAAAGAAGTATCGAGGGTTCAGGGCAACCGATGGGAGCGAGAGATTACCTGTGTTGCAGGCGGACAGGTTGGAGGTGATGCCGCAGCGGTGGGAGAGCTCGACGGCCTTATCGAGGCTGATGTTGAAAACTTTAAGGAGCTCGGGGGTCTTGTAGACCGCGCACAAGCACGGGAGTTCGTTCTTCACCGTATTCCTCAGCGGCCCGCAGCACGTCTCTGGCGGCTTCGCCGTCGCGTTGTTCACGTACGGCCCGCACGGTATCAGCTCCTGCACGCACGACTGCGTCTGCCCCCTCGCCGCCGCCGCCATCATCGCCACCCACACCACGACCACCATCGCACCCATCTTCCGCCCAAAAAACCCCATCTCTCTCTCTCTCTCTCCCCGGCTCTTTTTTTCCCCGGATGCCGAATCGGGAGCCCTCAGTGGCCAATATAACTACCCGGGGCACGCTCCGTCCGTGGGTCCGTCGCACCACTCGTTGCGGTTCCTCCAGGACTCGTCGCTTGTCGCGACGCGACTTTCCGTTGGGTCGACGTGCCCTCAACGAGGGTTGGCGTTTTTTTTTTTGACCAGGGGAAATTGGAGTAGGTGGTATTTGATTGGACGGTCTCTGATGACCGGGGGGTGGACATCTATGAGATGGACGGTCGCGATGGATACTAAATAAAGTCAAAAGTGCAGTCCTCCCTGCAATAAAAAAAAACGTCACGGAGAAAGACGCGTTCACAAATTAACAATGGAGATGGAATACTAATTGACCGTTGGATTAAAAGGTGATGTTACATTGGAACATATTGTTTACGGGACCATGTTTCATGATCCTTGGACTAAACTGTCAATAGATTATCTCGTAATGGACAGTCACGGAAATGGCTCGAAGCCAAGTTAAGATACGAGGGCTACTTAGCCATTTTGTTGTTGGATATTGTTAGCGCATGCGTTGAAGGTGGGAGCGTAGCTCCGTAATGTGATTGGAATAGTCGATTAAACGAAACATAGTGATGGTCTTCCACGCAATGGCAAGGAGCCGTTTATTTTTGTCATCGAAGAACAAATCATACCGACAATATAAAATTGGTTCCGGCTTGTTTTTTTTTTTTTTCTTTGTTTTTTAGTTTTTGTTGCCTCGATCAAATAATGAAAAAGTAATGGAAATGGAAGAAAAATAGGTGTCCGGATGGCCAACGCGTGAACACGTTCGGTCATACTCCTATAATTGTTTCGCTTTCGCAGTAGACTGTAGGCGGAAATTGGACGTTGGAACGCGTCTCGGCGGCCAGTTGGCAGGATCTTTTCAGTCTTCGGAACGAAATGTAAGTCCTTCAATTTTTTTAATTATATATTTTAATTTTCAAATGATCGTTGGGCTACAAGCATTTGAATGGTAAAAAAAATAATATTATTTTATATGATTCTTTAGTTGGAGTGGTGGTCTCGAATGAAGCATCCGCCTTACAGATAAATAAATAAACAAAGCTTCCAATTACTATGCATAGTAATTCTATACTAATTTATTTTGTTATTTAAAAAATTAATTAAAAAATATTACTAGAATCTTATAATTATAGAAATATTCAAGATCTATCTAATGATTGGGTCAATATAAAGGTAAATGCTTGCCCCTCTCGCATGCTCCCATTCTTTGATCCTTAGAATTTTTCTCATGCAACGGTTTTAATTTATTCAAATTTAATTATAAATGTTATAAAATAAATATTATAATTAATTTATGATTAATTCAAATAAATCTATACTGTTGTGTGTTTGCTTGACCAATGAATTGGGGGTTGGATTCGTTCTGGTATTATTAGTAACTCATCATGACCTTTCAATAAATCTACGAAGGGGGCTAAAGAAATCCATGCGGGTCCTCACAAATCCAGGGTTTAAAAGGAATCGTAACTACGTGATAGGAAAAAGCTAAACATTCATGAGTACGTAAACAATACATCAGCTCTTTCGTGTTATGAAATATAATAGTTTAATAACGTGTCTTGCAACATAAATAGATATGCAATCTGCCGTGATAGCACGATGTACATCTTTTATGGGTTTCTTTTGACGTATCAAAATGCTTGCGTTTGGCCTACATTACCATCACATAGGAGCCTATGAAAATCCTTTCTACGATTGACGCATCTTTCGCTTGAATAAATGTTTAGTCACTTTCGTGACATCAACGATCAATGGCACTAAAATTATTTTTACAAAATGTACATACAAAAATACTATGATGCTTTAAAAGTCGTATATTATTGTAGTACCAATTGTATTAATATCATCGAGAAATTATTTGTACAAAATATTGATTTTCGTTTCCAGGATAATGATTATCAATATCAATACCATAAAAAAATAATAATAATAAAATACATAATTAATTGAATATATAAGATTTTATTATTAAAAAAAAAATTATAAAATTGAAACTCGTACTCTCAATCACATGCAATTTTTTCGATAAAAAATTTTAAATATCTCTTACAGGTTCTCAACTTTTTGATTTCTACGTACTTTTTAAAATTCTTCACCATCCTCTCGATGCTCGTATTTAGTCTTGATACTTTACTTTCATTTTTTATAGTATCTGATATGAAAAACATCTTATCAGGAGTTTAATGATTCGATCTAAAATGGAGTATTATAGTCCTTTCAATTCTAGCTTAATCATAGATTAATTTTTAATTATCAATCGGTCTTGACCGTATCATAGATTATGTATAACGTGCTTAAATTATACGGACACCTTACTGACCATCAGATTTCATCGTGCCAGAATGTTTGATTTTGCCACGATGCGTGCGGCCGCTCGATCGCGCGAGCACTCCATCGTCCTATCGCCCTACGATGCACGTGAGCTGCAATACATAGTGTTTCAGACGCCTACTTTTTTAACATATAAAGCTTGCCCCACATTAAATGCCACCCCTGGGCACTATGGGCTCTCTGCCGTGTGGGAGAAGAAAGAATGCATTAGATGCTTCCAGGTGAAACGCGCCAAGGCTGGGTTCCTTGGGCTGGACCTGGATTGTTTTCCCACGCTAGATATATTTCCTAGGTTGGATCTCATCACAAGCCGATCTCAGGATATTAGCCCAATAATTTTTATCTCAATTCGATATCCGATTTTTATATGACTTTAAAAATTTTTGAAAGATCTTGCCTTCATATTTTAGGATATATATTTATAGATAAATATGAGAGTCGAGCCAGATCGCTCGATCCCATCTCCATCACATGCATATACTTTACCTGATCTGAGACCTGCTTGGAGAAGCCTTCTGTATACGGTAATAGAAACTTCACCATGCAACATTGCCATCGTCCTTTCGAGTCTCTTATCTCATATCCGATCCACCTATTCCTAGAGATTCACCTTGACTAGACTTTTACCTGCACTAGAGACTCTACCTTGCACTGACTTCCTGTCAAGAGATGGTACCCTCATGGCTTCTTCTCCTACAAAATGACTCTATTATTATGGACAATCTTCGGGATTCCATCACCGGCTCTCCATGTATAGCTATTTGAATCTAGTTTGCTTAGAAAAATTAGATTGTTACTGAAACTGAGTATGTATCGGACTTCGCCTAGTTTTTTTACCGTCCCATCATATGTCTTCAAGCTAAATATTATGACGTCCTTGATTACATAGCTCGATTCATCTGATAAGTGAACAAAACCCTTTCTACTCTCTGAAAAGTCAAATAGCTCTTTTTTGCAACAAATATGGTATGGACATGTAAAATTTAAAATCTACTAGGAAGAATGAGATATCTCATCGAATACCATAAATGCATAACTATAGTATCCATCACCATCATAATATCCGGCCACAACCATAGTAGCCTTTGTCCGATTCTTTAGCTACAGATAATCTCTGATACGGTGTCCCAGGTTGTCGCATTTATAGTACTTGATATTGCTCGAATCTTTTGACCCGGATCATTTGTCTTGTGATCCTCTATCTCCACAATCTACCGTATGTTCCTCCAAAAATCATCAACACTGATTTTCACTTGAACTCAAAACTTGGTTCTCCCATTTAAGAACCTCATTTTGGAGTAATATCAAGGTAACTTCCTCTATCTTGATAGTGCTCTTTTCTATTAGAAAAATAGTCACAAAGAACTCAAAGGATTGTGGAAGTGATAACAACAAGACCAATGTCATGATCTTCTATTCAACTTTTTTACCGATACTGAGAAGATCGGTGAGGATCTTCTGGAAATTACTCAAGTACTCTTGCATGCTTTGCCTCTCGATTATCTATAATTACTATAACTGCTTTTGAAGGAATAGCGTGTTGGTGAGGAACTTTCACCATGTACAGCTCTTTGAGCTTTGCCCATAGCACCATCGAAGAAATCTTATTCAGTACATGGATCACCACCTTACCAAATATAAGTGGAACGTGCTCACCGCTTACATTTGGTGTTACCTTCAAGTCTTCTCTTTCACTGTAGCCAGTCTCTCCTCGTATATGAGAGCGTTGATCAACCCTTGCTAGATGAGCATGTCTTTTATCCTCGCTAGCCTGAGAAAGAAATTGCTCTTCATATTGAACCAGTTGATGTTGACATTGATTATGCTTGTCATCTTCTTCGATCTAGATCAACATAAATAATTTAGGACTTTTGATACCAGTTATTATGATACCAATTATACTGATACCATTCATCGGGATCACTGGTTATGAATCTCTATTTTTAGGATCATGATTGTTGATGTCAATGACTTAAGAGAAAAAAGAAGAAAAAAATAAAATAAAATATATAATCAATTGGGCATGCAAGGTTTACTACGAGAGAAATAAAACTTATAAGATTAGAATTTCCACTCTAAATCTAATATAATTCTCTCAACAAGAAATTTCAAACTTTTCTTGTAAGCTCTCAACTCTTAACCCCTACAAGCTTTCTAGAGATCTTTCACTACTTTCTGGATTCTAACACACAGTCTTTGGCTCTCTGCTCTCATTTTTATTGTCTTTGGTATGAAGAACATCTCATCAAGAGTCCAATAATTTAAACTATATTAAAAATAAAATCCTATAGCTTTTCTAACTTATATTTGATTATAGATCAATTCTTGATCGTCAATTAACCTTGATCGCATCATAAATCACACGCAACATACTCAAATTGCATCAGACACCTTATTGGCCATCATATTTCATCACACCAGATCATTTAATTTTGCTGCAAGATATGCACGACCGCTCAATTATGCCTGACAGGTAATTTTTTTAAATAATACTATTTTATTAAATAATTACTAAACTAAGGTAATTTGGTTTTTATTTATTAAAAAAGGTGTCGGTGCTAATGTGGAGGCCAGGTAGGAATTGAAATCGTAGGTGGCTCCTGTGATTTTAGTACAAGCTGAAATCGCGGGTGCTACCCATGATTTCAATGCTGCAAGTTGTTTTCTCCAATTTCAAGTTTAATATATATTTTATAATTAATAATTAAAAAATAATATAATTTAAAATTTTAATGTTATATTAAAATTATTATTATATGAAATTTATTTTTCATTGAGTTTTTGAGTTTATTAATTAATTACATTATTTTGAAATAAAGGAAAATATATATTGTTATATTAATGTGGTTTAGGGTTCAAGGTTTTAGGATTTAGGGTTTAGAGTCATATAACGTTCCGAGTCCGAATGCGCCCCGCGTCTCCACGTGTGATGCCCATCACCCATCCATGCCCATCACCAGTGGTATGCTGTCGCGCTCTCGCGAGCCCCGTGCCATGCTGTGGCATGATAAGTGGCAGGCTGTGCCATGCTCTGTGCTAGACATGATCGATGCCCTTCGATAGACCATGCCTTATCCCGTGCCTGCATGCCCGATACCTCGTGTCAAACATGCCATGCCTCGTTACTGCTAGTGGCCCATGCTCGATCATGCTGTGGCCGATGGTGCTCGAGGTGTGAAGGGCCTCGACGCACATCCTTTTGCATGGAATGCATGTCTCAACCGCCATGGCATGATTCAGCACTGACATGAAATCGTAAGTCCGACCCGTGATTTCACGAAATCACGAGTCGTACCCTTGAATTAGCTTGCTTTATTTATTAAATATTTTTTAATTAATAATAAAGAATTAAAGTATTATAATTTTGTTATAGTAAAATAATTATTATATGAAATTAATTTTATATTTAAATTTTTAATATAATATATAATGTCCCATGTCCGGTCATGCTCTGTGCTAGCATGCACCTGATGCCCTTCGGTCGACCATGCCCGACCATGTTGTGTGCCCGGTGCCTACACACGTGGAGGGTTTCGACGTGCATTCCTTACATGCGAGATGCGTCTCTCGACCGCCATGGCATGCTGCGACACGGGCACATGCATCAATCAAAGATGGAAGGATGAGGTCTCCGGTCTCCTGCAATATTAATTTATAAATTTTTTGCATCCACTTCGATCAATTTATTTAATTATAAATAATATTTATATTGAATATATGTAAATGACAGTATATTTATTATCATGGTTGACTAATATTATTTAATATATTTAACAAAAAAAATTAAATTATTATTAATATCAATTTAATATAATAAAATTGTATAAATTTAATTATGCAATATTGATTTTTTTGATAATTATATAATCGTTAACATAAAATTAGTATAGATTGAAAGTTTATTTTTATTACAAAATATAGATAAGTTAATTTATAATTATTATGAAATAATATCAATTAAACTATAGATAAGTTATTTTATAATTATTTTAATAAATAATTAATATTGATTAAATATTAAATATTAATATATTGCATTATATTATTTGATTATTATTTAATTATTTAAAAAAATAATATAGATTTAAATTTTTTTTTCATAAAATATAGATTATAAATTTTATAAATATTTTTTATATGATTAATTTAAAATGTATATTCTTAAATTAATAAATCAAAATTAATAAATTTAAATAGTTTGTTATAACTATTTTTTAATTTTCTAAAATAATATTGAATGAGAAATTATATGTCATCCATGAAAATTTTGAATAAATTATCATTCAGCTTGATAATAACAAATACAAAATTTGAGAAAACAGTCTAATAAATATAAACAATAGAAAAATAAAATTTAAAAATTGGTGCCTGTCTCCTCCTACGTGAGGGCTGCTGTCGATGAGGCATTATCTCTACTTCACTCGGTCCTTGATGCTCCATCGGATCTTATATATCAGGAAATGCATGCGATGTAGATACATGATGCGATGATCCCTCGTCTATATACTGTCCTCTATGTCTTGAGTAATCCTGCATATAATAGTCTGGTGCAGTAGTGTAGTCAGAATGTGCAGTATCATCTCGGTAGATGTGAACTGTCTCACATCCTCATGAAAGTAACTAGCCACGGAACATGTATGGATTGTACTCCAGCATCGGATAGGAAGAGGTACTGTATCATCGAGTACCTCGTCTGTGCTGAGTTGGAGGAGGTGCTGTCGATGTAGATACATATGGAAAAGGCTCCGGAGTCTCGTCCTCTTGAGCAAATTCTCGTAACTGGACACGTGCATGCTCACCGACAACACCAAGAACAGAGTGACATATATCTTATATAGTCTGCGAGGATGTTGATATGGAACATGACTGAGCAAGCTGGTGTATTGTCACGATGCCACTGCTCTAAAAGTTATAAACATTTAATAAGTCATAGAAAATAAAATATCTATTAATAATGTTAAATAGCATAAATAAAAATTTTTATCAAGTAATCATACACCGCACCATCATGATTGAGGAATCATCGAGTGATGTCGCGATACCACTGCATATATAGATCGTGATAATCCATAGCACCATCAACAAGAGCACAATCTATAATATAATCATGTTGGCCACCCATAACTGGATATAATACTGATGAGTGATACTCCAATCCTGCTCGACTTGTCCTTGAGATCGATATGGTACAGTATATAATCTGAACACATCGCTCAGGTATGATCTGATGAATATCGAACTGTCGTATCACTCTATCAGGAAAGTGCTACTTTATGACATGAAACCTACGAGTGGCACTCGACTACACCATATACCTGATAATGCAGGTAGTAATTTGGTAGCTGTACAAGAATGTCGGCTATATATGGCTACCATATCACCTGTTAATGAAGAATATCAAGCATTTGTATTAAATAAAAAAGATTAACCATTAACAAAGATAAGCTATAGTCATCACCTGATCTGCTCTCAAGTGATCTAGCAAATATCGATACGAAGAGAGAACATGTGTCAATACCTCCATACTAAAAAAATCATCTTTCCATCTGCACATTAAATAGATTAAACGAGTCACATAAATCAATAAATATTATTAATCATAAAATTTGATTAAATTTAAAGCTTATCGTATCCCTGGCAGACCATGTGGTAAACCAGTTCTACCATCATCTAAATCGATCATAGGATATGGAGCCTGTCGAAGTAATCTATACGATGCCAGGATCGGAAATCTATCCCACTCCCATAATTGTAGTAGCTATAAATGACCAGCTATATCAGTAGCATCTCTCCTGCTTGCTCTACACAACTCTCTATACAATCATGCGAGCCCTGCACTATCCTAACTATAATGTCCAGTAGTCTCAAAATTCGCTAGTAGGGGTAGAAATATGAGATGCATCAGGCTTCCATACTTATCTATGAAAAATACCCATCCATCAGCTGCAAAATATATGCTTGAGCATAGTGCTAAATCTGTATCTTGTCGACATCAAAGGCTAGCTCATAAAACTGATATGCTAGCCAGACCATGCTCAATCGTGATCCTTGGAGTCTACCTTATGGTGGGATAACCCCTAACAAATCTTGACAAACCTATCTTTAGTCTACCTGTATAGAACCTGTCATGGTAGACAATCAATGGGCAAACTTAATTGGATAGCAATATCCTGAAGCGTGATGGTGCACTCTCCATATGGTAAATGAAATGTATATGTCTCTAGATGCCAACGCTCCACAAGAGCAGTAATCAAGTGCCAGTCCAACCGTATATATCCTACTTATGCAATACCGTAAAATCCTAACTATATCAATAAAGATAATATATGCCTATCAGGCGGTATAGACATGTGCATAACTAACTCTTTACATCGACACTAAAGATAGCAGCCTCTTGCCCCTCCCATGGCAAACATGATTTATGTGTGATGGGGGATGGGCTGGGGATGGATCGTTAGTGAGCCTAAAAGCCACCAAAATTAGGGTACCACTAGTTTTTCTTTTATTTTTTTAAATTTTCTATGGAGGTGGCGAAGGAACAATGGAGATGGAATACAGGGATCGGGACTTTCATAAACTTTGGGACTCACATTCATAGAGAGATCTCACACCTCTAGGATATCCCACCTCACTAATGGAGCCGTACAGAGAGATCTCACACCTTTAGGGCATCCTACCCACCTCACTAATGGAGCCGTACGGAGAGATCTCACACCTCCAAGGCATCCTATCCACCTTACTAATGAAGCCATTAGGGTGAATTTCAAAGGACATGAGGGCGGTAAATAAGATAGATTAGGGAAGGAGATAACTAGACATGATCTCGCATCATGTCCGGGGGTTGCACCTCACGTGCTCTCCTTATGGAGCAAAAAGTGGGCCTCTCACCCTCTCCATATGGAGCAAAAGAAGAATCTCTCTTCTAATTTTTTTCTTCATTATTCTAATTTTTTTATGCATGAAGGGGGTCCGCTTATAGTTGACCCCAGCCTTGGATTACATGGAAATAAGAGAAAAGAGGGGAGGCGCCACATTATTCTCTCATAGGTGGAATGAAACATGGAGAGGATCAAGGGATGGCGCCACCTATCTTCCATAAAGGGTTGGGCAGTACAAGAAAAAATCTCATGAATCAAGAAAAAGAGGGAGGGCGCCCATATGCTGCCTAGTCTACCTAGATGCTATATGAGTTTCTTCCATCTTCTCTTGGACGATCCATAACTTCCATATGGGGCACTGATCTGCTTCCTTTTGGGCTTGGATGATGTCATGAAAATCTTGGGATACCTAACAAGATGGATGATGCCTACTATGACTGGAACTTCACGTGGCTGCTGAGGTGGCTGTGCTCTCGGGTCCCCATCAATGTGTATCCTAATCATATAATGCGGAATGATCTAATGGACCAGGATCTATAACTGTAATATGTAATAAGTTAAAGTAAATCTAATAAGTAAGCTCAAAGTCCACTTGACAAATGATTTTTTTCTTTTAAAAATGATAATTAAACTATATATAATGTAAATATGAATAACAAATTCTTAAACAGGCCAATACATTACATATAAAAAGACTATTATGTGCCAAGACAGAAATAAGAATTCATCAAAATCCATACAATAGAACTACAATCGATCAAACAAAATAAAAAGTCATGACATAACCCAATAATACATGAAAGCTTTCCCCAAGCTGCAACCACCTCCTATCCTGATATATCAATAAAATATAAAGAAAAAAATATCAGTCCCGTACATGTCATAATCAATAAAGAGATCTCATATATAAAAGAGAATAAGTTGATGTATCTAAAAATACCTATGGAATGTCGTTTGTAAGTGACAACTAATCTGCATGTAAAGTTCTTGGACAAGATCGTCTATCATGCCCTTTCTCCTTACAGATGGCACACCTGTGTTTGTTTTTAGGTTCTCTGACATCCATGTCGTTCCTAATTCTGGTGGAACGAGGCCTGCGCTTCTATCTTAACCTATTTATATCAAGTATCATCATACCATCTCAACTTTGTTAAGGCCAATATTCTTGGTATGGAATTGATTGAAATTATGGTGCATAAGTTTGATGGGATAAGGAACTTCATCAGTAGGTGGTAGGTTGAGACTGACCCTCAAAGCATTTAGGTCGGGTCTCCCAAGGATAGCATTATATATGGCTGGAATCCTGACCACCAAAAAGTCTAGGAGGGTCGTGGCCTATCTTAGGGTATGGCCGGCTATCATAGGTAGTGTCACGATGCCCTCCATGAGAACAACATCTCCAAAAAATCAATCAAGGGAGTGCTCACCTTCAGAGGCAATCCTTGGACAATCCCATCTGAGAAAAGACATCGTAAAATAGAATATCTATGGAGCTTCTATTATCCACCAGGATTCTCTTTATATCATAATTGAAAATAGCAAGGAAAACAACCACAGGATCATTATGCAGGAATAGAACTCCATTGGTATCATCAATAACAAAGGTAATAGGCTTTTCTCTCATCCTTTGGTGCTTGGGTTAAAGAATTTCCACCTGGGCCACCTTGGCATATGCTCATCACCCAAAGGAGCTTGCCCCCCAATGGCCAGTCCATTAAAAATTATTTTGATATGGATTCTGTTCTCTGTAAAGGTTTTGGATTCTAGTAAGGATTCTTGACCAGCAGCCTTCAAAGCATAGGCCTGACTGATGTAACTACATAGGTAGCCTTGGTAAATCAGTGACTCGATCTCCCTCTTTAGGAAAATATAATCTTCAATATCATGCCCGTAGTCCTGATGAAATTGGCAATATTTTTTGGGATCCTTCTGGACCTTCTTGTTCATTTTTCCTAGCCATCGAATAAAATCCTTACCCTTGATTTCAATTAGGATCTATCTTCGGGGAGCATTCAAGAGAGTGAAGTCCTCTTGTTGGGGTGGCCTAGGGCTTTTGAATCAATGGCAGAACCCTGTCCCACTTCTTTTTCTACTGCTAGGGAAGGGCTAGATAGGAGCGGTCCTCTCAAGGACATTTTCGATCCCCTTTCTCCTTCCTCTTTTCCACCATGCCTTCTTTGGCATTGATATACTTTTTTGCTCGGGCCAAAAGCTCATGAAGGCTCCATAAAAATCTCTTGGAGAGAGAGAAGTAGAAGCTACCTCCACGTAGCCCTCTTTTCAAGGCTGACATGGTAATAGAAGGTTTGAGACCGCGGACCTCTAGCATAGTCACTTTAAAGCAACCCATGTAGTAGTAGAGGGACTTGCCTTTCTCTTGTTGGACTGAGAAGAAGTCAGAGCCTCGCTTGGGTCTCTTGCTACTTTGGAACTAGACCGTAAACCTCTGGCTAAACTCTTTGAAGGAATGGAACAACCCTGGCTAAAGTCGAGTGTACTAGGTCTTGCCACTTCTTTGAAGGTAATTGGGAAGGTTTTGCACATGAGGGCGTCCAATACCCTTTGGAGAAGCATGAGGGACCTGAAACTCTCAAGATGGTCAAATGGTTCAGAGGTGCCATTATAGGCCTCCATAGCAGGGGCCTTGAAGCGATGGGATATAGGTTTCTCCATAATCGTGCAAGAGAACCGGGGGCAAACCATGAATCAGGGCTTGCCACTCGAAGTTAGATTATGTTGATAAAGCTCTCTTAAGTAGCCATCCAACTCTTGGAGCTTACGGGCTAGCTCGTCCTGCTGCTCGGATTGCTAGACGGGGCAAGGGCTTAAAAAAATTTTTAATGAAGAATCCTACATGGAGGAAGAGGAATAAAAATAAAAGAGTTAGATGGGTGCACCTCGCTTGGCTCTCGTGAGGGGGATGACTTTGAGACATGGTAGGTTGAGGTGAGGCTTGGAGGAGAGCTTGCCTCGCTTTCCAGGCTGTTCGCCTCGCCTGAAAAGCATCCAGCTCTAAGCGGGGACGATCCAAATCCTGACATGCATCCTAGGCTCACCGTGCGGCGCAGGCTATTACCTTACTTGGGAGAAGGCGGGTGCAAGGTGGATGGATGGTGGGTGGGCTCCATCTCGAGCCTAGGCAGGGCTTGCTAAAGATTCTTTACGAAGGTCATTAGTGCTTGAACTTGCTGAGAGAGCTGTTGAAATTGCTAGATGGTGATAGTCATAGCAAATAGATGTCTTGCCTCTCCTCCTAGTGGGAGTGGCGAGGAGGTTACCAAGGCTATGGATGCCTCGATAGGGGTAGACATGATAATCCTTTTTTCCTTGGTTATAGTGCAAATCAAGAGTAAAGCAGTACCAGAGGCAAACTCTAACCCTCAATGAAGTTTTTAGGCATGCTGCCCTTTATCTAGTGCTAATCTGTTATGGATCTTCAAGAGATGGTGCTAACTCAGGCTTGGCTTGAACAAGGCTGGAGTAGGAGTGGAAGCTAACGAGGAGCCGGGTTCCTCAAGGATCCTATCATTGGGAATCGATCCTGTAAGATAGAGAAGACTAGAAAGCTCGACACAGCAGGGGTGGGTTCCCGATGTGGACCCTCCGATGTCTGAGTCAATCTCTTGAAGAGGCAAATAGAGAAGGATTGGAGTCTCTTCTAGGCTTGGAGTAAAAGTGGGAGAGGAGCCAAAGAAGAAGTGAAGGAGAGATAAAGAGAGGGATGGAACAAAATAAGAAGAGGATCTCAGTGCATTTGAGTCCCACTTTCTAGGAGACGACACAGATGAGTAGAGTCATGGAGGCCGAGATACTTCAAAAAAAATAGAAAGTGTGCATGAATGGCTCACAAGATCTCACTCAGGTGATGAGCTTATGAAAGACTCAATCCAAGGAGCTCAAAGTTTGTATGAATAGGAGAGCAAGAAGAGGGTTCCTTTATAGTGAAAGGACGTGGCTCTTGAGAAGAGTGGGCTCTCCATTCCATCTCTATCATCTCTCCTAGTTCTTCTCCTTGTGTCCTTACCATGTCGTTGTTTGACTTTGGCTCTTATGATCTTATCTAGAGGGTTTTTAAGAGCCAAATTATAGGCATATATTTGACACCTAAGGACAGGGGATGATGGCCAGTATGTTCCACTACTGTAGGGATGCTTGGAGTGGGAGATCATGTCATGATGGATGAGGTAAGGAGAGGTAGATGGCACAGCACGTCTTTATAGTAAGGCATTTCTCAAGCAGCGAATCATTAGTGACCGTCGCACCGAGAGCACGCACAGATGGGTGGACTAAGCAAGCTAGCAATGGTTGACATGCACATAGGAGCTTGGTGGGCATGCACCTTTGAGTCCATTTGGTGAGGCATTGGAAGGTAACATCATCACTTGAGCTAGCTGACATATGTCTGGAGAGGGTTAAAGCCTGATTGTTATGCTAGACTACCGAATCCTAATGTATCAACTATTATCTCTAACATTGGTCAACTTGATCACTTCTTTGAGGATTCCGTAGTAGTTACTCTAGCTCTTCTCACCAGATATTTTTTATACATATATTGTTGTTCATTATGCTCTTATGATATCCATATCGCTGGGTGTGAAATTTAAAATCATTTATACTACAACCATTATAATATGTCATATATTTTGTTGGCTCGTAATCTGATGGTCTTAGCTTTTTAAATATGTGTTCGTCTCCTTACATGACCTGCATATTATAAGAAGAATATATTGGAAGAAATTAAACTATATGAAATGACAATGGATGCTTACAATTGGTGAAACCAATTTGCAAAGTTCTTTTAGAGGTGTACAGAAATTTCTTGCTCAATTATTCTCGGATTGTCCTATCTTAGCATCCTATGATATTGCTTAAATATGTATAAGATAAGTATACTGTAATAAGTGATTGAAAGTTGGGATTATGATGGATACTTAATATATAGATCAACCTTCTCGTAGTTTAGCAAAAATATATCTTTGCCTATCAAAATTCAGTATCAATTAAAATCCGACAAACCTCATGCCCAAATTCATGAGTGGGATAACCAAATATTGAGATATCCTACTCTAATCCTCACCACTACATCATCATTTCGGTCCACTTGAGTCAGCTTTATCTGTACACTAGGATTAAAGTAATATCGGTTGAAATTTAAAATTTTTCCTATTATATAAGTCTTTATAATAGAACTTTCGACTCTGGCCTTGTTTTTCACTTTTTTTTAGACATTGTGCATGTATCTTTCAAATAGATACGCCCACCTATATTACACTAGTCCCCTACCATAACTTTATATGCCTAATGAATCACGAGATGCTCCATGAAATCAAAGAAGCTAGGAGGGAATATCCTTTCAAACTTGTATATGATCTCTACACTATTAGCCTCAAGATTGAAGATTTGATCGATGAATACCTTAGTAGCATAAATGTCTTTGAAGAAAAGACTAAGTTATATCAAAGAACTTCATAAAGAGTTAGGAAAGAGATCATGCCAAGCCAATGATAGTAACTGTTACATAAAGACATGATAGTCATGGCTCTTTAGTCCATAGAACCTGCAATCTTTGACATTGATATACCAAGCTAGATTACTTATATAACCATCTAGAAATTTAAAATTTTTACACCATTCACATGCATCCTTCAACTGCTCCATTGTTAAGGTATGTGATGCTTTTAACTTCAGAAATTTTCCAAATGACATTTTAACCAGCTTTAATAGAGGATGCTTGCATATATTTTTCATATATGCTCGAGCTTTGGGGTTATGCTTCATCTTGCCCTTGACATCCATAATAATGTAAAAAATATTATTGAATATATTTTTCTTAATGTGCATGACATCAAGGTTATGACGGATCAAATTGGTCGATCAGTCTTGTAATTTTCAGAATATATTGCAATTCATCCAATTATGAATTCTATCAGATCTCTGAAATGTTTGCTTGTCAAATAGTATGCCAAATTAGACTTCATCTAGTTGGGATATTTTCTAAAACACTTCCATATTACTGTGGCATGGGGGTGCACAATCATTCTTTATCTTATTCCTCCTAAAATTGTCTCACTACTTTCGAAAAGGATAATGCCGGGGGAGAATTTGATAATGACAGTCGAACCAGCAGGGTTAAAACCATGCTCAAGTTGAAATGGTTTTATATTCTCCATGCAATATGGACATGATAGCTTCCTATGAGTGCTCCATATTGATAACATCCTATAAATAGAACAATCACTAATGGTTCACATCAATGCAGCTTTCGTTATAAAATTCTACTTCTATGATGCATCAAAAGTATATGTGCCATTGAACAATAAAAATTTTAGCTCATTAATAAGAGATCTTAAATATATATTAATATTTGTACTAGGATGTCATGGTCTAGGAATGACTAATGAAAGAAAGATGTCATATTCTTTCATGCATATCCTAGGTGGCAGATTATATGGAGTAATAAAGACTGGTAAATATGAATAAGGAACTGCTGCATGACTGAACGGTATAAATCTATTCGTAGATAGACCCAGTAAGACATTGCATGACCCCTGAGCAAACAAAGGATGTCAAGCATCAAATTTCTTTCATACCTCGCTATCCAATGGATGACTCATTATATCGGCATGCTTATGAATTCCTTCTCTATGCCATCTCATTTGCTTGGCAGTATTCTTAGGCAAGTAGAGCCTCTGAAGCCCAAGAGTGATGGGAAGGTATCAAAGAACCTTGTATGATATGTCCTTTTGATTCCTACCACTTGTCTCAGCTTAAATTCACTTTCATCACATATATCATATGAGCTCTTCAGTTGGTCCTCCTTATATAAAAACATGCAATCATTATGGTATGTGATATGGCTATTATGCTGACGTGGCGCGCATCTCAGGTCCCGCCGGACGTGGTCAGAACCATCTGGATTTTTTTTGGCGAGCGAGAAAGGAGGGGTCCACCTCGACCGAAGCTGGCGGCCCCTCACTCCCTCGCCAGGTGGCGCCCAGAGATGGGTCCACCTCTGTCGAGTCGAGCCGGGCCCTCCTGCTCCTTCGCCAGTTGGCACCCGGAGACGGGTCCACCTCGGTCAAAGTCGAGCGCCTCTCTACCGCTCCGCCAGGTGTCCGCCCAGGAGGGGTCCAACTCGACCGAAGCTGGCGGCCCCTTGCTCCCCGCCAGGTGGCGCCCGGAGAAGGGCCCACCTCTGCCGAGGTCGAGCCGGGCCCTCCTGCTCCTTTGCCAGTTGGCGTCCGGAGACGGGACCACCTCGGCTGAAGTCGAGCACCTCTCCGTCGCTCCGCCAGGTGTCCGCCCAAGAGGGGTCCACCTCGACCAAAGCTGGCGGCCCCTCACTCCCTCGCCAGGTGGCGCCCGGAGATGGGTCCACCACTGCCGAGGTCGAGCCGGCCCTCCTGCTCCTTCGCCAGTTGGCACCCGGAGATGGGTCCACCTCGACCGAAGTCGAGCACCTCTCTTCCACTCCGCCAAGTGTCCGCCCAAGAGGGGTCCACCTCGGCCGAAGCTGGCGGCCCCTTTGCTCTCTTGCCAGGTGGTGCCCGGACATGGATCCACCTTTGTCGAGGTCGAGCCGGGCCCTCCTGCTCCTTCGCTAGTTGGCGTCCGGAGACGGGTCCACCTCGATCGAACTCGAGCACCTCTCTGCCGCTTCGCCAGGTGTTCGCCCAGGAGGGGTCCACCTCGGCAGAAGCAGGCGGCCCCTCACTCCCTCGCTAGGTGGCACCCGGAGATGGGTCCACCTCTGCCGAGGTCGAGCCGAGCCCTCCTGCTCCTTCGCCAGTTGGCGCCCGGAGATGGGTCCACCTCGGTCGAAGTCGAGCGCCTCTCTACCGCTCTGCTAGGTGTCCGCCCAGGAGGGGTCCATCTCGGCCGAAGCTGGCGGCCCCTTGCTCCCTCGCCAGGTGGCGCTCGGAGATGGGTCCACCTCTGCCGAGGTCGAGCCGGGCCCTCCTGCTCCTTCGCCAGTTGGCGCCCGGAGACGGGACAACCTCGGCCGAAGTCGAGCACCTCTCTGCCGTTCCGTCAGGTGCCCGCCCAGGAGGGGTCCACCTCGGTCAAAGCTGGCGGCCCCTCACTCCCTCGCCAGGTGACGCCCGGAGACGGGTCCACCTCTGCCGATGTCGAGCCGGGCCCTCCTGCTCCTTTGCCAGTTGGTGCCTGGAGATGGGTCCACCTCGGTCGAAGTCGAGCACCTCTCTGCCGCTCCGTCAGGTGTCAGCCCAAGAGGGGTCCACCTCGGCCAAAGCTGGCGGCCCCTTGCTCCCTCGCTAGGTGGCGCCCGGAGATGGGCCCACCTCTACCGAGGTCGAGCGGAGCCCTCCTGCTCCTTCGCCAGTTGGCGCCCGGAGACGGGACCAACTCGACCGAAGTCGAGCACCTCTCTGCCGCTCCGCCAGGCGTCCGCCCGGGAGGGGTCCACCTCGGCCGAAGCTGGCGGCCCCTCACTCCCTCGTCAGGTGGCGCCCGAAAATGGGTTGACCTCTACCGAGGTCGAGCCGGGCCCTCCTGCTCCTTCGCAGTTGGCGCCCGGAGACGGGTCGACCTCGGTCGAAGTCGAGTGCCTCTCTGCCGCTCCGCCAGGTATCCGCCCAGGTGGGGTTCACCTCGGTCGAAGCTGGCGGTCCCTTGCTCCCTCGCCAGGTGGCGCCCGGAGACGGGTCCACCTCTGCCGAGGTCGAGCCGGGCCCTCCTGCTCCTTCGCCAGTTGGCGCCCGGAGACGGGTCCACCTCTGGGACTGGGGTAACGAGGGGGATGGCCCAGCACATCCAGCATTGCCTTGAGACGATCCCGGGTGCCCGGGGCGCTGAGCTCGGCCCCGACGTCAATGACCTCGACCTAAGGGAGAAGGACCCCAGGGGAGGACCCGTAGAACACCTGTTGATGTATCCCCTCGATTCGGACCCCCATAATACTGTGCATGTGGGAGCCCAGCTCCCGGAGGAAGAACGGATCAGCTTGCTGGACTTCCTCCGCTCAAACGCGGATGTGCTCGCTTGGTCCACAGCCGACATGCCAGGCATCCCCTCGGAAGTCATCACCCACAAGTTGAATGTTGACCCGAGGTGTCGCCCAGTCCACCAGAAGAAGAGGAGTTTCGCTGCAGAAAGGCAGAAGGCCATCAATGAAGAAGTGGAGAAGCTCCTCGCCGCCGGCTTTGTGCAGGAAGTACAATATCCCAGTTGGCTGGCGAATGTGGTCAAGGTGAAGAAGAGTAATGGCAAGTGGAGGATCTGTGTGGACTACACCGACCTCAACTGAGCTTGCCCGAAGGACAGTTTCCCTCTTCCGAAGATTGACCAGTTGGTGGACACCACTTCGGGGCATCGCCTCCCCTCTTTCATGGATGCCTTCTCCGGGTACAACCAGATTCGAATGCACCCAGAGGACAAGGAGCACACTGCTTTCGTCATCGACCGCGGAACTTACTGTTACAAGATGATGCCATTCGGCCTCAAGAACGCCGGGACCACGTACTAGCGGCTGGTAAACAAAGTTTTCAAAAACCAGATCGGCCGCAACATGCAGGTGTACGTGGACGATATGCTGGTAATGAGCAAGCCTCTTTCGGACCACGTCGGTGACCTGGCGGAGACCTTCGGCAACCTCCGGCTTCACCATATGAAGTTGAACCCGACGAAGTGCGCCTTCGGCGTGTCCGCCGAGAAGTTCTTTGGGTTCATGGTGACCCAAAGAGGGATAGAAGCTAACCCAGAAAAGGTCCAGGCTATTTTGGACATGGAGCAACCTACATCCAAGAAGCAAGTGCAGCGACTCACCGGCCGGATAGCCGCCCTGAGTCGATTTATCTCAAGGTCTGCCGACCGCTACCGACCCTTCTTTAAAGTGCTGAGGAAGATGAACAACTTCACCTGGACTAAGGAGTGCCAGGAGGCATTTGATGAGCTGAAGAGGATACTTGCATCACCGCCACTGCTCTCCAGGCCCGAAGAAAGAGAGGAGCTCATCTTGTACCTAGCAGTCACCCCAGAGGCTGTCAGTTCGATCATAGTTGACTGATGACCAGGGAATGCAGAGACCGGTGTATTACACAAGCAAACTCCTCCGCGATGCGGAGCTCAGGTATTCCCGGCCTGAAAAACTCATTTTTGCGCTAATAGTGTCCGCCCAGCGTCTCAGACCTTATTTCCAAGTGCACCCCATTGCTGTCCTGACGGATCAGCCGCTGAAAGCGATACTCAGCCGACCTGACATATCTGGGCGATTGGCGAAGTGGGCACTCAAGCTCAGTGAGTTTGACATCACTTATCGACCAAGGTCGGCCATGAAGGTGCAAGTACTCGCTGACTTCTTGGTCGAGTGTGCAGGCTTGGGCAAGGGGACGGAGGAAAGCCCTCTGGACCAGCAGCCGGAACCAGGACCCGAGGAGGACGTTTGGATCCTTCAGGTAGATGGGGCCTCGAACTCCAGCGGGAGCGGAGCTGGTCTCATCCTCGACAACGGCGAGGGGGTCGTCGCCGAATTTGCACTCGGTTCCAGTTCGCCGCAACTAATAATCAGGCGGAGAAGCGCTCCTCGCGGGGCTGAGAGTACCCCGCGAGTTGGGCATGGCCAACCTCAAGGCCTTCACTGATTCATAGCTGGTGGCCGGGTAGATCTCTGGGGAGTACGGCACGCGGGACCCTCAAATGACAAAATACCTGGAGCTCGTGAGAACGAGCGTGACAGGATTTCGACGCTTCAGCATCTCCATATACATCGCGGGGAAAATGCTCGTGTGGACACGCTCTCCCGACTGGCAACCCGGACTCGTTGTTGGGCCGCGCTTATGTCGAGCATCTCAAGACCCTAAGCTACGAGACGCCCGTGGAAGTTCAACAGGTCAGCCAAGAGCCCAACTGGATGGACAAGTACGTCGAGTACATTACTAGCGGCAACTTGCTGGAGGACAGCATAGTGGCTCGTCTTATCAAGAGGAAGGTCGCGCGGTTTGTCTTAATGGATGGACTACTGTATCGGAGGTCCTATTCCTACCCCCTCCTCAAGTGTCTGAGACCTGCGGAGGCCGCACTCGTACTCCAAGAGATCCACGAGGGTGTCTGTGAGAATCACGTGGGGGGCAGAACACTGGCGTACAAGGCCCTCCGCCAAGGTTACTTCGGGGAGACAATGAAGGAAGACGCAGCTGACTTTGTGAAGAGGTGTGACCGATGTCAGCGGCATGCCGTGGTGCAGCATCAGCCCTCCGCTCCACTCTCCCAGCTCTCTGCTCCATCGCCGTTCGCTCAATGGGGGATGGATCTCTTGGGACCTTTTCCCCCGGCATCCGGGCAGTGGGAATTTTTGATCGTGGCCATCGACTACTTCACGAAGTGGGTCGAGGCCAAACCCCTGGCCCGGATCACGGAAGCAAACGTCTCCAAGTTCCTCTGGAAGTCAATCATCTGCCGCTTTGGCCTACCGCACACCATTATCACCGACAACAAACATCAATTCAACTGTCGGGAGTTTAAGGAATTCTGCAGCAACCTCGGCATCCACCATCGCTTCACCTCGGTGGCGCATCCACAGACAAACGGAGAAGCCGAGGTAAAGAATAGGACCATCTTGCAGGGCCTCCGGACAAGACTGGATCATGCCAAGGGCAGGTGGGCGGAAGAGCTCCCGAGCGTCCTGTGGGCATACCACACCACCCCGAGGACGGCCACCGATGAGACCCCGTTCAACCTCGTCTTTGGGGCCGAAGCGGTTATCCCGATAGAACTCAGCCTACCCACCCTGCGCGTGGAGCAGTATGATGAAGTGGAGAATCCCGCCAAGATGCTGCTAAACCTGGACCTCCTTGAAGAGACGAGGGACAAGGCTCGAGTCCGAATGGCGGCCTACAGGCAGCGAGTGGGCAGGTACTACAACTCCAGAGTGCGACCGAAGTCCTTCCACCAGGGAGATCTGGTGCTTCGTCGAGATGAAGCTTCCTAGCCACGGGAGTGCGGGAAGCTCTCCCCGAACTGGGAAGGCCCTTATAGGGTGGTGGAGGTACTCCCTCGCGGGGCCTACTACCTGGAGGAGCTAGGAGGGTCCCGGTTCCCTCGAACCTGGAATGCCTCAAACTTGAGGATGTATTACCAATAGTGTAAGGCTCCTTGAACTTAAGCAATGAAATCCTCTTTCTTCACCAAATGCTTCTTCTCACCTCGTAGGGAGAGAGCCACTTAGCTCTGAGTTCGGCGCACACGAGCATGGCAGAAGACCCGTGAAGGCGACAGGTCCCAGACTTCTGTCTGGAAGGCGGGGCAGAGTCAAGTTCGCCCACGCAGTCTCGGAGAACAGCCCGACAAGCCGCGCAGGGCTCGGATAAAGCCTGTGGCCCCGGGATTCAGTCCGGAGGTCCAGGACTTCGGTCTAGAAGGCAGTGCAGAATCAAATTCGCCCACACAGTCCTGGAGAACAGCCTGGCAAGCCGCGTAGGGCTCAGATAAAGCCTGCGACCCCGGAGTTTAGTCTGGAGGTCCCGGACTTCGATCTGGAAGGCAGGGTAGAATCAAATTCGCCCACGCAATCCTGGAGAACAGCCCGGCAAGCCGTGCAGGGCTCGGATAAAGCCTGCGGTCCCGGGGTTCAGTCCGGAGGTCCCGGACTTCGGTCTGGAAGGTGGGGCAGAATCAAATTCGCCCATGTAGTCTCGGAGAACAACCCGGCAAGCCGCGCAGGGCTCGGATAAAGCCTGCGACCTCGGGTTTAGTCCGGAGGTCCCGAACTTCGGTCTGGAAGGTGGGGCAGAATCTAATTCGCCCACGCAGTCCCGGAGAACGGCCCGGCAAGCCATGCAGGGCTCGGATAAAGCCTGCGATCCCGGGGTTTAGTTTGGAAGTCCCGAACTTCAGTCTGGAGGGTGGGGCAGAACTCAGTCTACCCACGAGCTCGGCGTGGAATGCACTACAGGACTCAGTCCCAGTGCCCGAAACCAGAGTTCAGTCCGGAAGGTAAAAAAAAAAGAAAAGAGAAGAGAAGAAGGAGGAGAGAGTGAAGCAACGGTCTGGTGAAAAAGAAGTTTCATTGCTTTCGGAATGTCAATACACAGGAGGAGTCCCGACAGGCCGGGAGTCCTCAAAAAGAAAAAGAAGATACAAGAAAAAAAAAGGGACGATAGTGCCAGGGAGGCTATTTCGGCGCGGCGGCATCCTCCTCGGGCTGGGGCGCACTTTCTCTGCCTGCACCGTCGACGGGTGGCTGCTCGGGGGGCTGCTCTGGAGTCGCCACCTCATCACCAGCTGCTGCCGGAGCTCCTCCACTGGGCTCCTGCCTTCTGCCACCGAGGACTACCTCGCTGAGATCGAGCTCGGGGTAGAAGGAACTTACCTTCTCCCGGCATACCTGGAACCCCTTCAAGAAGGAGTCCATGGCAGCCTCCCGAACTTCTGCGACGTATTCCTCCGAGGCCCGGAACCTCGGGATAGCCTCCTGCGCCTCCCGCTTCGATGCCTCTAGCAGCCCGTTGACGTAAGAGCTCTTCTCCTTGGCTGCACTCAGCTCCATTAGGACCTCCTCCACCCGGTGCTCCAGCGACCGGGACTGAGCCTTGAGGCGGGTCTTCTCCGCCGCATCCTCCTCGGTGTGGCGCTGGTTCGAGATCCTCTCCTCTGTCAGAGAGGTCTCGAGCTCTTTGATGCGCCCCTCGGTGTGGGCCAGGTTGCCTCGGAGGACCTGGTTGTTCCCTCGCAGCTCGACCCCTTTTTCCATGAGGTCTTTGACGTCGGCTACAAGCTTGCCGAGCTTCTCCTCCTTCTCGGCATCCTTCTTGGCGTAGCCGGTGAGGAAGTTCCTCAGCATCAGCACATCCATCTCGATCTGCATCAGAAGAGAAAGGGGTCGGCATAATCCAACTGGAACTTTAAAAGGAAGAAAGCTCGAAACTCGAGACTTACCGTGAAGAGCTGCGGCAGGATCCCGAGCAGTGTGTCGCTGTACTCCCGGCCACCCCTTAGACGGCGGTCCCGGGATGTGCAGGCGAACTCCATGACCTTCTCCACGAGGCCCTGGTCATGGATCACGGAGCACCGGCTGGTAAGACTCAGCGGCGGGGCAGACATGTCAGCAGCGGCAGAGGCGGCCGTCCCCTCGCTGGGTAGAGCAGCTGTCGGTGGAGCCATCGCCGTCCTGGTGACCGCCGTGTGTGCGGTCGGCACGACGGCTGAAGCAGGCGCTGCCCGAGGAGGGACTGGTCCCCCTCTTCCATGATCATACCGAGGTCGACGACAGGGACATCGGGCGCCCGGGCCGAGGTGGCCTGGATACGGGAGCCGCCGCCACAGGTCTGGTGATGGATGTCGGCGTGGCCTCCCGGCTCGCCTCGATACGAGCTCTCTTCGTCGGTGGTTCAGTCCCCTCGGCGGCATCCCTCTGCACAGCGCCCTCCAGTAGGTTCTCTAGAGAGAACTTCATACCTGAAAGGAAGTAGAGGTCAGTCGGACCAGTTAAAAAGAAAAGAAGAGGAAGGAGGGGGGAATGCGAAGCGGAAGGGAAGCCCGAGCCTCACCCAGCTCCCAGATGGGACTGATCCCCGTCTCGAACAAGTTCTGCTCCGAGAGTAGAACATCGAGGGTCGGGATCGCATCACTCAGCAGCTGCGTGAAGAACTCTTGGTCCACTGGATCGACTTGGAAATTCTGGTTCAGAGACTGATCTGGCTCGCTCCAGGCCCAGTCAACGTCGTTGACCGAGGCGAAAAAGAACCGATTCTTCCAGCCCTTAATAGACGAAGGGAGGTCGAACCTGAGGCACCTAGGTCGAGGTGAAATGTACCACCGGCCATCATCGGTGGAATAATGCTTCAGGGTGAAGAGAGTCCTAAAGAGGGAGAAAAGGGCAACAAACCCGTGGAAGTGACAAAAAACAATGAAGGCAAAGATGACCCGGATGGCGTTTGGAGCCAACTGGGCCGGGACCAAACGGTAGTGGCTGAGAAAAGAAAGGAAAAAAGGTTGAAGGGGAAACCGAAGACCCCCGAGGTGGAAGTCCTCGTAGAAGGCTACTCGCCCGGGGCCGCTTGAGGTCACTCGATCTTCGGGCCACGGGAGGGAAAGACGAGTCGAATCCGGGATACCATAGACCTCCCAGAGCAGAGAAAGGTCATCTTCGGTCATCGTTGAGACGTGACCAGAGGGACCGATGGGAGAAGTGGCCGGAGGGGGAAGAGAAGAAATCGGACGGGCGGAGACTACGGGAGGAGACCTAGGACCCCTAGGGACGCCTATGGTTACACCCCTGGGTTGGAGCTGCCTGCGGATCTTGTCCGGAATCACTTCCCCTTCCAAGGAAGAAGGCGATGGAGTCCTCGGCCGGGAAGGACCGGCCTCGTCCGGGTTAGAAGAGACATGACGGCGACGCGCCATGGGGGAAGAAGGGGTGCAGAAAGGTCGTTAAAGTCGAGAGATGGAAAGGGGAGGAAGACACGGGCACTCACCGAGATACTCTGTGTAAAAGAGATGGCAACCCCGAAAGGTGAAGGAAAGCCCATTGCAACCGCCGGTGGAGCGCGAGAAAGTGGAGGGACTTCGTTTTCGCAAAGTCCCCCTCCTTTTCAAACTCGATCGATAGTGGCCGTACCCCTCATTTCGTTCCGAACCACCAGATGGATGCTACGTGGACGCACGCCCGACATCGATGCTTCGGTTCGATGGAAGCTGCCTCATTTTCGAAACGGTGCATTAATGGCCACCGGAAGCGCGATGCGTGGCAACCTCTCATAGGACCTCGGGCATAACAAGAAACGACGATAAGGATCGTGGCAATTATGGCACGAGATTTTCGCCTTCCCCACGTCACCTCCGCATTAAATCCCCACGTCCCGAGCCACGATGCCTTGGCGAAACGAGGGGATGGGGGGCAACTGATATGGCTATTACGCTGACATGGCGCGCGTTTCAGGTCCCGCCGGACATGGTCAGAACCACGTGAATTTTTTTCGATGAGCGAGAAAGGAGGGGTCCACCTCGGTCGAAGCTGGCGACCCCTCACTCCCTCGCTAGGTGGCGCCCGGAGACGGGTCCATCTCTGCCGAGGTTGAGCTGGGCCCTCCTGCTCCTTCGCTAGTTGGCGCCCGGAGACGGGTCCACCTCGGCCAAAGTCGAGCGCCTCTCTACCGCTCTGCTAGGTGTCCGCCCAGGAGGGGTCCACCTCGGCCGAAGCTGGCGACCCCTTGCTCCCTCGCCAGGTGGCGCCCGGAGACGGGCCCACCTCTGTCGAGTTCGAGCTGGGCCCTCCTGCTCCTTCGCTAGTTGGCATCCGGAGACGGGACCACCTCGGTCGAAGTCGAGCACCTATCTACCGCTCCGCCAGGTGTCCACCCAGGAGGGGTCCACCTTGGCTGAAGCTGGCGGCCCCTCACTCCCTCGCCAGGTGGCACCCGGAGATGGGTCCACCACTGTCGAGGTCGAGCCAGGCCCTCCTGCTCCTTCGCCAGTTAGCGCCCGGAGATGGGTCCACCTCGGCCGAAGTCGAGCACCTCTCTGCCGCTCCGCCAGGTGTCTGCCCAGGAAGGGTCCATCTCGGTCGAAGCTGGCGGCCCCTTTGCTCCCTCGCCAGGTGGCGCCCGGAGACGGATCCACCTCTGCCGAGGTCGAGCTGGGCCTTTCCTGGTCCTTCGCCAGTTGGCACCCGGAGACGGGTCCACCTCGGCCAAAGTCGAGCACCTGTCTGCCGCTCCGCCAGGTGTTCGCCCAGGAGGGGTCCACCTCGGTCAAAGCTGGCGGCCCCTCACTCCCTCACCAGGTGGTGCCTGGAGACGGGTCCACCTCTGCCGAGGTCGAGCCGGGCCCTCCTGCTCCTTCGCCAGTTGGTGCCCAGAGATGGGTCCACCTCGGTCGAAGTCGAGCGCCTCTCTGCCGCTCCGCCAGGTATCCGCCCGGGAGGGGTCCACCTCGGCCGAAGCTGGCGGCCCCTTGCTCCCTCGCCAGGTGGCGCCCGGAGACGGGTTCACTTCTGCCGAGGTCGAGTCGGGCCCTCCTGCTCCTTCGCCAGTTGGCGCTCGGAGACGGGACCACCTTGGCCGAAGTAGAGCACCAATCTGTCGCTCCGCCAGGTGTCCGCCCAGGAGGGATCCACCTCGGCCGAAGCTGGCGGCCCCTCACTCCCTCGCCAGGTGGCGCCCGGAGACGGGTCCACCTCTGCCGAGGTCGAGTCGGACCCTCCTGCTCCTTCGCCATTTGGTGTCCGGAGACGGGTCCACCTCGACCGAAGTCGAGCGCCTCTCTGCCACTCCGCTAGGTATCCGCCCAGGAGGGGTCCACCTTGGCCGAAGCTGGCGGCCCCTTGCTCTCTCGCCAGGTGGCGCCCGGAGATGGGCCCACCTCTGCCGAGGTCGAGCCGGGCCCTCCTGCTCCTTCGCCAGTTGGCGCCCGGAGACAGGACCACCTCGGCCGAAGTCGAGCACCTCTCTGCTGTTCCGCCAGGTGTCCGCCCAGGAGGGGTCCACCTCGGCCAAAGCTAGTGGCCCCTCACTCCCTCGCCAGGTGGAGCCCGGAGACGAGTCCACCTCTGCTGAGGCCGAGCCGGGCCCTCCTGCTCCTTCGCCAGTTGGCGCCCAGAGACGGGACCACCTCGGTCGAAGTCGAGCACCTCTCTACCGCTTCGCCAGGTGTTCGTCCAGGAGGGGTCCACCTCGGCCAAAGCTGGCGGCCCCTCACTCCCTCGCCAAGTGGCACCCGGAGACGGGTCCACCACTGTCGAGGTCGAGCCGGGCCCTCCTACTCCTTCGCTAGTTGGCGCTCGGAGACGGGTCCACCTCGGCCGAAGTCGAGCACCTCTCTGCCGCTCCGTCATGTGTCCGCCCAGGAGGGGTCCACCTTGGCCGAAGCTGGCGGCCCCTTGCTCCCTCCCCAGGTGATGCCCGAAGACGGATCCACCTCTGCCGAGGTCGAGTCGGGCCCTCCTGCTCTTTTGCCAGTTGGCACCCGGAAACGGGTCCACCTCGGTCGAAGTCGAGCACCTCTCTGCCACTCCGCTAGGTGTCCGCCCAGGAGGGGTCCACCTTGGCCAAAGCTGGCGGCCCCTTGTTCCCTTGCCATGTGGCACCCGGAGACGGGCCCACCTCTGTCGAGGTCGGGCTGGGCCCCCCTGCTCCTTCGCCAGTTGGCGCCCGGAGATGGGTCCACCTCGGTCGAAGTCGAGCACCTCTCTGCCGCTCCGCCAGGTGTCCACCCAGGCGGGGCTCGCCTCGGCCGGGGCCGGCCCTGCTTAGAGAAGCCTCCGACAAGTGGGGACGCGGGTTTCAAAATTGCCACTCGGGTAGCGCGCGCCGCGCCTCGTAAGGGGAGCTGGTATGGTCTGCAGTGACGCGCGAAACCTCGTTTACATCTGCCAGACGGGCCCCGCAACCGAGAAGCAGAATCCTAACAGGCAGGAGTCCACAACGGCCGGACACACATCGTCAATGCCTGGGAAGGAGAGCGCCCGCGCTCGGCCCAAGGCCTCGCCAGTATCTCCCCCCCCCCCCCCCCCCCCCTTTTTCTCGCTAGGCACGGCAAGCAAGGCGATGGGGCCACCGGGTTCCAAACCCGAAGGGGAAAGGAAAAGGGGGGGGGAGAAAGGCGAGAAGCGAGAGGGAGCCTCCCGAGGGGAGAAGAGGGAGCTGGAGGCAACATGATGGCATAAAAGGGATGGGAAGAGCGGGCAGCGAGGTAGGTGAAAAAAGAGTGGAGAACAAGAAGGCACCGAGAGAAGGATCCGGGGGATCCGAGAGGGGTCCTTAGGCGCGAGCTCGGTGAACTCAGCAGAAGGAGCTGTGCCTCAATTCCACTCTTTCCGACATCTCTTTTGTTAATATCTCCTCTAAGTCTGGGGGTCCTTCGGGAACCCGCCTTAGGGGATCTGTTCTGTTGCCCAGATATGGTACCCAAGAGGGGGGGGTGAATTGGGTATTTAAAATCTTAAAGCAATATATGTGCTATCAAGTTTTAAGGTGAAGAGTGATAGTGCTTTAAGAATTGTGCAACGGAAGCAATGAAATAAAGTGGCAATTAAAGAGCTAAAGAAGTTAAAGAGAAAGGCAATGCAAGCACACAAGAAATATAGTGGTTCGGTGCACCTAGCACCTACATCCACTCCCCAAGCTCCACTTGGGAATTTCACTATAATCTTTAGATTACAGCCGACTTATTTTACCAGGCTCACAAGTCAAAACCTTACTCACTTGTTTTGGCTTCGGGCTAACAAGCAACCCTAGTTGGTTTTATCAATTGGATCACCAACAAACCTTACTCACTTGTTTTGGCTTCGGGCTAACAAGCAACCCTAGTTGGTTTTATCAATTGGCTCACCAACAAACCTCACTCTAGTTTCAAATTCCCTTGAAACTAGCTAAAGATAAAAGAGTATGAATACAATGAATTAAAACTAAACAAACTCCTTTTGAGCAATAATAAATTCGTTGAAGCTCTTGATGGAGACTCTTCAAGCCTTTTCCCTTGGAATCTTTGGACCTCACTAAATGCCAAACACTTGAATGTTGGATTCCTCAAAGATGGAAGACTTTTTGGCTAGGGAATCTCTTGGTTTTCTCACTCTTTTTGCTTGGAAGTGATTGAAGGCTTTGTACTTTGAATCAACACTTTTTCACTTTGTCTCCTTGTCTTTTTTGAAGTTTGGTGGAGGTTAAATACCTCATTCATGCTGAAACAACTCCACAAGACCGTTAGATTCAAAAATATGGACCGTTTATGGCCGTTGGAAATCAAATCAGAAGTTCAGAAAAACTAGCCGTTATGCCATGAGTCGACCTCATGAGTCGACCTCTGGATCAAGTGTCGACCTCATGAGTCGACCTCCAGTAAAGTTTAGGCAAAAGTTCAGAATACCATAGTTCTGCCCATTTGAATTCTCAGGCTATGAGTCGACCTCTGGTGTCGACCTCTGGACAGGTGTTGACCTCTGGTGGTCGACCTCTGAAGCGTGCCACTGAGACTTTGCCGTGCCGGCCATGCTGAACTTTTCTTTTTCTTCATGAGTCGACCTCTGGTGGTCGACCTTTGACAAGGTGTCGACCTCTGGGGGTCGACCTCTGATCTGAATCTTTCTGAAACTCTTGAGATTTGCATGCCATGCTTGAGTTTTTTTAAGCCTTTATTTCTTTTGTCAAATATTTCTTAACAATAAGGTCCATTATGAGAATTTTGATCTTGTCCAAGGTAGAAGAGCTCATTTCCAAATCAGGTAAACTTAGTTTCATCATTGTCCTTATGATACTCTTTTTGAATAACCTAAGTCCTGAAACTTTATCTTGAGATTAAACATTAGTCCAAACATATACTCAACCTTTTGTTAATCATCAAAACTAAGGAGTCAAAGCCAACATGTTCCATTTCGCCGCTCTCTAACTTGACCGTTGGAGCTCCCTCGCCGGAACCCCCGGCCAGGGTCTCTGACTCTGTTTTGCAGGACTGGAAGCTCGGAGATCTCGAGGTGAGACGGTCTGAGACCGGTGCCAGCTTTGGAGCTACAGGTCGCCACGGTGAGATCGTCAACAGTATGCATCTATCTTTTTGTATCCCATGCCTAACCATTTTATAATTTTCTTTAAAGCATAGAAGCTTCCAACAAGTTTCTCAACCTTCAATAGTATTTTCTTTATTATTGCTACTATTCTGTTATAATAATTGATCATCATATTAAACTCGGCCTTCTAGTTCAATAACTTTGATACAGTTGATAATACAATATGTATTTCACATCCTGGTCATAGTGGTTTATTAACATCTTTTAGTATACGATATAAATTGTTGCTGCCAGCTTCTGGATTATCCTCCAAGTTTCATTTAAATTCAGGACTAGCCACATCCTTAACCTTGTCTACTATTCTATTTGTGTTCCTATCCTACGCACCTCATATTTTTGCTACTATCTTCCACATCTTTTCATGTAGGTACCAATGCTTGTAGTTTGCTATAAATATCTCTTATATAAATGGACAATGATTGTATCCCTATCAAACATGTCTCTATTGTTACATTTTTTACAAGAAAAATGAGTTCATCCTTGATATAAGAGTGTTACATTCTCAAAAATATAATAAAAAAAGTACTCTACACCCTTTCTATATTTAGCAGAAATCATCCCGTTGACTACTCAATGGTCCATTCAATTAAGGTCCATGGCACACTATCTATTGATCTGAATATATAAATACAAGACAATTGCTAATTAACTATTTTATCATTTTAAATGACTTACATAATAAATGCATCATATTATCAACTAATAGGTATAAAAGATTATATCCCATTCAAGAAATGTATTAATTTTATAGGTCAATTACAGTAATCAAACGATACATATTAGGGAGTTGAAAGAAATTTTGATAGTATTTCTCCTTAGTTCTTCCTGCATGGCTAAAAATATATGAGGATAACTAAGGAAAAATAATGTACAAAATTTCTCTCGAACCCTCAATAATACTGTACAAAATTAATTACATTTTTTAAACTATCCATACTAGATAATTAATTGACCAATATATATAATTCTCCTATCCATATAAAAATATATAAATGTATGGATGCCGTATAATTTGTATATTAATCAGAAGACGGATCTATGGTTCTATGCAGTATAATTTTTTTAAAAAATTAGTACTTAATTAATTAGCTAAATTAATACCTAATTATTAGATGCCATAGAATATATACTCAGTCCTGGCACAAGGGCTGGTTGCCTTGGACATCGGTTAGGATCCAAGGCTTAAGCAAATGGGGCATGCCCCGGTCCCTATGTTTGCAATGCTATTTGGTACCTTCCCTCGGTCTGAGTGCATAGTGCGTGTGAGGGCTAGTTGCCCTGGATGTTGCTAGGACTTGAGGCTCGAGCGAGCTAGGCATGTCCTGGCCCCCATGTTTGTAGTGTTGCCCATTACCTTCTCTCGGCCCGAGCACGCAGAGTACACAACCTACACTTTTGCTTGCGCTTTGCATGCCGAGACTTAAGTCCCGTGCACGCAGGCATGCATCTATACACACCTAATTAATTAATTAATTAATTAATTTAATATCTAATTACTTATTTAAATAAATAAATAATTAAACTTAATTAAGATTTTTTAAATAAAAAATGACTTTTGGTGATGGCTTTATTGCTATCACCGTCACCATCACTAAAATTTATAAAACTTACAATAGACGAGCCCCATGGATAGCAGAACCAACGTGCATAGACTGAGCCATGGGAATGGATAGTGGTGTAAGGAGGGCCGGGCGGGGACAGGAGGGTAGTGCAGGGACGTGACACTGGCTTGGGGATGTGGCCACATGGATGGGGGCATGGCGACAGGGCCATGGGGATGGGGGTGCAGGGCTAGGGCCATGGGGATGGTGGTGCAAGAATGCGGGGTCATGGTTTCGATGGCCAATGGGGGTAGCACCTTGGCAGGTAGAGAGAAAGGGGAGCAGTGGCGCGGGGAGGGTGAACTGCCATAACGAGGCCTGATTTGGTCATGGGGAGCATGGGGCACCGGAAGTGGGGAACTAATAAGGAGCAGCATGGCAGAGGGGGAGAACAATGCAGGGATGGGGGTGCTAAAAGGAGGGAATCAGCAGTGGGGAGCAAATCTTTACGATGGGGATGGGGAGAAATCTTTTTTTGCCATCAAGTGCTCGAGGGGGGTTTTGGAGACCACTATTAGCAATGACAAAGATTGCCATCCCTAAAATTGGTCAATAAAACCTTGGTTTCAAGGTTATTATTAGTAATGGCTAACTATTATCACTAAGAATAACCTTTTTGTTGCTAATAATTTTTTAAAACAAAAAAATATATATCTTTAAAATTTAAAGAGTCTTAGTGATGGCTTTTTCCATCATTAATAGTCAAAATGCCATCGTTAATAAAAGTATTTTTAAAATTTAAAGAGTAGTAGCAATATCTTTTGCTATCGTTAATAGTTAAAATGCCATCATTAATACTATTAGTGATAGTAATTTATCTTGTCATTTTTTGCTACTAAAAATGGTTATTAGCATCACTAATTACCATTGTTAATAAGTCTTTTCTTGTAGTATCACTAATCTCCTCGGTATTGCTGAGAAGGTTGAGGAGAAGACCGAGATATTGATCTAGCTTTTATCACTTTCCTCTTCTTTTAGATCTTTGTTAACTACTTTTCTTGTGAAAAAGAGCACCATTAAGATGGATAAGATTACTTCTACACTTCTCCAGAATAAAATTCTTAGATGAGAGAATCGAGCTTCGAGTTTAGACAGTAATTAAGCTTTGATGATGACTGGAGGTGGAGATGGCAAAGAACGAAGCGGCAAGGGATGCAAGGTGAGTGGTCCAGGTCCAAGTCAAAGGACTTGAGTCAGATCAGATGCTACTGATATGATGAGTCGAGGCATCGAGTTAAAGATTGCCTACAACTCAAACATCAGACAAATGTTACTATGATGGTAGTCCATAATAGTGATACTAAAGAATATGATGAGATACTTATGATATTTGATGAGGTATCTATTTTTTTCTCTTAATAAATTTTAGATCTAGCTTACTCATATCATGTTTATTGCAAAGAGAAGCTGTTTGACTCTCTAAAGAGTAGTGATGGCACTATTCATTTATCGAATGATCAAAATGTGCGATCAAGGGCATTGGAACAGTCACATTGCAGATACATAATGAATCAATAAAAAAATTTGGTGAGATCTGATATATCAGTTTTAGAAGAAATTTGATTTTATTGAGCAGACGATTGAAGCAGCTACAGATAAGAAGCTGATCATTAAATCCTAAATAGTATGAATAGTAGTAGGGTTGTTTTAAAAGAAAAGAAGTATGAAAGGCACTATCTCTTAATAAGGAGCTTAATGTGAGGTAAAGTTCTAGATGCGAGTTGGAGCTCAGTGCAACGTAAAACTTTAGATACAGGTAGATTGAATACGAGACAAGAGACTCGGAAGATGACATGCAAAGTGACGTTTTTATTGCCGCATGAGGCTATCCCGAGCAGGTCTCAAGTTAGGCATATTATAACATATGATGGAGATGGAATTAAGCAATCTGACTCGATTCCTATGTTTGTTTATCCATGGATTATCAGGCGTTTATTTCAGGACATGAAGATGAGATCATTTACAAGCTCTCAAAAATTATGTGAAGGTCGAATATTGAATCAAGATAGAAATTGTTGAGTTGCATCTTTGTTCGGCCCACCCATGCATGCACCGTAGGAGCATACGGAATATAGTCCATGTACACATGATACGGTCCATGCATGCATGATGTGGTCCATATGCCTATTTAAATTATATTTGTGTGTTTTTTTTTTATCTTTTCTTGAAAGATTTCTAACATGATGTGATTGTTATGTGATACCAGTTTGTTGATAGAGGTAGGTGGTAGGAATAATTTGGAACAGTTTAGAAATTCGAAGAATATATATATATATTTGATAGAAGAAAGGGAGGGGGAGGAAAATCTCGCTGTAGCTGTTCTCACTGGGCTCCCAATCTATTTAGGTAATGTTCGATTCGGACCGTAATTTATCCGTATACCTTTCCTATTCGAAGGTGAGTACGTCAGCCCGGTACCACTAAAGCACCAGAGTGGAGCGCTCTTCTCATGCTCAATCACGTACTCCAGAAAAATTTTTTAAATTTAATCGAATAATTCATAAGCTCAAATCTCGAATCCATGAACGGGAGATGAAGAGTAAAATATTCATCAACTGCATTGTCATCTCAGTGATAAAAGAATATTTTTTAAAAAAAAAATTCATAGTGTGCTTGCGATTGACGGTACGCGGAGGAAGTGTCCCAATATTTTTCCTTGATCATGTACATTCTGCTCACCAACCGGGCGAGCCAGCCGTGGGAGCTAAACCAACCTATTCTCCTTCTCACAAGTGCCCTAAGCAAGCAGCAGACGACAGTCAATCTAACCCAGCGTCGTGCACGGTGCTCCCGGTTGAAAAGAGCAAGGGGCAAAGAAATCGAGACGGTGCTGCTTCCTTACGTGGTTGACGAATGGCCGCCCCGGGCGTCGCATATCCACGAGCCTGGTCGCCCACGGTACAAGCTCAAAAACAGCCCGTCGAGACTCTTAAGCCGAAGAATTTCACGTATCGGATGGATGGGAATCCTCCAGTACTCTTCCTCCTTCCTTCCTCGAGCTCCACCGATCCACTTCTTCATGTTTCTGCTCGTTCTTGTTTCCAGGATTCCGAAGGAATGGAGGTCCCGCATCAGGGGGGCCACATAGCGCGGCTGGAGTTCGAGCGGCGCCTCGAGAAGGACGCCGACGCCCGGGAGGAACTGGCCGCCTGGCGCTTCGCGAGGTCTCTTTCACCCATTTCCTCGTCTATCATCCCTGCACACAATCTTTCCCCTTTCCTTGACCTTTGCTAATCTACATCTTTCCAAAGGCGCGGCTGGTGCCGGAGACGAACGAGAGACTGGTGGAGTATTTTCTGGACACCGAAGCTCGGGAGCTTGGGTTCGAGATCGCGAGGTTGATGCCTTGGTAAGCTGCTTTAGGAATCATTCTTTCTATCACTTTTCTAGGCGTAAGGGTAATGCAATGAATTGATGCACACTGGTACTGTTAGTAAGATTGAAATGAAGGGGAAAAAAGGAATTTATGCGGCGGGTATTGTTATGTTAATAATTTTTGCGAGATTGCTCTGATTAAACTTATGATTGGCCAAAAAGCTAGTAGCTCTCTTATATATAGGACTGAGAAACAAAAAAATTTGTCATGGTAATATTGTTTCATGCTTGGTCATATACAGGTGAATAAGATAATACTAACCAGGTAAGCTATCTAAAATCTATGGATCATCATTAATTGTTTACTTATTTCGATTGAATGTTATGCGATTTTGTTTGAATTCAGTATCTGCACAAATCTCCTGATTTCCTTTTTGCATGATGGTTTCATTTAACTGTTATGAGATATCTTGTTAAAGTTCCGTGTTGTATGGTTCAAAAGGTTGGGCAACAAAGAAGGGATCAAAAAAGAATGTTGAGATGGGAAAATGAAAAAACTAAAAGGGATGGAGTGGAACAAGTATATCAGAGGAATTCTAGGTAGGAGTTAACAAAGCAATGGAGAAGTGACTGAGATGGTGTAGGCTTGTATCATGAAAATTTGTAGAGGTAGCTGTAAGGAAATATACTCAAAGCTTTGTCAAAGGATGTAGGAAGAGGATGGTAAGGCTTAAGGAAATGTCAGTGAAAGTTGTGATTGAATGACTCGGAAAAGCTCGTATAAGATCACGCTTGACAGGATGGTTGGTGAATGAGAGCTCCTAAAGTCTGCTGAAGATAGCTGGGACAAGGTTTGATTGTTATGGTTATGGTGGTGTCTCAAATATTCTACATTTCTAATTTGTCCAGAACTTCGGTAAACTATAACCAAATAGAGAACAATTATATTATAATATAGTGTTTGCAGTTAATTATATAGAAAGAACTGAGAAACTGAATGGTTGGTATGCACTGATGAACGACACTATTAGCAAATTGTTGAAAAGAGAGAGCTTGAGAACCTGGCCCTTGCAGAGTCCTATTTCTTTTGTTATTTTAGCAGGGTAACAAAACTCTGTGGTTCCCTCTCAAGTTTCTGCATGGATGTAATTCAAGAAAGCAGAGATGTTAAGACTTCTAGTAGCAGCATATTCAATTTTAAAAACAATAGGTACATATATTAATTCTGACCTCTCTAATTTCTATTATTTTTAAATGTTGTAGATCTTTAAGTAGATCAATGTGGTTCTGATGTATTAATGTGTCCACATATCGTATACCTTTTGGCCTACCAATATGTCAGTTCCATGTGCCTGGGCTATATAATTGACTTGAAACCTTTGCAGTTAGCCATACACTGGCCACTTGTGATAGGCAATTGGCTCAACTGAACCCCCATATATTGTTGCAGTTTTATAATAAATATATGAAAAGGGGGCTCGGAAGTGCTTCTATCTCTGTTCCTCTCATTCTCCCTTTCTTGTTCTCATTTTCCTACTGCTTTTCTTCTTTCATTCCAAAACTTTAGAATTATGTGCTTGAAGTAACCCAAGACTTCATCTTGGCAGTAAATCAATGTTTTTACCCTTGCTTCATATGATTAAGGTACCATGTAGGTGCTATATGTATAAATTCTGTATATATATATATATGCATATCTAGACTTATACAACTATGGTTAATATACTAGCTAGAGATACTATATATGCCATAAGTCTACATCTATCAACAAACTCCCTTAAGTTAGATCTGCACCGAGAGCTTACCATGAGGATGATTGGAACCGCATGTAGACATGGTTCCGTTTGTGGGAGAGGAAAGATGCTAGGAAGATAGTGTAGCAGCCAACGTGATGTCCAGAACATTCCTTGGTGCAAAGTCTAAGAGGAGTTAAGGTGATGCCCAAGGACAAATGGTCATCAAGGAGAGATCACAAACACACTATGATGTAATGTAGCTGACAAGGGATATGATGGCAATGCAATTCATTAACAAAGCATGGAGTGAGCTAAAATTTAATTGCTTGAAGGCAAGATGACATTGTATTAGTGACTAGAGAAGTTTTACTTGGAAACTACTAGGCTTTGAAACTTCAAATTGCAATGCTAATATTTAAAATAATAGCCCCAATGAAAGCTGTAAGTTCAGGAGGCTGTTGGTGTATATTATCAGCTCAACATCGATAACAAAAAAGCCAGTTGTGAGTTGGGATGATTGGCAACGATGCATTTTGAAATGGCTAGAATTGGTGGGCTGCTTGGATCTTATATGCATAATCTAGTCGCTAGAGTGTAGCTGTCTCAAATCTCAATTTTGTTGGGGGGGGGGGGGGGGGGGGGGGGGGGGGGGGGGGTGGGGAGAGAGAGGTAATGGTTGTTGACATGTAGGAGTAGTGCATCAGTTAACACATTTTATCTTCACATCATCTTTATAGTCCCTAAAGAAAACCAACCTTGGTTTTTTCATAACAGATTAATAGGTGAGTTCTGCCCCTCCATAATGTCAACAACAGTGTTGAATAGCTAACTTACTTTCATAGGTTACATTTTGGTATGGTAGGAGAAATAAGTCACAATGAATGAAATAAATATATAGAGTCAATTTCCAAGAAACGTGAGGAAGTTAATTCCCGGATTGATTTTTGGATCCCAAGTAAAAGGTGCTATAAGTTCATATTTTGTGAAGGAATACTGAAGAAAATTGAGGTCATACGTAATCATATAAGGGTATTTGAAGGGTCTTATGTATCTTTATACATTCTTGTACTCCATTTTGGTATGATCAAGATATGAAAAAAATATTAGCAAGTGTTATCTTTTGTCACTTATTATTTCCATTTCAGATATAAAATAGAGTGACCTACAATTCTATTTCACTTCCTCTATTATCAACATGGTGATATCAGAGCCATAGAAGAGCTTGGCAATGGCAAATGGAAGTTTTTCGATCCCTTGTCTCATCAACAACCTTGAGAATTGGAGTAGCCAAATGAAAGCATTGCTTGGCTCACAAGACATTTAGGTTACGTTTGGTGGATTGCCAGGCAATCCTGAAAGGTAACGTGGATTACCAGTAACGTGGATTACTGGCAATGTAGACTACAAATAATGTAGATTGTTGTGTTTAGTATATACTGGTAATGTTGCAAGATGTAAAATCAAAATTTCAAAATACATCTAACTTAAATTTATATTTTATTTATAAAAATATAATTTTTAAATATTTTATATTATAAAATATTAAATATTAAATATTTTTTATTTTTATATTTTTATATTAAAATTTTAAAAAATAAAATTATTTTTTATACTAAATAAATATTAAAAAATTGAATATTAAATATATAATATATATAATATATTATTTAAACATATTAAATAATATTATATATATTATATTCTTAAATTTAATATAATATATTTATATTATATATAAATATATAATGTAAAATATAAATTATATTATAAGTAAATAAATATAAAATATTTAATATAAATATACTATGTTGTATTAAATATATTATGTTGTATTAAATATATTTATTATATTAAATATAATATAATATATTTTATATTATAAAATATAAAATATAATTATATTATGTTATACTATATTAATATTATAATATTATATATTATATTATATAATTTATATTTATAATATAATATAGTATAATAAATTTTATAAAAATAAAGTAAAATAATATAATATATTATATTATAAAATTTATAATTAATGTTAAATTATATTTTTATAGTAATATAATATTGTATAATATAATATAATATTATTATATTATTCTATATTATATTAATATATTTTATTTTAATTTATTTTATAATATTATAATATATATATTATATATTGTTATAATATTAAAATAATATAATGTAATATAAATTATAGTATAACTTTTTAATATAATATAGTTTATTTATATTAAATATATTTACATATATTTATATATAATTGTTACAGTAGTAAACAAGATTCATTCGGTCTTGACATGCATCCTCCTTGGAGGCTGGCGCGGCCACGCACTTCTCCACCTCGACCCTAGTTCGGCCACATATTTCGCCACCTCGATCCTGCCTCAGCCATGTACTTTTCCACCTCGGCCAGGTCCTTCTACACCTCGACCTCACTTCGGCTATGAGAAGTCCAACTTCGGCCATTCAGTTCAGCTCGGCACCTCAGACCGCGCCGATCCAGCTCTTTCGTCCAAGGCATGCGCCCAGTTCATTTCAGCTCGGCAAGCCCGTGGCACGCCCACGTCAGCTCCAGCTCGGCACGCCCACGGCACGCGCCCAGCTCTAGCTTGGCACGTCCGCAACGGAAGGCTTCCGCCCGTGCCAGGGTCTCCCCCGTGCCCGGTCCGCCTCAGCCCCCCTGCGACGGTCCGCTCCCGGGTCGGCGTCTTCCCTGGTGCGGAAGCTCACCTCGGCCAGCCCGGCTCCGCACGTGTCCGGCGACGCCCAGTCCAGCCCAGCCACCGGAGAGCAAAGCTTGCTGGGACGAAGCTTTCCGGCCCTTACTGCCCTCAGCTGCTGCCACCGGGTCGAGGCTCTCCGGATCCGTCCACGCGTCGGCACCCCTGGAGCAGCTTTCTCGAGCCGGTTCAGCAGCCCGGCGTCCCGTGCCGGTTCAGCTCCGCTCGCACGGAGCCCCGTTCCGAAGCAGAGCTCTCCGGTCCGGCACGCTTGCAGCATATCGACCCCAGTCCGGCTCACACCCCCGGCACGCTGAGCTCCCGACCGCGGCACGCCTGCGGTACATCCGTGTCCTCCGCGCCATGCTCTCGTTCGCGCCTTCCGCCCAGCTTCGGTCTGGCTTAGTCCAGCTTGATCGCGCCACCGGTGCTCCTCCGCTCGCGCAACGACCACGCCCGGTCCGGCTTGCCTCCACCCGCGTGGGGTCCGGCGCAGTCTCCTCCGGCTCCGCCCAAAGCTCTGCACCCCAGGTTTCGGCTCCGCCCACCTGGGCCCGGCTCTGGCTTCGTTGACTTCGGCTCCGCCCTGCGTCCGCCCGCGCCCGGATCGGCTTCGGCTCCGTCGACTTCGGCCCTACCTAGTCCGGCAACGCCTAGCATGGTGTTCTCCCCCGTGAAAAGCGCTTCTCCGCCCACGGTCTGGCTCCTCCCGTTTCTGGGCAACCCCGCAGTCCGGCGAGCCACACCCATCAGGCTCTGTTGCGCTTCGACGGACGGCCCGCCTCGATCTCCACACGCACTGGGAGCGACACGGCTCCATCCCAGTCTGGCGTGGATTCTCGCCCTGGCTCGCACGTCGCCCAGCAGAAGTGGAGCAACACCTCAGCTCGCCTGGTGCACAACCACCGTCAACGTGGGCCCCGCTACGATCCAGCTCCTCCCGGCGTCCGCTGCGGGCAACCCAGTGCTACGCTCTAGCAGGTTCCGTGCACAGAGAGATGCCGTACCTCGATTTGCGGGGCCTCTACTCGGCCCACGCATGCAGGGACTTTACATACATCGCGCCTCGCACCTCGAACCGTGTGCATGAAGGACCTTCACTTGTCTCTCTTGATCTGTATATCATCATTTCCATCCCAGGTACGCTTCTCAATGAACAGGTACAGAAAAAGCTTGGATGGTAGCCCGACACGTCAAATCACCGTCCCTAATACGCCTCCTACAAGGAGGGCTATATTAGAGCCTCCAGGTGACAGTTTATACCAATCAGGAAAGAGTGCCCAATCCAAGGCACTGTGCTCCTTCACCAACCTCCTGAACCACCTGGAAGGAGAAGGTTGACCATCCTATCTAAGCCTCCCAGGCCTATATCAAGAAGAACGTGCCCCTCTAAACACCAAGAGCTGCTCGTCTACATAAGAGCAGCAGGAAGAGGTGAGAAGGGGTAAGAGACAACACACTCTCTTCATTCTTACATTATCATCCATTTTTTATCACCCTCTGGCAGCAGAGAGTCTCCTAAGCTCTCCGTCTCAGAGGTCTCTTATTTCCTTCGATCGTCACACTGACTTGATCGTCGGAGTGTCTTTGCCGGAATCCTCAGCACAGGTCTTCCCTGTTTTGCAGGTATCGCCCAATGGAGGGACAATATGGAAGAATACTCCTCACCGGAGAGGCCCACAGGAGGACCACCACAGTACCAAGCCCCTTTCATCCCGACTACGACTATGTTTCCCTTGATCGTCTCCGACCGACGAGCCCGGTGATGCTGGCGGAGAGTCCACTCACCTAGGCCACATAAGAGCTACTGGCCACGGCGATCTAGGCGCCAACAGATTGGTGCACTAGGTAGGGGGGCAGATCCACGCTCTTCAACAAGGTGGGACGATGGTTTTTACCTTTGTCCTTGGTCCCTGGGGGGTAGACCGGGGGCACGGGGATGGGGGCACGAGAACTTCTCCTTCTCTCTCGAGGCTCCAAGGAGCTGTCTCGACCAAAAAAACCTTGAGCTGTGAAGGTGCATCGCCACCCTTGACGGGGCAACAGGCATCAGGCCAAGGATGGAGCCACCTCCCGGTGGTGCCACCATCCAAGAGCCCCACTAAAAAAAAAAAAGAAAAAAAAGAAAGAAAGAAAGAAAGAAAGAAGAAAAGAGAAAAAGAAGAGACGGAGGAAAGATCTGGCTATCGTGAAGAAGAAAGAAGCCCATGCAACGGAGCTTACTCCTATGCAACGGGGCTTGCTCCCATCCAACGGAGCTTCCCCCCATCCAACGGAGTATGCTCCCATGCAACATAGCTTACTCCCATGCAACGGGAGTCTCTTCTCCTCCCAAGCAATACATCCATTTTTCTCATGTAACGGAGTATGCTCCCATGCAACGGAGCTTATTCCCATGCAACGAGCTCTTTCCCAAAGCCTCGTTCTCCCATGCGATGGAAGTTTCCTCCCATGCAACGGAAGCTTCTTTCCATGCAACAGGTTTTCTCCTCCCATGTAACAGAAGCTTCTTCCTCCCATGTGGTGGAGTACCATGCTCCCATGCCTGGGAATCCTTTTTCAAGTTTGCAACCTTAGCACAAAAGTCTCTCTTCAGGCATGCAATTTCTACATGCACTTTCTCAGTAACTCTAATCTCTTGCTCATGAGCTTCAATCATGTGCTTACACATTGATGCAAGCCATTCTGTAGCCTTTTTGAGCATTTTGTTCGAGCATATGACTTCTTAATCATGCTGCCGACATCGCTCTTTGCCTGTTGAAATGTCCACTCCGCTTTCGATATCCGTTCTTCAGCCTTGTAGCCCAGCATTTCAGTGGAAGCAACCTTGTCTTCAACCACCACCATCTTCCTTTTCGCAGCCTTGGTTGACTCCGTAAAGTAGTTGAGATGTTGCCCTAATTGCATAAGGGCACCAGGAAAGATACTTAAAAAAAATGCACCACATACTTGAATGATCGATTTGAAATCCCTGCACCTGTAAAACTTAGCGTCAGCCTCTCGCATCTTCAAAGTATCAACAGGCAAGAAAAGAGACTGTACCAAATTCTCGGCTGACCTGGGACCCTTGGCAAAACTTGAAGAGGGCAGCTCCGAAGCTCACATCTAATTCTAGTTACTTTGGGCCCAATCTTGCGAGTTGATTGAGCACCAACTTGGGTAGGATGCCCAATCTCTGAAGCTTCTTTGGGGCCTTTCGAAGCTCTCTTAATTCAATCGGATCCATTTGAACATGAACTCTAGTATCGGCAACTCACCGGAAACCTATCAGAAATCGCCTGGCTTGCCGAAAATGATCTTTAAAGGTGCAAAGTCTCTCCCCATGTGGCCAAAATGGTGGTAAAAAAGGTGGCTCTAGCCTCTTTTTAATGGCAAGAGCCCTCATAAATTATTCCTCACCCCGAGAAATTCTATTAATGCACCACATGGTGACCTTTCATTTATTGGTCCATCATAACTCTGGGTCAATGCTGGAATCCCTCGGATGTACTTTCAAGTCTACTCCTCAGACTGAGACCTGCGCTTGAATTAAGGAGTGGCTGGTATTTGATATGGGGGCTAACCTCCCATCCTTGGTATCCTAAATCTCTAGTGTCCAAGGTTCATCTCCGGTGCCCGAGATCGATTGTTCTCTAGGCAGGATAGAGCCATGCCACCGGGGTTCCTCGGTCTGATTGACCTTCAGTCCTAGTAATGGTTCCCCTTTCCTCTGGCAACCAAGACCATCCATCAGATAGGGCAAGGTTAAGTCTTGATACCATTGGCCTAGTTGACCTTCGACCTCGGTGAGGGTTCACCTCGCCTTCAATAGTTAAGCTTCGGTGACCCTTAGGTGGGCTAGAGTAGTGCCCTGGGACCCTCAGCTTCAGTAAGGGTCCATTTCACCTTCAGCCATCTAGCTTCGATATTCCCTGCGACATAGTAACGTATTGACTCTTTCGTCTAGGTTAATCCATAGTACCATTAGAGGCGCACTTCCTCTTTGACAGCATATCTTGTGGGTAGGGCAGAATTATGCCTCATGTCCCTCAGCCCTATGGACCCTTGGTCTCAGTGCGGGGATTCAAGCCAATCCCAAACCCTTGTGTCCAAGGGCAAATAAAGCTCTCCAATAGTACCCTTCGAGGCAGTCCAAGGAGGAATCAATCGACGTTCATTTCCATGCACTCAGTGGTATAACCAGGAGGTCATATCCCGTAATCTCCAACAATCTCAATAAGGGAAACATTATCCATTCTAGGTTATAGTCCCTGTTACCATTAAGAAGTGTGGCTAACAACGTAGAAGAGATAAGATTTCAATAAGTAGAAGGCAGACATTTCTAATAAAATAGAATGATCCATTGCCAAATCCATTGCCAGGACCTGCAGCCCCATCACATCTAACCAAGCCCACCAGGATTTTCTGTATCCTGAAAATGTCCTGCCTCTCACTAATATAAAAGGGCTTCCTGGGAGCTCCTAAGGTATATAATATAACACATGTACATTCTTTCCCCTCTCCGCTCTACTTTCTTCCTTCTGCTGCCTGCCACTTGACTTGAGCATCGGAGGGCTCTCGTCGGAGTAACCTCTAGCCAGGGCTTTCTTATAGGTACCTCCCACGAGCGCCACCTCTCCAATGACTAAGTGGGAGAGCCCAATAATTTAAAAAATTGAAATTGTGAGTTAAACCCACAATTTCATCTCTATTAAATATTTTTTCGTTCTCTTCTTTTTCTTCTTTGGTTCCCCCCGCTTCCGCCACCACCACCACCCCCCCCCACCAATGCCTCCTGGTCGGTGTGCTTAAATGCACTGCCCCACTGATAGTGCCTATCTCGGTCGGCACGTTTAAATGCACTAGCCCCCCACCCCTCCATGGTGGGATGCCTCCTTCCATACCTACCCCTTCTCCTTTGGCTTCTCCCTCCTTTCCTTCTGTTCACCCCCGCCCTTCCCTCCCCCCTGCCATGGTGGAGTGCCTCTCCCTTTCCCCCTCTTCTCCTTCTTCGTCTCATGACCCCTCCCCTGCATCTTCTTCCGTTCAACCCCCCTCTTTGGTTCATTTTTTTCCTTCATTTTTTTTGTCTTCTTCTTCTTTATTTTATTCCTTCCCTTTTCTTCATATTCTTTGTTTTTTTCATTTTTTTCTTCAATTTTTCATTTTTTTTTTTTCTTCAATTTTTTTCTTCTTCTTCGATCCCTTCTTTCCCAACTCTCTCTATCCCATTTTTTATTTATTTATTTATTTATATATTATTTAAATATCAAATAAATAAAATTTATTATTAATTATTATATATAATAAATATTTTAATAAATTAATAAATATTTATTGATATTTATTTTTTTATCTTTATGTATTTAAATGGTACCATCTTTCAAATCCAAGTAGCCATTTCTACATATCGTGCCACATAACGGGTGCAGCTGGCATGGTGGTGCATGGATTTATGGCATGTAGAGGTGGTAGGGTGTAAAGTAGCAATGGTCGGTGAAATATTTGGAGATGACTTCGTTTGCTTGGGCACTCATAATGTAGCCGCACTTCCATACACGATGCCAACCGCACTCACTTTCCATGTGCATGCATCTGCCCACTCACATGGATGTCACTCCATCAATTCCAATAAAATAAATAACATAAATCTTTTAATATTTTATTTATTTTATATATTATTTTCTCCTTGATCAAATAATATAAAGAAAATGACAATTGCTGACATGATGGAGATTTAGCATCCACCATGATGTGGGGGCTAACCCCTTACCCCTGGTATCCTAAAAGTCCGCAAGTCGAACTTAGCCCCCTGCCTTTCAACCGGAGTAAGATTGCATCATTAGGCCCCCTTGGCCTAATTGACCTTTGGCCCTGACAAAGGTGCACTTCACCCATGGCAGCCAGGTCCAGCATACTTTGGAAGGGCCAGTGCTGCGCTTTGAGTCCCTTCGCCCTCGTCGACCCTTTGTTGCAATTTAACCTCTTGATTCAGTCCTAGAAGAAGCCTAGGTAGGTGAAAAAAGCACAAAACAACTAGGAAGCTGGTCTAAAGAGCAAGGCAGACTCGGTCCAAAGAACCATAACCCAGACCCATGTGAAGGCAGGCATGCGGCCCAAGCTAGCATGGCCCAATGCATGAATGCATGGACTCACGGCAAGCCTAGGCATCCCTTCTACATGTGGTGTTTTGTGGACCACCGATCCATAGGAAGGGTGACGTGGTGCACGAAAGCTATGAGGCGGTCTATGATGATTTGTCACGGTCCAGATGCATGATTCACATGATTAGAGGGCTCCACATGATCCAGGCGATGATCAAATAGTTGAGTGCATCCCATGATGTGATCCGACGTGATTTGGGGCTGTTATGCATGATTTATAGTGCAATGGACATAATCAGATGGTCAGGATTTGTTCTGCAGTCAAATACAAGTTGGTAGAGCTATAGAACTCCATTTTGAATGTGGTTTGGATCGTTGAACTCCTGGTAAGATTTTCTTTGTACCATAAGCTATAAAAATAGGAATGGGGGTTAGGGACCAGTATGTGAGGATCCAAAAGGCTTCTAAAGGATGTGGTAGGTAGAAAAAGCTTGTAGGGACTGAGATTTGAGAGCTTGTACGAGGGATTTGGAGTTTCTTGTTAAGAGAACTGTACGTGATTGAAAGTAAGAGTTCCAATCTTATAAGTATTTATTTTTCTTACAGTAAAATCTTATATGCCTACTTGATTGTATTTTTTTTTTTTTTCTTTTTTCTTTTGTGGCATCAACATCGATGTCACGATCCTAGAAATGAGAATCTATATTTCGCATAAGGGATTCTTCAAAAAAATGATTTTAGTATAGTTGGTACTATAACAACTGATATCAGAGTCCATATTATCCGTGTTGATCGAGATCGAAGAAGATAGAGAAGACATGCATGATCAAGGTGAAGATCGATTGATTCGGTGGAAAAAGTAATTTTTTCCTTTAGAAAGCGAGGGTGAAAGGTATGCTGATCTAACAAGGGTTGATCAACGCTCTCAGATGCGAGGAGAGGCCGGCCACCATGGAAGACGAGATGTGGAAGTGACTCAGATTAAGTGGTGAGCACTATCCGCTTGTATTTGATAGATGAGGTGGTGATCCATATGCTGAATGAGATTTTTCTAATGGCATTATGGATGAAGCTCAAGGAGCTGTACATGATGAAGTCCCTTACCAACATGCTTTTCCTTTGGAAGCAATTCTATCAACTATGGATGACCGAAGGATAAAGTATGTAGAAGCATCTAAGCAACTTTCAAAGGATCTTACTAATTTTCTTAGTATTGGCAAGAAAGTTGAGAAGAAGACCAGGGCATTGGTTTTGCTTTTATCACTACCATACTCCTTCAAGTTCTTGATGACTGCTCTTTTATTGGAAAAGAGCACCATCAAGATAAAGGAGGTGACTTCGGTGCTAGTCCAGGATGAGGTCCTTAAACAGGAAAACTAAGCTTCGAGTTCAGACGGGAATTCATCATTGACAATTTTTAAAGGAGTAGGCGATAAAAGATGGAGTGATAGAGGATTACGAGATGTGCGATCTAGGTTGAAGGATGCGAGTAAAATCAAGTACTACTAGTAAAATGAGCTGGGTCATTGGGGCATCGTGTCAAATATTGTCCACAGCTCAAAGATCAGACAATGGTTACTGCGGTGATGGTCGATGGTAGCGACAGTGATGGATACTATAGTAATGCGCTCATGGTATCAGATGAGGTATCTCTTTCTTTCCAGTAGATTTTAGATTTTGCATGTCTATATCATATTTATTGTAGAGAGAAGCTGTTTGACTTTCTAGAGAGTAGAGAGAGTTCTGTTCACTTGTCAGATGGATGGAGCTATAGATTGAGGGCATTGGGATAGTCAGCTTAAGGATACATGATGTGATAGTAAAAAAATTGGATGAAGTCTAATACATATCCAATTTTTGCATGAATTTAATTTTTCTAAGCAAACTAGATTCAAACAGCTACATGTAGGGATGGTGAATGAATCATGAAGGTTGTCTGCAATAGTAGGATCGTTTTATAGGGAAAGAAGCATGGAGGATTTTATCTCTTGACAGGGAGTCCAATATAAGGTGAGGTTCCTGGTATAGATAGGAGCCTAGTGCGAGGTTGAGCTTTAGGAACAGGTAAATTAGGCACGAAATAAGACTCGGGAAGATGATAGGCGATGTCATATGGTGAAATTCCTATTATCACAGGAAGCTTTCCCAAGCAGGTCTCAAGTTAAATAAAGTACAACATGCAATGGAGATGGGATTGAGCGGCTTAGCTCGACTCTCATGTTTGTCCATCTATGATCAATAGGTGTTTGCTTCAGGGCATGGGTGTGAGATCTTTCAAGAGCTCTCAAAGTTAGGTGAAGGCCAAACATCGAGTCGAGGTGAAGATTATTGCGGTTTAACACATCGATTCGACTCTAGAAGAAGTCCAGAATAGATACAAAAAGCACAAAACAGCATGAAAGCAAGTCTAGAGAGCAAGGCAGGCCCAATGCAAGGAACCACGACCCAGACCCATGCACAGGTGGGTGCGCGGCCTGGTAGGTGGACATGCGGGCTTGTAGCCCAAGTGCACACAATTGGCCCAAGCCTAGGCATCCCTTCCACACGTGGTGTTTGGTGGACCACCGGTACACAGGATGGGTTACATGGTGCATGAAAGGCTATGGGGTGGTCTACGATGATTCATCGCAGTCCAGATGCATGATTCGCATGATCGAAGGGCTTCGTGCAATCTAGGCAGTGATCAAATGGTTGAGTGCATCCCATGATGTGATTTGACATGATCTAGGACTATTATGCATGATTTGCGGCATGATGGACGTGATCAGATGATTATGAGTTATTTTGTAGTCAAACACGAGTTAGAAGAGCTATAGAACTCTATTTGGTTGCGGTTTAAACTATTGAACTCCTGATGAGATACTTTTAATGCTAGAACTATAAAAATAAGAACAACGATCAGTGACTAGTGTGTGAGGATCTAGAGAGCTTCTAGAGGGTGTGGCAAGTAGAAAAGATTGTGGGGATTAGGATTTAAGAGCTTATGTGAAGGATTTGGAATTTCTTGTTGAGAGAATTGTACGGGATTGAGAGTGGGAGCTTCAGTCTTGTAAGTATTTATTTTTTTATAGTGAAACCTTGCATTCCCAATTGATTGTATTTTATTTTATTTTCTCTTCTTCCTTCTCTTGCAGTATCAACATCGATATTAAAATCTTGAAAATGAGAATCTGTATTCTGCATGAGGGATTTTTCAAGAGAATGGTACATTAAGTTGATACCACAATACTCTCGACCTCAATGAGGGTACTTGGGCCGATCCCAAATCCTTGCACCCAGGAGTAGGCTCGTTCTAGAAAGGTCAAAGGCTATAGCAGTGCTCCTTAGGATAGCCATAAGAGGAATTAATATAATCGATATTCATTTCCATGCATCAAGTGGCATGACATGGAGGCAATATCTCATAATCTTGGATAAATCCTTTCAATTAAGGGAAACATGATCTGTTTCGGGTAATGGTCCATGTTGCTATTAAGAAGCACGGCTAGCAATGCATAAGGGACAAAATTTTAATTAATAGGAAGCAGACATTCTGGTCAAATGGAATGATTTTTTGATACCCTATCTGACAGGATCATCAGACTTGTCATTTTTCACCAAACATGATGAGGGATTATTCATTTCAAAAATATCCTTATCTTTAATCTATAAAAAGGGGTCCTATAAGGATCCGGAGGTGCATTTTTTACATCATATAATATCTCTCTACTTCATTTGTTTTGCTTTGTGTTACCTGCCATCTAACATAAGTGTTGGAGGGTCCTTGATGGAACCACTTCTAATCAAGATTTATTTTTATTTTTTTAAAAAATATTTTTAATAAAATAATAGGTTACAGTTTAAAATTATGGATTGAATTCATAATTCTAAACGTGGCATATTTTTTAGCAGAGCAACGGTGATTAGGAATTAATTTGAAAAAGAACATGGAAAATAACTTTTTAGGAAAAGTATATATATATATATTTTTTGAAAAAAAAACTCGTTCGCCTTCCCTGTTGCAGCTCCCGATCGATTGTCAATGTTTCGTGTGTCCCATCACGCCCGCTGCTGCCTCCGTTTCCACGACCGGGACATGATCCGGCCCTTCGTCGAAAGTTCTCGGACAAACTGGGAAATTCCTTTACCATGGAAATTCTCAGTTGCTGCCACGCAGGAGGTATAGAAATTTCTCGAGGGACATGAGATCGCAGCAGAACGCATACTTCCCCGTTCAGCTCCGGACTGAAACATCCCGCTGCCCGTTTAAAAGCCCGCGACGGGCGGAAAGACCCCACGCATCTCGGGCCGCTCGATGCGTCCCTTCGTGTGGCGTATATCCTCCGCCAGATTTCCATCGCACGGTCCACACGAGGCGGTGAAAGGTTACAGCTTCCTCTCTCTCCCCACTTTTTTTTTTTTTTTAAAAAAAAGATAAAAAGAAAAACAAACCCTAGATCGTTCGTGCTGCCGCCTCTATCTTCTTTCTCTTTATCTCTCTCTTCCTCATTTCTTCTCTCTCCTCCAACTCTTTGATGCTACAACGCCGAATTCGTGAAACGTCATAACCGCCAGGAATTTGAGATAGTGAAAGAAGAGGTCAAAAAGAAAAGAAAAGGGGGAAATTTCCCAAAAGGGGCGAGAGAGGGAAGAACAAAGGGCATTTCATCGGATCGTCGGTAGGGATCCGGTCACCATGGGCGTCGTGGAAGGGTGGTGATGGGATCACGCGATGGGTGGTCGCCGGACGCCGATAAGTACGCCGACGAGCGATGAGACGGCATGCGAGATCTGAGAACCGGAAGATCGTACGGAAGCTTGGGGAGCCGGCCGGGGAGGCCGAGGGGGCTGCGGAGATCGGCTCTAGGATCTTCCCCTTCCGGGCGCCGCCGGCGTCGATGCCGTCGGTCGGGACGCGGCGGTCGACCAGGGTGTTCGTCCCCCCCAAGGCTGCGGCTAAGGCTGGCGGTGGTGGCGACGGGGAACCCGTGGAGAGGATTCTCCGCTCCGGGAAGCGCCTCACGGTGTCGGAGAAGGCCCCGGGGAAGAAGGCGGACGGTGGAAACGGCGACGGGGTCGAGTGGCTGCGGGTGCTCGGTGGCGGTGGCGACACGGCGGATCTACGGTGGTGGGAGGGGGAGGGAAAGAAGGTGGATCTTGGGGTCGGGGATGAGTGGCGCGGGCCCGCAGCACCAGAATCCGACGCCGGTGGGGCGGATGAATCTGTCAATCGAAGGGGCTATGTGGATTATTCCGAGGGGGAAGGTTTGGGATTATTTACAGCCGGAAGCGGCGGAGGCTACTGTCAGACGATGCGGGGTCTTCGCTTTCTGGAATAGGGGAGAGGGACTCCGACAAGGATCGGAAGTATGGAATCGTTTTTGCGCGGAAACAGCCTACGAAAAAGCCTAAGGTGGAACCTTTAGTTCAGGAAGTCTCAGGAGGGACAGGGAAAATTGATAGGGAGCAAGAAGATATCTCAAGACGAACATGTACAACGGGGGAGGAAATTTGGATAACAGAGTCTGCAAGAGACTTTGCTGAAAAGGCGGGCATTTCAGAGGATGATATCTGGACTGGCTTGAGTGGTTCTATGGTGCTCACCGTGCTCATAGATTTTTCCTGTGGCAGTAGTTCACATCAGTTTTCTCGTTTCCTTGTCTCCGTAGTTACCTGGATGAAGAGAGCTAGAGTAAGATTCTGGCAATTTGCTGCTTTTCTTTTATCTGAATCGATTGCCAATGCTTTCTCGCTAAATGGCGTCCATTTCTTGCCAGTTTGGCACCGTAAAAATGTAAGCTTTCTGATTTTGCTGCCCTTTCTGTTATTTATTATTTTTGTTAGCTTTTGAATTTTTATTTTTTATTTTTTGTTCAGAATATTTTCTTCAGCACTGCCGTACCTGCTTGCGGGCTTTGCAAGATGTATGGTGCCAGACAGTTTATACCTTTGTTCTCTCTTGATTTCTCTGCTATTCCATTCTTCTTCAAGAGTTTACATGTTAGCATGGTTCTTCGTTCTCAGTATTTGCCAGGAGTTCTTGCGAGATACATAATGGGTTTGCACACAAGTTTTCCTGTGGCTGTGCGATTTGAAGAATATGATTCTCATATTTCTTGGGAGACAGCTTATTCAGGAACTGAAATCCCTGTTTCTGTAATTACTGCTCTGAAGAATGAATCACATAATGCTTTGGAAGGCCCTGGACCAGTTGGACGAAGTGCAGTAATTTTGCATGGCTCAAGGCTGCGTAAACATCAGAGAAAGAGGAGCTCCTCTAGGCATTCCAGAAGTCGCCGTCCTTTTTTAATTAATTCACATCCTGGTTCATTGCGATCTGATCTGAACAATGTTAGAGTTTTTTCAGAAGCCAGAACACTCTCCCTAAGGGACGCCTTTCTGGAGCCTGTCCATGTGAAAACAATTGAATCTTGTTCTACTGATTTTTTAAGTGGCAGAGATGATAGTGATGTCTCTACTCCTCTGGGATCTCACGAGAAGCACAGGAAGTCATCTGTGAAGAGCCCCGTTGAGCATAAGATGGCTTTGGTTGCTGTGAAACAAAACATTGACTTGGCACGTTGCTGCACAAATATCTTGGTTACTGTTTCTGATAGGTGCTGGAGGGAAGAAGGGGCCAATGTTATGTTGGAATTCTCACATTCTAAAGACTGGTGCATAGCAGTGAAGGTAAGGGGCGTGACAAGATACCTGCATAAACCTCAAGACACAAGGACCTGTGTTGTCAACCGTTTTACTCATGCCTATATGTGGAGTGGGGAAGATGGTTGGAAGCTTGAGTTTTGTGACAAGTGGGATTGGCTTGTGTTCAAGGAATTGCATATGGAATGTTGTGAACGTAACTCACAGAGTTCACAGGATGTCTTTATACCAGTGCCAGTGGCTTATGTAGTTTCTGATTATGAGGACAGTGCCGCAGCTTCTTTTGTGCGCCCTGATGATTACATCAGGGTGATGGCTGATGAAGTTGGGCGAGCTTTAGCAAGCGATGTTGCCATATATGATATGGACTTGGGGGATGAGGAGTGGCTCAAGCAGCTAAACACTAGCTCTTCTGATGCGGATAATAGTAGTTTTAGTTACATTTCAGACAAAACTTTTGAGACAATAATATCCGTCTTGGAAAAGGATGCTTATTACAATCCCAATGACATTTATGATAAAGAGAGGGCATTGGATCTTTGTCAGGATTTGGGGAGCAGGGATATGCTGGCTGCTGTGTATGATTATTGGGCAGAAAAGAGGAACCAGAAACGTGCAGCTTTGGTTAGGGCCTTTCAGGTAATAATTATGCTTCGGTTCTCTTGCATATTCACAATGCTTTGGGCTCCAACACTGACAGTACAGAATTTGTGTCGGTTGCTATCCAAATCATTTTTTACCTATTTTTATGTATGCAGTTTATTATTATCTCTGTCTACTGATTACATAGTTTTGAGAGATAATGCAACTGTTTATTATTAAAATATTTATTAATAATTAGAGCAAATTCAATAGCTTAAAAAAAAAATCATGAATTCTGAAAATTGATTAATTGCATCACTTTTAGTAGAAGTGTGGCACACGATCTTTTTAGAATCAGTTGTGTCAAAGCATAATATTTGAATTTGAATGCAAACATCTTCTATCATCAACTAAGATTAGTTATTTAAAGTTGATTTTCTATTCCAAGGAACAGGTAATTTGTGCTAATCATCAAGTCTTAAAGAAGGTTTATGCAACATCAGCCATCTACATCTGTAAAGGACTTCACTATTGTGTATGTTAGTTTATTTGCTCAAGCTATAGTCACATGTTGATTATCATGGCATTGCTTGGTTTCTTCCTTGAAGAAAAATATAAGCAATGGCAGTTTGACTGATCAGATAGCAAAGAAAACAAAGCTTATTTTTAACGGTAATGAATGGCAATCATAACCAAGGTCCTAAATCCAATGGGATGGGGTTGTTTTTATTTTTCCTTGAAATTAGATGTGTTGTTGTCCTGCCCCATCCCGATCTTGGATGTGTTGTTTGGGATGCTGGGACGATGAAGGACGGCCTCCTTCAAACACTTGGGGCAGTACCTTGCCCAAGTATCCGATGGGATGTTTCACTGGATTTGAAACCATGGTCATAACTTGTATTGGATAGCTTTATGTACATGCATATTACAAAAAATGGAAGACAATTCATTGCCCTTGTCGCTAAAACATGCATGTCAAATCTTGTATTACATATGATGACAAAGATCTCCCAGGAAAGTATTAATCAAATGTATAGCAATGCATATGCAACCAAAATTTTGCATGCGTAAATTCTTGGATATGAGCATATACCAGCTTCTAATCAAGAAATTGATTTGGATCTGAGTAAGCCGACTACTGTGGCCGTGAGGTCCAGTTGCTGCCTGCCTATGTAGCACAAGTCATTATCCATGGTTTACTGAAACCCTAAAATATGAAAAATTGAGCAAACGATCTTTTCACCGAGGCCTGGAAAGTGTAGCACATCAAAGTCAATGATCCATGAATACACCATTTGCAAGCAGTTATCCATGAAGGAAAAGAGTTTTGTCCCTTAAGTTGAGAGTTGGAATATTGCACATCAAATGTGGAGAGACAGAGAAAATGAAGCTCCATTTAAATACATGTAGAGACTAAAGCCCCTTTTAAATACACATACAGGCTAAAGCCCTTTTAAATACACATTACACACTAAATCCTCTTTTCACTAATTACAGTGATGAGAAAATAAGATGGTCACGTTTATGGAGTTGGAGTGAGGTGCAAGGATATTTACCAGTGGTGCCTATCAAGGGATTTTCAAAGGGTTACATGCAAAAGGAAAAAGGGGAGGGGGCGGGAGTATGCTAGGCACAGGCTGCTTGCTTTCAATGTTGCTTGATAGTGGGCTCTTGATATGTCTGAGTGCTGTTGTTGATAGATGTGCTGCTGCTCATTTGATCGGAAGGGGCCGCCAGGGCAGATAAAGAGAAGGGGATGGGGGTTGAGGGAGGGAAGGAGGAATGAAACAATAAGTGGGCCTGAATCCTCTTTGTTGCTGTTAGAATCATGCATCTGAGGCACATGAAAGTTTGTCAAGAAAGCAAGGAGGGTAGTTTTGATGTATTGAAAATTTTCACACAGAAGAAAATTGACATGTTATAGAGCTGTAAGGTCACCATTGTAGACAATATCTGGAATATTTTTCTAAATACTTTGCTCCATTGTTTTCGTTTCAGTGCCACTATTTTTTTCTTTTGTGGTTTAATTTATTTGCTCTTTGAAGTTCTGGAGAGGGATCATGTGGGAACATCAGGAGATTATGCATTGCTTTTTACATGCATTCCATCCTCACAAGGATTTGTTCTTCATACTATACTTATATGCATAAATGAAGAGTTGAGCTTTTGAATGGTGGAAGATAAAAGTGGTTTTAATCATTTATCAAAAAACTATGGATCATGATACATAAATAAAACAATGATGAGTGCTTATGTGAGAATTACAAGATTATAACTTTTTGGTATCTTTTGTATGACAAAGGATGGAAGTTTGTTAATGAGAAAGGTGAAAGTTATCTGTACCAACTACTGACATAAGTTAAAATGTCTTAGATCAATGCATCTGGCCGCTTAGGACATACAACAATGCACCTAGCCTTGTTCCTATCTACATGCTGAAGTTATCTGTGATAACTAGTAACATAAGTTAAAATATGTCATACAGCAAGGCACCTAGCCTCTTAGGACACGGTAGGTACCTGTGCTTACTGGTGACTTTATCTTTCAAAATGACTTGTGTGGCTTAGTTTGTGTTCATCTTGAGACATGCTAGCACTTTGGATTGAAGCACTTATTTAAGTTGTTTAGATGCATTGATATTTTATTTTCAGTTCTTAGGTGGATTGAGGGGCATGACCCTTTACAGAGTATTGGGAACTCTACATTGTTATAAAGACCGTGTTTACCTAAATTTTATATTATAGGCATCCATAAAATGTTGCAATTTTCAGAAGGAATGCATTCATATTTGGCATCTAGTTTGTGTGCAATAGTTTGCAATTTCTATCATATTGATTGTTCACACTAATTATAAATGGGTTCTCTTTCTTTAATCTTTTTTATTTTATAATTGTAGGGGGTATTTATAGATACTGATGAGTATAACTTAGAACATATTCTTCTTATTTTCATTCTTGATGTTCATTTTTTACAGGCAATTTATTGGAGATTTGCTCCTTTTGCATGTGGTAGTTTGGTACATAATTTTGTATTATCATGTAATTGTGTTCTTGATACTGTCACAGTATGACATCCCAACCCCGAGGAGAGCACAATTTATACAGAGACCATTGTTTCGGAAAAAAAGATCTTTTAAGAGACAACGTAGCCAGTCTGGAAGGGGGAAGCCAGAATCCTTCTCGGAAGGTATGTCATGCTATTACATTAGTGAGGCATTTTCCTTATGTGATTTAAACTTTTATTGTATTTGCTCTCTTTCCAGTCTTCTTTTTCCCCAATGCTAAAATTGACCTGTTCAAGCCTGGGGACTATGGGTTGGCTAGCCTATTCTAAGTACCATTTTTTCTCCAAATGAATGGCTTTCCTGGAGTCCTTAACCTTTATACTATGGATTAGGCATCTGGAGAGAGATTTAGTTATTTGTCCAATATTAGTGAGCACTAGAAATTAAAAATATTTGTGCTATATATAATTTAAGACTCTTTAAGGTTTATATGTAATCTAATGTCCAAAGCTAGTTGGTTTTTCTTTTTGGGGTTGTCTTGAACGCTTATCAGAAGATGTTTATGGATGGAATTAAGCTTGATGCTGATGGAGGTCTCCTGCGTGTTGAATATTGGCACTATATGGTATTTTTTCGAGTGTAAAAAGGGAAACTAGAGGGAGGGAAGGAGAAAGGGTGGGGAGGTTTTGTTTTGTTTTTTTGTTTTAACTCGTCTGGCATATGTTACTCCTGGGAATTGCTTTTTGTGGTTTTTTTTTTTTTGAAAAATGAACTGGCTAGTCTTTTCATTGTTCACTTAGAAATATATAGAATTGATGCAAATAGAAGTTTATCTTCATATTTACTGCTTTTATGAGGATTTTACATTATCACATGAACATAGTTTTATCAAAGAAGAAATTAGAATTAATGTGTGCATATGCATATCTGAAAAAAAATCATCACTTGCAGAAAAACTTGTATCATGAAATGCTTTGTAAATGTCCACATCAAATTTGTACAACATTAGCTTTAGAATAATACTTTGAATCATGAGATCCATGCTTTTAATGTCTATGCTGGATTGCTAGTGATTCTTTTGTAACTTCACTATGTTAAAGGAGTATTATTGTGGGCACTCAACCTAACCATATTTGAATCTCTCAACAGTTTCTTTGAACTTGCTAGGAAATTAACAGGCCCATGAACTAAGCTGTGCTTCCATATTTTCAAATCTCTAATTTGAATCTCTCAACAGTTTCTTTGAGCTTGCTAGGAAATTAACAGGCCCATGAACTAAGCTGTGCTTCCATATTTTCAAATCTCTAACGGTATCTTCGAGCTTGTTAGGATGTTAATAGCCTTATGAACTTTGTAGTCCAGGGACAAAACCATATCAGATCATATAACTTTTGCTTAATCCATTTAGGAAGGCCCTGAGTCTTGATGTTCTTTAATGGCTCTAGGCTCGGTAAATCAGTTGACCAGTCCTCCTGCCCAAATCTCACTTGCAAAGATCTTTTATCAGTTAACCAATTGACCAGATCAAGAGGGTTCAGCAAAATGTTGTGCTGATAAATAGCTTACATTTTCTTGCTTGGGTGCCAAGTAGCATTGAACCACATTGCCATGGGTTATGTTGCGCAAGATATCCTGAGAATAGGTGTTTGTATGTTACATGACATCTAGATGTAACCTTGGATGCTGTTATTTGTTGATCCCTATGAATTTGTGTAATTTGAACTACTTGAATCCTGTGGGCTAGTGTTGATATTTCATTATTTCCCTATATGTAGCCGGAGCTAAAGAGGATGCTTCACAGAGGAGGGTCCAAGAAGCAGAGAATGAAGCTGACAGGGCTGTGGAATTGGCCATCCAACTTCGTAGTAGGGCTCAAATGCTCATGGCCAATGCTGAATTGGCTGCATACAAGTCTGTCATGGCTTTTAAGCTTGCAGATGTTATGAAAGTGTCAGATTCTCCAGATCTTGCTTCTTCAGATCTTGATTGAATGTTGGAGTTGGATATAACGCACAGCAGTGATGTGAAAACTGCCATTCCATTTGGCCGAGGGTGATCAATATTCATTGTTGCCTTTGTTGCCGTGTGGGATTCTGGCTGACCTAAGCTGTGGGGTGGTTTTTGAAAGCCAATTTTGGGGCGGGGTTTCAGGAACTCTGCAGACAAAAAACTGTAATTTTGTATAAATGATAGCTGTCCCTAGATTTTGTATTTGTATCATTATCTCATTTGTAATACCGAATTCTTGTGATTCTCAAGGGATAAAAAAAGGAATACGGGAAGTCAAATGACTATAACCATTGGTTGATCATTCTCGGCTCCTTTGGCCCTAATGAGACTGCCATGTCGATGGTTTGGATCACTGGACCTTTCTTGACCTGAAACATTTGTGCTGCATTGTTACTCAGATTTTTGCAGTTAATCTGTAATATTCTGCTATAATTGATGAATAAATATGAAAGTGGGAGTGATTCCCCTCATGAAGTAGAAGGAAATGTACCCGGTTATCATCGCCCTCTTTCTCACTGCCCCTTCTGAAAAAAAGCAGCAACCTAATCTTTTATACACAAGCAGGGGGAGGAGTGCTAGGTCGCGTACTTTCTGTTATCATCATGACTGGATATCTGGAAATATTCTTTATTCTAAGCACAAGGGCGGGGATGGCGGTGCATTTTATTTTATAAAAAAAAATCGGGACGGTTTTATTTTATATAATTTAAAATTTTGCATTCATGAAATAAATTATTGACTGTACTACATGGACTGCATGGTGGTGCGTGCAGCCATCAGCTGCTGGTTTTTTTGAGTTCGATTTATCAAACATGTATCTTGATGTACCATCATAGAAATCACTTGGAATCATGGCCGGCCCGTTTATTCCGTGGAGGCAATAATTTCTCCGTCCATTGGGGAGGCAATAATTTCTCCGTCCATCGGGACTCTACTGATAGTGTTAATTTCTCCTTCAAAGCGGCAAAAGAGAATTTAGGGATGAAGAAAATAAAGCTTGAAGGGAAAAACGCAGAAGAGAGAGAGCGAGAGTCGGCGTCGGTCTGAGGAGATGCGGAGACGGGCGGCGTTCCTTTCTACATGTATCCCCTCTTCTTCTTCCACCAAGTTTTCCCAGCGCCAGTAGGTCAGTAGTTCCATCTCCTTTTTAGTTCTTTTTGGCATTACATAGCTATCAATGGGTAGCACCCAAATTTCTTGGAGAATCTGCGAAGGACTCTTTAATTTTTAAGAATCATCATCCTTTTGTTAAAAGAAAAAGCGAAAAATATCATATTCACAAGACAAAAAATTGTTCTTGGAGAATGCTATTTATATGGATTCTTGATTGATGCATGGATCGATAGGGTAAATAAATATTCCACCCATCCTGGAGATCTTGGTCCAGGATGTACAGAGCTTGGGTTCACTCAGAAAGGTTATGATGGATTCTTTCTTCTTCTTCTTCTTTTTGTTAAGCTCAGGCATGGGCAGTGTGATTGAAAATGAACTTGTGAGCAGACTGCAGGGAGATACGTTGTATCGACACAACTGCAGCAGAGTACTTTGTTGCTACAAGTTATCGTCTCGCTGCACCCAAGCAAGTTTTGGGAGCAGACGATTTTTTTTTTTGGCAAAGTTGCTGCCCTAGAGCAGGAACCAAGGCTGTTGTGCCTGTCAGCCCAAACCTTTTATCATTGTATATACATATCATATTCATTATATAGAAACATAAATATGTAAATGTGTATGTAGACATTTAGCATGTTAATGCATAACTGTGTATGCAGATGTATATATGGTTACATATGCATATTTACATATGTTGCTTTATAAAAGCATTTTCTAGTAGTTTCCTTTTGTAAAGGATAGCAACGCTAATAAGGCATATAAGATACAACAACCAGACACCAAAAAAGAAAAAGGAACCAAGGAATATTGAAATAATTGACATATCTGAAATTTGAGGTTAGATAGGTGGCCACAAGGAATTGATTCAAAACCTCGACTCAAGCTCTGGTGCCACTCATGATTAAGGACCAAGGAATGTTAGCAGTCTAGCACTTCAGGTTAGACAACAATAACATAAGCAATATTTATGTTTATTTGTTGGTCCAGTATAAATTTTATGGGCTTCAATATATCTTGAAAATGAATTTGGATAAATTTTGTGAACTACTATATATATATTTTTATTGTTTATTTTCCAGGTATGCCTTAAGTCTGTTAAGATGTCAATTTATGCAAATGGTACAAAAATCTGATAATGCAGATGTAGTTGTCGAATAGAAGAATGCTAAGTAACTTTTACTAAGGATCTCATTTGGGCTATTTGGCAACTATGCTTCATATGATAAAAATAAAGGAAAATGGAACAGATTGACAAGAGCAGATTAATTCTATAAAGAAGAAGAATATCCATGGAGATTCTGGCCACCTATTGTATGCTCAAGGGGCTAAGTGGAAGACCATCCACGTTCTTTGGAAAGTACAACATTGGATCTGCTTTGTGCCATATAATAGTTGATCTGATTTTGTCATTTGTTCATATGCATGTTCAGATGTGGTGGAGCTTGATTGTATGTAAATATATAAGTTCTGATTTGTAAACTGGAGTGGTTATTCCTAAATCCAATTAATTCTTGGCGAAGGGCATATTGAGTGACAATTCACTTTCACAGTTCTACAATTAGTATTAAGTCTGTATCAATCAAGTATATGGTGTTCACTTTATCGATGACCAAATTTAATAATTGTCAAACAACAGGTACCTTTAAACATGGATTCAAATCTCAATGGAATATCCTGCAGATGCTGAGGCAGGGTACCATTCCAAGTGCTGGGATGGGCTGTGTCGCCATCATCCCTGCATCTAGATCGGCATGCTTTGGGACATCTGCCATCCCAATTGTCGGGACAGGATAGGCAGGTGCATATCCAGCTCCATGGAAGGATTGGTATGGCTTTATTCTACAAGATTTAAAACCTTGTTTTAGGAATACATAATATATCTTCCAAAATGAGTTTATTTTATTTTATGTCACATATAGTTTGCTTACCCCATGCAACTGGATTTTTGCAAGGAAAGACCGATTCCTTCATATACATGAAAACAGGCTACATCTATTCTTTTGGTTGATCTGTTTTGAACTTTAACGGACCATTGCATCCCTGCCCTTGTGACAGCTTGTGAGCACATTTTACATGTTCATAGGCCTATATTACCTGTGCACCATTTCCAGCATGTCTGCATCAACCTATATGATGTGTGTGTTCATTATCAACATATGTGCATTAACTAACATAAATATGTTCATACATCTGAGAGCGAGGGCCTGATGGTCCAAAAAAGTGCAAAATGGACTTATTTCTGCAAAAGAGAATATAGTGATATTAAAATAAAATGGACTCTTTTTGCAGAACCCCTTGCAAAGGCTAACGTGGTTCACTAATTTGTCCAATGAAATAATCACCTAATAGCATGCATGTGTTAGTTTTATGCCTGCTTCATCAGGAATTCATTCTTTTGTCATATATTTGTTTTTTTGGCTTTTAAATGGCCTCTGTATATATTTTTAACTTTAAGCATTTCTAGCTTTTGATCATCTTTTTCAGAATTTTTAATGCTGACACCAGGTGAATTGAAATTTAAGGAACCTTTTACTGCATAAACTGTGAAGGTGGTATATTTGTATATTCAAGATATTATTTTTTGTAGTTATGAAATTTGTAGATGCATGCTATGATTTGAAAGAATGGTGCCTACAAGCCAATTGCATAGTTGATACGATAGGACATTTTCTATTTTATCTCCTTATTTAGTTAAATAACATTTATAATATTAAGGTACTGTATTTCATCATATGCTACATTCTATTATATTTATTATATTTTAAGTTATGATGAACCTTATAGATTGGGGCAATAGTTTTAGGACTATAATGAGATTATGTCAATGAGATCTAAAATCTTGATAGCCTTGATCTAAAATATTTCTAGTTATAGGATTTGAGGATCATCGAGTCGGGGATCGATGATTCTGGAAAAGCTAGCACATCCTATGTATACTCTTGATAGAGAGGATGACTAATCTCACGGTCACTTCTATGGGGATACTAATACAAGAATATGGGTGTTCATTGGAGAATGAGTTCATTGGACTAACTTACATGAAGAATATCTAATAGTGCCTTACTGGCTTGTCAATGAATGGTTCTCATGTGGGAATGGTTTAAGTGATTCTTAGATATAAAATCATCATAGTACCTTATGTACATGAATTTATTCTTTGGTTCATATCCTAGCATGATGTTTTGATTCATGTACTGGATGTCTTGGACATGGTGAAGTATGTATGGAGGTTGTGAGTGATCAATAAAAAATCGATCACTCCTAGTAAAAGAGAAGAACATTCTATGTGATCTCATAAGATGATGACTTAGAAATCTCTAGCGAGGATAGGATAAAAATCAATAAGAGTTTTTGATATTTCTAATCGAGTCATTATCATGGATCGAGATATATATGGTTAGGTATTGGGCTTGATATAATTCCATATCTATGGCCTTTTTGGGATATGTGATCGAAGGATTAAACTGTACGATAATTCACCATGGAAGGGTATTTTGATAATTTCATCAAAATTTCATATCTTCTGGGTAGTTAAGATACGTTGCTAGACGTCAATCTTGGCTTGTGAATTTATATGAATTAAAGAGTTTAATTCATAATTTAATAAGGAGTTCTAATTAATTAGTACTTTGGATTTGACCTAATTGGATTAGGTTTGAACCTAAGTCCATTGCTGGCTAGGTATGGATCCAATGAGTTACACATATCAGGAAATCAATCATGGATCTAATTTAATAGGATTTATTATAAATCCTGTGGATATGGGAGAGTTGCTAGTACATGGGTTAGACTTAAGTTTTTAATTAATTGAAGGATTTATTTTGACTAGGTCAAATCCTAAACCTAATAGAAGTAGGACTCTTATTTGCACCCAAATCAAAAGAGGCACCATAATATTATTTTATGCTGATTTTTCAGCATGAAATAAAGGGGATCAGTGCCCAAGTGGACGAGTTCTCTTCTCGGGCTTCTCTCTCATGTCACAAATAGATAATGTTAGCGGGCGCAAAGAAACTCCTTGTCACAAAGAATTTTTGGCACCCCTTAGAAGTCCCGGGGGATTTGTCCAAGTCTTGGATGCTACTTCGAGGTCTCTCTTTCCTTTTAATCTATATCAGATAGGGATTTAAATCAGCACCAAAATTAATAAGGAACCATCGTAAAAAATTAGGTAGTGCCAAGGTGTTGGTGCAAGGCTTGTTTCACGCCCCCACTAGGAGTCCTAGTGGACGCTATCTAATTTTGGCACCTCCTCTCAAAATATTCTCCACGCCTCATCCTGTTTTACATGTCAAAAGTTGGTACCTCAAGTGGATATTGAGGTGTAGTGTCTCAATTCGGCCCTTGAAGAAGACTAGAAAAAGCTTGGAAGTAGACCTATCCCAAAAGAGGAAGAAAAGAAGCCAGCAACCCAGACCCACGGTTGGCACGCAGGCCAGCAAGGCCTGTAGACCAGCCAGGGCCCAGCGCGGCGTGTGCATGGACACACGGCCCAAGCCCAGGTAGCCCTCCCTTTTGTCTGTCTCACGTGGTTCATTGTGGACTCTTGGTCCACAGCACAATCATGTAGTGTATGCATGCAAAACATGCGCGATTGGGTAGTAGCGAGGATTTTTAGCAGTGATCGGACGGTTTGGCATGTCCCCAGTGTGATCTATGTTGATTCGGGCTTGATCTGCATGATTTGCAGCACAATCAAGCTGATATGACAGTCAAAAATTGATTTGGAGTTCAAATTTGAGTTGGAAAGCCTACAGGACTTCGATTTGGATACGGTTTGGATCGTTAGATTCTTAGTGAGATACTCTTTGTACCAGAGGCTATAAAAATAGGGATAGAGAGCCAGAGGTGGAGTGTGAGGATCTAGAATGTGGTGAATGATCTTTAGAAGGCCTGTAGAGGCTGAGAGTTGAGAGTTTGTGAGAGGGATTTGGGATTTCTTGTTGAGAGAATTGTAGAGGATTGAGAGTAAGAGTTTTAATCTTGTAAGTTTATTTTTCATAGTAAAATCTTGCATGCCCAATTGATTGTATATTTTAAATTTTTTTTTTCTCTTTTCCCTTCTCCTGCGGCATCGACATTGATAATCATGATCTTGGAAATGGGAATCCATATTCTATACGAGAGATTCTCCAAATGAGTGGTATCAGTGCAGTTGGTATTATAAATGTGGACTCCTAGTGAGGTGGGATTAAATCTTAGGTTGATTAGGGCATCTAATTTGATAAGACTCCTGTACCAAAAAGGATTTGGTATGAAGCCTGTAAATATGAGGGGCCTTCAAAAGTTAGGAGGCGATCAAATTCTTAGTCTAACGCTTTGTTTGGATAGAGGGATCAAGAGGGAAAGGAAAGGAAGGGTTATCCTTTCCCTTGTTTGGATATTAATGTTTAGAAAAAATAAGAGAAGGGAAATGATATTCCTTTCCCTCCTCTCCCCTTCGTTGAGTTAAAATATCAATTCCTCCGATTTGGGAGGATTACAAAAGAAAAGAATTTAAACTAACTAAAAGATAAAAATATCCTTTCAAAGTGACGTTCCTTATTCGTGGTTCCTTTCCATCATTTTTTATTCATTTCGACAGATGACGGTGAAAAGAATCCAACTATCCCTTTGCTTCTCCTTTCTTCTCCTTCTCCTCTCCCTCTCTTTCGACAGATCCAGGTGATCGGCACTTTCTACCTGCAAGTTGTTTGTTGCCCGGCCTCTGAAGACCTGGTATGTTGGAGTTAGGGCATATATAAAGTTGGATTTCTTATTTATTTATTTTTAATTTTTTGGTAATTAACTTTGATGCTATATCCATTTATTGCACCGATTTATGCATAATTTAGTTTCTGGGTTACGAGTTTTTTTTTTTGTGCCACTCGTTCCATGAATGGCAGAGCAGAAAGGAAGAAAGAAAATACAAGGGATCTTATCATGGTCTGTTATCCTTGGTTTGGTGATGGAAATGGGCAAGGGTGATTTGAATGTCATGGTATGTTATCCTTGTTTGCATAAATAGTATCCAAATTAATACATGGGGTCTTATCATTCCATCTAGGCTATGTTATACCATACCCAGTCTTATTCCTTTTTCCATTCCCACTATGACTGTGATCATGGAGAAATTTCATACATTTTCAATTTTTTCATATTTTGTTCTATACTTTTGCAATTTGTAAATTATTTTATGTATATTATTCTATACTTTATTCTTTTAATTTTGTAATGTGTAATGTTTTTGATGGTAGATGGATTCTCGAAAATTTCAAATTGCTATTGTCGAATTTAAATGGAGAGAAATTTGTAGAAGGGTGGTTGCTCAACTAATATGCTTGGTTGCTCAATGGTTCGTTGTCAAAATGCGGATGCATGACAAACGTATTAATAGCAATTTCAACTCTGAAAGGAAAATGGTATGTAAAGAAATATTGAGTAAGATTATTGGGAGTGGTCATAGCCATAAAATAATACGAATGTGGCCTAAAGCATTTTTAGACTTGTATGATTTGTTAGAAAAAGATGGTGGCATAAAACCAACGAGAAGAGCAACAATAGAAGAGCAAGTTGTGAAAACATTTTATATGCTAACATATAATGCTAGAAATCGTGAAGTTCAATTTTGGTTTCGAAGGTCTGGAGAAACTACAAGTTGTCATTTTCATATGTGTTGAAATCTATAATTGAATTAGATGAAAAGCTTCTCAAACAACCAGATAGTTCCCAAGTTTCGTCACACATTCTCAATACCAGTCGGTTTTACCCATATTTTAAGGTGAAATCATCACCCTGTATTATAAATGTCAAATAATATTATATTATATTGCTGTTAATATAAATGTATAATTTTAGGATTGTGTGGGAGCAATTGATGGAACACATGTCTGTGTAAAAGTGTATATTATAGATGCTTCTAAATATCGTGGTAGAAAAGATTATCCCTCCTAGAATATATTAGCAGCGTGTGATTTTGGTCTTAAATTTACATATATCTTACCGGGTTGGGAAGGAACAGCAGCTGACTCAAGAATTTTAAAAAATGCATTATCAAGAGAAGATAATCTTAAAATTCCCGAAGGTAATCAAAATAATTTCATATATTTTTTTTATCTTATGCTCATTAATTATAATCATATATGACTATTGTAAATTTGAATAGGTAAATTTTATCTTGTTGATGCTGGGTACCAGCTGACGAGTGGGCTTATAGCACCTCATAGAGGAGTACCTTATCACTTGAAAGAATATTCGAGGAATCCACCACGAACTGCTCGAGAGTTGTTCAATCTTCATCATGCATCATTACGTAATGCTATTGAACGAGCATTTGGTGTGTTAAAGAAGCGATTTCCTATTAAAGCAAGTACAATAGAGCCCACATATGGGATTAAAACTCAAAAATATATAGTATTATCTTGTTGTATTTTGCATAATTATCTAATGAATGTAGATCCAGATGATGAGCTTATTGCTGAAGTAGATGTTGAACTTGAAAATCAAAATCAAGCAGAAAATGAAAGGCATGCTCGAAGAAATAATGATGAGGATACTATTCAAGGAGAGATTATAAGAGATCATATAGCTGCAATTATGTGGAATGATTATGTTTTGTAATATTACTGGTTTACTATGATATTAAATTGTTTGTATATTACATTTACTTTTTTATAGTCATTAGATAAACTTATTTAATTGTTCTTACTTGTAATGACAATATTAAACTATTTGATATAGTATTTATTTTAATATTTTTGTATGTACTATATATTTATGTGTAGATTAATCATGCCAAGAAAAAAGGAAGAATTTATTTTCTGGAACTGTACTATGAATGATACACTCATCGAGGCATTTATGCATCAACATAACATGGGAAATAAAGTGAATGGAACATTCACAACAGCAGCATATAAAAATATAGTGGCTGAGGTTAATGAAAAACTGAACAAGAATTTGGACAAGGAGAAGATAAAAAATCGTTGGAAGACTTTAAAAGGAAACTTTGCAAAATATTTTGATTTCTTCAAAAAAATTTGAGTGATTGGATTAGCTTGGGATCCAACTACTAAGATGTGGACTACTGAGCCTGAAGTATGGGAGAAGTTAATTGAGGTTTGTCTAGATCATTTATCTTTGTTTGTTATTATATCAATATATAACTGTTTGATAGCATATTTATTTGTCTTTTGATAGGCTCATCCTGAAGCTAAAGAATGGAGAAATAAACCAATTCCACATTACGACAAGATGATGATTCTTTATGGAAATGATAGGGCAACGGGAGATCATGCTGAGACTGCAAAGGAGCTGAAATGTCGATGATTCTCTATGATTGAGGATGATTTTATCGATAGCATTAATGATATTGATAATTTGTTTTCTCAGAATGAGGTGACCATTGAAAATATAGGTGATAATGTGGAAGTCGATGAACAACATGAAGTGCATTCACATATTTCGCAAAGTTATACAACTTCAAAAACAAAAAAAAAAGTAAAGTGTCAAAGGAAGAGAAGGAGCTTAGAGGCATTAAAGAGGTAATTGATAATATGGCTGAGGCTATAAAACAGGGAAATGAGGCAATTCGTGAAGGAAATGAGATTTTTAAAAATGCCTTTCAGCGACTTCTAGTTCAAGAAGATGAGATTTATAAATTTCTGGTTGATTTTAGTATTGCACCTGAATATTTGACAGAAGTTTATTTTTTTCTAGTCGAGCATCGTGATAACTTTAGGGGAATTTTAGGTCTTCCAATGGAGAAGAGGAAAGATGTGTTGATGCGAATGGTTTTTGGTTGATGCGAAGTGAAGTATTGAATCAAATGTTTTTTGGTTGATGAGAACAAAAGTATCTTTGCAAAGTATTGATGTTTTTTTTTTGTTGGTTATTTAGCTAATTTAGCATTTTGGAATCTATGTTGTTGAATATTTCTGTATGAATTGGTTAAATTATGTTTTGTTAAGCTTCTTGGTTTGTTAGAAGTTCTTTTTCTTTTGTGTATCTCCAATTTATTATATTAGCATGTTGCTTCCTACCTTCTATATACTTATGTAACTATTTTTGCAATGAACATAGTGTGGGGGAAAATGTCGACAGGTTGCAATAAACATAGTGTGGGGGAAAATGTCGTCCCTGGGATCCCGAAGGTTTCAGGATTAAGGATAACTTGATCAAACCCATTTCAGGGTAAAAGGGTTGCATTTGGTTATTTCAAATCTCGATATTGGATCTTTTATAAAATATATAAAAATTTCAGGTAAAAGGGTTGCATTTGGTTATTTCAAATCTCGATATTGGATCTTCTATAAAATATATAAAAAAGGGTATATTAGTCTTTTTAATTTAAAATACCTTTTTTTTTTCTTTTCCTTTCCTTTTCCTTATGAGGACTATCCAAACAAAGATTATGTTTCCCTTCCCTTTCCTTACCTTCCCTCCCCTTCCTTTCCCTCCCCTTCTCTTAATGAGGCCTATTCAAACAAAGCCTAAGAGAAAGCTAAGAGAGTAGAGGGGAGGGATAGAGAGAGACTTGTGAGTTTTTGAAAAGAATTCACAAGGGTGTAATGTGTGAGTCTCCTTGAGAAGGAGAAAGGCTAAAGTTCTTATGAAGAATTTCTAGCCAATTTCTTCGATTGGAAAGGTCCTTGAGAGGCTTCCATGTGGATCATTCTTGGAGGGCTCGTCCTTGAGGGTCTAGTGCATCATATACCGGCATCGAAAGACTTATTATGTATGTATTTATTTTATAGTTACTCTTGTTGTTTTATTATTTTATGCAAGTAGATCATGTAATTAAGATTTTGGATGTAATTGATTTAATTGTTAAATCATAGTTTATAATTTTTTTAAAAAAAATCCTCTACCACTGCACATCCGTTTCCCATCATGATTTATGTTTGATAATATTATTGCATGCTTCAACTTGTATGCTGATTTACGATTTGCATTTTGTTTTAAAAAAATGTGAAGTGTCTTTTGTGAGTAATAACATGGCAGTAAAGTGTGTTGATGTGGATTTGTTTATGTTAATATCAGTTCTGGGGTTTGTTTGCTCCCTACTATAAAAGTTTTCTTGTTAAATATGTTTTAATGTTGTGACAAGTTCATATTTGTATGGAACCGTTTGATTACCTTTTTTTTTCCTTTTGATGCAGGCAAAAAAGGGCGGCTCTCTAATCAAAGAAATCCTTTCATAACTTTTGTCCTGGGTAAGTTGTTTCTTTTTTTATCAGTTAGCTTTTTATGAGATGGACATATTTCTTTTTGAAATTGCAGAGACGTAATTCATTTTTATGCATTTTCGTCAAACTATTTTTTTTTTTTTTGTATTTTCTGATCAAATATCTTTAGTCAAAATTTTTGATATTATGTTTATGTATGTTCTTCAATCAAAGTTTTTGAAATTATGTTTATACATCTTCTTCAGTCAAAATTTTTGAAATTATGTTTATACATGTTCTTCAGTTGTGTCATAGGTAATTGATTATTAAGAAAAGTGGAATAATTATTAATTCCTTTCCTTTCTTTAGCATATATTATTTTTTTAAATGTATCTTAAAGTCATGCGAACAAAAAAAATGACATTGAATGCAAATAATTTTATCAAGTGATGGATTTTTTTACCCATGACCTCGGGTGCAAGATATGCTTCTCTTCTATTGAGGTTGGTTTTGGTTGGATTGATTGGGTTTTGTTTTTGATAATTTCAATAGCTTGGGAAGTTTCAGTGGTTTCAACAAGAAAATAAAGTAAAGGAATAAAAAGGAAAAGGGAACAAAGAAATATAAAACAAATTAAGAAAAGTAAATCATTACAGAGTGTGTTATAACCTTGGGGATCTTTGGCCGTATTATTTTGGTGGCTTCTTGCTGAAGAAAAGGTAACTTACAATGAAGTTAAAAGAAAACCATTTTTCACACTCTCTTGAGTATAATGACATCATTTTATTATTTGATGACAATCAAACACATGAAAAATTTAAACTTCTATGAGATTAATTTTTGTGGGATAGTCAATACCACTGGGTTCAATCCCTTCTCTCTGTGTGTGTGTGTGTGTGTGGGTTGGGGGGGGGGTTACTTCTTGCGTCTTGAGTTGTACAATCTTAACCTTTTGCAAATTCCATGAATGCCATAGAAAATTCGAGCTTATAAATTAGGGCATGATTGGAGAAGCAACGCATGGAGGGTAGAGTCTGAAGCATACATGTAAAAACATAATTCAGATATTTCATCATACTGGAAAACAATTTGGGGAAAATTTTTAGTGATTCTATTTCTCTGTGAATTATTGTTTACATTTTGGATTTGGTCCAGAAAGTTTACGAGAGATCCTAATGTTGCTAAACACTTGAGCCCCCTACTGATCTCATGTTTTTCAAAAACAAACCAGAAGCATATCTGATCTTGGAAAGTCGCATATTCATGGATTTTTATTTTGTCATCTGGACATTTTCCACCCAAACTAAACCGAGTTTTAGCTTTTCTTTGATGCTAGTTCTGATATGTTTATTTCACATCCTGTATGTTTTGAATAATGGTATAATTCCATAATATGCCTCGGAGGCCAGCTTAGTTGTGTGGTCAATCCGGTGCTTTCCATAAAACACGAGTCCACTTTCCATTAAACTGCTACGACTTGAGGATGAGTATCACATCACTTGTCCACAATGATCATGAACTTTGCTTGTTCCTTTCACCTCGTGAATTGTTGCAAAACAAGTTTGTTTTAGTTCCTGACGGAACAACTAATATGGACTTAAATCGGACAGGAGAGGTCCTGTGATGTGATGAATACATGGGATAGCACATGTCATGGTAAAGTTTGGGCTCCATGCCACCCAGGTGGTAGCCCACGTAGAACGAACCGTTTATCCTAATTCCACATATCCCAGATTTAAGATATGATAATGCGGAAAAGCTGACCAAATTTTAGATCGATTTCTGGAACCTAAACATGAGTGTATAGTATAGAATGGGCTAGAAATTTTCTGTACCTGAATGGTTCTCCTAATATTTAGGCGAGACCGGAATGACGTACTCACTGCTTGGTGAAATTTTTATTATCATCATATATCGAATATTTTTTAGTACAGTGGAGATTTTTATGATCACCTTGAGAGGGGATGGACTGTCCTTCCCTCCTTCTGTTTATCAAAAAAAAGAAATTTTGGGCTATGGCTGTCATCCAAGATACAGATGGCTGTGGTTGGAAGAGTAGAAATGTATGGTTTATGCATGAACTGTATTTGCATGCACCCATAGGCAAGATGTTATTGTGATAAAATGGTTGAAATATAAATAAAACTCTAATATCTTGCATCTATTCATGTGTGTTGGGTTGAAAGTGGGCCCTGGCCAGGCAGGTTTCAAGTTAAGCTATGGGCTAGGCCTAGCTAAGTTTTGACTTTGTCTGGGCTTAAAAATAAAGCCTGTTTACTTTTTAGGTCCCGATTGGATAGTTATATGGTCTGACTAGACTTGGGCTTGGCCCGAGTCTGAACTTAAATTCAGGCTCAGAGCTTCAAACTTGGGCCAGGCCGGTGTATAGCCTGAGATCTAGCCCAAAATATTTATCTATGATATGGTTTGACTACATAAAAGTTCAAGGTTGCATTCGGTACATCACCAAACAATCCTAAATTGATAATAATATTGTTTACTATATTTAGTATATGTAGGTATATAGTAAAGATAATATTACAGTAAAATTATTATGAATTTTGATTAACCTGTTTGATACAACGTATGAAATATTTCTAAATCTAAATCTATAAAATATAAATATCATATATCATTACATAAAATAATGTTAACTATCAAAGAAATTAGTATAAAAAAAATTAAATATCACAAAAATTACCGTACAAGAATAGAAAAAAAGGAATTTGAGAAATGACTTATCGATCAGAATGGTGATAATTAAAATGACGGCGGGAATGACCTGTGCCGGGCAAAGTCTCTTGTTGCGAGGGTTGATTTGATAAGGAGAGAAGAAATGGTAGTTTAAAAAATTTATATAAATTTTTTAGAAAGATAATTTAATTTAAAATTTTAATTATAAAAATATCAAAAAGATAATTCAGATTATCTTGAAAGTGGGTTGTTATTCACGTTAGCTCGTGAAAAAGATAATCTTAATTGCCTTGGAGGTAGCTATTGAAAAAGTTTTACTAAATAGCATGGTGCAATAGAGTCTTTTGAATTATAGATTATCAAATACCAAACGTCCCCTAAATATTTTCCTAGAAACTATATTTCCACGGGCTGGCGTCGTTCCTTTTTCAGCCGCATTGGGATCTGGCATCGGGCTTCGATTGGACCGGACCAGGTGACCAACAACCACTCGGGCGCCAACCACCAGTTTCATCGGGCCATTGAAGCAAACATTCTTCTCCCTTCGAACAAAAACTCCATCGAGAAGCTGAACATGATCGAAGAGTAACGAGGAGAAAAAAGAGAGGCATGTGCCATTGCTTCTTCCTTCCTCGCTCTCCTTCCCGAAACTCCTCCTGCTTCCCCTCCCCTTCTATAATGTCAAGAAGAACGCTCCGCTCCACCGCCCCAGCCATGCACTCCAATCCCTCCCCTCCCCTCCCTTCCCAACATCGCGGACACCAAGAAGAGCAAAGCCAGCGGCAGGCCATGAAGTACCACGACCAGACCAAGCATTCCCTCACCACCGGCTATGCCCGCGGCCCCCGCGGCCTCGACTGGGCCAATCAGCCCAACCCTTTCCTCCGCTTCCTCTCCTCCCCTCTCCTCCCTCTCATCCACTTCCCTCCTCTCCCCGGCGACTCCACTCTCTACCACTCCCTTTTCTCTTCGTTTCCTTCACCACCTCACCCTGTCTCCCGTGCCTCCCTTTCCCGCCTCCTCTATGACTCCCTCTCCCTCTCCGCCTGGAAGACCACCGGCCTCTCCACCTGGTCCCTCCGCGTCAACCCCAGCAGCGGCAACCTCCACCCCACTGAAGCCCACATCCTTTCGCCACCTCTCCCCGACGACGACTCCCCTTTCTCCTCTTCCCCTTTCCTCGCCCATTACTCCCCCAAGGACCACTCCCTCGAGCTCCGCGCCCGCCTCGAAACCTCTTCACTTTTCCCCAATCATGCCGGCTCTGACCTTCTCCTCGTTCTATCTTCTATCTTCTGGCGCGAGGCCTGGAAATACGGCGAGCGCGCCTTCCGCTACTGCAACCACGACGTCGGCCACGCCATCGCCGCCGTTGCCCTCGCCGCCGCTTCCCTCGGCTGGGAAGCGCGCCTCCTCGATGGCCTCGGCCACGACGACCTCGACCGTCTCCTCGGCCTCCACCGCGCCAACCCTCCGCAGCCCTCCCAGCTCCCCGACCGACCCGTCCGCGGCCGCTTCCCCTGGATCGAATCCCAGCATCCCGACTGCGCCCTCCTCCTCTTCCCCTTCGGCGCCGCGCCCTCCGTCGACTACTCCTCGCTCAGCGCCGCCCTGTCCCAGTTTCCGTCTTTGGCGTGGCTCGGGACCCCCAATTCTCTCAGCAAGGACCATGTTTGCTGGGATGTCATCTATCGGACCGCCGAGGCCGTGAAGAAGCCGCCGATGCCCAGTGACCGTTTCTCCGTAAATCCCTTCCACCAGAGCGGATTGATATCGGAAAGTTTATACAAAGGTCTCACGGTTCGGGAGGTGGTCAGGAAGCGGAGGAGTGCGGTTGATATGGATGGCGTTCATGTGATGAAGAGGGAAACTTTCTATCAGATACTGTTGCATTGCCTCCCTTCGGGGGAGGTGGGACCAGGGAAGAAGCAGGGGAAGCAATTCACACTGCCATTCAAGGTTCTCACTTGGGATGCAGAGGTGCATGCTGCTTTGTTTGTTCACAAGGTCACGAATTTACCTCAGGGCTTGTATTTCTTGGTGAGGAATGAGGACCATTTTGATAGTCTGAGGCAAGCTATGAGGCCAGAGTTTGAGTGGGTGAGGCCGGAGGGTTGCCCTGCTGGCCTCCCCCTGTATAGGCTTGCAAGAGGGAACTGTCAGGAGCTAGCCAAGCAGCTGTCCTGCCATCAGGTATGGTTGTTCAATGTTTCATATTTGCTTGTTAGAGCCTTTCTTTTCTCTCATCCATCTCTGTTCTTGAATGCAGGATATTGCCTCGGATGGGTGCTTCAGCCTAGGCATGGTAGCTCGTTTTGAGCCAGTTTTGCAGGAAAGGAATGCTTGGATGTATCCTCGTCTATTCTGGGAGACTGGAGTTCTTGGTCAAGTGTTATACCTTGAAGCACATGCTATTGGGATATCTGCTACTGGAATCGGTTGCTACTTTGATGATGCTGGTATATATATATATATTTAAAAAAAAAAAAAATCATTAAGCTGAGTTTTGAGTACAACATATGGATGACTTGTAATTTTTCCTAGCATGCTTTTGGAATTCTTATGCTTTCCATTGCTTTATAATATAAATTTAACTTCCCATGTGGTAAATATGTAAGTCGCTAAGGAAAGGTGACATGATATACCATGCTTTATGAAAAATAGACTTTTCATATCTTACCAATTCTAAGTATTTCATGTTTTGCTGTTCTTGTATTCCATTTGCAAAAACTTAAATTTCAGTAACTACTTGTGTGATATAACTACTTCTGTCTTCTCGGTGAAAAGGGCTAATGAAATGGTGGAATGGGCAAATTGTGGAGAATTGACAAGGATCTGGGTTGTTTTTGGAGTGAAAAGAGGAGGGTTTCAGTATGTCCTTGAGGCTCAAGATAAAAGAGGACTTTGGATTGGTTGATGAGAGGTCTTTCTGTAGGGTATCTTTCACCTTTTTCATGTTAGAATAAATAAAGACTGTTGGTTTGGAAAGCTTAGAGGAGGGTCTGGTAGTTATGGTATGGGAGAACAATGGGGAAGATGCTGATATTGAAAGCTGATTCTGATAGCTTCTTAACCAGTACAATCAATATCAAGGCACCGCGGGATGGAGGAACTACAAAATTGGAGTTGGGCTGTAAGGTAATGAAAGTTATGACTAAAAAAAAAGGTCCGAAGACAGGAAGTTGAGAATATTGAAGATAGAAGATGGAAATAGGAGAATATTGAAAATCTGGAGTTGGGTGATAAGGCAATGGAATCTTTTGTTGAAGGAAAAGCAAATTGTAAGCCAAGTACTAATATAGGTAACTAATGAAAATTAGACTAAGAGTTCAAAGGGATTGGGAGGATAGTGTGATAAGAGAATAGGTGGTTGCAAACATGATCAAGTTAAATGTGGTATGTATTCATTCCAAGAATAAATCAAGAAACTTAAAGTTGCAATGAGAAATCAGGTGGTTGATTTTATTGAGTTGACTACAAAAGTGGCTTTGGGAGATTAACGGAGTGCTTGTGTTATGCAGTATGTGGCTGAAACAGATCACAATATCATTTTTCTATTTCTTTCCAGTGATGATATTATAGGAAAAAGTGGTTGCATGTTAGAAGGCTGATAATTTTGAGATTATATGAGGGTTTGTGATGATAACAGAATCTGTAGATGTAAGATGGAATGTTCTGTAGTTGGGGAAGTAGACTTTGCTTTGTGCAAAAAGGAATGACAATGATATCACTAGAGTTATTTGTTTGCTTACATTTAGTTAGAGGTGCATTTTTTGACATTTACTTATTAGATAGATTAATAGTCAAGAATTCCAGTTATATAAAACCTTGACAGATTCTTGTTTTAAAGGTTGAGAGACAGAGAATCCCATTGAATTATTGGTCATTCTCTAGTTTATTTTGATCCCTTTAGCGTGGTTTCATGACTCAAATTTCTAATCAGAGTACAGTATACTTCATTGCTGTGACTTGTGTTGTGGTTGGATATGATCTCTTGATTTTGTACAATTTTTGATCCATGTCCCTCATTATAGATTTGAATGTAAAGATTAAATTAGGAAAAGATACACTCAAGGTGCCCCTTGATAAACTCAGCAAACCATATTTTACAAATTTTGATAATGAGCGATTGATTTAATCAAGAGATTATGTACCGGACCTATGTAAAAAATACCAGACTGAAAATTCTTACAGATTCATGTTTTTTGTGATTAGCATCCTGAAACCAATAAACACCATATTTACAACTCAAAACCACTAATTAGCTTCTTGTTAACACTATTATGCTCAGATGATTAAACATCAACACATTGCCCATGAACCACAGGTTACACACATGAGATGGGGTCAGTTATCCGTTGTTTAGTCCAAAGCCCTATTTATCGTGTCCAAAATATTCTAGAACATGCTGTGGTAGGGAGTGACAAAACACTTTTAGACAAAAAAAGTCAAACATGAAATATATTTAGATTAGCTTTTCATCTGACCGTCCCTTAGCTTTTGTGTTAGCTAATGATGGAATGTGTGCTTTGCATGTTTTCTTTCTGCAAATGAATGCTTCTTGAGCTTTATAATCAAGCATCAATAATTCCTAAGCATAATCAAGCATCAATAATTCCTAAGTGTGTTATGATTCTATGGTGGCTCATGCATTGTCATTGATTTCTAATTCAAGTGTTATAGTTGGAGCAACTAGGGGTAGCATCTGGATAGGGTCATATTATCTATAAGATGCATGGGCTTGTCTGGTGCCTAATTCAAGCTACGAGTAGGTCATCGTTGCTTGATCTATACCAACCAGCAGGTTCAATCTGCTGATCCTCATTGGTCTTGCTCAAAACCATTTGCCCTTTACCTTACCCTCTGCTGCTTGTTTGGCCTCCCCTAGTAGAGTAGTAGACTCTAACCTTGACCCTTAAGCTGTCCATGGACCTGCATGTTGATATTGTACGAGGAGGATCTTTATAAGCTATCATTACTTTGACTGTGTGGTTACTTGATGAAACTTATTATTATTTACATGAATAGCAATAAAAATTTTTAAGAGAAGCATTAGGAGGATATTAATATAATGCAACAACATTAGCAATATGCTTTGATCAGAATTTTGTGATAAGCTCTCATAACAATGACCTAATAGATCATGCAGGTGTAACAATGCATAATCTGTTTCAGTTTTAAGTTGTTGGTGCCTAATTAGTGCTTGACCTGCAAATGAAATAGCCTCTCGATACACATGTTTATGTAGGTGGAGCCTGTCAGGTTAAAATTTCCTGCACAATTGGCAATGTAGGTCTTATCTTTGATTTGCCAGACATAAACAACATCTTGTAAGTGGAGAACAGAAAAAGGTAAACTCTGCAATGCTAAGAAAATTTCTTTTGATGCAACTATTATAAGGGAGGGTACTTTCCTCTGACATGCTGGCATAGAAGCCCTTTTTTAGTGTTAAAAGCAGGTGGGCTAGCCCACCGAACTGCCATGAATGATAATGCAGACCATGGCATCAGCAAAACAAGAGAGTACAACTCGTGGGTGTTCATGGTCCTTAGAACTCAAATGAGGGGATATTTAAAAAAAAGACCTTGATTGGAAATATGTGCAATCCATCCAGTATGAAGGGAGCATTGAAATAAAATGGCATCACCTTTCATTCTATATGACTTTGCAGCATATCCAGGAGTGGTTAGTGGTTAAATATTGATATATCGAATTGCTTTTACTGTCATTCTACTGCTAATGGTATGTATTTCTGCTGGCATGTGCCAATTCGATGGATAAAGTTTGACAATATATCATAAGACTCCAAATTTTTAACAATGATATGGTGAATAAGAAGCCTATAAAACCCACAGTAAAGATGCAAGCGTCTAAGCATCTGCAATTCTGCATTCTTGTTCAACTCTTATGAAAGCAGTATTCTTCCTTTTAAGGTACTAAGCTCCTCTTTGTTATTCTGGGAATTGGATGCACCATATCTGGAAGATAACTTATCAGAATTCAGAAGTAAAAGTTGGTTAAAAATGAAGATGAGGGAAAAGGAAGAATAAAAAACATGCATGTCAGGTGCTTATCTGGGTTGATCGGTTACTTTGAGAATACCAAGTTCCACAGTGGGTGGGTGTGCAGGTCTCCGTGCAGCCTGGAAAAGAATGGTGTTTCTCCTTTGTGGGCCACTTTTACATAGCATGCCCGATCAATACTTGTAGCTTCTGATGCCGTGTTGTGTGTATGTGGTCTCTTAATGCACTAGATGTTTTGATAATTTAGAAATTAGGTAGGTTGCTTACTGGATTTGTTGATCAGAACTATAGGCCTCTTGGTTTTTTAAAATTATTATTATATTTAAAAAAAGGAATTTCACTTTCATAAATGAAAATTAAAGTGCTTTTATTCAAATGTAATATTTTTTATCATTCTGCTCAAAATGGTTTGGAGGCGGTTAGAACTACATATGAGTATTTCAAAGTTTAAAAAGAAGATAAAGAAGAAAATATTGGGTTAAAAGTTTCCAACGGTGTTAATTCTATTTTCTTCCATGAGAAGCCATGTGGTGCAGACTGTACAAGCTTTTTAGGTTTATATGGTGTTGTGATAAGATGCATACATTTGTCTTCTGCTACATGTTCTTGTATGTCTTTTGTTCTAGATCTAATTAATTGTTGAAACCTTAGAGTTAAGCAGTTTCTTGAATTCATGTTAAATACTGCAATAGACTTGTCCTAAGTACTAAATATTGCAATTAACATACATTTCCATGTACAATTTTCTTGGCTGTGATACTTTTCTCCCATCTATCTACAACTGCAAACATGTGAAAAATCGGATGTCTTCATTGTTCTTCTCTGTAGACAGTAATAGTTGTTGATCATTTGCTTCTTATCTGTAGACAGTAATGGTTCGTGATCATTTGCCACTCACAGGCCATCAATCTTTCTCTGTGTGCGACCAGATGTTACAATTTGTGTCACTTTCTGTGCTTAATAAACTAGTTGTGCTTCATTCAAGATCACAGGATTATGAGAAGTAAAGCATGCTCTGAGATAAAATTTGGGCTTGTACAATATAGAGCCTTTCAGATATTCAAACTAGCATGGATTTACTTAGCTTGTTAGAGCTATATTTTCATTGCGTAAAATGTTTTGGCCAGAGATTTATTTGTTTCCCTTTGTAGGTTATCTTGACATTTTATGACTTGCCATGGTGAAATAAATGAGAATTGTTGCAATAGTAGAATTGAAGTAGTGGAAGTAAAGGTGCACCTTTGGATTTTGATGTAATAGACTGTTGCAATATGATTGCCTAATCATCTAACCATGTGAAACAATAACTAAATCCTTGTTTTGCTTTATGTTTTAGAATGTTAGGTTGTGTGGGTTTGTGCAGATGAGATTGGCATAGCAGGAAGATGACATTAAGGCAAATTTTAAATTCGTTGCTAGAGTACAAAGGATGGTCGTATCCATAATTTAAATAAAGGAGAAAGGAACATGCACTAATGGAAGACAAGCAATTAAGAACTATATTTATTGTAGTTGAAAACTTGAATATCATGCTTATTATTACTACTACTACTACTACCACTACTATTATTTATTTATTTATTTATTTATTTATTTGGGGGGGGGGGAGGGCGGAGGCGTGCATGGTTAGATGCTGCTGCATTATTAATTGTAAAATAAATGAAATGCAACCATCACTAAATTGCATGCTCATTATGGCAGTGAAGGGGCACTGTTTGCATGATTCTAGCCTTTCCTTTAAAAGTTAATACATCTGGTATTTTTCTCTTAATTCTGTGAAAATCAACACAAGAATTATGTTATCTTTGAACTCCCTCTTTTAAAACTCTCATACCCATAACTTTTCTATATATCTATTTATTCGAGACACCCCATTCTATTTGTTTGTCCATAACTTCAAGCTGTGATGTTGCCTGAGATCAGTTTGCACAAGGTATTTATGATTTGTCAGTGTAGGACTTCTGTATTCTTTCATACTTGATTATCTCTTTCATTTATGATCAAAGATCAGCAAGAATGTTGGAAAGCTTGGAAAAACCAGATTTGGAGGCTGTTCTTCACATTGCATGTTAGCTCTGAATTGAATGTCACTTAACCTCAAAGCATGGGAAACATTGGGAATATCCTGTGTATGATGTCAACACATGATTGTTTACATGCATCCAAGGTTCAAACCCTCAGTTTTAGTTTTCATTTCCACCAGGCCAAATGAGTTTCAGTTTGTTATTTCAGTCAAGAAAAATTCGAGGAAAATGATAAAAATAAAATATAAAAATAGTCAAAAACTTTATAAGGAAATCCAAAAATTATAAGTGATTATGAAAAATAGATAGAGAAATAAAGTGAATGAACAAAATGAAATACAAATCATCTTAAAATATATTCAGTTGTTTATGGGCTCTGGGTGCTTCAGTTCAATGACAATTATGATTTATTTTAAAGAAAAACGTTAAGTTGACTTTCACATTATTCTTCTATAGGATAATTTTACAGTTTGATGACAATGGACACCATTGAGATTTTAACAGTAGCATAGCCAAATCCATGGTCCATAAAAAAAGGGAAAAGAAAAGAAAAATAAACTTCTTGGAATTTCTTTGACCCAACATCATGTTCCCATTTTAATCTCAACAAAATGCTTATTGAAATTTAGAATAAATAAAGAACTGACAAAAAAAACTTCAGTTGCGCATATGTACAATACATGTGGTGCATGAGTTTGTTTTCGCCAAAATTCTCTGCTTCCAGATCAGCTCAGACTGAAACTAAAAAGTTTTGGAACTCATCTATTCCTGAACCTCTATATTGTCTTACCTAATAATTCGTTGCTTGTATATCTGATGCTGTTATGGCAGGCATTAATTAATATAAAAGAAGGTTAGTAGAGTCAAGGATAGGAAAAAACATGAATCCAGCAAACCATCTCTTGCCCCGATATGGCAGCAATCTATCTTGTGAGCTTGATTACAATAAATGCAAACTTTAGTTTGCCTCTAATTGCGGGTGTAGTCTTGTTAGAAATGTCAGTGATTGATTTTGCATTTCATTCTCTATTTCCTGGTTACATGTTTCATAAGATCTAATTGCAAACTTGTTTAAATAATTGTTTAAACTTTTATCTTGCATCATGCAGTTCATGAGGTTCTTGGCCTGAAAGATTTGGAGTTCCAGAGCCTCTATCATTTCACTGTTGGAAGTCCTGTGTTAGACAAGCGAATTATGAGCCTTCCTGCATATCCAGGCCCTGGGATGGATGCATAACTTTTTTTATGCATAACTTTATTTGGAAAAATTGGCAGGTACTTGGGGACCAATCCTGCTCCCAAATATTATCATTTGTATGAGAGCATCAGTTAACTGGCCAATTTTTCCAAAACCTTGTTTAAGACTAGGTGGATGTGTTGAGAAAGGAAAAATGTAAATCAAAATGTATCTACATGTATTGCTGTACAGTGGCATTAGTATTTCCAAGATACAATTTTAATCTTGTGCTGCAAATCATGAAGCTACCTCAGGGTTTCGTTTTGTCTTTCCATATGAGTTTTACCAATGACTTTGGCATTCTGCTACATGTTTCACATAATTCCCAGAGGGCATTATTGATTGTTATTTCTAGAGTATTGTGCTGCCTTTGCTTCAAGACTCAACCTGATGGTCTCAAAGCAGGAAAAGAAATTGACGTCTTAAGATAACTACCTACGGTAAAGAATTAAGGAGTTTGGACAAAAACAAATTTCAAGCAGTCTGTATCTTGCTGGCAACATAAAACCCAGTGAAGTTATGACTGTTATGTTGGAGATGGAGCAGGAGTTGCAACAGTTGGAGAAAGGAAGAAATGGTTGTTTTTCGCTTAAATGAGAAGCTCTGTGGTTCTCTTTTTTAAAATGAATGGGTGAGGTGACGGTCATATTGACTGTCAAGAAAGACAAGTGAAAAGGTTATCAAGTTGGTTCCTTGTTTGTTGCCTTTCTTATCTCTCACTCGTTCAATAACAACTAAATTAATTATGGTAGTTGGAAAAATATCTAATAGCTTTTGAGTTTTGACTGCAATAAAATTTATTTTTGTTTTCTTAAAAATTGATATATATTTTTTCTAATCGATGTAACCTTTTTTATTAAAATTTCAGAAAAAAGTGTAGCAGAGTGGTGAGTGCGGCCGCCAGAGGGCGTGACTTGGGAATCATGTGAGCTCTTTGTTCTCATTGATTTTTCTTCAAGCTTCGAGTACTCGCATGGCGGAAGAGGGAAATCACCGACGAAACGCTGATACGGACACGGACGGGATTGGAGGAGATTGGACGTGGGCACAGGTTGTACGGGACCCTACATGAGATCACGAAGGAAAATATTGATCAGCTCCGATCATTTTGCTCTAAATTTCTTGGACTGCTCGAACCTTTTATCATGTCCCGAATTCAATATCGAAATCAGTTATGCAACTGGCCATATAAATTCTAGATTTTATTCTAGAGATTATGCAAGATCTAGATACATAAACATCATTTATCTCAAAAAAATCTCATTTATCACTAAGTCCGAATATTCACATAATTCTGTGGAAGAAGAAAGTAGGTTATGAGCTTTACAGCCCAGTAAGGTCTTCAAACAGTCACCATCAATAATAATTTGAAAATAACTGGAAAATAATAGTTTATCAAGCAATGCAACCAAACAATTCAAATGTCACTTACGACAAAATCTTTTTCAAAATCATGTTTCTTTTTCAAGTTTTCAATTTAATCATCCTTCTTCTTCAAGTTTCTGGACTAGCCACGGTCATGTTTTATCTCACGACTGGCAATCTCAGTGTCATACTTCAGCCTATGACTGGCAATCTCATTGTCACACTTCAGCCTGTGACTGACAATCTCATAATCGATCATGTACAAACTGTCCATGGCCAGGCCTACGTACTAAGCCCACTCTGGCTGTGTAACCACGATCCCGTGGCATGGCTAGTCCAAATACCGTTAACACTTTATCCTTCCACATTATCCTGTCAAATCATATCATGATGTCACACCACATCATGACGTCAAACCATGAAATCTCAAATCTTTCGATGACCGGTATCACGGTCCAAACCATCAAAATATAACTTTCATGGTAAAACATGGTATATAGGAACATAATTAATAATCCCAAACATACTATCCATCTCGAGAAATCAAATATACGATGCAAAACAAACATGCCTGTCAATGATCATATGCATGGATCAAATCATGCCATGTAAAACAATATATAAAATCGGTGATCATGTCCAGAATCCTTACATTCTATAAGCTACTTCTAGTATATCCGATAATAGTCCATACCCAAAATATATGCAACGCCTCCTACTCAGAAGGTTGATCTCCTACAATAATAAATAAAATTATTCAAACTAAATCCAATTTTACGAATTCCGAGAAAGAAGGTCCCTCTGATTCTCTCTCTCCTCTTTCTCTCTCCTCATCTTCTCTCTCCTCTTTCTCTTTCCTTAATTTTTTTTTCTTTTCTTTTTCTTTTCTTTCCTTCTTTCTTCTTCTTTTTTCTTTTTTTTCCCCTCTTTCCCCGTTCCCTTCTCTCCTTCGTCTCCACCAAACAAACCACCCTCTCTCTCTCTCTTTTTTTCTTTCTCCTTATTTCTTCTTCTCCTCCACGAAATCAAGGTCTCCCCCTCGGCTGCCCCCACCGGCAGTGCCACTGCCTATCCCTGCCGCCATCACCATCCTTACCACCGCGATGATAGGAAATCATTGGGTGAGCCATCAGCGACAGCTCCAGCAACCAGAAACCACCCCCCCCCAGCGACGAAACTCTTAGGTAAGTATCTTCTCTTTTCTTCTTCTTCTTCTTTCCAATCCTTTTCTTCTCTCGGCCCAAGCTTGCCTCCCTTGCTCCAATGAGCCGAAGGAGGGCAACGGCCACCGAAGTTTCCTGAACGAAGCAGGGATGCTCGGCCACTAGAGTAAAGGAGGAATCGACGGAACAACTCGGTGATAAAGGTTCTTTAAAGGGAAAACGATGAGGTTTTTCCTTGCCGTATGGAAATAAACTTGGTCGATCGGAGTCCTTAACCATCCCAAACACGACGTCGACAAAAAATCCCTCCTCCCCACAACCTCTCCTCAGACTTCACCGGCGGAAACAACGACCGGATAAGGGAGAACGATGGTTCCCCTGTTCTCCGTCTCCGTCCCAAACTCTCGTTCGTTCCCTTTTTTTTTTCTGTGACTTGGGCCGAGTTCGGCTGGGCTTGCCGACTTTGGCCCAAGCCTGGGTTTCACACCTCTGCTCGACGACTCCCGGCGACAGTGGGAGGGTTTGGCCGTTGTCTTTTGGAGCTTGGGGTGAAGGATTCCTACTGTGTGGGTTTCCAAAGAAGTTAGAGTGCGGATGAAGTTGGAGTACAACTCGAAAGTTTTTCCAATTGCTGACGACCACCTCATTTTGATGCTAAGGTCGGAGGGGGACTGTTCCAAGGTGAAGGGGGGAGGGCCATGGTTTGTTGGTGGTCAGTTGATGGCGATGGACACTTGGGAGCCTGACTTCATCCCTTGTCGCAAGCTGATCAGAAGACTGTTGTCTGGCTGCATCTTCTAGAGCTTCCCGTAGAGTACTGGGTTTCATCGACGATCATGGCGGTGGCCGCGGAAGTAGGTAACCCATGTTTTATCGATGATTTCACGGACTTGTTATGGAAGACGGGATATGCGCGGGTGAGAGTGGAAAGCCACTCAAACCCGGCATCCTGATTAAGGGGAAGAAGAAGGTCTTCTAGCAACAATTCATTTATGAAAACCTTCCTACGATCTACTTCTAGTGTGGGAGGATGGGGCATGCGGATGATGGCTGCCGGTTCTCGGAGGGGGTTGGCTGGACAACTCTGGTAGCCACCCTCTTCGCCCGGAGAACTTTGTTTCGAATGTTGTGGAAGATGGTGGGGAAATGCCGGTTCCTAAGGGGCCGGAGGGGAAGACTGTTGCTGGTGGAAAGTGACCGCGGCTCGGGCCGTGGCTTGTCACTTTGCATATCAGACAGCCACGGCCGATCGGGATTTCGGCGAAGGCAAGGTGGGAGGTGGATAAGGTAAGGCACCAGTGTCCTCCTCTGATCCTCCCTCCTCACCACCTTGATCCTTGCTGGCGCCTTTCTCCTCCCCCAATTCGTCGCCCGATTCTGATGGATGGCAGAAGCCATCGAAGGTAGCAAGATGGTGATCATTGGATGCCAGTATCACTGACCCGTCAAACAATGGCGGTGCTCCGCTGGTGGTTGGTGGGACTTTTGGTTCCTTAGGGGATTGCATGGAGTTGGCCTTGCCTGAAGATGCCAGCCTGTGGGATCATCAGATGCAGGAATACGGGAGCTTGTCGTTGAAGCAAGGCTGGAGCCCTCCGAAGTCATCCACTTCAAGCTCTCAAGGGCCATCATCTCTGAAGTTCGGTTCTGCTTTGGCTGATCAGGTGCATGCCTCTGTTCCTTGTATGATGGGGGAGAGGGGTGGTAAAGGGATTACTGAGGGTGCTCTAGCTTTGGAAACCATTGTGACTTCTTCCACTGTTCCTGTTGGAGTTAAGGGGAAAGTTGGGGAGAAAAGGAGGGAGTCAAAGAGGGTTGGGGTGCAGAAAGGGGACACAGAGGAGGGGAGGGAGGTTGAGGGGGGTGATGCTCTCTGCTCTCTGTCTGCAGGGGTGGGCCGACCATTGGTGAGGGCCATTGCAGTAGGTTTGGTGCCTATGGGGAATAAGGAGGGAGGGGGTGCAGGGGACTCCTTAGTGCCTTCTCAGGGAGTTCTGTCCAGGGAGCCGAGCTCATCATCTTTGAAGGGGAACCCTGATACTATGCCGAAATGGCATGGTCCTGATGGGGTGAATTCGGAACGTGATGTTATTGCTGGCAAGTTGAAGCTTGCTTTGTTGGCAGCTGGGGAACAAGAAGATAGGGAGAATAAGAGTGATGGATCTGGGGTAGATGCTGGACAGGGGTCTGGCATACTCAAAAACATGTTAAGTGGCTGTAATGAGGACTTTTGTGTCGAATGTGCGGGGAGCTGGGAAACCCTCTTTCCTTTCTTCTTATTGCAAGTTTGTTCAGTTGCACTATCCTCAACTTTGTGTTCTCCTTGAGACTAGGATTTTTGGGTCTAGTTTGGAATGTATCCATCATCGTTTTTCCCGTGATTGAGGTTTTTATTCTGTTGACTTTCAGGGTCTCTGTCAGGCGGCATTATAGTTATTTGGGATCAGGGGCTGCTAGAGTGAATGTGTTTCATCGTTCACCTCAGTTGGTGGCTATAGTGGTGTCTGAACCTAATGAGCCAACTTGGTTTTTATATGGTGTCTAAGCTAGTACGGCTTATAGGGAGCTTAGGGTGGTTTAGCAGAAGGCTTCAGCTTTGATTGATCAAGATTTTTCGACAGTGGTTGCAGGAGACTTTAACTATATTGATCAGGCCGAGGACAAGAGAGGTAGAAGATCCTTTATGAAGGATACTGCCTCTAGAGAATTTGCTAATTTTATACAAAGTAATGGCTAGGTGGATATGGGTTTTGTTGGGCCTCGCTACACCTGGTGCAATAATCATTCTGGAGCTGCCAGAGTGTGGGAGAGACTTGATAAGTTCTTTGCTACTCCTTCTTGGCTCAGTTTGTACTCTGATCACAGAGTAAGGCACCTCAACAGAATTGTCTCTGATCATTGTCCGCTCCTCCTATCTACTAATGTTTCAGCTCAGGGGTGCACTCTTTTCATATTTGAAAAATTTTGGCTCTCCTATCCAAAATCTAGGGACATTGTCAGGGAGGTGTGGAGAATTCCTGTTTAGGGTGATGCCTCTTACCGCATTTTCTAGAGGTTGGAGCTTGTTAAAAGATGTTTACTCCGATGGAGTAGAGTTGAGATGGACAATGTGTTCTCCAAATTGGAGTCTGTGGAGAGCTCAATTAATGCTCTGCAGGACGAGGAGAGGATAGGAGGATTATCGGAGGAGGATATGTCAGTGCTTCAAAGTTACCTATCTATGCATCATGCTCTTCTTAACCATCAGGAGGTTATCTAGAGGCAAAAATCTAGAGTCAAGTGGCTAAAAGAGGGGGATAGGAATACCCGCTTCTTTCATCAAGCTACAATGATCCGCAGACATAGAAACAAGATCAGAGCTTTGCGTTCTGCTGATGGTCAATGGCTCGAGGATGAGGATGCCATAAGGAGGGAGATTTTGTTGTTCTTCAGATCTAGGTGGATTGTATCCAACGGAGGCTCTCATTCAGTCTCCTCTCCTCCTCCAGTGTCTAGGGTCTCTTCATACAATAATATGTACTTCTTATTCCATTTTTCGAGGAGGAGGTTCGGTCCACCCTCTGGTCGCTAGGGAAGGACAAAGCTTCTGGTCCTGATGACTTTCCTCTTTCTTTTTTCAGAAATACTCGGATATTCTCCATTATGATGTTGTTGCTGTAGTGCAATTATTTTTTGTCTATGGCAGGATGCCTAATTGTTGGAAGTAGACTTTCATGGCTCTCATCCCAAAGTGCTCTGTTTTATCCAAGCCTAGTCACTTCAGGCCGATCAGTTTATGTAACACTCTCTATAAGTTGTGTGCTAAATTGATGGCCAACAAGATGAAGCCGATTCTCTCATAGTTGATCAGTTCAGAGCAAGGTACTTTTGTTGGTGGTCAGTATATCTCTGACAATGTTCTTATTGCTCAGAAATTTATGCCTGATCTCCGAAAAGCTCCGCTTTGTCGCAGTCTGATGGCCATCAAGCTCGATATGGAAAGAGTGTATGACTGTATGGACTGGGGCTTTCTTAAGCAAGTTTTGGAGGATTTTGGCTTTCATCAAGTATAGATCTTCAGAATATTGGCTTGTATTATCAGACTTTCTTTTGCTCTCCTTATAAATGGCTTTTCCACAGAGTTTTTCCATTCCAATGTCGGCATTCACCAAGGTTATCCTCTCTCTCCATATATTTTCATTATTTGTGCTGATTCCTTATCGCGAGTATTGCAAGCAGCGATGCAGGATTTGGCTATCCAGCCTTATATTCCTATTCCAGGTGCTCCTCCTATCTCATATCTTTTATTTGCAGATGATTGTCTGCTTCTTGGTCGAGCTTCAGTTGTCTGCGCACAATATTTTCAGAGGGTTATGGAGGATTATTGTTTGGCGTCGGGGCAGAGGGTCAACTTGCTGAAAATTGGGATTCACTTTAGTCCTAAGACATCTCCTCGCCTCCGCTGTAGGATTCATGATATCCTAGGGATTGCTGAATGTAATGGAGCTCTTCGATATTTGGGAGTGCCCATCTCGGGCACTAGACTCAGTAGGGTGGATTGTGTTCGAATGGTTCAGGCTATTCAAGAGAGGGTGGTAGATCCCTCTCCACTATGGGCAGGATCACCCTCATTCGGTCAGTCCTCACTTCTCTTCCTGTTTATTTACTATCTAATGACGTCATCCTCAAGATTGCCATTCTCAAGTATGAGTAGATGATCCATGCGTTCCTATGGGATTCTACTTCTGCTCAATGGAGGATCCATCTTATGAGATGGTAGATTGTTTGTCAGCTGACTTAGATTGGTGGACTTGGTATTCACTCTCTTGTTCTCAAGAGGGAGGCCTTACTGGGGAAACGTGTAGCCAGATTCTTATTGTACGTTGATAGTATGTGGTCTTCTATGATGAGGGCCAGATATGGTCAGCCTTTTGCTCTTCTTGAGGGGGGTCAGAGAGCTGTTAGGCATTGCTCTGCCATTTGAAGGGAAATGACTGCTAGGGCGTCAGATATTCTTCATCACTTTACTTGGGTGGTAGGGGATGGCAAATCCATTAGGTTTATAACGGACCCTTGGATTTCGGATGTTCTCTTAGCCAGGTAGCCCACCTTTATCTCTATAGATACTTCGGACACGATATCCATCTTGGATCTTTTTGTTCAGGGTTATTCTGAGTGGGATCCTTCTATAGTTACTAAGATTTTTAAGGAGATCCTAGGCTAGAGAGTTTTATCTATTATTCTGCCTGTCCATGCATATCCGGATGTCAGGGTTTGGAGGCACTTTACCATTCCTAGAGCCCAGATATCCGACTTGATAATTATTTTTGGTCCGGAGCCTCCCATGACTCTCCATATTGTTTGGATTTGGTCACTTTCGGTACATCTCAGAGTTTTCCTCTTTTTGTAGAAACTTACTTGGCGTCGCCTCCCTACCAGATTATTCTTTATTGCGAGAGGCCTCCACTTGCCTCCCGTCTGCCCAGCCTATGGGGCGGATTGCGAGACTCAGTTGCATGCTCTATTTTTTTGTCCGAGGGCTTGGCAGGTGTGGCAGATGGCTGTATTCAATGAGCTTTTCATTCACGTAGAGGATCGAGAGGATATATTCTTGTACCTGCTCAGTCCTGGTACTATTTTCCCTTCTGCTACTTTCCAGACTTATATTGCTTACAATGTCTGGCTTATCTAGAATGCTATAGTCTTTAGCTCTGTCGGATGCTCTACCAGAATTATTGTTGAAAGAGCCAGGGCTCATGCTCAGGAGTATCAAAGGTTGATTGTGACGTCTACGGAGATCTGGGGTTCTTCTACTGCTCCTTGAGTACCCCGTCGGATTTTGATATCTTGGGAACCCCCTCCTTCGCTATTCTTCACAGTTAATTTTGATGGGAGTTCTGGGATAAATAGGGTGTGCCGCATTTGTCATCCGTGATTATAGACTCGATTTTCTTACTACTGAGGGATACCATCTTCATAACCTGATGGTCTCTGAGATAGAGTTGTATATAGCCTGGACGGGTATTCGGTATGCCCGGAGGATCCTTCATCTGGACCGGGTGATTATCGAGGGAGATTCAGCGATGGTGGTTTTTTGGATTCGTCAGGTGCTAAGATTTCCGTCGGCACATCCTATCATTCGAGATATCGATCTTCTTTTACAGGGATGTACTTCGATTATTGTGCAGCATATTTTTAGGAAGGCCAATTCTACGATGGATTGGATGGTCTCCTACGTTGCTAATCATTCTGGTTCGATTTTATGGTCTAACAAGTGGGATGCTCCTGTTCAGCTCAATAATATTATTCTTTTTAATTTTTTGGATTGTATTCATATTTAAATTGTGTATTGAATACTCTGATTTATTAGAAGAAATTGAATACTTTGGTTTATTAGAACGAGGAGGAGGAGAAGGGAAAACGCTGAAACAAATCTTTTTTGAGATATTCTCATTAAAAAAAATCTTCTGAGATTTTTTCTTATAATTTCCCACACTCTTAAAATTTCCCACACAAAAGCATCCTTGGAGCATGGAGATCGCGGGTGTCCTGCCCGCTTCATTTGCTGCCTCCTTTCTCGTTCGCAGTAGCTCCCGCAGAAGCAAGCGGAAAAGGGGCGAACCTCCCCCTAAACTCGTTCCCAAACGCGTCAACGCCCTCGCCTACCCCAAATCCTCGCCCACTCCTCTCCTCCTCACCCCACACCGCGCCCCCCTCACCCGCGACCAAGCGCTCGATCGCATCCTCGCCGACCTCGACTCCGCCCTCGCCCGTGGCGTCCATGTCGAAGCCTCCATCTTCGCCTCCCTCCTCGAGGCATGCTCCCAGATGCGCTCCCTCCACCACGGCGCCTTTGTCCGCCGCCTCATCCCTCCCGCCCTCCTCCGCCGGAACCCCGAACTCTACGCCAGGCTCCTCCGCCTCTATGCTTCCTGCGGCCGCGTCGACAAAGCCCACCAGCTGTTCGACCAAATGCCGCGCCGATTTAAGAACAGCGCCTTCCCTTGGAACTCCCTCATCTCTGGCTACACCGAGCTGGGCCTCAACGAAGACGCCATGGCTTTATATTACCAGATGGAGGAGGAGGGCGTCGAGCCCGACCGGTTCACGTTTCCTCGAGTTCTCAAGGCCTGTGCTGGAATCGGGTCGGTGAGCCACGGCGAGGCCATCCACCGCCACATTGTCCGCTTGGGCTTCGTCACGGATATCTTCGTGCTCAATGCGCTCGTCGACATGTACGCCAAGTGCGGTGACATCCAGAAAGCCCGGCAGACTTTCGACAAAATCCCCGACAGAGATCCAGTCTCGTGGAATTCGATGATAACGGGTTATATACGACATGAACTTCCACTCGACGCCTTGGACATCTGCAGGAGAATGCTTGGAACTGGGATCGAGCCAGACTCTGTTACCATCTCATCCATTCTCTCCGGTTTCTCCTTGTCTTCCAGTAACAAACTCGGTCTTCAAATTCATGGTTGGGTTCTCCGACATGGGCTTGAATGGGATTTATCAGTGGCAAATTCTTTGGTCGGGATGTACTCCGAGCACAACCAATTGGATCGAGCTCGCTCGATATTTGAATCAATGCCAGAGAAGGATTTGGTATCTTGGAATGCTATAATATCTGCTCACCGTAGGGATCATCGAGTGCTTGCTATGTTTCAGCGCATGGAAGATTCAGGTGTGCTGCCAGACCAAGTCACTTTCGTGTCGTCGCTCTCGGCGTGTGCGAATTTGGGATTAGTGGAGGATGGCCGGAGATTGTTCTCGGAGATGGAGGAGAGATACAAGATAACACCAAGGATGGAGCACTATGGGTGCATGGTGAACATGTTGGGGAGAGCAGGGTTGGTGGATGAGGCTTACGAGCTCGTATCAAAGCAGATGCCTTTCGATGGCGGACCCACGGTGTGGGGGGCGTTGTTGTTTGCTTGCTCGGTGCATGGGAATGATGAAATTGGAGAGATCGCAGCAGAGAGATTGTTTGAGTTGGAACCTGACAATGAGCTTAATTTTGAGCTGTCGATGAAGATTTATAGGAATGCAGGAAGGTTGGAAGAGGTGGAGAGGGTGAGGATGTTGATGAGGGAGAGAGGATTGGAATCAGAGAGTTGAGGATATAAAAAAAAAAATACATTCCCATTATTTCCTTTCTGGTGCATCTTCACTGTTTCCTCTTGTAATTAGTATCTTCTTCCAGGTCTATCACATAAAAATAGTATACATTGCAAGAAAAGTGCCTGATCTTTTCCTTCAAGTTTGTTTACAAACTCTGCTAAATTACTTCAACGCTTAGAGAAAGGCCTGCCGTTTCACTCTTAGGATGTAATTTTAACGACTGGCAAAAATGAAATCCCTGAAACTAAATTAAATGTAGCATATTTTGCATAGAATATAATGAAAATGCTATTCGTAGAATTGAACTTGATAGTTTATATTTAATCTGATAATTTTATTAAATGGAACGAATATTTGGGCAGGGTCTGGGCTATCAGAATTCTTCCACTCCACAAATTTTTCACCAACTTTCACTCTTTGATCTTCCTACCTGGAGGCATGGTAAATTGGCAATTCCTCTTTTCTCCTGCTGGCAGGCCATCTTTCTTTTACGTGTTGACATGCAGTGTTATGAATGTATGCTAAACTCCTGAATAGCTAAAATTCTCTTTTATTTCTCAAGTACTCTGGAATAATTGTATTTCTTTCATTCAAAAATAGATTCTTAGCTTGGTTATGTGTCCTGCACTTGTCTTCATCGCATGGGTACAAGTTATTACGTATTGATTGGAGATCATAAGTCTAATTGCATCTTAAATCTAGTATAAAGCAGACGTAAAATCAGGACGGGAAATGGGTCGGTCCTAAAATTATATTTTAAAAATTTTTGAATCGAATCCGGGCATCCTTTTGGTCCAAAAATTAAATTAACTTTATTTTACAGTCCTAAGACTAGTCCGATATATTTAAAATTTGGTTCGAAGTCTGAACTAATTTCAGACCGATCCGAAGTTTATTGAGCTGGCTTAGTCCAGTTCCAGACAACGAGCTTTTGAGCCGGTCCATTTCCAATCCTAGACATGATTGAGGTGATCTTAAAATTGAGGTATATGACTACATGGCATGGCATGTAACTGCATCTAGGTATGAATTGCTTGGCGACCTTTGGTGCAATGTGATTGGTGGACGTACATTGTGCTCGAACCCTACTATCAACCCTTACCATCAGCCCAAACATATACATCAATGAAGAAATTACAAAAAAAAATAATTGCAATGGTCAAATCCAGATCATACATGCTTGCTGCATACATGATGCCGGTGGCTCGGGCCTATGCTTAGAAAACCAAAGTGCGCTTTGCTGCCGGGCATTTCCCAAGATTAGAAAAATATTGGCTAATCTTAAGCTTTCTGGATGGAGATCCAGCTCGGATTTTGAAAAATCCAAATGGTCTCTTCGTTCTGAGAGACATGTCACGTAATTGCCAACTTCAAATCAAAACTTATTAAATATAAACATCACTAAAGCGTGAAACCACGTATCATGATCTGCTGTAAACCCAATGAACTGACCGTGCGCTCACCCCGTGGTCAAAAGAATTAAGGTTGCATTTCGGTGCATTGCTGATAATTTTGAAAGACAGTATAGATTATTAGTAATATAGATCGCCAGTGATATAAATTACAAATAATATAGATTATTATATTTAGTATATGCGGTTAATATTATATAATATAAAATAAAAATTTTAAAATATTTCTAAATTAAATTTATAATATATATATTTTTATCTATTTATTAAAAATATAATTTTAAATTTTTTATATTATAAAATATATTAAATATAAAATATTTTATATTTTTATATTAAAATTAAAGAATAAAAATTATTTTTTATACTAAATAAATTTAATATAAAATTTATATATTAAATAGATAATTTATTTAATATATTATTTTAATATGTTAAATAATATATTAAATTTAATATAATATATTTATATTATATATAAATATATACTATAAATATAATATAATATAATATATTAATAAAAGATGCTAATATTATATTATATTATTATTTATTTTATATTATAATACAATGTAAGAGGAAGGGAGAATGAGTATATTATATTATTATAATATTATATTATATTTTATATTATAATACAATGTAAGAGGAAGGGAGAATGAGAGGATAATATTATCCAAAAAATTATCTAAGATTACCATTCCTCCTAGAGAAAATTTAAATTATCTCTTGAGAGGTAGTCTAGATTACCAGATAGGATAGATTATCATCCAGAATGCCAAATATAGTAATATAGTGGCATCCTATTAAATTACCAGTAATCTGGATAGATTGTCTGCTACCAAACACAACCTAAGACAAATTGTAGGACTGAGATAAGGTCAGATATAAATCAAATACTAGTATATCCATATCTATATTTATTTTATTTAATAAATATAAATATATATATATGAATATTAGTCAAATGCAAACATTTATAACAATATTTATTTAAAACAAATTGGATATTGCACGTATGGATATAAACACATGTATAAATTTGATAATTAAATTTTATAATTATAAAATTAAAAATATTTTAAATAGATGATAAACCAAATTAATATTATATTAATATAATTATATATTTTTTAAAAGTTAATGAGTATTATATAAAATTATATAGAATTATAGATAAAATCATATATTCGGATGTATAGTTGTCTATCCCTATCTAAATCATTTTTTTTTTTACAGATATAGATATCATTATAAATATTAATCAGATACTCAAATTTATATCTATATTTTAAAAAATTTGATTATAAATTTAATTAAATATTATTCATACTATTTTCATCCTTAGAAAATATCGATAGAAATAAGAAATCCAAAACCTAGCATTAGGATATACCTACTTATCAAAGTTTGTTTTTTTTTAATCTAATATTTTGCATTATTTGATGAGGTTGCACGCTCACCAACATGTTGTATTAGATTCCTTTTCATACTAAAGTTAGCATATTTCACCACCATGGAGAAAATATTTATTTTATAATTTTAAAATAATTTTAAATTAAAAATAAGAATGGACTCCTTTTATGTATGATTAAATCAAATAAACACCCTACCTTTAATATATTAATATAACTTATTCACTCCTTCTATTAATAGCATTTGTTCCATTATTTTTTAAAAATATTTTTTATATAGTTAAAAAATAATTTGATTCTGTCATATTTTTAAAATAAATTTAAAAAATAAAAAATTCATCCCCATTGGGATTTGCCATTAAGGAAATTGATAAAAAAATGGATCTAATGGGAATCTATGCCCTTTGATCCCGAATCCATTTTAACTATGAATCATGTAATTTTAAACCTATAAATACAGAGATAATTAATAGAAGAATAGATTCTTTGGAATCCATGCTCACTAAAATTCCAATCACCTATAGCTACGAATCACATAATTTCAAAATCTTTCTTGGCAAGGAATTTATTCTACTTTAATTATAAATCATGTAATTCTAAATTTTAAAAAATAAAGATTTATGAGTATAAACTCTACTCCAAGTGATTAAATAATATATTTTTGGACATACATATCTAATTATAAAAGAACATTTAACAAAAATGTATATATATATATATATATATATATATATATATATATATATATATATATATCTTATCGTTCGTAGGCATTTAAGGGAGAGAAAGAAATATAGTACTAAATAACTTATTTCTAACAATTAATTCTACATGACAAAATACAAAATCACTTAATGATCCTACATGTCAATATGGAATTTTATCTTTAATACATATTCATCATTTTACTAATATATATAGATGCATCACTATGAATTTATTAAATTATTTATAAAAGACATTTTAATCTTCTGAAAAAAGATTAAGAAGATATTCCTCATGTTTCATCCTGGTTGCAGTTGCATGGTGCTCATCGAGGTGTTTTCGCATGCAACATTACACCAGATTGCACTTTGAGGTAAAATAAAAAAAATTAAGAATAGTTAGATTAAAAAAAGTAGCTTTTAAAAAGAAAAGAGTAGTGTTGGCCTGGGCCACTCAGTCTAGGAATGTGCTTTAATTGTCATATGCTTCCCATGAAACTTTCAGGCAAATGGGTTTTGTGCGAAGGAATTGGGATTTTCTGATGGTGGTGCCTTCGTGAACATCCCACAGGATCTCGGAGAAGGAAATAGATGATCCATAGCACTATTTCTCGAAGGTTTCAGAGCTCCCAGAGGTTGTAATGGAGGATTCCCAGTAGCAATAGGAGAAACTCGTGGTGTTTGTGAGGAGTTTGGGATGGAAGGTCCTAGTGAATTAGGTGGCGAAGGAGCTAAAGATGAAGTCAAGCCAAAGTACGATACAGAGGTGTTCTCCATCACCGAGAACCACCTTGTTCTTCATTTCTAGTCTGAAATAGACTAAGCCGCCATGCTTAAAGGTGGCCCCTGGTTCGTTGTAGGGAAGCTAATGGTGATGGAGGCATGGAAGCTAGACTTCGTGCCTGGTAGAAAGGTGATCTGAAGGGCAATGGTCTGGATGAGGCTCTTGGGGATATCCACAGAGTTTTGGCTATCTATGACCATCCTGGCCATTGTAGCGGAGGTTGGGAAGCCATTGGCGATGGTTGACTTCACTGACCTCTTGCAGAAAATCGACTATGCCCAATTTCAAGTGGAGTTCGATTCAGGGTTGCCATTGAAGCCTGGAGTTTTGATTAGGGGGAAGAAAGGGATGTTTTCGCAACAATTAATCTATGAAAACCTCCCTTCAGTTTGTTATTGGTATGGGAGGTTGGGCCACTTCAACGATGTCTGTCGCTTCCAGAACCCTCTTTCGACACTAGTGATTCTCTCTATAAACCAAAAACTTTGTGGCAGCAAAGGGTGACAGTTGTCTAGGAACTTCGACTCCCATGGTGGTGGAAGGGAAGGAAGTTTCTAGTGGAGGTTGACTGAGGATTGGCCCATGGTTGGTGACCTCCCGGATCTGGCAACCGTCGGCACCTAAGGCAGTGGTGAAGATGAGGAAGGAGACAGAGAAAGAGAAGGAGCCCATCCCAAACTCGTCTGAGCCAAATTCTTCTTCTTCTCGATTGAGTTTGCTAAGGCCTCAATCGAGTTTGCCGAGCTCGCCTCCAGACTTCGACGGCTGGTAGAAGCTATACAAGGTTGCCCATCGTCAGTCATCGATGGATAGGTTTGGGGAACCAGCGAAGGGACATGTTGATCTGGTTGGGCTAGTGCGAAGAACTAGTTTTGCTTTCAGAGTTCTTAGCCCATTTGAAGATGTGACTTAGGCCATCTGGAGGAGCCCAGCCCAGGATTTGGTTTTGTCAGACCCAAGTTGCCTTTCCTTGAAGCGGGCCCATAGCCCATCAAAGGCTCTTAAGTCAAAGAAAACTAGGAATTCTTGGACGAAGCTTTCTTCCGAATCCGCCATGTTTGCTGCTTCTAGTCAGGTGAGTCCCCATTCTCTATGCTTGGTTCATGAACAGAGAAAAGGGGGTTCAATGGAGGTTTTTGAGCATTCACTGAGCCAAAGGTCCCTGCCATCAGTGGAGGCCAGTGATGGGGGTCGTAGTCTTTCTTCCAATAGGGCCAACCATGTTTCTATTTTAGGGGTCGATATTGGTGGGCTCCGGAAGGATAGTGAAGTGGTTGGGATGGGTGATGGTGGTCAGGCCTTTGCACTGATTTCTGGAGGAGCTGATTTGCCTAGGAAGGTTCTTGCATCCGGTGCTTTGCCATCGATGGGAAGTGGTCCTAGGAAGAGGAGAAAGCCTTGTTTTGAGACTGGTGAAATGATGAAGTGTGGTAGTGAGGGGGTGGAGGTCAGGATGAAGCAAACAGTCGAGGTGGAGTGTGCTTTGTTGCAACAGGGGGACTCTCGGGGACCGGTAAGTTCTTTCTCAGGTGGCCATAATGAGGTTCCTTCCCCAACTTCCTTGACATGTCTGGAAGTGAATTCCAGAAGACATTGCCAGCAACTTGAGAAAAGGGGTGATCTGTCAAGCATAGAAGGGCTAATCAAACCCATGAAGTAGTTACTAGCTGATTGAAGAAGGCCCTACTTGTTGTGAGTGATGTAGGGGCTGTGAAGGTGATGGGAGAGGAGAACAGAGAGGTTGCTGGGTTGTCTACTGGCAACCCCAAGCATTTGTAGTGTCTCTTATGAAGGTTTTAATCTGGAATATCCATGGGGCTGGAAAGCCTTCTTTCCATTCTATGTATTGAAGATTTGTATAGCTATATCATTCTAATATATATATTCTCATGGAGATGTGGCTCACTGGTCCAAGTTTGAATTATATTCGCCATCACTTTTATTTGAATTATGATTTTTTTGCTATGGAGTCCCAGGATTTATCGGGGGATATCATTGTTATTTGAAATCATGGTACAGCTATTATGGATGTCTTCCATCGATGCTCCCAGCAAGTTGTTATCATAGAAACTAAATCTAATGGATTTACTTGGCTCTTATCTAATGTTTACTCTTTCACTGACTATAGGAAAGGAGGATCTTGTGACAGGAGGTGACCCTTTTGGTTGATCAAGGAATCCCATCTGTTGTTATAAGTGACTTTAATTGTATTGATGGGCTTGAGGAGAAGAGAGGTGGGTGGCCTTTTGTGTAGGATACTAGCTCTAAGGGGTTTGCTAAGTTTTTTGCAATCCAATGGCCTGGTGATCTTGGGTTTGTCGGCCCTCAGTTCACTTGATATAATAATTGCTCTAGTGGAGCTAAAGTTTGAGAGAGAATCGATAGTCTTCGTGATACTAAGCTGGATACAATGGCATCCCATCTACCTTGTGTACCACTTATCGAGAATTGCTTCTGATCATTACCTAGTATTACTCTCTACTGACACTTCCTTCTCATATAATAGTCCTTTTCGGTTTGAGAGGTTTTGAAGGTGTGGAGGTTGCCTGTTAGAGGGGATGTTGGATACTGGATAACCCAGAAGCTAGAGTTGGCTAGGAGAGGGCTGCTTTGGTGGAATAGAGTAAAAGTGGATAATATCTTCCAAAGGTTAGAGAATGTAGAGGTATCCATTAATGAACTCTAGGAGTGGGAGGAATGAGATGGGGGCTTGTCTGAGGATGATATGATAATGCTTTGAAGCCAGCTTTCTGCTTATCATTCCCTTCTCGGTCAATAGGAGATCCTGTGGAGACAGAAATCCAGAGTCCAGTAAATTAGGGAGGGGGATATGAACACCATAATTTTTTCACCAGGGCATCGTTGTTCGTAGGCATAGGAATCACATTCGGGCCCTGCAGAACTCGAAGAGATAGTGGACAATGGAGGATGATGATATTAGGCTGGAGAATATGCAGTTCTTTAAGTCGAGGTGGATGATGCTTGTAAGGGGATCTGTCTCCTTTGTTCCATCACCTCCTTCTGATATGGTTTCTGAGCAGGAAAATTATGAGCTTATTTAGGCTATTTCAGATGAAGAGGTATGGAGAGTTCTTTAGTTTTTGGTCGAGGACAAGGCCTCTGGACCTGATAGTTTTTCTCTGCTTTTCTTCAGGTGGTATTGGCCTATTATGCAACATGATGTGGTTGCTACCGTGCAAGATTTCTTTATTCATGGTCAGATACTTGATTCATGGAAGTGAACTTTTATGACTCTAATTTCCAAGCGCCATGATGCTTTTGAGCCGGGATATTATAGATCGATCAGCTTGTGCACTATCTTAAATAAAATATGTGCCAAGTTTATTGTTGCCAAGATGAAGCCAATTCTCCCTCATCTCATCTGTCCAAAGCAGGGTGCTTTTATGGGTGGTAATAGTATTTCTGAAAATATTCTCATTGCATAGGAATTTATGCATGACCTCTATCAGACTTCGATCCACTATAGTTTTATAGCAATCAAGCTGGACATGGAGTGAGCCATGACCATATGCACTGGAGGTTCTTCGAGAAGGCATCATAAGACTTTAGTTTTCACCTTCACTGGATTAGTTGGATTATAGCTTGGATTGAGAAACCGACCTTTGCCATCCCAATTAATGGGACTCTTTCTGATTTTTTTTATTCTACTATTGATTTTTGGCATGGTTGCACCCTATTCTCATACTTGTTTATTATTTGTGCTAATATTTTATTGTAAGCTCTACATGTTGTAGCTCGGGGTTGGCTTTGGACCCTTATATCCCAGCTCCCAGAGCCAGCAATCTTGCATCTACTATTTGCAGATAATTGTTTATTTTTGGGGCAAGCCATCATTTCCAATGCTGCGAGCTTCAGGAGAATATTAAAGGATTATTAATTGACTTCTGACCAAAAGGTGAATCTTCTTAAATCTGTGGTTCACTTTAGTTCAAAGACACCTATCCAGCTCTGGCATATGATTTGCAATTGTTGCCCAGCGTAGCAACCCAAAAGGAAGGGTGAATTGGGTTTTAAAAATTTTAAACTAAATATATGTTGAACTAATGTGTTTGTGTAACAATGTGAATGTATAGAATATAATCTAAATGCAGTGCTTTAAAGAATAAAGAGCAATGCTAGAAACAGAAATGAGAAAGCAAACTACACACATAAATACAAGAAGTTTATAATGGTTCGGTGCACTCCAAGCACCTACATCCACTCCCCAGGCATCTCTTGGAAATTTCACTATAATCCATCAAAGATTACACCCAACTTGTGTTCCGGGCTCACAAGTCAAAACTCCTTGTTGGTTTTGTTACTTAAGCTCACCTACAATCTTTTCCACAAGCCAACCCTAGGCTTGTATTCCAATTCATGGCTTGGAAGGGCCTTACCCCTAGTTTCAGTAGCCTTGAAACCAGTTATAGAAAATAAAACCAAAAGCACAGTTTTAAGCACAAGAAAAGCTCTCAAAAAAATAAAAATAAAGTTGAGAAGCTCTTCTTGAATGCTTGAGTTGTCTTCTTTTTTTTGGAAGCTTTCAATGAACACTTTTGGATATTGATTTGAAGGATCGACAGCTAGAATAAAGGCTTTTCCTTGGAATCTTTTTTTAGCCCTCTCTTGTCTTTTCAATAGCTTTCTAGGATGATAGGAATTATCTCTTGTGTATTCAATGAGTTTGGTGAGAAATAAATATATCAAAAATCTTCAAAAAATTATTTGTGATTGTTGGAGAGGAGAAACTAGTCGTTATGGACCGTTTGAATCAATTCTGAATTTCTGAAAACATAGTAGTTACTATTGTTAGAACCTGTGAGTTGACCTATGAGTCGACCCTAGGGTAGATACTTGAGTCAGCACTTGGCAAAAAAGTCCAGGAATGATACCATTCTGTAACTTTATTGTCTCAGGCTATGAGTCGATCTGTGAGTTGACCTGTGAGTTGACACTTAGGTCAACACTTCACTGGAGTCCAAAAATAATGTTCTGTACATTTTTGATCTTGGGCCTTGAGTTGACCTGTGAGTCGACACTTGGATCGACACTTGGCATGCCAGTAGGGTTTCTGTATGCCAGTCTTTAGAAGTGTCGATACTAGGCTTCATAAGTCGACGCTAAGGTCGACACCTGATCTGTGCTACTTCTAAAGTATGTGCCAAGCTCTGAAACTCTAAAGTTTGTCCAATATACTTCTAGTTTCTTCTTCATGATGACCAAATTGATCAATTTCTTAGCTTTTCAAGGAGAGAAGACTTCTTAAACTTTGAAATTCATCTTGCATTAATGTAAATGACTTTGATGCTTTTGTATAAAGAATTTGATATACCTGTAACCTAGAATTCACAACTCTAATTGAAACATTAGTACAAAACATATACTCAATATTTTATTATTCATCAAAATCAAGGGCCAAAGTGAACGATTTCTCCCTTTTTGATAATGACAAAACTTTGAGTATATAAGTATTTGAGTTCAAATTTAGCTATTGTATTAAGCTTTCAAGTAAGCATTTCTTCAAGGGCATTATAAATTGAGCTAGTTCATCAAACAAACTTAGTATATCAAAGTTCATAAAGGTATTTAAATGGAGATGTATTAGCTCTTTAGTTCATACAACAATATTTCAAAGTTAGTGAGTCAAACAAAGTGAGATTTTCTCTCCCTTTCTTAAGTAGAATGTGAATTCTTGAAAATTTTGGATTTTTGCTAAAAATTTTGGATTTTTGCTTATATAATCTATCTTACTCCCCCTTTTTATCATCATTAAAAAAGTTAAAAGGATTTTCTCCCCCTTAATTAGTGCTTTTGTAAAAAAAGGTTAATAAAACAAAAAGAAGAGTAATAAAAGAAAATATAACTATCATAGAGAAGTTTCAGTACAATAAATGATGTTCTTGTAGATATCAATCTTGCAAGATATCAACAAAATAGCATACATGAACTGAAATACACTATAAAAAGTACATGAAACATAATAAAAGTATATCATTTACGAGGTTACTCCTTATCAGATGGAAAATCTAGTATAAGAGGTGCCATGATCCTAGATGCAGATGGTCTAGGGGTCTTGTGGGTCATGCTTCTGGTCCTAAGGGATGGGCCAGAGTGATCTAAGATCCTAGATGTCCTGATGGCATGAGTCCTAAGGGTATCAGCTGGAGTGAGGAATTGAGAATCTGTGACACCCTGATCAGCAGTATCTGCCCTATCAATTGGAAGCTGATGCTTAGTAGATGGTGTGACATCTGGTGCAGACTCATCATATACTGCATTGCCACCATCTACTGGGTCATCATCACCAGCACCACTATCATCATCATCATCATGCTCAATATTCTCTGCATCATCATCAGCTGAGGGAGGAGGTGGAGGTGGAATAGAAGGTCCTGTTGAAGCTGAAAGTGGCAGCAAGGATCTCAAAAGATCTCAGATCTCAGTAAAGCCTGCCTCCATACTCTATCTGATCAAAGAAAGCTGCTCATCAGTATGTGCTCTCAGACTTTATAGCTCTATCTGTAGTTTGCTGGTCCTAACAGATATGCTCAACACATCCTCTTGGACCACAGTAATATGCTCTGTCAGTCTCTCCTCTAATCCAGAATCTGTCATTGAAGTACGTCGAGGAGCTTGAGTAGAAGGAAGCATAGCTAGCTCAGACTCAGATCCGGTAACTGGTGCTCGTTTGGAGGGAGTCATCTAAGGAGCAGGTGCAGAAGGTCCAGCCTCTGTTGCCCTAATCTCATCCTCCTCATCAGGCTCCTGGCCTGACTCTCTCCTCATCCATCTGCCTCCCACCCTCCTATACCCCATCCGATGCAATGACTTCTTGCCATAGGTGTCAATGTGCAATATCTCTTTGAAGGCCTCGCCCTCCAAGGGTATCCCATAAGCACGGAAGATACGGGTGAATCCCATCCCGTAAGGTAGACATAACCTCTTATGGGTGGTTGCCTCATCCATCTAATGTACCATCAGTACTAGAAGGTTGACGGCTATCGTCTAGGTCAGAGTCACCATCAAGACTGGCTCTCGCTCAGTGATAAAGTCAAAATGGCTTGTCTTCGGAACAAGGATGCGAGCAATGATGTGATGCAGCAATCTCATCTCCACATATAGCTAACTCACAAAAACAAGGATATGCCTCCGATGTCATCTTGCTCCAAAATGCATCTGGAAGCGGTGTCTCTATCTATGACACAGCTAGCTGCCAGTCCATGATGAGGAATCTCCCATACTTGACTGACAGTCTCTGAAGTAACTGGGATCTGTACACCTTTGACCTAAGCAGTCCAAGTGATCCCATATGTGGCCATACTACCAAAGAATTCTCTCATCAGGTGTGGGTAGTATCGCTCTCGCATGGTGCAGAAGGAGACCAGTCCCGCAGCTCTTAGCAGATCTCCAATCATGAATCCCTCAGAGTCCAGAAATGACTGATCTATCCTCTTACCGCGGGCAATAACCTTCCCTGCCATCCTCTCGGCTGCAAGGGAAAGCTACGAAGGGGGTGCTCTCATATCTGCCTGAGCCTTGGGCTCATCTTGCTGCCCAGCTGCATCATGTCATGCCTTTAATCTCCTTTCCCTTGAGCTTGCTTTTCCATGCTCGAAACTGGACCTTTTCTTTCGGAATGCCACTTGCTTCCTTGGACCCATGGCCACCGAAACCACAAGAAATGGACAGGATTGATGGAGAGAAGGGGGATTTTACCAAAAATAGAAGGATAAGGTCGGGAAACAATATTGGAGGATAACGAGAGATGTTTGGGGACCACTTGGGAGAGAGAAGATTGAAAAAGAAATGAGAAAGGTCACTCGGTGATGCCCTAGATAAACAGTTCATTCGATTGTGAGTCGACACTTGCGATTTGCTCAAGTGTCGACACTTCGATAAGTTGACACTTGGGCAAATCTCAAGTGTCAACACTTAGTCAAAAAATCAGGAAAAATTTTAATAAATTAGAGAAATTCAAGGGGATGTCTAGGGACTATATCAAGTGATATTTGAGAGGATTAGGAACTTTTGAAAGAGTTCAATGAAGTATTTGATAGAGTTTCAATCAAAAGGGTTAATGATACCTGATTCTTTTCTAATCATGCAGAATCTATCTTCGTTAAGGGGCTTAGTAAAAATGTCTGCTAATTATCTATTAGTACACACAAATTCAAGCATTATATCACCATTTTGGACATGATCTCTTATAAAATGATGTCTTATTTTAATGTATTTGCTTCTTGAGTGTTGAACTGAATTTTTAGTTAAATTGATTGCACTTGTGTTATCACGTCTTATAAGAGTTTTATTTAACTTAATGATAAAGTCTTCGAGTTGTTGTTTGATCCATAAAATTTGAGCACAACAACTTGCAGCTACTATATATTCAGCTTCTGCCATAGATAGAGTAACTGAATTTTGCTTCTTGCTAAACCATGAAATCAAATTAATTCCAAGAAATTGATAAGCTCCATTAGTGCTTTTCCTATCTAGTTTACAACCAACAAAGTCAGCATCAGAATAAGCAATCAATTCTATTGATGAATCTTTAGAATACCATAATCTAATATCTATTATGCTAGATAAATATCTAAGTATGCGTTTAACAACCAATAAATAAGATTCTTTAGGAGTAGACTGCTATCTAGCACACATACATATGCTAAACATAATATCTGGCCTACTTGTAGTTAAGTACAATAATGAACCAATGATATCTCTATATAATTTTTTATTAACATTTTTATTAGATTCATCTTTGTCAAGTTTGCAAGAAGGGCTCATAGGTGTACCTAATGGCTTGGTTGTTTCCATCACAAACTTCTTTAAGATTTCTTTTATGTATTTGGCTTGGTTGATGAAGATCCCTTCTCTAGTTTGCTTGATTTGGAGTCTGAGAAAGAAGTTTAGTTCTTCCATCATAGAACTCTCCCTGCATAAGCTTGGCAAACTCTTGACAAAGTGTTTTATTAGTAGCACCAAAAATGATATCATCAACATAAACTTATACTACTAAGAGATCATCATTTTTCTTTTTCAAAAATAGTATAGTATCTGCATTGCCTCTAGTAAAGCCATTTTCAAGAAAAAATTTACTTAACCTATCATACCAAGCTCTTGGAGCTTGTTTTAAACCATATAAAGCCTTGTGAAGTTTAAAAACATGGTTAGGATATACATGGTTTTCAAAACCAAGAGACTGTTCAATATACACTTTTTCTTCAATAAAACCATTTAAAAATATACTTTTAACATCCATTTGAAATAATTTAAAATTAATAAAGCAAACAAAAGCAAGTAATAACCTAATTGTTTCTAATCTAGCAACCAAAGAAAAAGTTTCATCAAAATCAATACCCTCTTCTTAATTATAATATTTTGCTACCAATCTAGCTTTATTTCTAGTTACTACTCCATTTTCATCAAGTTTATTTCTGAAAACCTATTTGGTTTCAATTATTGCAACATTAGAAGGCCTTTCAACTAAAGTCCAAATTTTGTTTCTTTTGAATTGAATTAATTCATCTTGCATAGCATTTATCCAATTTGGATCTTCTTCAGCTTCCTCAATTGATTTAGGTTCTATTTGTAATACAAATACTAAATAATTATACACATTTCTTAGTAAGAAATGAATACTTATCCCTTTTGATGGATCACCAATTATAAATTTTTTAGGGTGTCCATGAGCATACCTCTATTCTATAAGTAGTGGTTTGGGTGTTGATGAAGCCCTAACTTCTTGCACCGGTTCTTCTTCATGGTTTTGATTACCTTCTTGCTCCTTGGAAGGTCCATCATTGATTGTCAATTTTTCAATCCTTTGGTTACTGTTTCATCATCAAAAGTATCTTCTTTTCTAGAAGATTTTTCATTAGTTTCATAAAAAACAGCATGAATGGATTATTTAACAAGAAGTGTTCTTCTGTTGAAGACCCTATAAACCTTGCTAGAAGTAGAGTATCCTAAGAAGATACCCTCATCTGACTTGGCATCAAATTTACTTAGGTTATCTTTGCTATTATTTAGATTGAAACAGCGGCATCCAAATACATGAAAATACTTGATAGTTGGTTTTCTATCTTTTCAAAGTTCATAAGGCATTTTCTTCAAAATCAGTCGAATCAAAACATGATTTAAAATATAACAAGCAGTGTTTATGGCTTCCTTCGAAAAATATCTAGGTAAATCATTTTCACAAAGCATAGTGCGTGCTATTTCTTCAATATCATTTTCCTTCTTTCTACCACCCTATTTTGTTGAGATGTCCTAGGTGCAGAAAGTTATAATGAATTTCATTTTCATTGCAAAATATTTCAAAATCATGATTTTCAAACTCGATTCCATGATCACTATGTAAAGAGACAATTGAAATACCTTTTTCATTTAAAACTTTTTTATGAAGCTTGATGAATATAGAAAATATTTCATCTTTATGAGTTAAAAATATTATCCATGTAAAATATGAGAAATCATCAATAATTACTAGACCATACTTTTTGCCTCCCAAACTAGTTATTCTAATAGATCCAAAGAGGTCCATATGAAGTAATTCTAAGGGCCTAGATGTAGAGACTACTACTTTTAATTTGAAAGATGATTTTATTTGTTTTCTAAGTTGACATGCACTATAAATCTTATCCTTTTCAAAGATAAGTTTTGGCAAATCTTTTATAAGATTCTTTGTATTCAATTTGGAAAGCAAATGCATACTTGCATGTCCTACTCTATGATGCTAAAGCCAACTAGTTTTATTGATCTTGGCTTCAATTGCCACTAGGCATTGACCATTTTGCATATGTAGATCATCAATATCAACCAAGTAAATGTTTCCATGCCTATGACCAATGAATTTAATGCCATTGTCATCAAGACTAGACACAATGCACATAGAAGATTCAAAAATTACTTTGAAACCTTTATCACAAAATTGACTAATGCTAAGTAAATTATATTTTAAACCATCAACAAATAGAACATTATCAATATAAGTAGAGGGAGTGATATGGATTTTATCAATGCCAATAATTTTATCTTTTTCATTATCACCAAATGTCACATATTCACAATTTAGGATCTTAAGAGATGTGAATTAATTTACATCTCCAGTCATGTGTCTTGAGCAACCGCTATCAAGATATCACAATCTTCTTTTCTCCTTAGTTACAAGACACCCTACAAAATTAGATCAAGTGGATACTTTAGGTATCCAAGTCATCTTGGATCCTTTAGGGTTAGTTGATGTGGTTTCTTTTAGAACCCAAACTTTTCCAATATTATTTAGCTTTCTTCTATCATACATGTAAGATTAATGTCCTAGCTTACCACAAGAATAATATGTAATGCTAGATGATGTAAGAATAAAGAAATTCTTGAAATACTTCTGTTATTTTTATAATTTAAAACCTAGGCTTGTTTTGTTGAAAACCGTTCTTTGGCTATTCAAAAGTATATTAAATTTTTCTGAACTATAGGTAAACTTTTCTACAAACAATTTCACTTTTTCAAGCTCTTCTTTGTATTTTTTATTTTCTTGTAAAAGTTCTTTGTTTTGTTTGATAAGTTTTTCATTTGTTACAAAAATTTTATCCTTTTTCAAAACTTCTTTTTCTTTTAAAAGATCTTCCTTTTCATTTTTCAAAGAAGTAATTTGATTATCCAATCCTTTGTTTTCTTGAAGTAGGCTATCATTATTTTTTAAAAGCTTATCATTTGTTTTAGATAGCTCAAAGTTTTCCTTTTTCAATTCTTTATTTTTCATTTTAAGTTTTTGATACTCTACCACAAGTTCATCAAAATCATCACGTAATTCTTCAAAGATAAATTCACTTCCAGGTTCAGACCTTACCTCTTCTTCATTTGCCATAAAGCAAATGTTAGTAACCTCTTGTTGCTCTTCATCGGAGCTTGAATCTTCACTCTCACTTCAAGTCGCCATCATCACTTTCTTTTTGAATCTCTTTTTGGCCTTTTTGAGAATGGGTCTATCTATTTTATAGTGACTGGGCTTCTTACACTCAAAATAGATTGGTTGCACATTTTCCTTCTCCTTACTAGGCTCTCTCTTTTGTGGCTTCTTCTTGTAGTTGTATTTTTTCTTTCTCATGAATCTCTTAAACTTTCTTGAGATAAGAGACGTTTCATATTTCTCATCTTTCTCATTGAAATCATCATTAGAATCCTCGTTGTTTGTGGACTTTAATGCAATAGTCTTCTTTTTCTTGTCATTGTCCACCACTTTCTACTTTAGGGACAGCTCATATGTCATAAGTGATCCCAAGAGCTGCTCAAGAGAAAGAGTGTTGACGTCCTTGGCTTCTTCAATAGTGATGACTTTTGGATCCCATGATGATGGAAGAGACCTGAGAATTTTGTTGACAAGTTCAGCATTAGATAAAACTTTTCCCAAACTCCTCATACCATTAACAATGCTGGTAAACCTAGTCTGCATTTACTAATTGATTCATTTGGTTCTATCATAAACATTTCATAAATATGGATGATCATGTTAACTTTGGTATTCTTCACTTGATGTGTACCCTCATGAGTAACTTCAAGTATATCCCAAATTTTCTTGATGAATGAATAATTAGATATCCTATTAAATTCGCTAGGATTCAATGCATAAAATAATAAATTCATAGCCTTTGCATTAAGCTCAGCTTGCTTAATGTCATTCTCATCCCAATCATCTTATAATTTGGGAGTGGAAATGCCATTAACCAAAATTGTCGGCTAATGAGGACCTTTAACTATGGTCTTCCAAATATTGTAATCTATGGCTTGAATGTAGATGCGCATGTGTGTCTTTTAGTAAGTGTAGTTTGTGCCATTAAAAAAGTAGGGGATGGTTTGAGACTTGACCCTCAACAATACCAACACCAATTTGGACTACCATTAGATCTTTGACTCAAAATTGTTAGACCTATATGCTGAGTACCAAGCTCTGATATCACTTGTTGCCCAGTATAGCAACCCAAGAGATGAATTGGGTTTTAAAAATTTTAAACTAAATATGTATTGAACTAATGTGTTTGTGTAATAATGTGAATGTGTAAAATGTGATCTAAATGCAATGCTTTAAAGAATAAAGAGCAATGCTAGAGGCAGAAATGAGAAAGCAAACCACACACACAAAAATAAGATGTTTATAATATTTTGGTGCACTCCAAGCACCTACATCCACGCTCCAAGCTATCTCTTGGAAATTTCACTATAATCTACCAAAGATTACACCCAACTTATTTTCCGGGCTCACAAATCAAAACCTCTTGTTGGTTGTCACTTAGGCTCACCAACAACATTTTCTATAAGCCAACCCTAGGTTTGTATTCCAATTCATGACTTGGAAGGGCATTACTCCTAGTTTTAATAGCCTTGAAACTAGTTACAGCAAATAAAACCAAAAGCACAGTTTTAAGCATAAGAAAAAGCTCTCAAAAGAGCAAAAATAAAATCGATGAAGCTCTTCTAATGCTTGAGTTGTCTTCTTCTTCTTGGAAGCTTTCAATGAATACTTTTGAATATTGATTTGAAGGCTCAATAGCTAGAATAAAGGCTTTTCCTTAGAATCTTTTTTTTATCTCTCTCTTATCTTTTCAATAACTTTCTAGGATGATAAAAATTCTCTCTTGTGTATTCAATGAGTTTGGTGAGAGATAAATACATCAAAAACCTTCAAAAAACCATTTGTTATCATTGGAGAGGAGAAACTAGCCGTTATGGACCGTTTGAATCAATTCTGAACTTCTGAAAATATAATTGTTACTGTTGTCAGAACCTGTGAGTCGACCTGTGAGTCAATACTAGGGTCAACACTTGAGTCAATACTTGGCAAAAAAGTCCATGAATGATAATGTTTTGTGACTTTCTTGTTTCAGGCCATGAGTCGATTTGTGAGTTGACCTATGAGTCGACGCTTGGGTCAACACTTCATTGGAGTCTAAAAATAATATTCTGTCTATTTCTGATCTCAAGCTTTGAGTCGACCTATGAGTCGACACTTAGGTCGACACTTGGCATGCCGACAGGGTTTCTGCATGCCAATATTTAGAAGTGTCGATACTAGGCTTCATGAGTCGACACTTGAGTCGACACTAAGGTCAACACCTAATCTGTGCCACTTTCAAAGTGTGTGCCAAGCTCCGAAACTCTAAAGTTTGTCCAATATACTTTCAATTTCTTCTTTATAATGACCAAATTGATCAGTTTCTTAGCTTTCCAAGGAGAGAAGATTTCTTAAACTTTGAAATTTATCTTGCATTAATGTAAATGATTTTGATGCTTTTGTGTAAAGAATTTGATGTATCTGTAACCTAGAATTCATAACTTTAATTGAAATATTAGTATAAAATATATACTCAACATTTTATTATTCATCAAAATCAAGGGTCAAAGCTAACGGCGCTACTCTAAGGATTGTGAGCATACTATAGCACTACAATATTTGGGAGTTTCCATTTCTTGGGGTAGGCTCAGGAGGGTAGATTGTGGCTGGGTGGAAAGAGCAATTTAGGAGCTCCTGGATGGTTGGTAGGGGAGAGCTCTATCCATGATGCGTAGTATCATCCTAGTGAGGTCAGTTCTCAGCTTTATGCCTTTAAATTCTTTCTAATGCCTCCTATTCTAGTCAAGGTTACTAAAGTCACATGTACACATAGAAATGGCAATGGCATATAGGATTTTACATCACTTAGTTTAAATGGCTAACCTTGAATCAATTAACTTTAGTGAACCCACTTTAAGCTTTTAAACTCTTTTGTTGATTGAAGCCCATATTTATGAGCCCTGAGCCAATTTATTATCCTTATATTTTACCTACTTCAAGAAGTAGTAGAGCATTGAGATTTGTTTGATGGATTTTGAGACAAGAATTTGTATTGAATAGGTGTGGGGGAGCTACTGTTGATTGCTATACCTCTCTTTTGAAAAAAAAATGGAATGTAATGGGAGTAAGATGTTCTTGCCATGTTTCAATGTCTCTTTGAAAAAAAAAAATGAAAAAAAAAAAGAAAAAATAGAGAGTTATGATTGGTGAGATAATGGAAAAGATCACAAATGTATGCTGAGACCAATATATCACTAAGACCTCTGGCAGCAAGTTCAGTTCAAAACATCCACATGTCTTATCAATTGTGCACAGTATATACAAACATATGCTTTTTATCATGAAACATTTTCAGTCTATGCAGCAAATGAGAAGAAGAAACTAGAAGGGTTGAATGTTGAAGCATTTAATGTCTTGATTTATTCAATTTATATCTTAATGCTCTATTAGTTTCTTGAGTTTTAACCTCAGTATCCCTTTTTATTCCTACCCTAAACCTAAGCCCCATTACAACCCTGATTAAAGACCATTGGATATATGCGTGACAAGTGATACAAGTGATGGAGATTGGATAAGCAAGCAAGCCTTTGGTAGTGATTTGGTTTGAATTGAATTTTGAGTGAAATTCTTTTTTCTATCCTGTAAACACTTGAGTGAATTGAGAGTAGCCTATGAGTGTTTACCAAACTTGTTAATTACTTTTTGAATGAAGGTTTCTTGTTTCTTTCAGTTTAAATTTGTTGAGTATATTTAATTCATATTATGTTATGGCATTTGAATTCTTGATTCTGTTTAAGACTTATGGTATATAATATATGTAAGGTATTGTTGGGAGAATTTAGTAAGTTGTGAGTTATCTTAGTGTATTTAATAAATTGTATAGCTAGCTGCCCAAGGATGTGCGAAAGTTAAGTGTGGGAGAATTTGATAGGGACATAATTATGCATTTTATTTCTCCTCATATTTAGTCTATTTGATATATTCATTTCCTCATTGTGCAATTAATGCATAAGTTTATGTTTGAGGATTAATTTTTAGCATTGTATGATTTCGTCCCTTTGATTTCTTGCAGATTTTTGATAATTTTAGAGTCAGAATTGGAAGAAATGGTCTTCAATGAAGTTGTAGAGGACATCTTAAGCTTTCCAACGGCATGAACAACATGCAAATTGGACTTCAATTGAGCTAGAAATTAAACTTTGAATGATCTACAAGGAATAGCACGAAAATTGATGCAATTGGTTCAATGTGAACCAACCAATTGGTTCATGAAATAGCAGACCGGTCCATTACCGCCATTGTTGCTGGTCCACGAGTACAGTCCGTGGACCACAGGCCAAATGAAGCCACGACTTCGTCGGGAAGATGCGGGAGCCCCTCTTCTCACAGCTGGGATCCTCCTCACTCGCCGGATCAGCCATTGAAGGCTGAAAAATTCCATCTCACCATGTCCCATGGCCGTTCATCTTCCTTGATGTTGTTGCTGCCGCTCCCATGGTTTCCTACACCATGGTGCATGGTCTTCTTCCCATTTTCTCTGCCCTTCCTCCATCCATGGCCGTTCGAGCTATCCACAAAGCCGCCGGAAAACCCAACGTCATTGTCACAGCCTCCTCATCGCCTGCTATTGAAGAACCACCACCGTCTTCCCAAGTTTGCAGCAGTCTTGTTCTTCCTCATCACGGCCATTCCTTTGCCACTATGTTCTTCCCCAGTGCGGTCCATTGCCCAATTTGTTGTCCAAGCCACCGGGAGAAGCTATCAACCAGCCATCCTCTGTTCTCTGTCCAGCACCACTGTCGGCCCAGAATCTTGTCGGAAGAATGGGAGCTTGGATGTCTAAGGAAAGAAGACCGTCGATTACGGACTCTACGGGATAACACCGAAGAAGTTCGAGTGGTTGTGAGAGAGCGGTGGCTGTGTTGGTTACGTGAATGAAATAGAGAACTGGAAGAAACCAATGTTGATTTTCCATCTTCGACGCATCTAACTCCTCTGCTATAAATTAATGCCCGTCGCCCAACACCGAGAGGAAGAGAAAAAATGGAACTAGAGCTCTGTTTCTACTGAACAGAGATCTGTTTTGCTGCTGGTAGAAGGGAGTTCTGCAGCAGAGCAAGAGCTGCAGCAGCGAAATTTTTCACCAGAGAAGTCTTTGCAGCAAGGGAAGAAGAGGAGAAGTTGTTTTCTGCTGGATTTATGTTATGAAAAGGGAAGGAAATCAAGTCAATTTCATGTTATTTCTCTTCCCCATGATTGAGTAAATTCTTTGTTTCGATTCAAGGGACAGCTAGCTATGTTAGCATGGTTGTGAGGTTGTGATATTAGTTTAATATTATTCTTTTGATGGATAACTGTGTTTTCTAATTTTTATTGTTGATTTACTGTGTAGTTTAATTGATTAACAGACCTATTAATTGATTGTCTACATGATTGATTACTAAACTAAGTTCGTAATCCATAATTGTTATGCAACTTGGTTAAATTAGTACTTAGGCAAAATGATTATGATCTCAGTTTTCATCTCCGTCTGAAAAGGAAATATAGAATGAATTAAACAATTTACACTTGTCTAATTATTGTTCATCCTTAGCTTCATCCTAGTATGTATTGCTATCAATGAATGCATGAGGATTGCTTAATACCAATTGGTTCATTAGTAAGAATTTAATTTGGGCGCTTGACTTGAATTAATGAATGTAAGGATTATTAGATTTATCTAGCTCCTAGATTAGTCAGCGGCTAAGTATTCTGGGAAAGAATAATATGTTTATATACCGATGATCAATCTGCTAACTAGTACAAAAACCACTTGAATCGAACTTAAATTGAATCTGAAACAAATCTAAATTTAAATAAAGTTTTTTCTTATTTGCATAATTAGTTAGTTGATTTCATAATTATTCAAAACCCCCTTCAAGTTATTAAATTCGATTATCACATTCAGTCTCTAGGATTCGACCTGAATCACTGATACTGCAAGAAATATTACAAGAATTAGTGAAACGATAATTAATTTTGGTGAATTGGACAAGCATTAGTAAGCATAAAATATTTCTGCATTAAGTATGGTAAATTTATTACAATAATAAGAGGTTGAACATATATGATAACCAATTTTTTTGAAATACTAATTCTACCTTTTTGAAAAGATGGTTTACTATATATGTTACCACAAACGGGTGTAATAATTGATTGCGTTCGTTCTTATTCCGCTTTAATGCGCTTTAGATTCATCTTAAATTTGTGTGACTCGAATAAAAAGGTCAGCAGGATCCTGAAAAAATGCCAGTGTGCTCTACTACCATCATGATTCATGGAAGTTGGTGATTAGCCTCACAATATTTATGCCCCTGTATTGTCCTTAGGTGATCTCCTGTAATATATAAACCCTAGAGATCTAGCGCTAAGAACACGAAATAATGATGCAAGATACTGATAAATTATGGGACGAAATAATGATGAAAAAGCTTAAGCACTATATATAGAACTCAAAAAATAGTTATATTGTAGGTGTACACCAACTTGCACATAGTATCTTGCACGAGACAAAGTGCTGGGGCCATTTTCCTCCGAACCCTACTAAAAATTGTTATAGACTTTTATAATAGTTATTGGCAATCATTATTTTCAATGAAAAATAACTTTTCAAATTTTTGATAGCAAAATAATTATTGAAATAAAAATTATTATCTAAAAAATAATGGATAATAATCAAAAATAATAATATCATTATTTTAAAATTTCTATTAGATAAAATAATAATTTTTTGGGCCGTATAATCATCTTTGAAAAAATTTTGAGGAAAAGGTATGAAATCTAAAGAGAGCCTATTTAAAAAGAGAAATAATATAAAATAATAACTATCGTTAATATCTTACCTGATCCATTATAATTATGATTTTTTATATCATATATCTCAATAATAATTATAATATTATTATTTAAAATCATGATAAATTGTAGTAGTAAAAAGAGAATAGCTGTAATCTTTATGAAACAAATAAATAAATAAAAAAGAAGAAAGAAAACAACTCGATCACATCAAGTTCTTCCATCCAATCATGGGGTGCGTGTTTTCTTGCGCAAACACCCGTGCAGCGCTCCGGCATGCCACACACCAAGGCCAGCTCTCCCGAGTCCTTTTCTCGGACGTGCATATAATTGTACAGCAATCCAGCTACATAGCCAAGCATGCACCTCCATGCCCCTGCCCAGCAACATTGTTAAGCTGAACACATACGACACTCTCAAGTGCCCACAAGCAACCTGACCCTCAAGTCAACTGCAATGTTCATGCACACCTCCGTGCCATAATATTAGACTCTTTCCAAGAGTGCTCCGCAACTAGGCACCTCTGTGCCAACCTGATGGCTTTGCCCCTCAAGACAAGTACTATTTGCCTGAGATGTCCCAAATCACTGAGTACTTCCATGTCATGACATAACCACTGTGCCACTAATCTGTAAGCCACCATGCTGCCCTTCAGGAATACACAGATCAAACTCACATGATACGATCATGCAATGCCTCTGCTTTGCATGAGGCTTAAGCAAACCATCTCCAATGTCGCCTAGCCGACCTGCTAGGCCGACACACCCCATAGCCTTACAAAGCTATGGTTGATCGGGCACGTCTAAAGCTCTCTTGGGTTTTGCCTTCCAAGCTCCCCCATAAGGTCTAGTACCATGATCCCGGTCTTGCATCCTCTGCATGCCTTTCCATCAATGGCCATACTGCTCGACAATGTTCACAGCCTGCTCGTATATCACTGTGCATTGCCACGGTCCTGAAGACCTGTGACCATACCACCCAACATTCTATTTCTACGATCTGCTTGCATCCTATGCCCTGCCATGATATTGGCATCCAAGTATGCCCATCAAGTAAATATTTTCAGCCGGCTAATCCTTGCTTTTGCTATCCTCTCCTTGGCACAACCCTCTTGGCCACTCTTGATCCTTGTCTCAACTCCAAGGCATATATTTGATTGAACTTTCATAAGCCATACTTAAACTCCATGGCTGACCGGCTTCCATGGATCCTCGTGAGGCATCACCCTGTAATGCTCACGAGACTTGCTTATTCGGGTAAGCCAAACCCTTGCCCGACTGATCCTCTATTACTTCTTTACTCTACCATAGAGATCAAGAATGCATAGAGTAGCCTAGACAATTTCTCAAAGCTCAACCTCTCGGAAATCCCCATCCCCGTATAATGTGGTCGGCTCTTCCGACCAGCATTACCCCAAATGTCTCCATACGAGACCATCCGGGTATGGTACCATCTTGCCCTGCAACTGTGCCACGGTGGACCCATACCTCACGGGTCTGGGGGAGACCGGAAGATAGCCAAAGTCCCGCATCTCTCCTCAAATCTAAGAGGATTCCTGAGTCTCAACACATGTTTTGACAAACCATCGCCATGCCAAATATCAAGTCTCCCAGTCTCTTAATATCATGCCACAACTATGCCACATTATGGTGAACCATTACTCCCCTTACTACCCTAACAAGGCATCCAGCTAAACTCCACCCCTGAGGTTCTAAGGTATCGAGGAGCATTGCAAATTTTAGACCATGCCAACCCTCCACGACACCGTGCCAGGCCTATGCTGGTACCCCCTGCAACAAGCCTGTGGCAAGTCTGTGACAATCTCCCCTACTCAAACTGTCAATGCCCTCATCGACATCCAAACTACTACTTGGAATATTAGTTGCTATGACCAAAGTCTACTGCAGCCACTGCAACTATGGTTCCTCTGCCCTTGACATCTACTACAATCCTCAGACCTTTCAAGACAACCTTGAACTCACCCCTGGGATGGCTTGGTTGAGCCTTGCACCGGAGAGGGCATCTGCCCCATAAGGAGAACCTTGTGATCTCAAAGGATTTAAAAATGCCCTTTTTCTTGGCATCTAATGTTGAAATTTGGAGGGTGGAAGCCTCTGATTGACCCTAGCTCGACAAGTCCTAATTGCTAATTGAAGAACAAAAAACAAAAGGAAATCACTCCTTCTACCCGTGAATGGTAGAAGGAGCGCCCTTGATCAGAGGGAGGACCCCCCTTTGAGCAGAGGGATACCACCAGTCCTTAGCATAGGGATACCTCTTGATGGTATAAAATGAGCAAAACAAGGAAAGAAAAGGCAGAACTTTGGCTAAGAAGCAAACAACAAGAAACCCTAAGATTAACCTAAGGGAGTTAAGGGTTATTGTACATAAAAAAATGTTATAAAATCTAAAGAGATCAAGGAGGAAAGAAGAAATGGGAAACCTTAACCTGGCTTCGAATACCTCCTCATACACTTCAAGCCTACCCGAAGATGGGTTGTTCACTCGTGCATCGAATTTGGAGAATTTCAAATTGAACTCTCTCGGGACTCCATACAAGAACAGGATCTCAGCCAAATCATTCGGACCTAGTATGGACTAGTATGCATCTGGCCAAGAGGTCTCCGATCTATTGCATCCTTTGACCAGGACTTTAAGGGTCTTTAACCCCACTTTCCCATAATCCCATTCCCACCATACCCTCTCCCTCTCAGATTCCCCGAGACCCATCATTGACAAGAAAAATAACAAAAAAATTAGAAGAAAATATGTAAGGACCCACCTGAGAATAGGAAGGAGGTAAAAATAGTCGAGGACAATGAAGGACCTCTCGGAAAGATCTCCAACAAGGAGAGTAGGGGAAAAGAGAAAAAATATAGGACATCGATAGTTAGAGCAAGGGGTGGCAGAAGGATGCCCTAGTGAAGAAAATCCTGGAAAATAAGAATTGGTGAAAGGCCTAAGTTTGAGAAGAAACCCCCCATTTTATAGCAAGAAGAGGGGGAATTTCAAATCCCTGAACTGCTCTAAATCGATCGGCGTGAGCCATGTGGAGGCCCCGTTGGTTCCTTATGGCCATCGATTACCGGGATTAAATGCAACATGATAATTGAAGCACCCATCGAATTTATAAATTGAAGCTCATGATTACTTTTATCCACTCGGATCTACTTTAAATACCATGCACAGCCTTTGATTAAGATGACTATATCCCTGGATCTTTTGAATGCATACTCCCATAATGAGATCAAAGCTTGGATTGGGAAGTAGGGGGTATCTATTGAAAAAAATCCTTCATGTGCCAAAAAATACAAGGCCCAAATCAATAAGCCTAGCTGGGTGGTCTGATCTTATACCTTCAATCATTCATCAGATTAGGATCTTGTCAGCAAGGGCTACCTCTCGGCCTCAACACTATTTGATGATTCAACAAACTGGTTAAATGGCCCAAATTGACATGCCTAGTCAAAGATACAAAATCTTCAAGATAGCATGCCTGGTCGGATGGTCCTGCTATATGTCATCCAATCATTCATCGAGCTTGGACCTTGATCAGTAAAGAACTTCCTCTTGACTCCAATGTTATTGGATAAGTCAATATGGTCAGTGCATGATCGATTCTACCACTCAACTAACCCTTAATTAGAGAAGTTAGTGCTTTTCCTAGCTGACCAAGTCTTGCTGAGCACTGATTGTCGAGTAACCTCATTCGAGCAAGACTTGTTGGTGACTAGTGCTTCCCCATCAGCTGATTCTTTGAGAGTTATCAGCATCCACTCGTCGATCATTCATCGGATCTGATCCTTGGTCAGCTAATGGTTCCCTTTTGATCCCAATATTCTTGAACATGTCTAAACCACATGCTCGATGCCTGAGCAGCTCATTTGTCTGTCCATCCACTCATTGAAAAAAAGGCACCCTGACCAATTGGACCTAGTCGAGCATTGGCTATCGATTGTCCTTACATGATTGAGCCTAAGCAGTAATCGATGCCTCCTCGTTAGGCATTTCGAAAGCTATTGATGTATCTCACCTTCGATTAGGGCAATCCATTCATGTGTCTTTTAGCCGACCATTCCTCGGCTCTAAATGAGATGCTCGGACTGACCCCTGATCTTTGAGTATTATGGCAGGCGAGTCTTTAGACGATATTGCCACTTGGACATCCCGAAGGTCAACACGACTGATGCTCACTTCCATTTCTATAATTAAGAGGTTAAAAGGTCATGTGATGTATTATGATCGCTAATTACCACCATATCTTTGCAATTAAGGAAGTGTACATAGGCCCAAGAAGTGATCGGCACCACCATTAAAAAATATGGCCAGTTCCATATAAAGGACATGGTTTCAATTAAAATAGAATAGACATTTCCTGCAAATGAAAAATTTTCTAACAAACTGTTTGATAAGTCCGGTCACTTTTCACCAAATCTATTGAGATATTTGTTATTTTAAAAATGTCCTTATTATCCATTTATAAAAAGGAATCCCAAGAGCTTCCAATATATGCAAAAAACTTTGCCTCATGCTTTTTATACTGTTATTATATTGAAATACTAACTTGAACATCGGAAGGCCCATGTCGGAATACCTTCTAACTAGGACTTTTTTGCAGGTTCTGCCTCCCAGAAATCTTTCTACACTACCAATTCTAGCATCCCTGGCACCTAATAGATTTTGACACTAACAACTATGTAGATATTCTAACATTTCCATCAACTTACAAATCTAACCTAAATTTAATTTCATAGGCTTCTTCATGAATCATCGGTATGGGCTAGGATGGTTGGCTCTTATCATTTTTTTATTTTTTATTTTATTTTCTTTTTTTGGCTATATTGTAAATATTATAATGATTGTTATAATGATTTTGGCCATCATAGTATATTTTTATAATAATACTAATTAATAGAAAATTATCATTATAATATATTATTTAGTATTATAATGGTTTGTTATAATACATGGCTATTGTTTTCACTTGCACCATTTTCCAAAAAACTATTCTGGTTTTTAAAATTCAAATTTCTATACAATTTCCTTCCAAAATTTATTATAAGATTAAAAATATTTTTTTTTACTTAATAAGTGGAGGCATCGATAGATAATAATATTGCTTTTCTATTATTTCCTATTAAATTCGATTTGATATCATTGTATAATCTTCATAATAATTACTATTTGAAATGAAAATTTTAAAATACTACTTTCCAACAAAAAATCAAAGGTCATTATAATTATTTTAATGGTTAGTAAATAATAATTGGTATCTATTGCAACCATATAATAATATGCTTAAAATCTTCTAATAAAGCAAAGAGGATGAAACAAAAGCTGCCTTAAGGTTATGTTTGGTAGTAGGCAATCCATTCAGATTACTGATAATTTAATGGGATCCTATCACATTATTGTGTTTAGTATATTTTTTGGATAGCAATCTATCCTGTTTGATAATCTAGATGCCTCCAAAAAGACAACCTCGATTACATCCAGAAAGAGTAGTAATCTAGATTACCACTTTCTATGTAATAATAATATATAATATATAATATATAATATTTTTATAATATAATATAATAAATATATTATTATATTAATATTATATTAATATATAATATTTATATAATATTATATATTTTTAAATTTAATTTATTTAATTTTATATTTATATAATATGTATTGTATTAATATAATATATTATTTTATATTTTATAATATAAAATATATGATATTATATTTTATAATATAATATATAAATTTTATATATTCAGGTAATATATTAAATATCTCATCTATTTAATATATAAATTCTTATATTAAATTTATTTAATATAATAATATTTTTTTATTTTTATAATAAAATATGTTATATATTTTTTTAATATAAAACATATAAATATATATTTTAATAAATAGATAAAATATAGATTTGATTTATGAATATTTTAAAATTTTGATTTTATATTATGTAACATTACCTGCATGTGCCAAATATAATAATCCACATTATCCACAAATCAATATTATTGATAATCCATATTATCTTTCAGGATTACCTGATAATGCATTAAACATAAATGTTGCTGCCATATCACCTGGGCTGAAGCTTTGGCAGCGTTGGGCATCCCGCTCGCGCTCCTGATCCTGCTCCCGGGTACCTGCAAAAGATCCCGGACCGGATTTCCGGCGGGGGACGCTCCGACGCTCAAGATAGTGGGCGGTCTAGGCATTAACAGAATGAAGAATTCAAAAATAACATAGATAGAAAAGGAAATGAGTAGAGCGGAGTGGCCTCAGACTTTCCTCTCCCTTGGAGTGTCCCCTCTTACCCTATTTATAGAGGTTGTGATAACCAAATATGATTGATGTGGTTGTAACCGAATAACCGAATATGGTTGTAACTGAATAACCGAATAACCGAATATGGTTGTAACTGAATAACCGAATAACCGAATATGGTTGTAACTGAATAACAGAATAACCGAAAGTGTTTGTAACCGAATAACAGAATAATCGAAGTGGTTATAACCGAATAACAGAATAACCGAAGTGGTTGGCCTTTAATAGGCCCTAGTGGGCTTTGGGCCTTTATGGGCCTTAATGGGCCTTGGGACTTTAATGGGCCTGGATGAGAGGGATATAACATAGCCCCCTCACTCCCAAGCTGAAAAAATGTTGCTAGTGAACTGTTCTGACTTCATTTTCAGTGAAGGGAGTAATAAATAATAGCTTTTGCACTTTGTCGATTGGCCAATTAGATCCGCCTTTGATAGAGAATAAGATAGACAAGTCAGATCATCAATAAGCTGATGATTGATAGTGACAGAGAATAAGATAGACAAGTCATATCATCAATAAGCTGCTGAGTAATATATGTTGATTAGATGCACTTTGGTGCATTATCATATTTGCTACAAGATAGACCATGTAGGTCATCCCTGAATAATGACTGGATCATTTTGGCACTTCATCAGATTTATAGTAGTGTAGACCATATGGATCATTTCTAAATTTTTGATAGAGAATAAGACAGGCTTATCAGACCCACCTCGGCATTTCGTAAGGTAGATCACGTAGATCATCCTTATGCCCTTTAATTAAAGATTAAGACAAGCTGATCGGGCCCACTTCGGTATTTCGTAGAGTAGATCACGGAGATAATTCTTATGCCTTTTAGAAATGGTATTAAGACAGGCTGATCATGCCCACCTCGGCACTTCGTGAGGTACATCACGGAGATCATCCTCATGCCTTTTTTGATTAATGGAATGTTTTAAGCCCAACTCAGCACTTTGTGAGGTAGATATGGAGATCATCCTCATGCCTTTTTGATTAAGATGGACTGTTTTAAGCCCAACTCGGTACTTCGTGAGGTAGATCCGGAGATCATCCTCATGCTTTTGATAATAAGATAGGCTTCAGTGAGCCTTCCCTTGGGCTTCAGTGGGCCCTGATAAGATAGGCTTTGATGAACCTTTCAATGGGCTTCAGTGGGCCCTAATAAGATAGACATTGGTGAGCCTTTTTATGGGCTTCAGTGGGCCCTGAGCATAGATCGACCTCGGACCTGTTGATCGGCCTTTAAGAAGATACTGGTCATTTAAGAAGAGACTGGCCATTTAAAAGGAAACTAGCCATTTTAAGAAGATACTGCCTTCAAAAAGAGATCGGCCATTAAGGAAATATCAGCATTCAAGAAAATATCAGCCTTGAAGAAAATATCGACCTTTAAAGGTTCCTGCAAAATAAATTTTTGATTGGGATTTCTTCGATAGGAGACACTCCTCAATTTAAGTTAGTAGAGTTCGAACAATAAAATGGAGAACTCTTTGATAAATGAAAGAGGTCTGAGTGATATGATGGTTTACCTTGGATTATGGGCTTCAGTATGCTCTATGAATTTCCCTCCAACATATGCAAGGAATGATTTTAAAAATTTCAGAAGTTGAGAAATCTCTTCTAACTTCATTCATAATCTCCTTTAAAATCTGTAATTTGTATCATCAAATAAAAAATTTATTTAAAAATATATAGGACAATGATATACTCATAATTTTAGCTGTGGCATGGCCCTTTGGCTGGATGGGCCTTCACGGGCCTTTGTGGTCAGATCGACCCCTCTATTTTACTGCTGTTTCTTGATTTGTTCTCTCGAGCTCTACTCCCATGGTGTCCGAGGCATGTAGTGCTCTGGTCAAGACCGTCACCGGTGATGGGAGGCGGGCGACGGCATGGGAAACACGAGACGACAGCGGTGAAGTATCGGGCGTTGCGGTAGGGAGTGGTTTCGGAAAAGTCTTGCCGGATCACATTTGCTGACCAAGGGGCTCCTGCAAATGGTCAGAGCCAAATCCTTTATCGATCGAATCATCCGCGCCACCGCCGCCGTTTTTGACCTTGGGGAACTTTGCCTCGGCATCGCTGAAAAGCCGTGCTGTGATTTCTTGCACCCTTTGCTTGGTGAGCTGGATCCCATCGGCAGGAGGCGGGACGTTGTTGCAGGATGAAGGAGGCGCGCCCCTGGCGGAGTGGCCAACCGGCGACGCGATCGGTGCCGAGAAGTCATTATTACCACCTTTTCACAGAGCAAAGCCATCTCCCACTCTCCGCGTGATACCCATGAGCGTTTTGATACCTCTGCGAGCTCTTTTACTCCCCCCACTCCTGACGCCATGATTGCCATTTAATTCTCCCTCTCTCTCTCTGTCCTCTTCCTTCTTGTTATTTAAAATGGGTCGGAGAGCTGGTGGATCGAAAGAGGAGGAGGAGAAAATAGAGGTTGGAGGCGAGGAGTGGTACGACGTGGTGGAGCAGATCGGGAGGGGCTCCTTCGGTGCCGCCTTTCTCGTCCTCCACAAGATCGAGCGGAAGAAGTATGTGCTAAAGAAGATTCAATCGACGAAGCAGATGGAGAAGTTCCAACGCACCGCTCATCAGGAGAAGGCTCTCATGGCGAGTCTGAGCAATCCTTACATCATCGATTACAGAGACGGGTGGGGGCTTGCGATCGTCTTGCAACACCAACCCACGCCGAGCAAAGGGTGCCGATGGAGCCGAGAAGAGGGCATTTCATCGACGGACGAATTCAGAGAAGGCGGCGAGCTGGAATGAAGTCGATGATCTTGGCGACGGACTCAACCTTCTTGAACGTGGACTTCACCGTGTTGATCCATTTTCAACTCCTCCGGCGTGATGAACTTATGGGCACCAGCGACGCAAGCTCTTGGGCGGAAGGAGCTGGAGGCAAATGCCGAAGCTGCGGAGGAGATCGAGGCGGGATCCACCAGCGATCTGGCGGGAGTGGCGCTCCGGTGTCTGATCCACCAGCAACTCATCGCCGGAAACTTTGGTTCCCCCAAAACTGTCGCCGGTTGGTAAAAGATCTAGACATGCTTCTTCTTCTTCTTTGCTCTGAACGAGATCGTCCTGGATCTGATGATTGCTTCTTCTTCTTCTTATTTGTCCGAAGTCTTTTTAATGAATGATCTCCGGTAGCTCGGGTTTCCGGCGGTTGGCGGCTGGGGTTTCCGAGGCTCGTTGGGATTTCGCCATAATCTTCTTTAAAACCTGCAGTCTGCATCATCAAATAAAAAATTTATTTAAAAATATATAAAATAATAATATACTCATAATTTTAACTGGGGCATGCCCCTTTGGCTGGATGGGCCTTCATGGGCCTTTGTGGTCAGATCGACCCTCTCTATTTTACTGCTGTTTCTTGATTCGTTCTCTCGAGCTCTGCTCCCATGGCGTCTGAGACATGTAATGCCCTAGTCAAGCACCGGCACCGGTGATGGGAGGCGGGCGGTGGCATGGGGAACACGAGACGACAGCGGTGAGGCATCGGGTGTTGCGGTAGGGAGTGGTTTCGAAAAAGTATTGCTGGATCACATTTGCTGACCAAGGGGCTTTTGCAAATGGTCAGAGCCAAACCCTTTATCGGTCGAATCATCCACGCCACCGCCGTCGTTTTTGACCTTGGGGCGCTTCGCCTCGGCATTGCTGAAAAGCCGTTCTGTGATCTCTTGCACCCTTTGCTTGGCGAGCTGGATCCCATCGGCAGGAGGCAGGACGTTGTTGTAGGATGAAGGAGGCGCACCCCCGGCGGAGTGGCCAACCGGCGATGCGATCGGTGCCGGGAAGTCATTATTACCACCTTTTCGCCGAGCAAAGCCATCTCCCACTCCCCGCGTGATACCCATCTGAGCGTTTTGATACCTCTGCGAGCTCTTTTACTCCCCCTGCTCCTGACGCCATGATCGCCATTTAATTCTCCCTCTCTCTCTCTCTGCTCTTCCTTCTTGTTATTTAAAATGGGTCGGAGAGCTGGTGGATCGAAAGAGGAGGAGGAGAAAATAGAGGCTGGAGGCGAGGAGTGGTATGATGTGGTGGAGCAGATCGGGAGGGGCTCCTTCGGTGCCGCCTTTCTCGTCCTCCACAAGATCGAGCGGAAGAAGTATGTGCTAAAGAAGATTCAATCGACGAAGCAGACGGAGAAGTTCCAACGCACCGCTCATCAGGAGAAGGCTCTCATGGCGAGTCTGAGCAATCCTTACATCGTCGATTACAGAGACGGGTGGGGGCTTGCGATCGTCTTGCAACACCAACCCACGCCGAGCAAAGGGTGCCGATGGAGCCGAGAAGAGGGCATTTCATCGATGGACGAATTCAGAGAAGGCGGCGAGCTGGAATGAAGTTGATGATCTTGGCGACGGACTCAACCTTCTTGAACGTGGACTTCACCGTGTTGATCCATTTTCACTCCTCCGGCGTGATGAACTTGTGGGCAGCAGCGATGCAAGCTCTTGGGCGGAAGGAGTTGGAGGCAAATGCCGAAGCTGCGGAGGAGATCGAGGAGGGATCCACTAGCGATCTGGCGGGAGTGGCGCTCTGGTGTCTGATCCACCAGCAACTCATCACCAGAAACTTTGGTTTCCCCCAAAATTGTCGCCAGTTGGTAAAAGATTTAGACATTCTTCTTCTTCTTATTTGTCCGAAGTCTTTTTAATGAATGATCTCCGGTAGCTCGGGTTTCCGACAGTTGGCGGCTGGGGTTTCCGAGGCTCGCTGGGATTTCGCCAACACTGATCGCCGCCGTTGACGCCTGATTTTGCCAGAGGGTCCCAGTGGCTGCGGTGCCTACGGTGGATGCCGGTGGCTTCTAGACTATCGATGCCACTTTCTTGGATTTTCTCCTTTCTTTTTTATTTTTTTTTTGAATTTTTTTTTTCAATGGGAATAACGATCCCTATCTAGCATGCAAATCTGTTACCGTCAATCACATGGGCTGAAGCTTTGACAGCGTCGGGCATTCCGCTCGCGTTCCTGATCCTGCTCCTGAATACCTGTAAAAGATTCCGGACCGGATTTTCGATGAGGGACACTCCGACGTTCAAGTCAGTGGGCGGTCTAGGCATCAACAGAATGGAGAATTCAAAAATAATATAGATGGAAAAGGAATTGAGTAGAGCGGAGTGGCCTCAGATCTTCCTTCCCTTGGAGTGTCCCCTCCTATCCTATTTATAGAGGTTGTGATAACCGAATATTGTTGAGGTGGTTGTAACCGAATAATCGAATAACCGAATGTGGTTGTAACTGAATAACCGAATATGGTTGTAACTGAATAACAGAATAACCGAAAGTGGTTGTAACCGAATAACAGAATAATCGAAGTGGTTATAACCGAATAACAGAATAATTGAAATGGTTAGCCTTTAGTAGGCCATAGTGAATTTTGGACCTTTATGGATCTTAATGAGCCTTGGGCCTTTAATGGGTCTAGATGAGAGGGATATAACAATAACCTTCAAAGCACAATGCACCAAATGCAACCTAACTTTTTTTTCTTTTGGATCAAAGGCACCAACCCATGGTGGAAGTCCACCCATCTACCGCACATAATTCTGAAATTCCTAAAAGATCAAATGGGATCTCAACTCTCTCAAAATTAAAAAAAACTTAAAAAAAGATACGGATCCATGATGCAACATATGATATATTATACATATCGTTGATTACACCATGAACAACTATATGCAGGCATGCATAGCATATATAATATGATCCACATCGATGTGTGACCATTCAGCACATGATGAACGATGTAGTCGATAGGATCCATATGCATGAAAAGAAACCTGCTTTCTCTCACATGCGTGAAGTTTCACGTGTCTAACATCACTCATAAGGTAACCTTCAAAGTTGTGGGCAAGGGCGCAATGCATCGAAGGTAACCTATTTTTTTATTTTTTTTGGATTAAGGGCATCAACCCATAGAAGGAGTCCATCCATCAATTACATACACAATTTTAAAATTCTAAAAAAGTCAAATAGAATCTCAACCGTCTCTCAAAAATTAAAAATCTTGAAAGAAAAGATACGGATCCACGATGCATCATAAGATACGGTATATTCTACATACCGTTCATTACATGATGAACGACCATATGCAGGCATGCACGGCATGCACAATATGATCCTCATCGGTACGTGACCATTCATCGCATGATGAACGGTGTGGTCGGTAGGATCCGTGCGCGGAAAAAAACCTTCTCTCTGTCACGTGCATCCACGTGTTTAACACCACTCGTGGTTAAAATCCGGACGGACCCATGCCATCTCCCGTTAGGTTACTAACCCTCCCGGTGGTGAGTCGGAAGGCTCGTCCTCTCTTCCCCACATTCCTCGTCCCCACATTCCTCGTTACCCTAGACGCAATCTCCGCCGGAGCCTCCGCCGCACCGGGCGTCACCGCCACCACCCTTTTCTCTTCTCGGCTTTAAGCTAAGAGGAACCACTTTGGCCGGCGTCCGGCGGTGGAGGTCCCTCCTTCTCCTCAGGCGAAGAATCTCCGAAAAATCCTATTTCGAAGCCCATCAACAGCCTATCCGTGAGATTTCTCTAAAACATTTTCTTTGTTTGTCGCTTTTCATAATTACGAAGTTCTTCATCGATTTAGTCTTGTCAATTTTGCTCAGCGTTTCACCACATTTTTTTTACTTAAAATACTCTTTTTTCCTGTACTTCATGTTCAAATTTTTGGTAGCTTCTTTCTAATTGGAAAACCCAATGAATGCTTTTGCATCGCGTTTTAATGGATACTTGTCGTTGATTGCTAGATAGGGTTTATTTTCTTAGCCCTTGACAACCTAGAGTTTTTGTTAGCAATGCCATCTTATATTCTCTCCAGAACTGTAACTATGAGGTCTAGATCAAGATAACTTTTGGTCAGCGTCCCAGCTTTCAGTCTAACGCCTTGGTTGGGAGAGCATAGTAGGAGAGAAAAGAAAAGAGTACAAGGGAAAGTATTTTAGTCGGGAGTTTTTTCATGAATGGAAAGAAAAAAAAAAAAAAATGGAAATAGATGGAATACTAATAATCCCTTCAACTCCGTATTTTTTTTTTTCTCTCTCATGTCTTGGTCGGGAGTTTTGGAAAGAAAAGAAAAGAGAGGAAAATATTAGTGAGAAGGGAAAAGAAAAGTAAGGAAAGGGAAGGGAGTACCTTTCTTTTTCCTTCGTTGGGAGTTTGAGAAAAGGAAATAAAATAATTTCGTTTCATCTGGGAGAGTTTGAGAAAAGGAAAGAAAATAATTTTGTTTCATCTGGGAGTTTGAGAAAAGGAAAGAAAATAATTTTTTTTCATCATGGTTGGAAATAAAGACAAAAAGAAAAGAAAAGAAATGTTATAATTTTTTTTACTATTATACACTTGAATTATAATATACCTTATAAATTTATAAAAAATATAAAATATATGCTAATTAGTTTAAAAAATTAACCAAACACTAAAAATAACATTCTAAATAAATCATTGAAGAAAGTCTCTTGGAACAATTTTGTTTTTTCCATTTGGTATAAATGATGAAGAGGCAATTAAATCAAGTAAGAAAAAAGCATAGAGCAAAACAACTCATAAAATGAAATGAATCAAAGCCATTTAAAAGTAGAGAGACCTGTTTTATATCCAACTGAATAGGCCCTCATAGACAAACAGTTAAAAATAGAGAGACTTGTTCCATATCCAATTGAATAGGCCTGGAGAAACAGAGGCTTTGACAATCTTATCAATCAAGTAAACATCCATTTTCATAGAAGCAACATCTTCATCCAGTATCGCATCAATAAGAAGAAGAAAGTCACAATAATTCTGGCTAACTTGATCACATGTAAAGTTCAACTTATATCCCTGCAATGTTATATGTGATTTTAACAGCACACATCATAGCAAAAGTTGTCCATAAAACCAGCTACAAACCAATACCTTCCATTACATTGCCGAATGATCAAAAGGCTTCTCAAAATTTTTCATGACTTGTGTAATATCACCTAATTAAAAAGTTTTCCCCGAAGACATGTTATCTTTCATCATTCAATACTTCAATAGCTTAAATAAGACACCTCAAAGACAATGCTTAACAAAAGGAATAACGAAAGAAAGAAAAGTAAAATAAATACAATATAAACCAATCAAATAAATAGCTCCAAAACCAATCTACTAAGATTTTCAGTCAAAATATACCACCGAATTAGTAAGAGTTATACACTCGAACTATTTAGTAAGAGTTGCAAAATCAAGCAGATAATCCTAAAACAACCATTACAATATTCTATGAAAAAACTACTTATGCCATGCATCAATTTTTTCAATATATTCTTACACCTTTCAACTGGACAACCAAAAACAACCATTACAATATTCCATGAAAAACCTACTTATATGCCATGCATCAACTTTTCCAATATATTCTTACACCTCTCAACTGGACAACCAAAAACGATCCTTGCTTTTTCCGAATTTTAGCTAAGAAAAATATATAAATCATCAAGTAAATGGGACTCTATTCCAATACCCATCAATTCTTTAAAAATTTCTTCCGTAGAAACACGTGGCCAACTTTTTTGGATAATAGAATTTCTCTCTCTAATTGCATTGGCAATATTGTCCATTGCTGACTTTAAAACTTCAATATCTTGATCAATATCAATTAAAGTCTTTCTTTTTTTAGCTTTTGAACTTGTTTCACTTTGAGCATGAACTTAAACTTGTGGTGTTGGGGGTGGCATATCAATTTTATCATTTACATCATTAAAGCTCTCTAACATAACTTCATTTTGGGATATCAGTTGATCAATATCATCAACCGGTCTGACTTCCACTTGAGCTAGCTCATCTTCGTCGTTTCTCCTTTGCAGTTTCGGCACTGTCACCTGTTGCTCTATCTTTAGCAAATAGCTCCATTAAACTTTCATAGTTATGAATAGGTTTAGTCATCCATTTTTCTGTCTCAGGATGTGCCTAAAAACAACAAATATATATGTTAATATCACATTAACAATAATCAAATTAAGAATAAAAAATAATTATGATAATCAAATTCAAAGACATACTTCTATTAGTTCCTTCCAAACCTTAGGTTCTGCTGTCCACAGCTTTGTAATTGGACTCCAAGCAAAATCACTTAACCTGTTTCTAAATAACTCATACCATTCATTGAACTCTGTCTTAAGAAACTTCAAATGGTTCTTCAAATGATCTTTGCTCAAATCTATACAAAGCTTTTCACTCACTTCTTTAATCATTTGAGCATAAGCAGTGGATGTAAAACTTTCATCAGACCTATTTCCTGTACGATGTTGATGAACCATTGCTTTAATGAACACATCATCCATATGAGCTGTCCATTTCAAATGTTATTTTTTCTTCATTTGATGATTCATTGATAAATCTATGCCATAAAATCTATATGTAATATTTAAAATGTATATTGAACATTAGCATCAAATATTTAACAATAACTAGATTTCAAGTACAATCAATTACAATAAGCCCACACATAATAAAATAGATAGACAAATAACATAGTAATTGCTACGGCATGCATTCACTACATAATCATTCCACATATCAAGTGCTATAGAATTTTTTAAAAATTCTTCTCGCGCAGCATCTTCATGATCATCCCTTGGAGCAGGAACCTCTTCTTGAGTTAAAGATTGGTTTAAAATCCCTCGATCTACTTTATCAATAAGTTTTTCATCGGGATCTATCTCCATTAAATAATTGTGCAAGATGCAACATGTTAAAATAATCTCTGTTTGTGTCAACGGAGTAATTGGGCTCGGTTATGCTTCCGATGATAGGAAATTGTTTCTTTAATACACTAAATGCTCTTTCTATTGCATTATGTAATGATGCATGTCGAAGGTTAAATAATTATCGTGGATTTTCTGGTACTCGAGTGGAATATTCTTTCAAGTGATAGCGCACTTCTCTATAAGGTGTAATAAGTCCACTTTTTAGCATATAACCTGCATCAACAAAATAATATTTACCTAATAATAGAATTAAAAAAATTAGCAATAATTATATTATAATAAAAAAATAAATTTTTTAATTACAAAATATTATCTTTAGGAGTTTTCAGCTTATCTTCTCTTCTAAGTGCATTTTTAATTGTTTAAATCATATGCCATTCTTTCCCAGCCAGGCAAGATATATGTAAACTTTAAGTTAAATGAGCATGTAGCCAACACATTTTGTGTTGGATAATCCTTCATACCACGATACCCTGGGACATCAGATCGAGATACTTTTACATGAACATGTGTTCCATTAATAGCTTCCACACAGTCCTAATGTATAAATTTTATGTAAATATTCATTTAAATACATATTAACATATTTAAAAATAAATAAAATAAAATTTGATTTACCTTGAAATATGGATAAAATCTACAATTATTGAGTATTTTCGAGGAAACTTGTTCTCCTGTGGGTTGAACCAAAAATCGATCTTCTAAAGATATTGCTCTTAATGCTCTGTGAAAATGATGACTAATAGTCTCATTAGAGCGATGAAAGAAGAATGAAATTGTATGATTCCTCACATTATGGGATAATGTATGAAAAAACTTGGCAACTTGCTCTTCAACTGTTGCTCGCCGAGTAGATTGGAGACCACCCTCTTCTTGTAGTATGTTATATAAATTAATAAAAGCTTGTGGTTCCATTCGAATAACATCATGATACTTTTTAGTTGTGCTTAAATATTGTATTATTTCATCTCGCACTACTTGTTTTTTCTTGGAAGATTGACTAATAATTTGATCGATATAATTCAAACGATGATGAAGCTTGCATCGCATTAGAAAATTTATAACACGACAAATTACTTTAATTGCAGCTACTTGTCGACTTCTCTCCCATAAAAGAAACTTATTTATTTCTTCATTTTCTTGTCTTTCCATCTATTACATATTTAAATTTAAATTTAAATAAAATAAGTATGGCAATTACATATATATGTCATTAGTTTAAAAAATCAGGACTAAGAGGATAAATGAATTTAGAATGACCTACTATGCACGTGATGATTGAAGAAGGACATAACTTATAAGTATCATGCAATATCATTTAAATAGTTTAGGCACATGAAAATTCAAATATCTGTATGCTTAATGATTTGAAATACAAATCCTTACTGATTTAGAGAATATAGTTGATTAGGAAAAAAAAAGAAGAAAAATGATGTGGACATATATAAACTTTGTATGATGAATAATAAAATTTTAGGATGTGATGGTTACATCTAAAAATTTTTCTTTTAATATTTATGCACATCTTATTTTGGGTTCTTTTCTGATTCTTGAAGTGCTTTGCATTTTTTATTGAAGTTTTCACCATCATTCATTGATGAGATCAATTCTATTAAACCCCACTTATTTTTTAATTTGATGATATTTAATATGGTATTTGATTATTAATATAAATTGAACTTGGATGTCTTCAAAGAAGAGCTAGATTGATCAGCCCCATGACTTCTCTATAACTTTGGGCATAAAAATTGCATAAGCGAATACAATATAGCATTGCCAAGAGTGTAATTTTGCATCATAATGTCTGAGTCATATACAGAAACAAGAAAGATATAATAATTATACTGAAAGCACAAGTTTATGTACAGCTTACATGAATGTGGTGTATGACTAATAAACATCAGTGTAAGTTTTGATAATAAAATCACACAAAAGTTTAATAACAGTTCGCAAATTTAGCAAGCCATACAGGCTTCAGTAATGAAATTTTTCTGTGATGAAGAAAAATATAGGTCTTCTTGTGGTGGATTTATTTATAACTTGTATATTCTTGAAACCTTTCAAATGATAATAGCCTTAACAAGTGCATCAAGGCAGTCAGTTGTCTTGTCATTCAAAGATCATTACAAAGGACTGTTTAATCCCTACCATCCTCTTTTCTTTATTTTTGTATAAAAATGTTTTATGCTTGAAATTAGGGATGCGTGAGCGAGCATTCATGTATGTAAAGAAAAAAGATCTTGAAACAGAATCCTCTTATTACAATAATTAAAAATAAAAAAAATCAATATCTCAAATAAAAAATATCCAAAAAATTTCAATGTTTCTATCATTAAACAAACAAAACATGATTTTTATTGATCATGTTATATAAAACTAATCCCATTCTTTTTTATTACAAGAGATAAATTCTTATGGCTCAAGAATCAGAATCAGAGAAAATATATTTACATATAGCGAGGGAAAAAACTTACCTGAAATTTTCAGAAATCATAATCGGATGGTGGCTCAATCAAGTGGGAATGGCCGAACGGAGAAGCTTTCATCTCCAGGAATCTCAATTAGATGGAAGCGTCGAGGATGGAGGTTTGGAACGGCCAAATAAAGAAGTTAAAACGTTCGATAGGATTCCTATTATATCCTCATTTTAAGAAAGGGTAAAATAGGATTCATAAAAAACTTACTAAACCCCGATTCCTTTCTCTCCTATTTCGCTTGATTTGATGCCTTGGTTGGGAGAGCATAGTAGGAGAGAAGAAAAGAGTAGAAGGGAAAGTATTTAGTAAATTTTTTCATGAATGGAAAGAAAAAAATGGAAAGAAATAGATGGAATACTAATCCCTTCAACTTCATATTTTTCTCTCTCTCAAATCGAACGGAATAGGGGAGAAAGGAATTAGGATTTAGTAAATTTTTTATGATTCCTATTTTATCCTTTCTTAAAATGAAGATATAATAGGAAACCTTATTGAACGTTTTAACTTCTTTATTTGGCCGCTCCAAGCCTCCATCCTCGACGCTTCCATCCAATTGAGATTCCTGGAGATAGAAGCTTCTCCGTTCGGCCATTCCCACTTGATTGAGCCTCCATCCAATTGGGATTCCTGAAAATTTTAGGTAATTTTTTTTTTCGTTGTATATAAATATATTTTTCCTGATATTGATTCTTGAGCCACAAGAATTTATCTCTCGCAATAAGAAAGAATGATTAGTTTTATATAATATGATCAATAAAAATCATGTTTTGTTTGTTTAATGATAGAACATTGGAATTTTTTTGGATATTTTTTTATTTGAGTTGATTTTTTTATTTTTAATTGTTGAGATAAGGGGATTCTGTCTCAAGATCTTTTTTCTTTATATACATAAATACTCGCTCACGCATTCCTGATTTTAAGCATAAAATATTTTTATGCAAAAATAAAGAAAAGATGATGGTAAGGATTAAACAGTCCTTTGTAATGGTCTTTGAATGATAAGACAATTGACTATCTTGATGCACTTGTTAAGGCTATTATCATTTGAAAGGTTTCAGGAATATACAAGTTAGAAATAAATCCACTACAAGAAGACCTATATTCTTCTTCATCATAGAAAAGTCTCATTACTGAAGCCTGTATGGCTTGCTAAGTTTGCGAAATGTTATGAAACTTTTGTATGATTTTATTATCAAATCTTACACTGCTGTTTATTAATCATGCACCACATTCATGTAAGCTATATATAAACTTGTGCTTTCAGTATAATTATCATATCTTTCTTGTTTTTGTATATGACTTAGACGTTGTGATACAAAATTACACTCTTGGCAATGCTATACTGTATTTCGCTTATGCAGTCTTTATGCCCAAAGTTATAAAGAAGTCATAGGGCTGATCAATCTGGCTTTTCTTTGAAGACATCCAAGTTCAATTTATATTAATAATCAAATACCATATTGAATTTCATCAAATTAAAAAATAAGCGGGGTTTAATAGAATTGATCTCAGCAACGAATGATGGTGGGAACTTCAACAAAAAATGCAAAGCATTTCTGTAATCAGAAAAGAACCCAAAATAAGATGTACATAAATATTGAAAGGAAAAATTTTGGATATAACCGTCACATCCTAAAATTTTGTTATTCATCATACAAGGTTTATATGTGTCCACATCATTTTTCTTTTTTTTTCTTTTTCTAATCAACTATATTCTCTGCATCGGTTTATATTTCAAATCATTAGACATGCAGATATTTGAGTTTTCATGTGCCTAAACTATTTAAATGATGTTGCATGATACTAATATGTTATGTCCTTCAATCATCACGTGCATGGTAGGTCCTTCTGAATTCATTTATTCTCTTAGTCTTGATTTTTTAAACTAATGACACATATATGTAATTGCCATACTTATTTTATTTAAATTTAAATTAAAATATGTGATAGATGGAAAGACAAGAAAATGAAGAAATAGATGAGTTTCTCTTATAGGAGAGAAGTCGATAAATAGCTGTAGCTAAAGTAATTTGTCATCTTATAAATTTTCTAATGCGATGCAAGCTTCGATCGAATTATTAGTTAATCTTTCAAGGAAAAACAAGTAGTACGAGATGAAATAATGCAATATTTAAATACAACTGAAAAATATCGTGATGTTATTCGAATAGGACCACAAGCTTTTATTAATTTATGTAACATACTACAAGAAGAGGGTCCCCAACCTAGTCGGCGAGCAATAGTTGAAGAGCAAGTTGCCAAGTTTCTTCACACTGAGGAATTGTATAATTTCATTCTTCTTTCGTCGCTCTAATGAGACATTAGTCGTCATTTTCATAGAGTATTAAGAGCAATAATATCTTTAGAAGATCGATTTTTGGTTCAACCCACAGGAGAACAAGTTCCCTTGGAAATACTCAACAATTGTAGGTTTTATCCATATTTCAACATAAATCAAATTTTATTTTATTTATTTTCCAATGTGTTAATATGTATTTAAATGAATATTTACATAAAATTTATACATTAGAACTGTGTAGGAGTTATTGATGGAACACATGTTAATGTAAAAGTATCTCGATTTGATATCCCAAGATATCGTGGTAGGAATGATTATCCAACACAAAATGTGTTGGCTGTATGCTCATTTAACTTAAAGTTTACATATATCTTGCCTGGCTAGGAAGGAACGACATCTGATTTAAGGATAATTAAAAATGCACTTGAAGAGAAGATAAGCCGGAGATTCCTAAAGATAATATTTTGTAATTAAAAAATTTATATTTTTTTATTATAATATAATTATTGCTAATTTTTGTAGTTCTATTATTAGGTAAATATTATCTTATTAATGTGGGTTATATGCTAAGAAGGGGACTTATTACACCTTATAAAGGAATGCGCTATCACTTGAAAGAATATTCCACTTTAGCACCAGAAAATCCACGAGAGTTATTTAACCTTCGACATGCATCATTATATAATGCAATAGAAAGCATTTGGTGTATTAAAGAAACGATTTCTTATTATCGGAAGCACTACAGAGCCTAATTACTCTGTTGACACACAAATGGAGATTATTTTGGTATGTTGCATCTTGCATAATTATTTAATGGAGATAGATTACGATGAAAATCTTATTGATGAAGTAGATCGAGAGATTTTAAACCAGTCTTCAACTCAAGAAGAGGTTCCTGCTCCAAGGGATGATCATGAAGATGCCGCGCGAGGAGAATTTTTTAAAAACTCTATAGCACTTGATATGTGGAATGATTATGTAGTGAATGGCATGCCGTAGCAATTACTATGTTATTTGTCTATCTATTTTATTATGTATGGGTTTATTATAATTGATTGTAATTGAAATTTAGTTATCATTCAATATTTGATGCTAATGTTCAATATACATTTTAAATATTACGTATATTGTTTTATGGCATAGATATTATCAATGAATCATTAAATGAAGAAAAAAGAACATTTGAGATGGACAGTTCATATGGATGATGTGGTCATTGAAGCAATAGTTCATTAACATCGTACAGGAAATAGGTCTGATGGAAGTTTTACATCCACTGCTTATGTTCAAATGATTAAAGAAGTGAGTGAAAAGCTTGGTATAGATTTGAGCAAAGATCATTTGAAAAACTGTTTGAAGTCTCTTAAGATAGAGTTCAATGAGTGGTATGAGTATTTAGAAATAGATTAAGTGGTTTTGCTTGGAGTCCAATTACAAAAGCTGTGGAACCTGAGGTTTGGAAGGAACTAATAGAAGTGTTTTTGAATTTGATTATCACAATTATTTTTTATTGTTAATTTGATTATTGTTAATGTGATATTAACATATATATTTGTTGTTTTTAGGCACATCCTGAGACAGAAAAATGGAGGACTAAACCTATTTATAACTATGAAAGTTTAAAGAAGCTATTTGCTAAGGTAAAGCAATAGGTGACAGTGCCGAAACTGCAAAGAAGAAACAACGAAGATGGGCTAGCTCAAGTGGAAGTCAGTCCGGTGCTATTGATGATATTGATCAACTGATATTCCAAAATGAAGTTATGCTAGAGAGCTTTAATGATGTTAATGATAGAATTGATATGCCACCCCCAATACCACAAGTTCAAGTTCATGCTCAAAGTGAAACAAGTTCAAAAGATAAAAAAAGAAAGACTTCAATTGATATTGATTAAGAGATTGAAGTTTTAAAGTCAGCAATGGACAATGCTGCTGATGCAATTAGAGAGGGAAATTCTATTATCCAAAAAGGTCGGCCACGTGTTTATACAGATGAAATTTTTAAAGAATTGATGGATATTGGAATAGAGTCCTATTTACTTGATGATTTCTATATTTTTCTTAGCTAAAATCTGGAAAAAGCAAGGATCGTTTTTGGTTGTCTAGTTGAGAGGCATAAGAATATATTGGAAAAATTGATGCATGGCATATAAGTAGGTTTTTCATGGAATATTGTAATGGTTGTTTTAGGATTATCTACTTGATTTTGCAACTCTTACTAAATTGTTGGAGTGTATAACTCTTACTTGTTTAGTGGTATATTTTGACTGAAAATCTTAGTGGACTGGTTTTGGAGCTATTTACTTGATTGGTTTATGTTGTATTTATTTTATTTTTCTTTCTTTTGTTATTTCTTTTGTTAAGCATTGTCTTTGAGGGTCTTTGAGATGTCTTATTTGAGCTATTGAAGTATTGAATGATGAAAGATATCATGTCTTCGGGCAAGACTTTTTAATTGGATGATATTACACAAGTCATGAAGAATTTTGAGAAGCTTTTTGATCATTTGGCAATGTAATGGAAGGTATTGGTTTGTAGCTGGTTTTATGGACAACTTTTGCTATGACATGTACCGTTAAAATCACATGTAACATTGCAAGGATATAAGTTGAACTTCACATGTAATCAAGTAAGCCAGAATTATTGTGACTTTCTTTTTGTTTTTGATGCAATACTAGATGAAGATGTTGCTTATGTGGAAATGGATGTTTACTTGGTTGATAAGATTGTCAAAGCCTTTGTTTCTCCATGCAGGCCTATTCTGTTGGATATGGAACAGGTCTTTCTATTTTTAACTGTTTTTTCATGAGGGCTTATTCAGTTGGATATGGAACAGGTCTTTCTGCTTTTAAATAGCTTCGATTCATTTCATTTTATGAGTTGTTTTATTCTATGCTTTCTTCTTACTTGATCTAATTGCCTCTTCATCATTTATAGCAGGTGGAAAAAGCAAAACTTTTCCAAGAAATTTTCTTCAATGGTTTATTTGGAATGTTATTTTTAGTGTTTGGTTAATTTTTTAAACTAATTAGCATATTTTTTGTTATTTTTTATAATTTTATAATGTACATTATAGTTCAAGGGTATAATAGTAAAAAAGATTATAATATTTTTTCTTTTTCTTTTTTCTTTATTTCCAACCATGATGAAAAGAAATTATTTTCTTTCCTTTTCTCAAACGCTTAACCAAGGGAAAAGAAAGGTACCTTTCTTTTCCCCTCTCACTAATATTTCTAATATTTTTCTCTCTTTTCTTTTCCTTTCTTTTCCCCTCTCACTAATATTTCTAATATTTTTCTCTCTTTTCTTTTCTTTCCAAAACTCCCAAATAAGGCGATCCTTGGTTCCAACCCAAGATGTCCTTTAAAATAAACATTAATTGTGCCATTCATTACTAAAATTCCAGCCTTGATTGTATGTCAAATCTTCCTCTTGCTGCGGAATGTGCAACTATATGACAAGTTTGGTTGGTGAGGCAGATGATAGTTAAAGAATGAAGGTTCGATTGTTGATTATTATAGGTTTGGACGTTGGAAGAGAAAAATGATAGTGTGAGATATATCAAAGAATGAAGGTTCGATTGTTGATTATTATAGGTTTGGACGTTGGAAGAGAAAAATGGTAGTGTGAGATATATCAAGATGAAGCAAAGCTTTAGCGAAGCATACAGAAAGAATGGAGATTTTTTGGTATGTTCTTTTCTTGGTCAGTATTATTCATTTTATATTACAGAGGTGCATACCCCAGGGGTTAGTCTTGTATGGTTGAGCTTAATAGTTGTGGTGATTCTTAGAAAGTTGGTGAGACTAAGCAGGTAGAGTTTATGGTCCGCATGATCCCTCGGTGAAGGGAGTATTGATTAAGATGATTGGACCTTTGTCTGTCTCTGTGTGCTTGAGATGGAGAGTGACTTTATTAAAGTGCTTTACTTGTGATGATGCCAAGAGAATGGATTTTTGTAATTTCACGTTAGGATGACAAGTGCACGGTTGAGCTCAAAACTGTAATTTAAATCCAGTTTGGGATCATTAATTTATTTGGTGCTTTTATCCTTTTGGTTCTGAGTTTGTTTGAGACTTAAGGAACTAGCAAGTCCACTGCTAGCTGCAACAGGATTCTTTTAAAAAAATAAATCTATCTGAGGAAAATTTTAACCCTGAGTAAGGACTGGCAACATGTTTTGGAGGGGAATGGTTGGTGCAGTTTTCAAATAATGATAGAGTAAGGTCTAAGGACATGTTTTTTGGGGGATGGTTTATATAAGTTTTTAGATATTTGTTGGGAAGAAAGCTAAGTCCCCAGTGATATAATACAAGGATGGCTAGTATTGACTTCAGCAATCTTTGGTTTTCATTTAAAGGTATACTAAATACTAGGAGTCTAAGATTCTGGGCATCAGGAAAAAGAGGGATTAGAAATAGAAAATGTTCGGTTGGCTATCCATGTAAGAAGAATGTGGTGCCATGGAAACAAAGGTAGGTGAAAGAAAGTTGATCTTAAAAACATCACTAGACATTTTGATGGTTGTTCAAACTGCCTCTGCTATCATTTAAGTTGGAAGTTGTGTCTTGTGGCGTATGAATGAACAAATACAGCTGAAAGCAAAGTTTTAAATATCATGGGGCTGGGTTCCCCTTTTTTTCAATGGAATGGGATGTCCTGCATGCCAATAGTTGGGAAGTTGGATGTTTTGCACCATCAATTTCTCAACTAGTCTTGTATAGTGACCCAGAAAGGTGCCCCATCTTGACACTTGGAATGTTGAGATGCCTTGCTTCTTGGAAGTTTCTTCACTTTGCTTTTGTTTAGGGATGCTAGAGCTAAAGAAATTAAAGGATGTTTACTTAAGTCTATGCAGCAAGTGGTTGAATTATTGCTCTAATTGATATTATTGTTTGTAATCAAGAAATCTTTTCATGGCAGTCCACAAATAGGGAGTGGTGCAGGAAAATCAAGATCATTTTCAGTTATATGATTTACTCTTTCTAAGATAAATGTGTATGCGTGCATGTGCAAAATGCATGGATGCATACATGCACACATATGTATATATTGAGCTTGACAAATTCAAGATAAATTTTCTGTGATAAGTTCGTGATCCAATGAGTGAATGGTATGTCTATGATCTTCTTATCTAGGACAATTAATGTTATTAGTTGTGTGCAAAACACATGATTAATTCGAGAGAAAGGAACACTTTATGATTATGATTCCATCTCTTATCAAGCAAATATTTTCGGAAGTAGATTTTTTGCTCATGAGATCTTTTTTATGTGAACTTATAAATACACTCCTCGTTGCACCAAGATGATAGAATCAAAAGGAGTTCTTTTAAGAAGAATTGTATTCATTTATATAATATAATATATAGAGAGCAAGATCGAGAGATTCACCACAATTAAATTTCTTTTATTAAAAAAAGGAAATGCATAGAATTTAGGACATGCCATTTACCAATGACCTCATAAAGACTTTCATACTTTATAGTAGAAGGCATACATGAATGGATAAGATTGGTAGGTTTCCGTAACTAGGACTTTCCATCTTGTATTGACATTTAGATTTTTACTAATGCTTTTAATTGAGCTTCTTTAAGTTCCTGTTTTTGTTAATTTGGCATTTCATCATTGCTATTTGCTGGCAATTAACAATAGCATGTTATCTAATATGAAACATGTATGTGCCAATTTTGGAAGTTTTTAAAGATTTCACATTTAAGACTTTGGTTTCTTGTTCTTGTGGAATGTTAGTGTTTTTGTATAAGCCCAAACATATACTTTGCTGAAATAAAAGATAGTCTTTCAACATGAAAGATGGAGATATATTTGTTTTGTTGTCTTGTGGGTGGTTGGTGCCATTGGATATTGTATGTATAACAGAAGGTTTAGCCCAGCCCTATTGAAGGTTACTGTTGTTGTACCTTGTCATAGGTGATGCAGGTAAGCTCATGCCATCTCAAATAGTTGTTAGTATATTTTGTCTTGTGCTAATAAATGGTTGGGTGTAATGAGTTTGTTCTTAACAAGAACTTTCAAGCTATGTTATCTTGGTTAGGTGGCAAAGATATGTATGTTGACAAAACATGGTATAGGTGCTAGTGCAGGCTTTGAGGGTTCGAGAGTCTATCCTAACTTTTCTACACAAGCCTGACCCAAGTTGACTTGCTTCTCACCTTAATAGAGAGATGAACAGGAAGGGATGGAGTCAAAGTTACTTGACTCAGGGTTGCTATTACTGTTTTTCTGCAACATACACTACCTATTGTCTATTGATGTTTCTGCTTTTTTGCATGGGAGAGAGGGATTTACCATCTCTGCTAGGGGAGGGAAACAAAGAACAAGAAGAGTAGGAGATGGGTTCTCTTTGTCATGAAACCAAAGTTATCCCTGAGTGCAAGGATTTAAGTCCCGGCGGGACGGGGGCCATCCTGGCCGTCCCATCCTATTGAGATTTCGGCACCTGGGATGCGGTGGGACCTCGAAACCCACCTTCAATCTCCATTCAAGCCATCCCAACTTCATCCCGATCAGATCAGGTGCCGGTACGGCAGTCTATACTAGGGGAGGGAAACAAAGAACAAGAAGAGAGTAGGAGATGGGTTCTCTTTTTCATGAAACCAAAGTTATCCCTGAGTGCAAGGATTTAAGTCTCGGCGGGACGGGGGCCATCCTGGCCATTTCATCCTATTGAGATTTTGGCACCTGGGATGCGGTGGGACCTCGAAACCCACCTCCAATCTCCGTTCAAGCCATCCCAACTTCATCCCGATTAGATCAGGTGCCGGTACGGCCATCTCGATCAGGACAAGCCCTATTTTTTTTAAGGGTGTGTGATGTTTCGAATGGTAGAATCGATGCTGGGAGAAAGAAAAAAAAGCGGGTACTGAGATTTTCTTTTCTTTTTTTGCTGATGCGTTGGCATCGTCATCGAGAGGAAGGAGCATGGCCATTGCCCTTCAATTCCGATTCCGCGAGAGGAGCACTCGAGAAAGAGTGAGGACTGCTCAAGAAGGAGAAGGGAGGAGGGAGGCAGTTGGGTTTTCCGACAAGTAGATAACTGGGATGGGGGAGGGAGGAGGAAGAAAGGATCAATTCAGCAAGTCTTTGGCTAGCATACGGATTTGGGGCCTGGGCTTTATCTTTTGCATGAAATAAATGCTTTCTGTTGGATCGCGCCCATACAACTCTCAAGTCCCTCTTTAATTCATCAACTGCACATATCTTGAAGCGGAATGTGAATCATTCCTCCATGTGAAAGAAATCCATGATGGGCCGAGAGTCATGGAATTTTTTTAAAATTCGGCAAACCCGATAACATGGCATAGTTAATGACACAAGGAAAAGAAAGTTAAAAAAAGATAAGAAAGAAATTAAAAAATAATTCTTGCATGACGGACACTCAATTTGATTTGAAATAGTTGTATCATTAATTCAAAAAAAATAATACATACACAAATACTGAATGCATGCAAAGAAAAAGTTTTGTTTCTTAAGGATCTCAAAGCCTTACCACAGAAGGGAGGAGATTGCTTAGACCAAGATAAACACAAAAATCCAATATATATATATAAAGGCAATCCAAGTGTGTGCTGAGATGCTTGATTGGGATAGGGTGGGATGCAAGGCATCCCTGTCCCATGGTATTTAAAACCTTGCTTGAGTGAACATCACATCATAAAGGATGAAGGCACTGTGTGCTTTTCATAGGCAATATGGAAATTCATGATGGTGATTGTTCTAATTAGTTGTTTGTAGGAGATGGGTTCTCTTTGTCATAAAGCCATAGTTATCCGAGTGAACATCATGAAGGATGAAGGCACCATGTGCCTTCTGTAGGCAGTATGGAAAATAATGATGGCAATTGTTCTAATTAGGTGTTTTTTTACAGCTTTGCCTTTTGAAGAATGGGGTTTTGATGCATGCTTATTGTCCTATCAACAGTTATAATATTTTCAATTATATTTGTTCGTCACATGTTTTTTGGGGTAATTCAGGAATTGATAAATACAGCATCTGGTTGTTTTATATTTTATGTTACCTCTCTTTGAATGATATTTACAATTTAGAAAGAGCTGATGTGTATATGTACTGAGGAATGAGTGTATCTGTCCGAGGAAGCCTTGTGATTTCAAGTACTCCCTATGAGTTTTCTCTATATTAATATGGTCTGCAATCATCAAGAATGCATTGTGGCAAAAGGAGGGTTATGCTATTCTTGCAATACAAAAGTAGTTTTATCAGTTGACCATCCTTAGTGGTAACAACTAAACAAGTGCAGAATTATGGAGCTGCACCTGGAAGTCCCCTTTTAATTTTTGAATTCTTTTTTGTTGATGCAGTGTATCCTAAGATCAGGGCTCGGATGGATTCAACTTCTGGACATGCTTGTGCCTGACACTTCTAGTCAGACCCATGTAACATGGCTTGTACATAGATAACTACTGGTAGTATTTGGTGCCTAACAATTGGCTCTAAGGGGAAAACCAAAGAAGCTAGTAGTAGTTCCTTTAACTTCAGAAGTTGTGCGTAAGCAGTATGTTATGAGAAAGTGAGTGAAAAATCATGAAATATATTCAGAAGTGGAGTTAATGTTCAACGAAATCAAAATATGAGTAGTATGCTAATCGATGGAAACTTATTGAAAATTTATCAAAACTTCCTAGGCAGGATAACTCGTCTTCCTATTCTTGCTTGAGAAAAGATCCACCAGTCAGTGCATGCTAAAGTACAAATTGCTGATGAGTTTATGTAGCTAGTATGTTTTTTATATTCCATGATTATGCCAAATGCTGGAAGATTAATAAGTTTTTTTGATATAATTGTTATGGAAGTTGCCCATTTAGTTGGCTAGTTCTGATGCACTATCATTTCTCCACCATATAACATTGTAAACAACACTCTCTTAGCTGAAACTTAAGCTGTGATGATAATCTTAGGGATCTTTGCAGCCCATTCTTATTGCTTCCTATTCTAGGTGTGTCATGAGTGGACTTGGAGAGGTATGATGACCATAATTGATGCTCAGTCTTGTTCAAATGGCATGCCTGTCCAATTTGGATTAACTTGTGCTAGCTGAGGGAGAGAAGTCGGCAGGAACAAAGGACAAGAGGGAATATTGTGCAAACCATAGAACTTGATGAAATAGAGGATGAGGAGCTTGAGTGTTGAAAAAATAGATCTTTGAGGCCATGACAAATGTCTTGTTTATTCTTTTTTGTTGTAGATTTCAAAGGTTTATTCAATCTACTAATGTGTTTTGTTTTCCACCACAAGAAACCTCATCAACCTGCTTCTCAAAAATAGCGACTACTGAAAAAATGGTAAGCTCTAGAAAAGGTGTCTATTGAGTTTTGGAGAGGAGAATGGTTGGTAAAGGGTCCTTGCATGGAACTTGCAGATGTGAGCTCAGTGCCAGTGGTGATCAAAGTTTTAGCAAGGTAATTTAGATGCTGGGACAACAGAGGTTGTGATTGCTTAATAATAGCATGAAACCCCTTATCAAGCATGCACTGCTCCCATTACGTGGTCAGTTGAACCTATAAGCAATCTATAGTGTGGTTTTACATTAAATTTCTTTCAGCCTAATTTTTTCCTTGAAGATTAGGGGTGGGGTAATTATTCAATGACACGGGTCGGTCATAAGGGGGAGGAGCTGGTTTGGCAAGCATCCTTGTCACGTTTGTTTCTTTCTGCAGGTTGACTTTTATCCTCATTCTGAAAGGGGATGTGTTAGTGCATGTTGTCTTCATGACAAAGATGTATATCATCAGGATTGGTGTTGATATATTGCTTTCATTACATCTGAAGTATATGTGTTGGAGAATAGGGAATGGTGAATCATTGGCTGTCACACATTGGACATTTGTGCTAATTTTTTGTGCATTCAAAGCAGCACAACTTGTAAAATTAACTACCGTCCTTTACAACTATTAGTTCTAGATATAACTAAACCAAGAAACAATTACATATTTAAAAAAAAGTGAATGGTGTGGGGAATTGAGTATATAAATTTCAGAAAAGGACTAACCCTTGATCTTTTGGATTTCTTGGGACCTGCATGCAAGCTGAACTTTAATGATTGAGTTGATATCAATTAAAGTGTAATCTTGGTATTTTGTAACAACTTTACGAACTCTTAAATGCAGCTGGGGCTTAGCCATGGCCTTGGCCATGGGCTTGCAGTCTCATTGGCAAAAGGGAGAAGGCCTTGGGTTGTCTATTCCATCTTCTACACCATGAGAACCTCCCTCTTCGATGCTCTTCCTATCGAAATGCCGTCCCTTCTGCCAATTCCCTCTTCTGCTTCCAGCCCTAAAGTGCTCGATATCCTCGGCGGTAGCAGCAGCAGTGGTGGACGAGCTCCTTATTGATTCATCGGCATCCAAGAATCTGGTGAGAGAAATCCTAACCCTAGCTAAACGAGGGTATGGGCCACTGTTTCTTCCCTCTAATTGGACACGGGTCAATAGGGAATCTCACTGCGCTGGGAAAGATGGAAACTTTATGGACAGGGAGGTGGCAAGCACTAGATATGAGGATGCCAGGCTTGCTCGTCTGGAGGCTTGCCATGCTTTGGCTCAGGAGGGGAGGTTGAAGGAAATGAAGAGCATTTTGAGGCAAATGCTGCACGAAGAAGGTTAGATGATTTTTTTTTTCCTTTTGTTTTTTTAACTGACTTTTAGTTTCAAAACGCTGATAGTCTTGGTTCTATTGTACATTGGATTTGATGACCTCCTTTTCTCCCAATGTTCTATTAAGTTGCAGTTTCTCTGTTATTCACTTGCTCTGTATTTCTTTTGTTATTGATAAATATTATTCTTTGTGATTTTTGCTTATTATCTTCATCTTTTTGGATGACCTTTTGTTGTTTTAATGTCAATTGTCAAGATCGGTTTTCGGCGTTAATATTGCTTGATTTTGATAGTAGAAGCATACAACCGTAGCTTAGATTAATCTCAATTCCATTTCTTTTCATGCTAAAGATTTCACTGCCTCATCATTTAGTAGATGCCTTGGAACTAGCCTTCTCCAAACAGAAAGGTCCCGTGAAAATCAAAATACTGATGCAAGTACACAAAAAAGGGGGAAAAACCACCTAAGATGATTGGTGTTGTTAGAAAAGTAGTTTGTTTGTTATACTTTGCCTATCTTGTCTTGGCATTTTAATATGCACTGTGCATTGTGGTTAATAGCTATACTTTAGCTCGGTTGGCACCTCACCTTAAAGGGCTTTCCTTTCAGGAGGTTCATGTTTCAAATATTAGGTACTTCTCCGAAAAAATAAAAATTAATAGCTACACTGGAACAACTTAGTTAAAAAATATCTTTGCTTTTTTGTAGGGTCTGGTTCGGCACCATCCCTTTGTGAATTGCTTCAGAATAACTTCAGAGATTGGGATTCTTGTAGTATAGTATGGGACATGCTGGCAAATGTTTCTGCTAATTTGGAAATGATTCATGATGCCCTTTATTTTCTCAGCAAGATGGACAGCCTGAACATGCAAGCTTCAATATCCACTTATGACAGTTTGATGTACAATTTTAGACATACAGACATGGTCTGGGATGTCTACAAAGAAAGCAGAGCCCGTGGTGTATCTCATAGTGCATATACTTATGACATCCTCATTGACAGTCTTTGCAAGCAGCAGAGGTTGCAGGATGCCATATCCTTCTTCCAAGAGATGCAGGGTCGAAAAGAAATCAAGCCTTGCATTGTCACTTTCAACACCCTCATGTCTGGATTATGTAATGCAGGTTTGGTAGAGGTTGCCAAATCTATCCTCTCTCTGATGCTTAAATATGGGTTGCATCCAGACAGATACAGTTACACCACCCTCTTACATGGGCTATGTGTAGCAGGTTCTATGGAGGAGGCTTTGAAGCTTTCTGAGGACATGGAGGAGGACGGCATATTGCTTGATGTTGTGACATATAACATTCTCATAAATGGATATCGTTTACTTGGGCTGATTGGTGAGGTTTGGAAGCTCATCAAGATGATGATTTTACAAGGGCTGAAGCCAGACCTTGTTACTTACACCATACTGATTACAGTGCATTGCGAAAAGGGGGATGTTGAAGAGGGGTTGAGGTTGCGGAGGGAGATCATCGCTCAAGGGATTCAGTTGAACATTGTTGCATACAGTGTGCTATTGAATGCTCTGTTTAAAAAGGGGCAAATTGGCGAAGTACATCAGTTGCTTGATGAGATAGAAGCTATTGGTTTGCACATGGATTTGGTAGCATATTCCATCCTGATCCATGGATACTGCAAACTAGGAGAAATAGAAAGGGCACTTCAAGTATGCCAAATGATGTGCTCCAAACAAGTGATTCCTAATTCATTTACTCATGGGGCAATTCTTTCAAGCCTGTGCAAGAGAGGGATGCTGTTGGAAGCAAAGTGGTATTTGGACAATTTATCCAGTAATGGTCAGATGGTGGACATCATTTTGTACAATATTATGATTGATGGCTATGCGAAAATTGGTGATGTTGATGGTGCACTTGAGTTGTATGAACACATACTTAAGCTAGGGTTATCTCCAAGTATTGTCACATATAATACTCTAATTTTTGCCTTTTGCAAGATTAGAAAGTTAACTGTGGCTGAGCACTTTCTTAGGCAAATTGAACTTAATGGATTCAATCCAACAGTAGTGACCTACACCACTCTTATGGATGCATTTGTTGAAGCTGGGAATACTGATTCAATGCTACGAATGTTTGATGAAATGATTGAGAAAGCAATCATGCCCAATGTTATTACATACAGTGTAGTTCTGAAGGGGCTTTGTAAGCAAGGTAGGCTACAAAAGGCTATTGCCATTCTCAAAGATATGCAGATAGCAGGTATATGTGCTGATCAAATAACATATAATACACTTATACAAGGATTTTGTGAAGTGAAAAACAAAGAAATGGCTTTTCGCATACATGATGAAATGTTACAATGCAATCTTATGCCTACTCCTGTAACATATAACCTACTTATTAATATCCTTTGCTTGAAAGGCAAAGTAGACTATGCTGAACAATTATTAAATACTCTTCTGGATAAGGGTGTCAGGTTGAGGAAATTTGCTTACACCACAATAGTCAAAGCACAATGTGCAAAAGGAATGCCAGATAAAGCCATTATGCTTTTTGACAGATTTATAAGATCTGGATTTGAAGTTTCAATCAAAGATTTCAGTGCAGCAATCAATCGATTATGCAAAAGAAATTTTGTAAATGAAGCGACAATATTTCTAAAGATGATGTTATATGCTGGCATATACCCAGATGAGGAGTTGTGTACTGTTATGTGTAGTGCTTTTATCAAGAAAAATGAGCTGTGGTCATTATTTGCATTGCAATCGATGATTGTCAAAAGTGGTATTCTTGCCTGGGATATCCGGTAAGGAGTTTATGTATGAAGCATGGCAAATTAAAGGGAGTTTATATGTCCAAGATTATGGATGCCACTGTTTTTATATGTATGAGGTATTGTACCCAGAAAGTCTCTCAACAAAAGTTAGTTATACATTAGCACTGACTGTCAGTTCTTTTGTCTTATATGCTGTGATTTTAAGTTTTATCTATCAATTTTGTTGTGTGTATAACTTAGTTATTAATCTTTTAGGGGTTCAAATTATGTATTCCAAACAATTATCTAGCAAGGAAAGATAATTGAAGCATGGAGTACTCTACTGATTCATATGGGTAAACTTGATATTTGGTGGGAAATTTGTGGCATCAGCAGATATGTGCAAGGTCAAGGTATGATAAACATCTTATGTAATGTATTCCTATTGATGATGATCTGGTTTTGTCAGGTCAGACTTTTTTAAGTATTTGTTACTCATTTCACCGTTTTGTCTATTCTCTGAAATATTAAAAGTAGAGAAGAATTCTTGAAAGCAAATTCAAGCATAGCTGTTTTTGCTGCTGAGATTTTTCCATCTGTTTTTACTTTGCCCTCCTTTTTCTTTGTTCCTTAGAAATATGCTGTGTTATAAGCGATTTTGCTTGCTTAAAATTTTTATCTAAACTTGTGTTTTTTCAAGTTGCAATCATGTATCACAATTTCTTAGCTTGCACTGTGTAACAAAGTGCTTTACAGTAGTGTGGTTGATACGTTGTGACATGGGTTGGCATGGATGGTAACACATCCTATGCCATTCTAATAACCTGCCATCAAGGCACACATTTATAGGACTTTGAATCTTTGATATAATAAAAATTGACATTTTAATGATTGAATGTAGTTCCGTAATAGGTTAAGTTCTGTAATAGAATAGATTATGTTCAGAGCTGATTCATTTATTAGGATAAAGATTGTGATGGATTTCGGTATTTAAAATCATTTATAGCTTGCTTAAAAAAAAATTAGGGTTGGAATAATGTGAACAATCATCATAGTATTAGAAGTGTAATTGAGAACAAGGTTGGACGATGTAGACATCACAACAGGATCATACCAAGGTTGATTTAGTGATTAGGAGTGTAATTGAGATCAAGGTTATGATTGGCATCATGGCAGGATCATTTGTGACAACATGGAAATTTAACTTGTCCATTTTGAAATAGAACCTGTATAGGGTACATGCACCACTAAAAAGCTTGGAGGCAGTGATTGGTGTTTCAAGTAAACAAGAACGAAGATTTTAGCAATCAATTTGATGACAGGAAGATTCAATTGGTAATGGAAAGCATGATACGAGGGCTTAGTGGGTGAGTGGGATCTCTGCTACATTTCATGACAAGGATCTTTTTCTAAATTATTATATTACTTACAAGGAATTATATAGCTTAAAGCTGGTTGGTCATCTGTCAGAACTACCTGGAGCAGCTATTCCTACAGGAAAGTTATGCTATGAACAGGATGCAAGGAAATGCTGAATCACGAGAACAACAATCAGAAGGTTTATCCTCAACCAATGGATGAGAGCGTGAATCAGAATAAGGACTCCGTGGAGACTCCCATATCAAAGATTTTTAATAACATTTCCTCTCTGAAAGCAGCATATATTCAACTCCATGAAGCTCATACTCCCTGCGACCCAGACAAGATTCAAGCTGCTGGTAAGCTTCTTATAGAGGAGTTCATGAAGCTGTCTGAACTCAAGCATTCCTATAGGGATAAAAACCACCCCAAGCTCACATCAGCAATGCCACAAGATTCATGTCTCGTTGCAGAAATACAAGAGCAGCGAAGCCTGTTAAAAACTTATGAGGTCACGGTAAAAAAATTTCTGTACCAGATTCAGACTAGAGACATTGAGATTGTTGAATTGCAGCAACAAATTCAGGAGTCAATTCAGAGAAAGATGAAACTTGAGAAGAAACTCTAGCAGAGGGGTTTGCTTTCCAAGGAACCTGAAGATTCTGAAGAAGAAAATAACTTCTTCTCTGTTGAATTGACCCCAAACTTGTTCTCTTTTCCTGTAGATACGGAATACAAATCTATCCATGAATTCTCAAAGCCTTTAATTAACATGATGAAAGCAGCAGGGTGGGACCTTGATGCAGCAGCCATATTGAACCAGTGGTTGTTTATACGAGCAGGTCACACAAAAAGTATGCATTTGAGTCTCATATTCGCCGGATAATGTTCAGTGGATTCCATGAAGAGAGTTTCTCTGTTGAGGCAGGCAATCTTTCCAATGAGGGTGTCTTCGATCAATTTCATGCTGTAAGAGCCATGAATTCGCTGGATATATTGAACCAAAACCCAGATTCAGTTTTTTGAAGTTTTTGCAGGATGAAATACTTGATGGTTGTGCATGCAAAGATGGAGGGATCTTTCTTTGGTAATCTGGATCAGAGGAACCATGTGATGAGTGGTGGGCATCCCAGGACACCTTTCTACGAGGCATTTCTGAAGTTAGCGAAGTCAATATGGATGCTACACAGATTGGCATATTCCTTTGATCCCGAAGTTAGGGTTTTTCAGGTGAGAAATGGGAGTGAGTCCTCAGACTTTCATATGGAAGGTATGGTGAAAACATTATTTTGGGTGAGGGAGATCAAACACCTAAAGTTGGGCTTATGGTGATGCTAGGGTTTATGATTGGGGAAAGTGTTATGCAGTCCCAGGGGTACCTTTCAGGTGTTAAGTGTGCTGAATGAAGATTGGTACATTTTGGGAGGTTCTTGCTGAAGAGGGAAGCACCATCTATCTCTGTTATTGGATAGCTAAAGTCAATGGTTTGTTTCGATGTTCATCTGTAACTGTAAATTTAAGGGTTAGGGGAAAATTAAAAGGATCTGTGACCTGTAGTATGCCTGTGACAGTGAATTGAAAATATTGAAGGAATATTTATTCTATGCTAGTTACAATTGGTGTTGTACTTGGTGCAAGATGGTAATTGTAGATATAAGTGGAGCACCATTTGGGGTATTGTATGCTGAACTAGTGGACTTATTTGGTACTCGCTTTCCAAATGCTGGGATGGGATTGCCATACGAACCTGTTCATGTTTATGGGGTATTGGTCTGGATATTGTGCAAGCCCTCAACATCTAACTCAAGTAGTCATAATTCTTTTTTTCCCTCTTAAGTTGTTTTCTAGCATTTGATTTTCATTATGCTATTCAGGTTGATTATTAGAGCATTTGATTTAATAGGTTTCATTGCTTGGTGGTTGTTGATTCTCACTCCTGTCCCCATCTTGCCCATGTGAATATTATGGATTGGGTTGTGTAACCTTTTAAAGCTTGGAAGGCCACATTTATGATAGTGGATGTGCATACATGGCTGGCTGTGCAAGTGCTGGCCGCTAGACATATATACCATATTGCTTTAGTTGGTGGGACCATGGTTTGAGAACTCATGTTTTTAATTTGTTATTCTACTTCATGCAGCTTGGTGTAGCAGGCATGTTACAACCATGGTTGTTCACATTGCTTCAAGGACATGAAGGTTGCAGTTCTATACCTTGGACATGCAAGCGTGATGGATGAGTTCTGGGGAGGCTTGTGTGTCAGGTTTGAGAAATTTCTCTACTCCAATGCATGGTCTACAGTTGCAGGTGCAAGTAGGTGGCAGGAATAATTTGTTATGTTGGACTTGTCTCATTGGATCATGGAGAGGGTGGTTTCATAATGAAAATATTGAAGTAGTATCCAATTGGGTAACATATGATAATGGTGAAAATGGCTTGTGATCCATGTTACTTGTTTCTAAACGTGCTTAATTATTTGTATGGTTGCTTCACTGATTGTCATGTCTTGTGGTTTTATAAACTGTGAGTTGTGAGTCGTCTCCCAATTTTATTCCTTATTGCTATGTACACAGATGAAATGCCTCTGGTTCTTGTGATATTATTGCATCTCCCGAGATTACCATTGTTGCCACGGTACCTTTTCAAGGATATTTTGGACTTAAATGGTAATGCTTACTCTTGCCTCAGTCCATTAGAACGATGTGCAGACCTGAATTTTGGATTTATCGCAGTTTAATGTGCAACGACCACATGACGTTTCTAGGGACCATGGTCAATTATTTCTATATGAGTTGTAAAAGAAACAGAGAGAGAGAGAGAGAGAGAGAGAGAGAGAGAGAGAGAGCTGGATCAAATTGAGAGCTCCAAAAGCAAAAGTAATTGAGAGCAGAGCAAGGAAGGAGCTAAATCAAATTGAGCTCCCAAAGCAATGTAATCGAAAACGTTGTGCTCATATGCTTGTTGCATGACCATGGTATGAAAGTCACAGAAATTTTTCATCAGGAATCTATTTAGTGTAGTTCAGTGCATTTAATGCATTGGAAGATCATCATGATTCTTATCTTTGTGAGGTCACACGGAATCTTGTAAAGATAAATTAAGTAATCCCAGACCTTGGTACGAGTATCTTCATGGTTCGTGTTATGGCCAAATCATTTGCTCCTAGAATTTTGTATGCATCGAGCAGTCCCGTTAGCTTCTTCGGTAAGATGTCTTGTTTTTAGACATTTTTTAGATTGAGACGTGTCGGAATAATTTTTCTTAATCGATGGTCACCGGTAGCGATGTTTAAGTCAATGGAGGAGTTTGGGCAACATTAATGGAGCAGAAAGCCATGGTAGGAGAGTGCTAGAATGAGCATGTAAAGGGATATGAAGATATATCTATTAGGATTCTTTTATCAATTTTATAGGGTTACTCGAGATAAATTAAATGTCGTCCAGAACCTTCCATAATGTGTCTCTGATGAATGTAATGATTTTTATGAATTTTTAGTGGGTATCGGGATTTTATCTTTCATATTTTTTGTGAAAATATTTTTATTAGAATGGCAGTATTTGTTGGGATCTTATCTGTCACGACTTTTGCTGGAACAGTTGTAACTTATTTATCTCTCTTATGCCAAGGTTGGTCTGTTTGGCTATAGGTGCTCATCCATGGTTATTTTGTCATAGGTGCTCATCTATAATTGTTCGATCATAAATGCTTATCCATGGTTGCTAGGCTACAGGTGTTTATACTCGATTAAAGTTACTCGGCCGAAGTTACTCGACTAAAGTTACTTATCTAAGTTTACTCATCCAAAGTTAGTCAAAATTACCTATAATCAACCAAAGTTGCTGAGCCAAGGTTTGCCTTCAACTTAGTTATCGATTTGGTTAGTTCGTCAAGGCCAAATAGTTCAGTTGTTATCATAATAATGTCCCTATTCTTGAGTCCAAAATATTACTGATTAAATGCTTCAACTTTTATTATTTTTGGATAAAGAAAGTAGCGTCACTTCTTTGACCTCAATCTGATTGTAGAAAGTCGATTATTACTTGGAACCTGACTGGAAAGTTAGTTATTGCTTGTTGACTAATTGCTAAGAGGTCAAAAGGGAGTAAGTCCCGTATAAGAATAGGAGTAGGGCCCGAATAAGAATGAGAGTGAGTAAGAATGAAAGTACAAATCAAATAAGAATGTGAGCATAACCTGAATAAAATATAGGTGCTAAATGCATCTTCTTTGACTGATTATGAGTCTGCCAGATGGGAGTGAGATCTAAGATGGAAATTGAGAATGCAGCCATCTTCTTTAGTTGGATATTAGTCAGTCGGATAGAAGTGAGATCTAAGATGAAGGTTGTAGATGCAGCTATCTTCTTCGACTGGTTGTTAGTCGGCTAGATCGGAGTGAGATCCAAGATAGAGATTGGGAACATAGCCATCTTCTTTGACTGGTTGTTAGTCGATTGGATGGAAGTGAGACCTAAAATAGAAGTTGTGAACATAGCTATTTTCTTCAATCGGCTGTTAGTTGGACGGATGGGAGTAAGATCCAACGTGGAGGTTGTGAACATAGCCATCTTCTTCGATCGATTGTTAGTTGGCTGGATGAGAGTGAGTCCAAGATGAAGGTTGTGGATGCAGCCATCTTTTCTAACCGGTTGTTAGTTGGCTAGAAGGGCTCAGGGAGATGTTACACTAGTGGGCCCCATGGGTTGCGGTGCATCGATGGGCCTCACAAGTTTAGATCGATGCGCCACTGGCCCCGTGGGCTTGGATGTGCTGATGGGCCAGTGGATGTCGAAGCGCTTGTGGACCCTGTGGGCTTGGATATGCTAGTGGGCTCCATGGAACTCAATGTATTGGTTGGCCCTGCAAGCTTGATATGCGGTGGGCTTCATGGATGTTAGTGAATTGGTTGGCCCCACGGACTTTATACATTAGTGGCCCCCGGACATTGGTGCACCAGTGGGCCCCATAAGATAAATATACGGTGGATCCCATGGGCTTGATATGCCAGTGGGCCATGCGGTCTTGGATACATTGGTGGACCCCAAGAGCTTGATACCCTAGTGGTCCTCATGGATTTCGGTGAGCCCTTGCGAGCTCCAGTGAGTCTAGCGGCGCTCGTGCTTCAAATCCTGATTTGCCCTTTCCAGGCTCGCAAATGCTGTCACTGATATGCTTGTTAAGGAGCACTGGTCTTTGGCTGGGCTATTTGTCACAGCACAAAAAGTGTTCGGTGCGATTGGTGAAGGTGTCCACACTCGAATCGTCACTATTGGGCTCCAAGCTTTGGGATTTTCTTGAAGTTGCCCTTCTACCTAGTACACCATTTTGCAGCCAAATCACTCACCCCAAGAGCTTGATCGGTGCTGGGCAGCCCTGTTGTCTTTTCCGATGAGATGAGGTCCTGCTCTTAGATGCCTCTCAGGTGGAGATCTACAAGAATAGTTCTCTTTGACCGATAGTTACTGGCGAGGACCTTTTAATGCTTAAGTCAATGGGATAAATTTGGGCAACAATGATAGAGCTGAAAGCCATAGTAAGAGAGTGCTATAATGAACGTGTAGAAAGGGGTGTGAAGACGTACCTATTGGGAGTCTTTATTATCAATTTTATAGAATTACTTGGAATAACTAAATGTTATTCAGGAGGTGGCATCCTTTGACATAAAAGATTTTTGGTGAGTGTCAGGATCTTATCTCCGACATCTTTTTTATTAGAATCTTTCTATTAAGATAGCAGCATTTATTGGGATCCTATCTACCATGATCTCTACTGGAATAGTTGTAACTTATTTACCTCTATCTCTTACACCAAGGTTGGTTTGTTGGGCAATAAATACCCGTCTATGGTTGCTTGGCTACATGTACTCGTCCATGGTTGCTCAATCATAGATGCTCGTCTATGGTTGCTCGTCTATAGGTGCTCGTCCATGATTGCACATCCACAGGTACTTATCCATGGTTATTTGGCCATAGATGCCCGTACTCGGCCAAAATTACTTAGTCGAGATTACTCAGCCAAGATTACTCTATCAAAGTTACTTGGCCAAAATTACTCAACCAAGATTACTCATCCAAAGTTATTCGGTCAATGTTACTTGCACTCGGCTAAAGTTATTCAGCCATGATTTACCTCCAGCTTAGTCATTGATTTGGTTGGTTTGTGTAGTTAAGTTGTTGTCACAATAATTTATTTCCATGAAAATATGTGAATAGATTACTATTAGATTAAGTTGAATGTTTCAAGTAGTTTAAGCACCACGGAAGAAGGTGCACGGGAATCCAGGTGGACGCATCAAAACATAAAATAGGACTCATGTGATGGAGGGATCATATAGACCAACAATTGCTGGTCAATGTTTAGCAATATTATTTATTATGTTAATTTATCAGTGATGGTCGGCAATCATATTGTCTTATGTCATAAACCTCTCCTGAACTATTGATTCTAATAAAACAAGTTGAGGCCTTGAGGGTGCCGTTGTGGAGAGATTGGTACTACATGGCCAGGAGTAATTCCACAGCCATGTAGGGCCTCCTTAGTGCTAGTGCCGACTCCGGTGGACTCGGATCTGGGGCCGAAGGGGGCGGCTGGGGGTCGGGCGGGGGCGGCCGATGGTCGGCGGCCCGGATCTGGGGCCGGAGGGGTGGCGGCCGGACGATGACTGGATCCCCATCAAGTACCCAAACAGACTCCGCGTCTTTTGGAGTGACTCCTTCCTCTTCGGTTGGTTGCACCTCATCTTCGGACTTCCAAGTGTGCTCAGCCAGGAAGTCGGACAGCACCTGTGCTTTTATAGCCGATCGGGGCTGGAAGCTGATGTCAAGCTCATTTAACTTCACAGCCCATTTGGCTATCCTCCTCGAAGTGTCAGGACATCGGAGAACGGCCTTAAAGGGCTAGTCAGTCGAAACCACGACTGTGCGGGCATGGAAATAAGGTCGTAGTCACTTTGTCGCAATTATCAAGGAGTAAATCAGCTTCTGCATCTTTGAGTACCTTATCTTAGTATTGTGTAAGACTTTGCTGATATAGTAGATCGACTTTTGAGAGCCGTCCTCTCTTCGGATAAGGACCAAACTGACCGCTTCATCCATAGCAGATAGGTACAGACAGAGTATTTCCCCCTTTTGAGGTTTGGAGAGCAAGGGTGGAGTCTCCAAGTATCTCTTTAACTCTTCAAAAGCAGTGCGGCAGTCCTCAATCCATTCGAAGCCTCGAGACTGTCGGAGTACCTTGAAGAAAGGGAGGCATTTCTCGGTCGACTGGGAGATGAATCTGCTCAAGGAGGCAATCCTTCCTGTCAATTGCTGTACCTCCTTCTTGCAAGAAGGATATCTCATATTCCTAAGGGCCAGGATTTTCTTGGGATTTGCTTCGATCTCTCATTTAGTAACGAGGAATCCTAAGAACTTGCCCGAAGTTACTCCGAAGGCGCACTTCGTCAGGTTCAACTTCATATGATGGCGTCGTAGGGCACCAAACGACTCTTCCAAGTCCTGGATGTGGTCTTCTTTAAGGAGGCTTTTGACGATCATGTCATCGACATAGGCTTCCATGTTCCTCCCCAGTTGTTCTTTGAACATATTATTAATCAGCCATTGGAATGTCATCCCGCATTCTTCAGTCCAAATGGCATCATTTTATAGTAGTAAAGATCTTTGTCGGTGATGAAGGCTATCTTTTCCTCATCCCGGGGATCCATTCAGATTTAATTGTATCCAGAGAAGGCATCCATGAAGCTTAATAGCTGGAGGCTGGCGGTGGAGTCAACCAGCTGGTCAATCTTTGGAAGGGAAAAGCTGTCTTTCGGGCAAGCTTTGTTGAGGTTGGTATAGTCAATGCAAATCCTCCACTTACCACTAGCTTTCTTTACCATTACCATGTTGGCCAGCCATTCGGGATAGTGCGCTTCTTGAATGAATCCTGCCCTGATGAGCTTGTTTACTTCTTCGTCTATTGCCTTCTATCTTTCGAGGGCGAAGCTCCTCTTCTTCTGCTGAACCGGCTTGTATTCGGGGACGACTTCCAACCAATGAGTAATCACTTCGGCTGGGATTCCAGGCATATCTGAGGCTGACCATGCAAAAACATCAGCATTGTTTCTGAGGAAATAGATCAGCTTCGCCTTGGTTACCTCGTCGAGCATGCTTCCAATTTGCACGACCCTAGTGGGGTCCCCTTTAGTTTGTTGTATCGGAATGGTTCTTTCCATGGGTTCACCAGAATCCGCGGTTGGGTCACTTGATCTAATTGATCCCAAGTTGTGGGATCGTTGAATTGCCTGTCTTGAATCATCAAGCATTGTCGTGCCATTCTCTGATCTCCCTTTGCTTCTCCGACGCCACTCCTGGTGGGAAAACGTACCAGGAGGTGACAAGTTGACATTATGGCCCAAAATCTGTTCAGGGTGGGCCGTTCCAAGATCACGTTGTAGGCCGAGGGGGTTCAGACTATGTGAAGTTAATTGGTAGTGTCTTCTGTCGGGATTCGGTGCCGAGGGTTACAGGCAAAACTATTTCACCCTCGACATAGACCTGGTTGCCTCCGAAGCCAGTGAGCGGTATAGGGGATCTTTGCAGTTAGCTTTTAGGCAGGCACATCCAAAAAAATGCGTCATAGAGTAAGACGTCAGCAGAACTTCTATTATTGACCAAGATATGCCTTATATCATAATTGGCCATAACGGTCGATATTACAATAGGATCATCATGTGGAGTTGGACCCCACCTCCGCGAGGTCCTCATCGGAGAAGAGTATAGTATTGTTGTCTTTGAGCCACTTGGGGGCATCATCTTTGATCCTTCTCTGGTCGATCGACCGATGTAGCATTCCCACATTCCCGCTGGTGGGCCTCTGGTTCGGCAGTTCGGCTTCTTCAGGGGCCCTCTGGGGGACTGTAGCTTCCGACCGAGGTCCTTGGCGACCGACGTACCGTCCCAAGTAACCCCTCTTAATAAGATCCTCAATGGCGTCTCTAAGTTGGATGCACTCTTCGGTGTCATGGCCATGGTCCCGGTGAAATCGAAAGTATTTGTTTTTGTTCCTCACGGAAGAGGATGCCTTCATGGGACATGGCCATTGGAGATAGTTTTCTTTCGCTATCTCCAGTAAGATCTTTTCTCTAGGGAGGTTGAGGGGGGTATAGGAGTCGAATCTCCCTCTGGTGCTCTGGGCTCGGGACTTTGTCGTCGATCATAATATTTACTGTTGTTGTTATTGTTGTTGGGTGCAGGGGGGCCTTGTCCCCTACTATTCTTCTTCTTCGGGAGGGGCTTCCCTTCGGCTAGTCACCGGTTCGCCGCTTGCTCTTCGGCATCGGCATACTTTTGAGCTCTTGATAAAAGCTCAGCATAGCTTGTAGGGAACTTTTTGTCCAGGAAAAAAGTGAGCCTGGACGTTCGGAGTCCCTTTTTCAATGCGGACATGGCCATGTACTCGTTGAGATCAGGGATCTCGAGCATAGCTGAGTTGAATCTGGAGATGTAATCTTGTAGACTTTCTCCTTCATTCTGGTGAAGGAGGAATAGGGTATCCGTGTTTCGGGGGATCTTGTGGCAAGTCTTGAAATGCAAGACAAACAATTTTTCTAGCTTGAAAAAAGAATCGATGGTACCTGGACGTAGCTCGAGTACCACATCCGAGCGGTTTTCTTCAGAGTGGCTAGGAATGCGAGGCAGTACAGCGCATCCGAAGTCCCTTGAATCATCAATGGGCTTTGAAACTACCTAGGTGATCAAGTGGATCGGTGGTGCCATCATAGGGTTCCATCTGAGGAACCCTAAAGTGTAGGGGGACAACTTCGGCCATGATATGAGCGGTGTATGGAGGGTGCAGCTTACACGCCACAAGGTCACTGTGGTTCCTCTGCTCCTGAAGCTTCGCAATCTCTGATTCGAGGGCCTTAAGCTTCCCTTCATAATCGGGGTGGACTTCCTTCGGGAGATCCCTTCCGGGAGTGGAGTCTTCGGAGGAAGCAGAGAGAGATTGCCTAAGCCTCTTTCCTCTTCGTAGCGAATCAGTGGGTCTTGGTATCCTGGAGCTTCGCCCTCAGGAGATGGTTGGTGACAGAGGGAAAGATGGGTGGACCCCTCTCGAGGGGCTCTTTTCCTCCAGGATCGAGAGCTATATCTGGAGGTGGCTGGCAAGTGCCCCACCTGGAAGGCTTTATCCTGAAAGTTCTGAACCATAGCGTGAGAGCGTTGACCTGGTTCAGGAGAGTCTCAAACTGTTATTGTCCCACGACAAGCATGGGAGCAGAATGTCGTTTCCTATCAGGGGTTCCCCCCGGGAGGGAACGCAACTTCTGCTTATTGAGGCGTTCCGAGTTTTTCCTCTCGCCATCGGAAACTCCTTACACCTTTCATTTTTTAAGGAAGGGAGCTAACAGTAGATGCTTGGTATGCTCTGGTACACTCTTCTCGCCCCCTACCTGGCGTGTCAATCTGTTGGCATAGAATCCCTTTTCCGACTGGGCGGAGCTGCCAGATCACAAGTTCGCTCCCAAGTTCACCTGCAAAATAGACCCCTGGTTGGATGTTCTCCGGCGGGGGACACTCTGATGCCTAAGTCAGAGGCGAGCTCCAGCCACAGAATGGGGAAGATTCTGAGGAGGGAGGATGGCGAGGAAAGGAACTCTGAATTTTTCAGGGTTTAGTTGTGCCTTACCTGGAGTGTCCCCTCTTACCAGTATTTATATCGGCTGGCCCGGCCTGTGGCTCTGTCCTCTTTCCTATGGTTACGATGGGGGGTTAATCGATTTCCTTCTGTCCGTAATCGTGGACAGTTATTGAACGGTTCCGATTAGGCCGGAGGCGTTACAGTTGGAGTTAGTGGCCACGTGGCCACTTCGATGTAGTTGTGCTTTGGAGGTGATGGCCGATTGTAACTGTTATCCCCCACGTTCATGTGGATTTGAGGTATGTCGGAGATCTGCCTTCGGGCTTCTTCTCCGTTTGCTAGATTGGAGGGATGCCTTCGTTCCGAGATGTCTTCGTCTTGAGATGCCTTCGGATCGGCACCTGCGGTGAAGGTCTTGTCTTCAGTTGAGATCAAAGACCATGTCTTCGGCCGAGACCGAAGACTGTGTCTTCAATCGGGGCGAAGGTCATATTCTTGGCCGGGGTCGAGGCCATGTCTTTGGCTGAGCCATTAATCCTTCGCTTATTCAGGGTGCTTTGGTTCGGCGTGCTTGGTTTGGGAAGGAGTGCACGAGCGATCGAACCGGTGGCTGATTTACCTGAACCGACATATTCCAACACTACCAAAAGATTTTTTCATTACTGATACTTTAGCAATAGAATTGATTATTAGCGATGAAAGAAACCGTTGCTAAAAATTTCAAATTTTTTTTAAATTCTAAAAATTCATTATTAGTGATGGTGTTGGATCATTAATGATAGCGAAGTGCCTTCCTAACATTGACTCCCAAAAACAAGGTATTACCAACTACTATCTTTTACCAAAAATCCCCTATTGTTTGATCAGAGGAAAAATATTTTTGCTTTGTGCCCCCCACCTTCTCTTCCCACCATTCCCCCTCCCTCGCCAGCATGCCTGCGTCGCTGCCTTTCTGTCATGCCTAATGATTACTCTCCTCATCCACTTCGCCCCCTGTCCCCTCCACCCATACTATCATCCCCACAACCTTATCCTCATGTCACAATCCCCATGGGCCCATCCTCATGCCTCCATTATTGTAGACGTGTCCCTACACCGATGTCCCCGATCCAGCATTGCTGTCCCCATCTCGGTGTTGTTGTCTCCATCCCTCCATCTAGTTCCTGCACCTCAATTTCTATACATTAGATCCACCATTTGTGGGGCTCACCTTGCACTGTCCATGGAGCTCACCGTGCATTATAAGTATTAGTGATGGCAATAGAGTTATTGCTAAAAGTTATTTTTTTGTAAAAATATATTAATTAAATTTAATTACATATTTATTTAACTAATTGATTATATATTAATTTAAATAAATAAATAATAATTAGGTATTCACGGATGCATATCCTGCATGCACCAAATTCAGGTCTCTATATGTAGAACATAAGCTGGGACCTAGGTCATGTGTCTTGCATGCTTGGGCCAAGAAAGGTACTGGATAGCATTGTAAACATAAGTGTTGGAACGTGCATAGCATGCTTGGGCCTTGAGCCTTAGCCAACATCCAGGGCAACCAGCCCTCCTGCACCCCACATGCTTGGACCGAGAGAAGGTGCCAAGCAGCATTGCAAACACTAGGGCTAGGGCATGCCTCATGTGCTCAAGTCTCGGGTCCCAGTTGACATTTAGGACAACTAGCCCTTGTGCAAGGACCATATGGCATCTCTAAAGAATGACAAAAATCTAAGATTGAAAATAGATTAAAACCTAGGATTGATAACACTTTATAGTGGCATCTCTAAAGAATGATAAAAACCAGCAATATGAAACTGCAATTGAGGGTGCAGATTAACCTGAAGATGGCATCTTATGCCTCATTGAACTACCCAATTTCTATATTCTTTATTGTACCCACATTTAATCCAGCATTCCTTAATGAGCTTTTTAAGTAAATGTCCCTTGCATGGATCAACTGACCTCATTCTTGGACCTTTCTAGGATGCAATCTTTACAGTAAAAGTAATAATTTTTTTATGGAGCACAATGCATTATAATATAGGCATCGAGAAAATCCTTTCTTAGTAGGCCATCCCTTGTATAGGCAAACACACCTCCAGTTCTCTCTTGCACATGCACAAGGAATTTTTGCTGCCAAACAGTCATCAAAACAATCCAAACACTAGTTTTCTCTCTTTAAAGACCTACTTTCTCTCTCTAACATTTTCTTTATTTACTCTCTCATCTCCAGGTTTCTCTCTCTATGTTGATCAAGATCCTAAGCTACTTTGGTGCCAAGGTAGTTTATCGAATCAATCACTTGGTTAACAATTTCCTTTTAACATCATTTAAATATCATTGAATTCACTCAATAAAAATTGATTATGATTTAATGTTTTAACTGGGGTTAGCTAAATCCTCCAGTGAAGTTTAAAGACCTAGGAAAGATGAGATAATTTATTCTTATACTTTTATTTGTTTAAATTATCATATTTTAATGTATATGAACTATTGTTATTGGTGAATTCATATTTTTATAATTATATGTTAATTTAACTAATTAATTAGATATTTAAATTTACAAAATCTGGATTGCATAGAGTCATAGACCTATCTTTTGATTAATGTATAAATCCTATGACATCCATACATTTATATATTTTTGTACATGTGAGAAAATTATATACTTAATCAATTGATATATTGTTGGATAGTATGAGAATTATAATTAATTCTATAGGTAATTACAGTAATTAAATTGTATATTAAGGATTTGAGAGAAATTTTAGATGATATTTTTTTTTAGTTCTTCTCATACATCTTCAGCCATATGGAAAAAACTAAGAAAAATAGTGCCAAAATTTTTTTCAGCCTTTATTACATATCGTTTAATTACTGTAATTGACCTATAGAATTAATATAATTTCTGAATATGATAGGACCTAACTTTACCTATTAGTTAATGATAGGATGCATTTATTATATGAGTTTTTTTAAATAATAAAATAATTAGTTAGCAATTATCTTGTATTTATATATATAGAATCCATAGATAGTATACATAAACCTGAATTGTGCTGCCAGTTCGCATGGTTTCGTACCATTCACACCATGCAATAAACTTTAATATATTAGATATTCTTTTTTATACTATTTTATCCTTTATTTCTTATATATATATTTTTTATATTAGATATTTTATTCTTAGGTTCGGATGATGTGGGATCACCATTGACCCGACATTCAGAGGCAGTAGTGACTAGCTCTCAGACTTAGCACTATGGTCGATGACTAGCTAGGCTCCGGCATATTCGACTCAATTAAAGGATAAGAGCTCATCAATATTTAGAACTACTTATAATTATTATATCTTCAATTAATATGTTTAAAATTTAACCATTTTAGAGTTAATATTTATTGTTAAATTTTAATTTTGTAGCACATTTAGAGAGCTTGGGATGTCTCATGTGGTTACCAGCATTATCCATTGATTGATGTCGAGGTCGATGAATGAGTTCTCTAGATGGCCATTAGGGACTCATGATGCACCGTGGAAGATGTTCCTGGTAAGTCAAATATATTTAATTTTTAAATTTATGGTATATTTCTATTATATTTATTAATACATATTTACTTATACTTACAAGAGTACTACCGATTTGAAATTCCTCAGGATGAGGAGGTGGGCCATCTAACCTTTAAGGAGGCAGCTACATGTACGCTTCGAGATGGAATATACAGTCTCAAGCAATTTACCATAGAGTACCCCAATTCTATGTCACCATCAAGCTGGAAATCTTTCAGAGATCATTGGATGAGGATAAACTATGGGGGCCCTATGTAACCAGTGGAGTACTGAGAAGTACTCCGATAGGTGATAGAAGACACGTCATAATCGGATTGCTCAACAGGATCCGATCAAGCACATCGGTGTCTCTGTTGGTACACATGTTGGTAGATAGATTAGTAAGAATTCTACACTATATTTAATTTCATATTAAATTGATCATATATATTTTAACTAATTTATTTTTATTATTTATTTACTATAGACATGATAGCTAGATCATGCACTGGGGTAGCTGTAGTAGCGATAGGCAATACACCAATCCAGGAGGACTGGTAATTACTTAGATCCTAGATCTTGATATATTGGGGTAACAACTTAAACCATTATTTATTAATTAGTTTATATATATAATGATATGTATAATTGGACTAATTAATTTTTAAATTGTATAGACGGATTATGCGAAATATGTCATATCATAGCATGGCAAGGACCTATCCTCTTTGCCCCTTGACCTTAAGAGATGGCTCAAGGCCACCGAAGGGATGAGTAGGATCCAAGTCATAGGATTCGAGCATAGCTTCAACCCTCCAGTAGCTAGCTATTCTTCGGTATCCTCTCAATATTGGGAATTGTGTCCCAAAGCCAATCGTCTAGACTGTAAATGGTTGTGCTATTTTATGATTGTATCTGAATTTTTTTAATGAATAAAGTATTCTTTTGGCTATTCATCATATGTGTATTTTCCTGAAAAAGAACTCTTGTGTGATGGAGTCCTTAGAACTACATTATATTTATATAAAGAGGATATATCGAGTAGTTCTTAAACTGGTTCACAACCAAAGGATACATTGTTATAGGACAGCGATGTATCAAGTGTAGGTTGTTGTATGTCACATTTGTTGGTTGTCCTTTTAATAAAGGAGTGTAGAGACACTGATATGACATACAGGTAAATTTATGATATCTCAATGAATGTGACCTGTTGCCGTTCTCGCCGCCGCGCCCGTGCCTCGGATCCGTGGATCCTCCCTGACCTCCTGGCGAAGGAACCTCCGTGGCTGCGCGAACCTGCAAGAAGGGGTTAGGAGACCCTGGCCGGGGATCCCGACGAGGGAGCTCGACGGTCAAGTCAGTAGACGACGAGAAGGAACAGATTCTCCAAGACGGCCCCCGAAGGGATTCCAGACTTAGAGAATTTGCTAGTAAGAAAGGTGCTCTGGGGACCAGAAATTCGGCCGGGCCTCCTTGCCGAGCTCACGCCAAGCGATCCCCTCTCGGGACCTTGGATCTCACTCTCGGAGCGAGGCTTTTGGCCACTGCTTCTTACTTGTCCCCAACCTGATCGGCTTACCTGTCATCCCCGGCTTCCTTCCTTTTATCTCCTCTCGCTGTTCGCCTGTCTTCTCCCCCTGGGAGGCTCCCCTCCCCCATCCTTTCTCTTTCCCCTTTCGGTGAGGAGGCCAGGCGGCTTTCCGACCTCGTCCGCCGAGCCCAACGGGGAAAAGGCAAAGACAGAAGGGGGGTGGCGCCGGTAAGGTGGCCGGTCAGACCTTGGGCCTATGAGAGCGCTCTCTTTTCCAAGTGTGGGCGCCATCCGTCTATGGGCCCTGTTTTGTCAGAACCGCGCCTCTCGATTGCGGGACCTGTCGGGCCGATGCAAATGGTGTTTCGCATGCCGCCGCCATCCGTACGGGGCGCCGCCTGTGATGCGCACGGCCCGAGGGATGACCTCGGAGCCTGCGCCTCTTTCCTTGGGACCTTCTCTATACGGGCGGCCTGACCTCGGTCGAGGTGGACCCGTCTCCGGGGCCACCTGGTGGAGGAGCGAAGGATCGGCCGACCTCGACCTTGGTGGACCCCTCCCGGTGGACACCTGGCGAGGTGGCAGGAGGTCGCCTGGCTTCGACCGAGGTGGGCCCGTCTCCAGGGGCCACCTGGCGAAGGAGCGAAGGATCGGCTGACCTCGGCCTAGGTGGACCCCTCCCGGGTGGACACTTGGCGAGGTGGCAGGAGGTTGCCTGGCTTTGGCCGAGGTGGGCCCGTCTCCGGGGGCCACCTGGCGAAGGAGCGAAGGATCGGCCGACCTCGGCCTAGGTGGACCCCGCCCGGGTGGACACCTGGCGAGGTGGCAGGGGGTCGCCTGGCTTCGACCGAGGTGGGCCCGTCTCCGGGGGCCACCTGGCGAAGGAGCGAAGGATCGGCCGACCTCGGCCTAGGTGGACCCCTCCCGGTGGACACCTGGCGAGGTGTGCAGAGTCGCCTGGCTTCGACCGAGGTGGGCCCGTCTCCGGGGGCCACCTGGCGAAGGAGCGAAGGATCGGCCGACCTCGCCTAGGCGGACCCCTCCTGGGTGTGGCGCCAGGCGAGTGGTAGAGGAGCCCCGAACCGAGCTCGACTTCGGCGAGAGCAGTTTGTCTTGGGAAGTTGCTGGCGGAGTAGCCTTGCCGAGCTCGGCCTCGGCAATGTGGCGCTGACTCGGTCGGAGAAACCTCCACGTGGCTCGATCATATTTGGCGGTATCTGAGCCCGGCCACGTCATCGTCACGGCCGTAACAGTTGCCCCCCAGCCCACCATTCCGTTGGGGTGTCGTAGAAATATGACGTGGGGAGGCGAAGATCTTGCATCATAATTGCCACGATCCTCGTCGCCGCTTCTCGATGCGCCCGAAACCCTATAGGAAGCCGCCACGCGGCGCCCACTTGCCCGCAATAAATGCGTCGCTTCGAGGCAAAGCCCGTTACCCTGCTAACGAGGCGTCGGTGTCGGGCGTGCGTACGCCACGTGGCGATCACTCAGTGGCTCGGGCGAATGACGGGTACGGCCGCTGTCGACTGAGTTTGAAAAGGAGGAGACTTTTCTAGAATGAGGCCTTTCCCCTTGCTCTGTGGGCGGTTTGCTGCAGGCTAACTTCCGTTGCCCCGCGTTGTCGTTGCGTATTTTCGATGAGTGCCTCCATCCTTCTCTAGTTCCCCTCTCCCTTTTCCTTCTCTGAATCCTTGTTCTCCCCCTTGCCATGGCGCGTCGTCGCTATGTCTCTCCCATCCGACGAGGCCGGTCCATCCCTGCCGAGGACTCCATCTTCTTCCTCCTCAGAGGAGGAAACGATTATGAAGGAGATCCGCAGGCGTCTGCACCCGGGGTGTCACCATCGGCATCCCCAGGGGGGTCCGGTCTCCTCCGGTTGCTCCCGCTTTGCCTCTTCTTTCTTCTTCCTGCTCTCGCCTCTTCTTCCCGCCGGCGTCCCTCCGGTCATGCTTCCACCATGACCGAGGGCGATCTTTCTTTGCTCCGGGAGGCCTACGGCATCCTGGGATCAATTCGTCTATTCGTTCCTCGCCCGGGAGCGGTGTCACCATGATTGCCCCGGCCGCATAGCCTTTTACGAAGACTTCTTTCTTGTGGGTCTTCGATTTCCTCTGCAACCCTTCTTCCTCTCTTTTCTTAGCCATTTCCGACTTGTTCCGGCCCAGTTGGCTCCCAATGCCATCCGGGTCATCTTCTCCTTCATAGTTTTTTGTCACTTTCACGGGTTCGTTGCCAGTTTCTTCCCTCTTCAGGGCCATGTTCACCCTGAGAGGTATTCCACCGATGACGGCTGGTGGTATATTTTGCCCCGGCCCAGGTGTCTCCGGTTCGACCTCCCCTCTTCTATCAAGGGCTGGAAGAGCCGATTTTTCTTTGTCTCGGTCGAAAGATGTCGACTGGGCCTGGAGTGAACCGGACCGGTTCTCCGAACCGAACTCCCAAGTTGAGTCGGTGGACCAGAGGCCTACTCCCTACTACTGAGTGACGTGGTCTCGGCGCTCGAGGTTCTGCTCTCAGAGACAAATCTTTTTGAGACCGGATATCAGTCCCCATCCGTGAGTCGGGTGAGATTCGGTCCTCCCTTGACTCTTGCATTCTTTTTTTCTTCATAACCGAGTTGGGCTGACCTTCTATTCTTTTACATTGCAGGTATGAAGTTCTCACTGAGAGCCTCCTGGGGGCGCGGCCCAGAGAGACGTCCCGGAGGTGGATGAGCCTGCGGCCAAGAGGGCTCGCACCGAGGCGAGCCAGGAGTGGGCGCCGGCGTCTGCACCTAGTCCAGCGGCCGCTGCTCCCTGCCCAGGCTACCTCGTGCGGTGCCGTTGATTCCTCGGCTACCAGATCCGTTGGTGTTGTCGTCGAGGGGGTTCCACACCCCGACAGCCCCGTCCAGCACCGGCCCTATCGTCGCCGCGTGGCTCGACGGCGCAGCCCGTGTCCTCCGCCGCCCATCGGCTGCGGCTCCTCTGGAGGGACAGTCGCCGCAGGAGCCGACTGACACTCCGCCACCGGTGATCACCCACCGGTGGTCAGTCATCCGCGACAAAGGGCTCACGGAGAAGGTGATGGAGTACGCCTCCCAGAGCCCGGGATCGCCGAGCTCGGGGCGGCCGGGACTATGCTGACGCTTTGCTCGGGATCCTCCCGTAGCTCTTCACGGTAAGCCCGAACTCATTTTCTTCCGTCTTTTCGTGACCTCAGTGGTCTTTCTTCTAGCCCGGTTACTTTACCTGTGCTAGGGGATGACGTTCTCTCCTACTGAGGAACTTCCTCGTAGGGAACGCGAAGAGGACGCCGAGAAAGGAGAAGAAGCTCGCAAGCTCGCAGCCAACGTCAAGGACCTCATGGAAAAGGGGTCGAGCTGCGCAAGCAATCAAGCCCTCCAAACTGACCTGGCACGCGCCGAGGGCGAACAAGGAGCTGGAGTCTTCTCTGTCGGGGAGAGGATCTCCCACCAGCGTCGCGCGGAGGAGGATGCAGCGGAGAGGCTCATCCTTCAGGCCCATTCCCAGTGGCTGGAGCGCCAGCTGGAGGAGGCCCGGCGAGATGCAAACGCGGCGAAGGACGCCGTGCGTATGTCAACGGACTCCTGGAGGCCGCGAAGCGGGAGGCGCAGGAGGCCATCCTGAAGTTCCGGGCTTCCGATGAGTACATGTCGAGGTCCGGGAGGCCACCGTGGACTCCTTCCTGAAGGGTTATGGATGTGCCGGGAGACGGTAGTGGGCCTTCTACCCCGAGCTCGACCTTATTGGTTGGTTGCTCGGATGTAGGAGCAAGGAGCTTAGAGTAGAGCCTCCGGTGCGCCAACGCCATGCCTGCGGCCCCGTCGATCGGCGAAGCCGTGGCTCCGGAGCAGCCGCCTGAGCCGGTTCGCCGCTGAAGGCGAGGATGCGGAGCGCGCTACCCCGATGGAGGCTCCGACCCCCGCCCCAAACTGAGCCACCGTCTTCTCGCCCTTCTCTGTCGTCGTAATTGTATACCCTTTTCTTCTTTTTTTTTTTGGGACCCCCTGCCTGTCGGGATTCCCAGCTTTGTACTTTCCTCGGATTATGAAAACATCGTTTGACTAAGTCTCGAGTCACTTTCTTCCCACTCTCCCATCTTTTCTTTCTTTTTTTTTTCTTTTTTTTTTTTTTTGAGATGTTGATGTGGAGTGCCGAAACGATCGTAGACCTGGTCCCATCCGTCACTCAAATCGAAGGTTGGGACATTCCGACCGCATTGCTCAAAGTAGCCTTGAGCGGTCCATCTTCGGGATCGCCTTCATACTCGCGTGGGCGAAATGGTTTCTGCCCTGCCTTCCAGGCCGAAGCCCGGGACCTCCGACTGAACCCCGGGGCCGCAGGCTTTCTCAAGCCTTACGCGGCTTACCGGGCTGTCTCCGGGCTTGCGTGGGCGAACTGGTTCTATCCCACTTCCAGGCCGAAGCCCAGGATCTCCGACTGAACCCCGGGCCGCAGGCTTTCTCAAGCCTTGCGCGGCTTGTCGAGCTATTCTCCGGGCTTGCATGGCGAACTGGGTTCTATCCCACCTTCCAGGCCGAAGCCCAAGATCTCCGGATTGAACCCCGGGGCCGCGGCTTTCCTCAAGCCTTGCACGGCTTGCCGAGCTTTTCTCCGGGCTTGCGTGGGCGAACTGGGTTCTATCCCACCTTCCAGGCCGAAGCCCAGGATCTCCGGACTGAACCCCGGGGCTGCAGGCTTTCTCAAGCCTTGCGCGGCTTGCCGAGCTGTTCTCCGGCTTGCATGGACGAACTGGATTCTATCCCACCTTCCAGCCGAGCCCAAGATCTCCGGACTGAACCCCAGGGCCGCAGGCTTTCTCAAGCCTTGCGCGGCTTGCCGAGCTGTTCTCCGGCTTGCGTGGGCGAACTGTGTTTCTATCCCACCTTCCAGGCCGAAGCCCAGGATCTCCGGACTGAACCCCGGGGCTGCAGGCTTCTCAAGCCTTGCGCGGCTTGCCGAGCTGTTCTCCGGGCTTGCGTGGGCGAACCGGGTTCTGTCCCACCTTTCAGGCCGAAGCCCAGGATCTCCCGCTTCCTTCGACCGTCGGCCATGATCGGTCATGCCGAGCTCAGGCCATGCGTCGTTTTTCCTACAAGTGAGAGAAGAGCGTTTGAAGCAAGGGAACTTTATTGCGGGAGTGGGGAACCTTACATTACTGATAATACATTCTTAGGTTCGAGACGTTCCACGTCCGGGGGAACCTGGCACCTCCCAACTCCTCCAGGTATAGGCGCCGTGAGGGAGGGCTTCTGCTACCCGGTATGGGCCCTCCCAGTTGGGCGAGAGCTTGCCGCATTCCGTGGCTGAGAAGCTTCAGCATGTTGGAGGACCAAATCTCCACGAAAAACTTCGGCCAGCGACGAATTTCGGCCGCACATCCGGGAGTTGTAATACCTGGCCACACGCTGCCTATACACCGCCATTCAAACTCGGGCCTTGTCCCTCGTCTCCTCAAGAAGGTCAAGGTTGAGCATCATCCTGGCTGGGTTTTCTGGCCTCGTCATATTGCTCCACACGCAGCGTGGGTAGGCTGAGCTCGATCGGGATGACCGCCTCGGCTCCGAAGATGAGGTTGAACGGGGTCTCGTCGGTAGGCCATCCTCGGGGTGGTGTGGTATGCCCAGAGGACGCTGGGGAGCTCGTCGCCCACCTGCCCTTGGCCTGGCCCGCCGCGTGCGGAGAGCCCTGAAGAATGGTCCTGTTCGTGACTTCGGCCTCTCCCATTGGTCTGGGGATGCGCCATCGAGGTGAAGCGATGCCTGATGCCGAGGTCGCTGCAGAACTCTTTCGAACTCCTGGCAGTCGAACTGGCGCCCGTTGTCAGTAACCACGGTGTGGGGGAGGCCGAAGCGGCAAACGATCGACTTCCAAAGAACTTGGCGACGTTTGCTTTGGTGATCCTCGCCAAGGGTTCGGCCTCGACCCACTTGTGAAGTAGTCGATGGCCACTATCAAGAACTTCCGCTGTCCAGCGCCGGCGGGAATGGCCCAGAAGGTCCATCCCCCACAATAGGCGAACGCCAAGGAGCTGAGAGCTGGGAGATTGGGTTGGAGGGCTGCCGTTGCCCGTGGCGTGACGCTGGCACCGGTCGCACTTCTTCACCAGCAGAAGCCAGCGGCGTCTTCCTTCATCGTCTCCCAGAAGTAGCCCTGACGGAGGGCCCTGTACGCCAGCCCTGCCCCCCACGTGGTTCCCGCAGACGCCTTCGTGAATCTCTGGAGCACGAGCTTGGCTTCCGTGGGTCCTACATACTTGAGGAGGGGGTAGGAGTAGGATCTTCGATACAATTGCCCATCCATCAGGACGAACCGCACGGCTCTCTTTCTGATAAGGCGAGCCGCCTCGCGGTCCTCCGGCAGGGTGCCACTGGTGATGTATTCGGCGTACTTGTCCATCCAGCTGGGTTCATGGCTGACCTGATGGACCTCCACCAGTGCCTCGAGGATTGGGATCTCAAGGCGCTCCACATGAGCGCGGCCCCAGCATCGAGTCCGGCAGGGTCGCCAGCCGAGAGAGAGTATCCCGTGGGCGTTCTCCCTGCGGGGGATATGGAAGATGTTGAAGCGCCGGAATCTGGACGTGCCCACCTTGACGAGCTCCAAGTATTTCGCCATTTGGGGGTCATGTGCGGCATACTCCCCGGAGACCTGTCCCGCCACGAGCTGGGAATCGGTGAAAGCTCTGAGGTTGGTCACTCCCAGCTCGCGGGAGACCCTTAGCCCGGCAAGAAGTGCTTCGTACTCCGCTTGGTTATTTGTCGCGGGGAATTGGAAACGGAGCGTGCTTTCGGCGACGACCCCGTCGCTGTTGGCAAGGATGAGTCCGGCTCCGCTCCCGCCGGAGTTCGAGGCTCCGTCCACATGGGGATCCAGGCATCCTCTCCGGGCTCATCGGGGCCTATCTCCATCGGCTGGCCTGAGGGGCCTTCTTCGGGCTCCTTGCCCAAGCCTGCACATTCGACCAAGAAGTCGGCCAGCACCTGTGCCTTCATGGCCGACCTTGGCCTGTACGTAATGTCGAACTCGCTGAGCTTCAGTGCCCACTTTGCCAATCGTCCCGAAGTATCGGGTCGGCTGAGCACCACTTTCAGCGGTTGATCCGTCAGGAACAGCGATGGGGCTTGGAAATAGGGTGAGATGTTGGGCAGACACTATTAGCGCAAAAACGAGTTTCTCGGGCCGAGAATACCTGAGCTCCGCGTCGCGGAGAAGCTTGCTGGTATAGTACAACTGGCTCTTGGCCATCGGTCCAAACCAGGACCGAGCTGACGGCTTTCGGGGTGACCTCCAGGTAGAGGATGAGCTCCTCCCCCTTCTCGAGCCTGGACAGCAACGGTGGCGACGCGAGCATCCTCTTCAGCTCCTTGAAGCCTTCTGGCATTCCTCGGTCCAAGCGAAGTCGTTCATCTTTCTCAGCACCTTGAAGAAGGGATGGCAGTGGTCTGCCGACCTGGAGATAAGCGGCTGAGGGCCGCAACTCGGCCGGTGAGTTGCTGCACTTGCTTCTTGGAGGCGGCGGCTCCATGTCCAGGATGGCCTGGACCTTCTCCGGGTTGGCTTCAATTCCTCTTTGGGTCACCATGAATCCTAGGAATTTCCCGGCGGAGATGCCGAAGGCGCACTTCGTCGGGTTCAGCTTCATCTGATGACGTCGGAGGTTGCCGAATGTCTCCGCCAAGTCAGCCATGTGGTCCGAATCGGGTTTGCTCATTACCAGCATGTCGTCCATGTACACCTGCATATTTGCGGCCGATCTGGTCCTTAAAAATTCTATTGACCAGGCGCTGGTACGTTGCCCCTGCATTCTTGAGGCCGAATGGCATCATCCTGTAGCAAAAAGTCCCGCGGTCGGTTATGAGGCGGTATGCTCTTCGTCCTCCGGGCTCATCCGATCTGGTTGTATCCTGAGAAGGCATCCATGAATGACAGGAGGCGATGTCCCGAGATGGTGTCGACCAGCTGGTGCGATCTTTGGAAGAGGGAAGCTATCCTTTGGGCAGGCTCGGTTGAGGTCGGTGTAGTCCACCAGATCCTCCACTTACCACTACTCTTTCTTACCATGACCACGTTTGCTAGCCAGCTGGATACTGGACTTCCCGCACAAAACCGGCGGCGAGGAGTTTCTCCACTTCCTCGTTGATTGCCTTCTGTCTTTCCATGGCGAAGCTCTCCTCTTTCTTCTGGCGGACCGGGCGGCAGCTTGGGTCCACGTTTAACCTGTGCGTGATGACCTCAGGCGGATGCCCAGCAGTCGGCCGCTGACCAGGCGAACGTCAGCGTTCGCATGGAGGAACTCCAGCAGGCGGGTCCGTTCTTTTTCAGGGAGCTGGGCCCCGACTTGCACCATCTTCAGCGGGTCCGAACCGAGGGGAAAAGTCAGCAGGCGCTCCACGGGCCCTCCCCTGGGTTCCTTCTCTCTTAGGTCGAGGTCGTCGATATCGGGGGCGAGCTCCGCACCCCGGGCGCCCGGGACCGTCTGGAGGCAAAGCGGGACTGGCCGGGTCGTTCCCTTCATCTCCCCGAGCCCGGAAGGCGTGGGGAACTGCACCAACAACCTTTTCGTGGAGATCGTGGCGTCCAGTTGGTTGAGCCCGGGATGCCCGAGAATGGCGTTGTAAGGCGAGGGGAGTCTGACGACGGTAAACGTTATCAGGACGGTCGTCTGCCGGGATGGGGATCCGGCGGTGACCGGAGAGTGATCTCCCCTTCGACCCCCACGGAGTCTCCTGTAAAACCTACCAGGGAGGTATGTACCGGTCTCAGCTTATCGTGGGACAAGTTCATCTGAGAGAAAGCCTCGTAAAAAAGCACGTCAGCCGAGCTTCCACTATCCACCATGATTCGATGTACAGGATGCTTCGCGATGGTCATCTCGACCACCACGGCATCGTTGTTTACATTATTATTACCCTTCCCCTCCTCGGGAGGGATCACATTCTCCGGGTTCCCGACTTCCCAGGCTCTCTTCGCCGCTCGTCCGACCCCGCGTGAGATCATGCCCACGGGCTTCTCCGTTGGGCGGTTATCGATTGCAGGAACGGGCGGTAAGGTCGCGAGCGCTGCCCCTCCGGGGGGCCTCGTTCCTGATGAACTTCCTGAGGTAGCCCCTCTTAATCAGCTCCTCGATCTCCCACTTCAGGTTGCGACACTCCTCCGTGTCGTGACCGTGCTCGCGGTGGAACTGGCAGTACTTCGATTTGTCCCGGATGGCCCTCGGGTTCTGAGGAGGAGGTCGGCGGAGGTAGCGCTCGCCCTCGATTTCCATGAGGATCTTCGTCCGAGGTGCGAGGAGAGGTGAACCTCCGCTCGGGAGTGGCCTCGCCCCTCGGCCTTGGATTCGGGCGAGGGTCGGCAGATGGCCCGGGCTTCCGAGCTCCCGGGTATCTCTCGGGGGCGGCCTCTTCAGAGTCTTCCCGTCCAACTCTCGACGGGTGCGGTCGGCCTCCTCCGCTCGGATGTACTTATGGGCGCGGAGGAGGAGCTCGAAGTATGTCCTGGGTGGCTTCTTGTCCAGGGAGTAGGTCGGCGGGACGTCTTGAGCCCGCGCTTCAAAGCCAACATGGCGACGGGCTCGTCCAGGCTGTAGATTTCCAGGGCTGCGGTCTTGAACCGGGTGATGTAGTCCCGGAGCAGCTCCTGGTCCTGCTGGCGGATAGAAAAGAGGTTGTCCACCTCTCTTGGCACCTTTCGACAGGCGTCGAAGTGCGCCACAAACTTTCCTTCCAACTGGTGGAAGGAGAAAATGGATCCAGGCTCGAGGCGGGTGAACCAGACTCGAGCGGCCTTCCGGAGGGTGGCCGGAAGGCAATGCACAAAAGAGTGTCGGTGGCCCCCTGGACCCTCATGAGAGCTTTGTAGCTCTCCATGGTCCAGAGGGTCAGTGGTCCCGTCGTAGGGATCCACCTGTGGCATGCGGAACCGTTTGGGATCGGCTCCGCCTGGATTTTTTCAGAGAAAGGGGGACGGAGTCGTAGCCCGTCGGGTCTGCCGATGAGTTCTGCAGGTCGACAAATCGGCGTGCGAACTCCGCTAGCTTGCGCTCATGCTCCTCCAAGCGCCTTTCGGCCTGCGCCTGATGGCTTCGTCAGTGGAGTCTTCCATCGAGGCTGCGGGTGAAGGGGCGCCGATCGGTCTCGGCGCGAAGTCAGGCCTCGGCGTCGCTTGCTGTGATGCACCATTTCGGCCTCATCGGCCGGGGATCGACTCTCGTGATCCTCCGAACTGGAGTAGTTTCTTTTTGTGGGAGCTTGGTGGCTCCCACGGGGGTTGGAGATGGCCCTCGGGTGGGATGACCTGCCCCCTGAATGGAGCGCAAGCTCCCACGCTGCCCCGCGCCCGGCCGCGGGGGGTCCCTGCTGCGGCTGCGTGGCCAGGGACTGCTGCTGATGCTGAAGCTGCCGGACCGTCGAGGTCAAGGTCTGCAGCTGTTGGATGACGGCCGCAAGGGGTCCGTCTGTTGAGGTAGGCTGTGGTGGAAGAGGAGGGGAGCTGGAAGCTCCCTCTCCGGGCTGTGGCCCCCTTGAGGGGAGTGAACCTCCCCTACACGGCTGGTGGACGCCTCGCGCCCACAAGTGACCACCATTGTCAGAGAGCGCGATACCTGCAGAAAGCTAGCTCCCGCTAGGTGTGTTGTCCTGCCCCCTTTACCTGGCATGCCAATCTGTTGCCGTTCTCGTCGCCGCACCCGTGCCTCGGATCCGTGGATCCTCCTTGACCGCCTGGCGAAGGAACCTCCCTAGCTGCGGCGAACCTGCAAGAAGGGGTTAGGAGACCCTGGCCGGGGATCCCGGCGAGGGAGCTCCGACGTCAAGTCAGTAGACGACGAAGGAACAGATTCTCCAAGACGGGCCCCCGAAGGGTTCCAGACTTAGAGAATTTGCTAGTAAGAAAGGTGCTCTGGGGACCAGAAATTCGGCCGGCCTCCTTGCCGAGCTCACGCCAAGCATCCCCTCTCGGGACCTTGGATCTGACTCTCGGAGCAAGGCTTTTGGCCACGCTTCTTACTTGTCCCCAACCTGATCGGCTTACCTTGTCGCCCCGCTTCCTCCTTTATCTCCTCTCGCTGTTCGCCTTCTTCTCCCCCTGGGAGGCTCCCCTCCCCCATCCCTTTCTCTTTCCCTTTTCGGTGAGGAGGGCCAGGCGGCTTTCCGACCTTGTCCGTCGAGCCCAACGGGGAAAGGCAAAGACAGAAGGGGGGTGGCGCCGGTAAGGTGGCCGGTCAGACCTCGGGCCTAGTGAGAGCGCTCTCTTTCCAAGTGTGGGCGCCATCCGTCTATGGGCCCTGTTTTGTCAGAACCCGCCTCTCGATTGCAGGACTGTCGGGCCGATGCAAATGGTGTTTTCGCGTGCCGTCGCCATCCGTACGGGGCGCCGCCTGTGATGCGCACGGCCCGAGGGATGACCTCGGAGCCTGCGCCTCTTTTCTTGGGACCTTCTCTATACGCGGCCTGACCTTGGCCGAGGTGGACCATCTCCGGGGGCCACCTGGCGGAGGAGCGAAGGATCGGCCGACCTCGGCCTTGATGGACCCCTCCTGGTGGACCCTGGTGAGGTGGTAGGAGGTCGCCTGGCTTCGGTCGTGGTGGGCCCGTCTCCGGGGCCACTGGCGAAGGAGCGAAGGATCGGCCGACCTCGGCCTAGGTGGACCCCTCCCGGGTGGACACCTGGCGAGTGGCAGGGGTCGCCTGGCTTCGATCGAGGTGGCCCATCTCCGGGGGCCACCTGCGAAGGAGCGAAGATCGGCCGACCTCGCCTAGGTGGACCCCGCCCGGGTGGACACCTGGCGGGTGGCAGGGGGTCGCCTGGCTTCGACCGAGGTGGGCCCGTCTCCGGGGGCCACCTGGCGAAGGAGCGAAGGATCGGCCGACCTCGGCCTAGGTGGACCCCTCCCGGGTGGACACCTGGCGAGATGGCAGGAGGTCGCCTGGCTTCGGCCGATGGGCCCGTCTCCGGGGGCCACCTGGCGAAGGAGCGAAGGATCGGCCACCTCGCCTAGGCGGACCCCTCCTGGGTGGGCGCCAAGCGAGGTGGTAGAGGAGCCCCGAACCGGCTCGACTTCGGCGAGAGCAGTTTTCTTGGATCGTCTGGCGGAGTAGCCTTGCCGAGCTCGGCCTCGGCAATGTGCGCTGACTCGGCCGGAGAAACCTCCACATGGCTCGTCATATTGGCGGTATCTGAGCCCGGCCACGTCATCTGTATTTTGGTACCGTACTACCTGGATGTCTAATCCAGTAATAAAAGGCTTATGGGTACAGTCAAGTCCTTGTGAAACAGTGGTGGATCAAGATGGGATTGACCCCTCCAAATGGTTTGGAGTGAATGACTCACTATGTCTTAATTTAGCAAAACCTTGGCCAGGATAGTTCTTATGAGGAGTCACAGAACTTGTAAGGTTGAGACACGATCTGGATGTACTTAGTTAGGGTTGGCAGTCAAACCCTAGATCATCCTGAGTATTTTGAGGTCAAAGGGATGAATTATGCGGTAACCATATGCTAGAGGTTCTAGAAAGTTGCTCTGTAATCTTCGACCTATCCAGATATCGGATATCATTGCTAGATGCTGACTTTGACTGGTACTGGAAGTGTTCTAGTACTACCAGCTTAGTGTTCGAACCTATAAGGTCACACACTATAGGAATTTCTATCTGATCTAAAGGTTGATCGATGTTGAGAATCGTTTGCCATCACTAGAGGTCAATATGATTGACCATATTCCAAGTGTCGACACTTGGAAGTGTCGGTACTTGGAAAGTCGACACTAGGAAGTGTCGGCACTTGGCTGTGATAAGCAGAAATTCTGGAAAGAATTTTTGAAAAGTTTTGACCTTAATTTGAATTTCGAATTTTAGTTAGTTTTGGCTCCAAGCCTTCATGGATGATGGTCATTCTTTGGAAAGTTTTGACCTTAATTCAAATTTTGGCTGATTTTGGCTCCAAGCTTTCATGGAATAATGGTCATTTTTGCCTTATAGCTTAGAGCCAATTTAGTATGGCCCTTGACCTTCTCCCCTAATCACTCCTCCTTCCTCTTTCTCCTTCTCATGGCTGCCTCTATAAATAAGGGTTATTTTAGGGGCTGCTAGTTGGCAAAAAGAAAAAAAAGGTTTTCTTGTTGAATGAGATTGCTGAAATTCTGAGAGGGAAAAGAAAAAGGGCTTGGGAGGACTAGGGTTTGGGTACGTGACTTCTTAGTACTCAAGCTAGGTCTTGGAAAGAGAGCTAGTTAGGAAGGGTTCCACCTCTCTTCCTTGTCTTCCAAGAAGAAGTAGATCGGCCTCAAGGATCCTAAGGAGCTAGCACTCTGAGGAAGTTGATCAGAATCAAACTTGGTGTGAACTACCCGTAGAGGCTAGACACGTGTATAGCTCGAGGGCTTTTCACAACCTCCTCCTTAAGGTATAATGGTAAGGTATCCTTATGCGTTTTGGTTCTTTTCTTGCTTTTGATGTCTTTTGCATGCTACATTATCATACTTATTCCTGTTGCAGGCAGATTGGTAGATCATTTTGATCGATCTACCAAGCCTTTCGCTGTACTTATTTTAAAATTATTTTAAAATATCTTTTTTTTGCTATGCATGCTCGTGTTGCTTTCCCTTCACTTAGACCTCGATGACCTAGACATGAGCTGATGCACATATCCAGGATGTCATGCAGAGACTTCTTGCTTGGTGACCTCAGAGCTTTTGGGATGCCATCCATGATACGATTATTGAGATTCTCCGGAACCTACATTTGCACGATTAGCTAACCTCGTCATAACCATTACAGTAGGTAAGTCTATAAGTCTATTAATAAAATCTTTTACTTATTTTAAAATTTATATTTAGAAGCTTTATATACTTAGGCTTGAGTTGGGAAAGGGAACCTAGGGATAAAAATTCAATCTAACTATCTAATCATGGGCCTGAGATGTCTATAGCCCGTATCATCAAATGGAATGTATAAGAATAATCTATTCGAGAATCTGATGAGTATATCGAAATATATGCTTTCATATTGATATATAAGTCTTCATATCGAAACTTATTAATAATATTTTATTTTTCTTCATTAAGGATGCTAGGACATCCGGCTCTATTTACTAGCTATTAGAGAGGACGTACAGGAGCGAAAGGAGGACACGATGAGGAGGATCTCACATATTATTTTTAATACTATATATTTAAACTTTTTACTTGTAAAGCAGTGTTAATTATAAAATTATGAAATTTATATTTAATATAATATAATTAGTTTTTTAATTTATAATCATGGTATTTAATTATTAATTTACTTATAACTGAGTTTAAAACTTTAATTACTATTTTATTATAATTAAAATAGTTTTTAAAATATAATTATATTTTTAAAAGAATAAAAAAATTATTATTGATGGTTTTAGCAATAGTAAGTACTGTCGCTAAAGTGTTATTACTGATGGCTTTGGATTATTAGCTACGAAAATGTGCTATCACTAATAATTTTAATTTATTTGATTAAAGTTTTTAAAAAATAAAAATTACTAGTGATGGTTGCTCCCGTTGCTAATAGTTATCATGAATAATCATTATTAGCAACAACATTTCGTGCCATTGCTAATATCTGCTATTAGTGATGATTTTTAAAGATGGACTATTAGTGATGGCAGGTGATGAGGACATCGTCCAGCTTGAATTCTGATGCATATCCAGTATTTCTCTAGTAGATATATGTATTTATTTATTTTATCTAGGTATATAAGAATAGACTATATTTTTTATTTTGTATCCAGCTTATGCATAGATCTTAAAGTATAAAAACTGAATTAGTTTGGAGTCTATTTTAGATCAATCTAATTGTTCCAAATTAATTTGGAGTCATAGAGTTTTGATTTATTTGGTATCCAATCTATTAAGGAGTCTTACATTTTTGGTTGGATTGGTCTCCAATTTGCTAGGGACTAGAACCTATTTAAAGAGATCCCAATATTGGAATCGATGATCGACAAAGTTAATAAAATTTCTTTGGATTTTTTGACTCCCTCTCCTGAGCTCTCTTTCCTCTCATCTCTTCTTCTCCCTTCTCTTCTCTTTCTCCTCTCTTCCTCTTTCCCTGCTTCTTCCTCTTCCCTACTATTTCAAGTGTTCTGAGATCCTAAACCACCATCTAAGCTCACCTAATTAGACACTAACCAAATCTATCAACCATCCATCGCCCGCCTCCCATGCCACCGTCACTGTCTCCTCTACCCAAGCCAAGCATGCTGCCGCCAACTTCGCTACCTCCCTCCTGTTTGGAGAGCCCATAGCCAACCTCTATTCCCCAATCATGGCAGACTCCTGTCCAAGCGCCCACATGCCCGGATCCATGGACGCTGCCCGAGCGACCACTCCATCATCATCTTCGACATGATCTTCCAAACAAAGTACTCATGCTCTCCTATTGCCACCTGCATCATTGATCGTGCCACCCCTTCCTCCCAACCGTGCCGCTAAGCCCTTGAAATAGGGCCTTGTGCCATAGCCGCCCACATGAATCGTCCATCGGCAAACCTCACCATTGCCCTTCGCCACCTACACCCTGATCTCTTCCTTCGAGATGGCAAGAAGCCCCCTGTCCACCCAGCTCCTCTGGTTCTACAATTTGAGAAGACCCCTCTTTTTCATTGATTGTGAAAGCAAGGAAGAGTGCATGCATGTTTTTCAGAGCATAACCCCATCTCCATGCTGACTTTAAGCTATTATGGAAAAAAAGAAAAGAAGATTTGGGTTTGAATAATTAATTGGTTCCACCATCGTTTGATCTTTGGGCATCTTGATCACATGGTTGTAAAAGCACATGCATGATCGAGGAGTCCGCACACCTTCAGAGTAAATCCAGAAACCTGACTTCTAATTTTTAGATTTATTGGGTTGAATTAAACTTTGCTCTTATTTGAAAAAAACTTTGACTGATGTTATGTTGTTAAAATTCTTTGTCTGATGTTATTTCGTGTTAGTATTCCAGGTCCGAAAGCTTTAGTGAACTCGCCATTCAACCAGGATCGCAATTCGACTTGGTTAGTGCTTTCTTCCATATTCGACCATGATCATTTTGTGAGCACCCTTTCTATTTAAATATATTTAATTGATGTTGGTAGAAGTATAATTCTTTGATTTTTTAGATTTATATATTAATCCTCGTGCTGAGCCTAGCCTTATGGATAGTTTATCAATTACCCATGATCCTTTTCCCAAGATCTAGAGTTTTCTTGATAGTACCTATAGTTATAAATAAAAAAAATGATTATAGCTTAATCCCTTCCATAATCATTAAAAAATGAATTAGCTAACTCTGATTCATAGTTTAGTTTCTGATAATTAAAAATAAAAAATAATATAAAAAAATCTATATTAGTCTAATCTTTGCATCTCTAAATCATGTCATCCCTCATTAGCTTTAAATTTTGGTATTAGAGCACAGTTAGGTTAGCTTAAGAATACTTGCATTAGAAAAAAAATTATATTCAATATTATTTAGCATTCTGCATATCCTGCACACCTTTTAGTATTTTAAAAAGTCCCATCCATAAAAAAAATTAAAATTATAAAAATTACTTTATTGAAAAATACACTCATAACCAAACATTTCTACATTTCAGATTGTTTAGTTTGCTTTAAATTCATGTCAATTTAGAATTAGATTCTCAGTTTCTATTCAAGAATTCTGCAACCATAGTTTTTGGATAACCTCGTTCAAATCCTAAGTTTTTTCTAAGAATGTCAAAAATTATAAATGGGTGGTTTTAGAAACTAGACTCAATTTTAAAAATTTATATGTATGAAAATATATGAAACTGCTTTAAGATTCATGCTAGTTTGACCTTAAAGTTTTAATTATGCATGAAAAATCTGCAACCTGCAAAACTGCATAATATATGTCTTTTATCAATTCCCATTAATAGGGTTATCAAAAAATTATAAAATTTACAGATCTAAAAACTAGATTTGAAAAGGAAGATATTGGTGTTTGATAATTAAAAATCAATTTATAATTAGTATCATTTTTTTTTGGAAAACTAGGTCACTGCATCTTGAAAATTTTGCTAAAAATCTCAATCTGTACAGTCCCTAGAAAATCAGTCAATTCTTAATCTTAGAAGTATCCAAAAATTTTGAATTCTAGGTTATTGGTATCTCCACTCATTGAGGAATTCGACCTGTATTGAAATACATGCAGACACCTTCCTAGAATATCTATTTGTCAGTATAAATCTAGACTGAAATAAACTACTACTGCATATTATGGGATTGAACCATCAATAGAAAGTTTGTTGTAACCCTTGTATGACCACCAGGTCAGGACAAAATACCATTCTGAATCCTTAGAGTTAGATAGTATGATGAATCATAACCAAATAGTTGCATCTCTTCAAGCCCTTACTAAAAAAATTTTAAATCTGACTATCCTTTATCAAGAATATGGATTAAGAATAGAAAATTTGAAAAAAAACTGACCAATAATACCCAATTAGGAACACCCCTCCTAGGCCCATAGCTCAACAAGAGATCCAAAATTTTAATGGGGATAGAAATTGGATGATTTGACATCAAACAAGATTTTATTGAATAAGATGAATGAATTTTATATAGTATTAAGGTTGAAGACCCGAGTTTTTGTGGGTTGATTGGATCCCAAAAAATATATTGATTGGAAAGTAAACATGGACCAATATTTTGAGTGGTATGATATGTCTGAAGAAAGAAAATTAGATTTACTAAAATGAGATTATTAGGTCAGGCTAAAATGTATTGAGTAATATTGAGAGATTGGCAATGCATGGAAGACATGAACCTATTAAGACTTGGGTTGAAATGAAAATTACTTTATAAAAAATACTTATCCACATCCTACCACCAACATCTTCTTGATCGGTGGCAATGACTAACCCAGGGTAATAGACTTGTTAGCGAATGCATCTCTAAATTTGATGAATATTTAATGAAGTGTCATGTAATTGAAGATCCCTCTATACTCTATCTCGGTTTCAAGCTGGTTTAAGAGATGATATTTAGAGTGAATTATTTATATGAGGTTTATAGTTTAGAACATGCTTACTAATTAGCTCAAGATTATGAAATATTTCATAGGACATCGGTTATCCATCGAATTGAACCTCAAAACCCTAGAATCTTAGGAAGTAGATCTAGTAATAATCAGACCTATACTAGTCATTCCCTGTAAATAATACCATCGTATAGGAAGGATGACAAAGAAAACGATATTTCAAGAGAAATTTCCCAAATTAGTAGTTCCAAAATTCAATGTTTTCAGTGTAATGAGCTAGGTCATTATGTGAGTTAATGTCCCACAAGAGCTTTATATATAGAAGAGCCCGAAGAAGAAAATATGAGCTAGCAGACACCTATGAAGAATATGATACCTCCAAGAGGAACCTGAATCATTTTTTACATCAGAAGATAGACTTAAAGTGGTTAGGTATGTACTCACCCATCTTGAAGCAAGTGAAGATTGGCATCGAACCTCCATTTTTTAAATCTTTATTGGTCAGGTTGATAAGGTATGTAAAGTACTTATTAATAGTGGTAGTTGTATCAATGCAATTTCTACTTATGCTTTGAAATATTTAGGCTCAATATCTATAGACCTCCCAAGTCCATACAAAGTTACCTAGATAGACACTTCATCAATTTTAATTAGGCACATGTGTCTAGTACCTATCAAATTTCAATCTTATCAAGATAAAGTTTAGTGTGATGTCATATCCATGAAAGTTGGAAGTATTATACTAGGAAGACCTTGGTTGTTTGACCAGGATGCAACTCTCTATGGTCAATCAAACTCATGTACTTTTGGGAACAAAGGAAAGAAGATTACTATATATCCTTCACCTCCTAGAATTTTTAAAAGAATGGAATTAATGATAAAAAAGAAGATAAACTTAATAAGAACCAACCCTTAATTAATACTAAAGAAACTGAATGAAGGCTCTTTGATATGGATCTTAACAATTAAGGAAGATAATAGTGAGAACTAGAAACAATATCCTCAGATGTACTATCCCTTCTTGAAGGATTTAAAGATATGTTCCCTGAAGACCTCATGGACTATTTACCACCAATGCATGACATTCAGCATGTAATTGATCTTGTTCTGAGAGCTATCATATCAAATCTTTTCTATTATCAAAAAATCCTATTGAACATGCGGGGTTGCAATATCAAGTTGAAGAGCTCCTTAAAAAGGAATTTATAAGAAAAAGTTTGAGCCCTTGTACTGTGCCTGCACTATTGACACCTAAAAAAGATGGTTTCTGGAGAATGTGCATGGATAGCAGAGCTATAAATAAAATTATTGTTAAGTATTGATTTCCCATTCTCTGATTGGATGATATGATTGACATGTTAGTGGGATCTAATATTTTTTCAAAGATTGACTTAAAAAATGGATTCCATCAAGTTAGAATCAAACTTGATGATGAATGGAAGACTACTATAAAAACTAAGGTTGGTCTACATGAGTGGTTAGCAATGTCGTTTGGCCTATCTAATGCTCCTAGTACCTTTATGAGGATAATGACACAAGTATTATGACTTTTTATAGGATCATTTGTGGTCATATACTTTGATGATATTTTAATTTATAGAAAATCTAAGGAAGACCATCTTGCCCATCTCCAGCAGGTTAGTCAAACATTACGAACTCAAAGTTTATATGCAAATCTAAAAAAATATGAATTATGATAGAATAAATTATTTTTTTAGATTTTATAGCTATCTCAAATGGTATGTCTGTAGACCCATAAAAATTCGTGCAATAACTGAATGGCCTATACCCTGAAACATGCATGAGGCCCAAAGCTTTCATGGCCTCATGACTTTTTATCAAAGGTTTATCAAAGGACTTAATATCATCGTAGCCCCAATTATTGACTGTATAAAGAAAGGAAGTTTTGAATAGACTAAGATCACTGAACGAGCTTTCCTAGCAATCAAGGAAAAGATAACCCATGCTTGTATATTGAATCTACCATATTTTATGAAGGTATTTGAAGTTGCTTGTGATGCATCCTGAGCTAGGATTGGAGTCTTAAGCCAAGAAGGATACCATGTATCATTTTTTAATGATAAACTGAACGATACTAAGTGTAAGTATTCCACCTATGATAAGGAGTTTTATGCCATTGTCCAAGCATTAAAGTTTTGGAGACATTATTTGCTATCTCATGAATTCATTTATATTCTGATTATGAAGCTCTTAGATTCCTTAATTCACATAATAAATTGAATCCTATACATGGAAAGTAGGTTGAGTTTTTGCAAGCTTACACTTTTGTTATCAATCATAAAATCAGTTTAGAGAATCGTGCTACCGATGTACTCAGTCGTAGAGTAGATCTTTTATTGGAAGAATCTGAAAAAGAGATTCGAGTTGCTAATGCACTTAGTCATCGAGTAGTCATTTTATCAGCAATTAGTATCAATGTCACAGGCTTTGAACAACTTAAAGAGGAATATGATGTCAGCCCTGACTTTAAGAATATTATAGCATCACTAAGACAAGGACCATTTAAAAATTTAGTGAGTATATACTTCAGGACGGTTATCTATTTAAAAATAATAAGCTATGTATTCCTCGAACCTCTATTACAGACTTTTTAATTTAGGAAGTACATGATGGAGATTATCTAGATATTTTGGATGAAATAAAACTATCAAAGGTATGGAAGTCTAATTTTATTGGCCTAGTTTGAAATGTGATGTAGTCCGTATTGTAGCATAATGTCAAACTTATGTAGTAGCCAAGCATTGCAAATACAATACTAGATTATATACCCCACTATCGGTACCTGATTGTCCATGGCAAGACAAAAATATGAATTTTATTTTTGGATTACCACAGACATTTAGAAAGAATAATTTATCTATGTAGTAGTAAATTGATTCTCAAAAATGGTACATTTCTCTGCCTTGCCCAAAAATTTCTAACACTTCTAGAGTTGCAAGATTATATTTTGATGAAATAATTAGACTGCATGGTTTGCCAAAATCAATTGTGTCTGATAGAGATGTATATTTTTGAGTTATTTTTGGAAGACACTAAGACATTTAATGGGGATGAAACTAAAATTTTCATTTGCATACCATCCCTAAACTGATAGTCAAATTGAAGTCATGAATAAAGCTTGAAAAATCTCCTTCATTATTTAGTTGGAGAGTATATGAGGAATTAGGATTTATTTCTATCTAGAGTTGAATTTGCCTATAATAATTGTTGCCGCCAAGACCGTCGTAGCCTGTAGCTGCTATGCCGAAGTGCGCTCCTCTCGCTGCCTGGCGGTCCTTTGTTCCTGGACCTATGAAATAGGGGTTAGTGACCCGGGCCAGGGTTTCCGGTGGGGGCACTCCGACGGTCAAGTTAGTGACGATCTAGGGGAACAGATCCTCCTGGTTGAGCCTCTCTTGATGGACTCCGCATAGGAGGAGCGAAAGATGTGTCGGAGAAGGAGAAAAGCAGCAGGGGGAGAGTGATAGCGAGGACAGAGGGGTTCTCTGTTCCTCCACTTCTCCTTGTTTCCCTGCGACTCTCCCTCGACCGTGGTGTTGGTGGTAACGCTTCACTCTCTTGGACGAGCTTGCACGTGTGTTGTGGTGGACTGTAGTTCTTTCCTACTGGTGTGTTTTTCTGTTGTTATTACCTCCTCCCTTTCTGGGGGTGCCGATCATTCTTTGTAGTTAAAAACAGGCCATTGGGAGTCTGTCTCGGGATCCTTGCTGGGTTGGCAGGTTCATGGGGCAGGATTCCGTGCCGTGGACGGGAAACCTTTCCTGACAGGTGGTAGGGGAAGCTCCCATTCCTTCTGACATCCTCTCTGGTTGCTCCATTTCGGGAAGTCTGGTAGAGCCTCGATCCAAGGGCCACCGCCCTAGGGGTGCATGCTCTCTGGCTGGCCCATCCCCTGGAAGTACGGCCGGACAGGTAGTTATGGCGGCATGGGAGGCACCGTTCCGTAGTCCTCGGGGGCTCGCCGGTGTCTTGGGACGGCAAGGTCTGCTCCAGCCTGGGCGCTCCGAGCTCGTGCGGTCACCTTGGTGGGGGAGGGGAGAGTGCGGGCCCGGTCCAGAGGGCGTGCGCTCGGAGAGGCTCCACATCGGCGGGCGAGCTCTTGGCTCGACCTCAACACAAGGCTCAAACCTCCGAGGGTCTCGCTCTGGAGGGTGGAGGACGGATCCTGTCCAGAGGGCGCGCGCTCGGAGAGGCTCCACATCGGCGAGGGAGCTCTTAGCTCGACCTCGACCGTAGGGCTCAAACCTCCGAGGGTCTTACTCTGGAGGGCGGAGGACGGATCCAGTCCAGAGGGCGCACGCTTGGAGAGGTCTACATCGGCGGGTGAGCCCTTGGCTCGACCTCGATCGCAGGGCTCAAACCTTCGAGGGTCTCGCTCTGGAGGGCAGAGGATGGACCCGGTCCAGTGGGCACGCGCTCGAAGAGGCTCCACATCGACGGCGAGCTCTTGGCTCGACCTCGACCGCAAGGCTCAAACCTCTGAGGGTCTCGCTCTGGAGGGCGGAGGATGGACACGGTCCAGAGGGCACGCGCTTGGAGAGGCTCCACATCGGCGGGCAAGCTCTTGGCTTAACCTCGATTGCAGGGCTTAAACCTCCGAGGGTCTCGCTCTGGAGGGTGGAGGACGGCTCCGACCTAGGCATCGAGCTCATAAGCTCGACTCGGCGGAGGACTGAGCTCGACTTGCTATCCTGGGGGAGCTCAGCTTAGCTCGGTAAGGTGATCCGAACTGAGGCGTCGCCTTGGCGTCCGTCGTGGCGGCTTCTCTTAACGTGGCGCCCATCAGCTACCCACGTCAGCGGTCTCGCCACATCAATAATTTTGTTAATAGAATAATAAGAATGAGTCCTTTCAAAGTAGTGTATGGTCTTCAGCTTAGAAAATCAATTGATCTCATTCCATTATCCATGCATGTTAGGACATCTAAATCAGTTGAAGCATTTACACAGCATGTAAGAGATCTGCATAAAGAAATTATTAACAAAATTAATGTTAGCAATCAGATCGATAAGTAATTAGCTGATTCATAATGATGAGCTCATGATTTTGCTTAAAGGAATTATGTTATGATATGGATTAGGCTAGAGCGGTTTCCTTCTGGAACCATTAAGAAACTACATGCTCGAGGAGCAGGCCATTTTAAGATCTTAAAGAAATTGGGATCAAATACATATATTATGGATCTATCATTTGCTTATAGCATTAGTAGTACTTTTAATATATAAGATCTAATAAAGTATAAAGAATCAATATCAATATGTAGCGATCCTTTTGAGCTTAATTCCTTTGTTGAGAGTGAACCTCCACCCGAGTGTCTACAGTCAAAAGTTCTCAAAGACATGATTGAATTGAGAAGATTCTGGATGAGCAGATCATTTCTACTAGGGACACGTTTGGTAGACGGTAATCTATCCAGATTACCGGTAATTTTAAAGTGGGCCCACCAAATAACTATGTTTGGTATTATGTTAAATGGTAATCTATCTTGAACCGGTAATTCGGATTACCTCTCATACGGCAATCCAGATTACCTTAGGGAGGGGTGGCTATCTAGATTACTGGAGATATGGTAATCTATTTTATTTTATTTTTGACAAAATTGTTCTGTTCTTTTTCGCTTCGGTGAGAACGAAACATTTCCTTCTCCCTCTCATCTATGTCCTCTAGGTGCTGATTCAAATCTATATTTTATTTATAAAAATATAAATTTTATATTTTAGCTATTTATTAAAAATATAATTTTAAATATTTTATATTATTAAATATAAAATATTTAATATTTTTATTTTCAAATTGAAAAACTAAAAATTACTTTTATACTAAATAAATTAATATATTAAAGTTTATATATATTATATTATTAAATTTAAAATAATATATTTATATTCTATATAAATACATAATTTAAATATATATTATATTATATATAAATATATAAATATATTTCAAATAAATATACTATGTTATAAATATATTATATTATTTTAAATATGATATAATCTAATATATTTTTTAATATATTATATTAAAGTAATATTATATTACATTACTATATTATATTATAATATATTTTTAATAAATTTAACTTAGGGATATTTTGGAAATTTAAGCTTAGATTACTGGTAATCTATTTGTCATTACCAAACATAGTAATCAATTTTACTGATAGATTACCTGTGTATACCAAATACAATAGTCAGTATTACTGGCAATCTATCCAATGATAATTTATCTTACAGGTAATCCAGATAACCATTCAGGATTTCCTGGCGATCTACCAAATGCAATCTAGGAGTCATGTATATTAGAGGTATCTGGAGAGACGACATTACCGCCCTGAGTATGAGGATACATGGATTACTCGAGAAGAATTACAGTGGATCATTTTTGGTATTCTTGAGTATTACTAAAGCAGTATGGAGCCTCACTCGATGGAGTCAAGTTCTCCCCATCCAAAAAAAATGATAAGGACATCATCCAGCATGGATTCTAATGCACACCAAACAATTTTTTGAGTAGATATATGTATTTGGTTTTATTTTATTTAGGTGTATGGGAATTGGATATATTTTTCATTTTACATCTAGCTTATACATAGATCTCAGAGCATAAAACTAGATTAGTTTGGAATTTATTTTAGATCAATCTAATTATTTTAGATTAATTTAGAGTTTTAAAATTTTAATTAATTTGATCTTTAATTTATTAAAAAATTTTAGAATTTTGATTAGGTTGATTTTTAATTTATTGAGAACCAGAGCCTGTTTAGAGAAATCCTGCTATTAGAATAGATGATCGATTGAGTTAATAAAATTTCTTTGGATTTTCTCAGCTCCCTCTCCCGAGCTCTCTTTCCTCTCCTCTCTTCTTCTTCTCCCTTCTATTCTCTTTCTCCTCTCTTCCTCTTTTCCTGCTTCTTCCCTCTTCCCCTTCCTCTTCCCTGCTACTTCAAGTGATCTGAGATCCTAAACCACCATCTAAGCTCGCCTAATTGGCCACTCTAACCAAATATATCAACCATCTACCGCTCACCTCCCATGCCACCGTCACCATCTCCTCTGCACGAGCCAATTGTTCCATTGCCAACTCCGCCATCTTCCTCTCGTTCGGAGAGCCCACGGCCAACCTCCATTCCCTAATCATGACAGACCTCCAGTCCGAGTGCCCACACACTTAGATCCATGGACGTTGTCAGAGCGACCACTCCATCATCATCTTCGACGTGATCTTCCCAACGAGGTGGTCCTGCTCCCCTGTTGCCACCTACGTCGTTGATCGTGCCGTCCCTTCCTCCCAACCATGCCACCAAGCTCTTGGAATAGGGCATCGTTCCATAGCTGCCCACATGAACCGTCCACTGGCCAAACCTCATCGCCGCCCTTCACCACCGGTGCCCCAATCTCTTCTTCGAGCCGGCAAGAAGCCCCCGTGGCCTCGTACCGCAGCCACCCACATGAACCGTCTGCTGGCTAAACCTCATCGTCGCCCTTCACCATCGGTGCCCCGATCTCTTCCTCCGAGCCGGCAAGAAGATCCCGTGGCCTCGTGCCGCAGCCACCCACATGAACCCTCTGCTGGCCAAACCTCATCGCCACCCTTCGCCACCGGTGCCCCGATCTCCTCCTCCGAGTTGGCAAGAAGCCCCCATGTTCCACCCAGCTCCTCTGGTTCAACAATTTGGGAAGACCCCTCTTTTGCATGATCATGAAAGCAAGGAAAAGTACCTGCATATTTTTTCAGAGCATAACTGCGTCCCTCTACCGACTTTGAGCTAACGTGGAAAAAAAGGAAAAGAAGATTTGGATTTGAATAATTAATTGGTTCTACCACCATTTGATCTCCAAGCATCTTGATCACATGGTTATAAAAGCACATGCACAATCGAAAAATCTGCATGCCTTCAAAGCAAATTCAGAAACCAGCACTGACTTCTAATTTTTAGATTTACTAGGATAAATTGAACTTTACTCTTATTTAGAAAAAAATCTTGATTGCTGTTATTTTATGTTGGTATTTCAGGTTCGAAAGCTTTAGCAGACTCGCCATCCAACTAAAATCGCAACCCGACTTAGTCAATGCCTCTCTTCCAGATTTGATCATGATCAAGTTTGTGAGCACCATTTTCATTTAAATATATTTAATTGATATTAATAGAGAGTATAATTCTTTGATTTTATTAGATTTATATATTAATTGTTTGTGCTGAGCCTAGTCTTATGGATAGTTTTTCAATTATCCAAGATCCTATTCTTAAGATCTAGGACTTCTTATTAGTGCCTATAATTATAAATAAAAAAATTTTGATTATTGCTTAATCCCTTCCATAATCATAAAAAAATTGAATTAGTTAACTTTGATTTGTGGTTTCAATTTGCTGGCAATTAAAAAAATAAAAAAATAATGTAAAAAATCTATGTTAGTCCCATCTTTGCATCCCTAAATTAGGTCATCTCACATCAATAGGTAGGCCTTTAGCAATGGAATAGTTGATCTCATCGAGGTGCTCTCCAAGGTTGAGCAGACCTAAGCCTATCTTCATAATAGGAGCATTGGGTTCAATGTTTTTATCCATCCTTTTTCATTCTATATTATGCTATTTTCATCTCCTTTATCTTTCTCGCTCTCATAATCTCTATGTTTCACTTTATTTATTCGTACTCATCATTATAGCCTTTCACAGCCAAAAATACCTACTTTCTATACATACCATCTAATATACTTCCTTTGCTAAAGGAACAAGATGGTATAGTATTTTCTTCTTGACCTTGTCTTCATGATTTGTTTTATGAATATATTAATTTCCAATCCCAGGCTTTTATTTTAATCAATATTATGCCGCTTAAATAAAATTATAATTATGGAATTCTAACTTGAATAAACATTTTTAACTCAAAAGCTTTATTTTTTATATAAAAAATAGATAATTTAATGTAAGGAATAATAAAGAAGTTCATTTGCATTTTGCAATTTAACCAAGTCTTCAAATAATGGTCAAATAGTCTAATCTTTCTTCATCAAAGAATTGCATGGTTATTAGAGAATTTTATCAAGCACCCTTTCCATTATCAATTTAGTTATTATGCTCAGTTTTGAGAGATTTTTGAATTTAAGTTTTACCAATAATGGCTATTGCATTTCTATAAATTTTCCAATGATCAATTAATTGTTTTATTCAAGGCTAGCAAATACACCTGTGCTAAATTCTGCACTTCTGTTATAATTATAGCAAATACATCTTGGAGCATGAAGATAATGAAGCCTAACATACAGATTTTAACATATGATATGATGGTTCCTAACAGGACCACAAAATATTTCAGAAGGACCTTCTGTTATAATGATGGCCATCAGTTGTTGGAACTCGAACAACTAAGGTCTGGCTGGCTGCCTAAATTACCTCATGCTGCAAGGTTAACTGAAATGCTGTTGCTTGCCAAACATATCTCTTGCTATGACTGGTTCACTGCTGCTTTGCAAGCTGTAATGTCTACTGCTGTTCAGGTTCTACCATCTTTCTCTTTTCAGTAGTACTGGTCTGCATATTACTATATTCTACTTGCTCATCTAGAGGCTGCTTCCTATTCTCAAATGAATCTAAATTCTGTACTTCCTCTTTTTAAGCTGGATTATATGCCTCTTCATCAAAGCTTAACATTTTACCTTGTCAAAGCTAAAGGAAAAAGATATAAGGAAAAAAAATTGACAATATTACAAAAGGAAAAAATAACAAGCAAAGGAAAAAGCAAAAGGAGAGGAAAAAACTATGAAAATATGAAAAAGTAAGAGTGTTTTCTATATATTATCTTTTGCAGGATAACAATGTCTCTATGGACGAAACCAAGAAATGGAGTGAAGCTCAGAATGCTAGTATTGTTCCTTATTACCCACATATTCTCATTGCTGCCAAACATATTTCTTCCACTGGGTTTTTGGCTGCTACCTTGGAAGCTATAATTCCACTGCTGATCAGTTTGTATCATCTTTCTCTCTACCGCATTGCTAGTGTGGAAATGACTTTACTCAAATTGCTGATCTCGAGGCTGCTCACTCTTCTCATATAAATCTAAATTCTGCATTGATTTCTTTAAAGCTAGATTATATTCACGTGGAAATCATGTTCCAGTTATTTTATAAGGCTGTCAAACTAAAAATTGGGAGGCCAATATTAATCAGGCACCTCGACTACAAACTCCATTTCAGCACTGAGTCTATTATCTTCGATACCATGTTGTGCCATCTCCTGTTGTATCATATACTGGACTATGGACATGATGAAATTTCAACTCTGGGTGGCTCTTATCGGTTATCTTTTAAATTGGGGAACGGCATTGAACATCTCTTAACTATGTGCTGCTAAATCTTCTTATGCTGGATTACTTACTTCTTCCCTCCTGCTATCGTTTGCTGTTGTTTGATTTGCTTAGAGTATCAAGAATCAGAGGATCTAATTGGAGAAAGTTTGTATAATCATTTGGCCTGCACAAATGATCAATATATACTGGGCTACATTTCTTACAATACTATTGCTTGTTGCTGCAGTCGGGTACTCAATGTTTATACAGAGGAAAAGCTACCTAAATTTCATAGAATGCTTCCCAAGGACAGTGCAATTACAAATATTATCTTCAAATGGCTTGGAACACTGCTCATTTATCAAACTGGAGGCTGCTTTCTATTACAAGGGAGCTCTTGCTACTTTTACAGGGGAGATCGTCTTTCTTATTTGATCATTTGCAAATACAACAGCTGCTATCCCTCGAATTGGTTCAATCATCATAGAATGGGGAAAGAGAATCAATCTAAGGCATTTCTGGAAACTGCACTGTTTTATATAAATTACAAATTTGAAGGCATTACACATATATCTATTATCTTAGCTGACATATATCTATATTATCAGAGGAATACTAATCCAAGTGGGTATAATGCATCATTGTATTATCTATTAGACCAACATTATATAGCTATGTCGACTATTGCTCATATTTCTCGATCCACATCAATGCTCTGTCAACAGCTGATCGTCATGTGCTGGCAAATTAATCCGTGCTCTCATTCTTCTTATATTAAATCTGGTATGCTTAAATCTGGTACTCACTACAACAGTTGCCAGTTCATTACTGTTTATGGAAAAGGAACTCAGGCTGGGATTCAAGAGACGATGGCCATTGTTAAGGTTATTATACAACTGTATTTTATAACATGTGGATTATTGGTCAGCCTACTATCTACAACCTGTGGTCTTCAAAAGGGAAGCTCTCTATTGCACACAGAAATTCTTTTAAACTTTCATGTTCTTGTTACTTACAGCTCTCAGGAACAATGTTGCTTTACTCTAAATCAACCAATGCAATACTTTGATGACACCTCGAATGAATGGAAGGAAGGCCGAAGATTATCAGTTGGAAGAAAGAAGCAAGAAACTATTGGAATAATATTACTCACCGTGAACTATATCTGCTCTGACTCCCCTACTTCTCTGTTATCTTATTTACAATCAGAGGCATCCGGCACATTTTGGGAGAACTGTACTAATTTTTGTATAGCCATGTTTTGGCTGCTGTTAAACTCTCAGGATTGTAAACAATATTGACATATAGCTCGTACTGTTGGGATTAGATTAATGCAAGGATTGCATATATTTCCTACCAAAAAAAAAAAAAAATACACCTGTGCTAATATTCTAGCATTTGCATCAATTTGCAAATCTAACCTAAATTTAATTTTATAGACTTTTTCATTAATTATGAACCCTTACTATGGGCTAGGATGGTTGGGCTCTCATCATTTTTTTTACGGTCTATTTTTTTTCTTTTCTTTTTGGCTATATGGTAAATATTATAATGGTTGTAATGATGATTTTAGCCATCTTAATATATTTTATATTATAACAATAATAATAATTATTATAATATATTATTTAATATTGTAATGGTTTGTTATAATACATGGCTATTATTTTCACTCGCACCATCCTCAAAAAAAAATGTTGATTTTTAAAATTTAAAATTTTATACAATTTCCCTCCAAAATTGATTATATGATTAATTCTTTTTACTCAATATAAAGTGAAGGTATTGATTGATTATAATATTGGTTTTCTATTTTTTTCGATAAAATTTGATTTGATATCATTTTATAATCTTTACAATAATTACTGTTTGAATATGAAAATTTCAAAATACTATTTTTTGAAAAAGACAAGCAAAGGCCACTATAATTATTTTAATAGTTCGTAAATTTTTTTTGTTTCCGTTTTACTAGCCAGCGTCTTAGTGATACCATCATATTGACGTAGTCATTATTTGGTGGGGAGAGATTGAAAAATCTGAGCATTTCGAATCGAACTTGTCCTTGATCTTGACGGGATGGAAATCTACAAGATAGCTACAACATGATTTATCCCTCTATCCTTTTTTTTTAATTAAAAAAAATAATTAATAAATAATAATAGTTGATATCTACTACCGTCACATGGTTCACCGTTTAAAACATTGTAATAAGGCGGAAAAAAAAAAAAAATCCAAAGCTGCCCTAGCTTCTTTCTCTCCTCTTTTCTTTTTTTTTTTTTTTTTTTAATAATTAAATACACCAACACGTAGATGGCGTCCATCCATCAATCACACATACAGTTATGAAATTCCTAGGAACTAAAATAGGACCTCAACCGATCAAAGGGCACGCTTTTTATTATAGATCAAAGGGCACGCTTTTTATTATAGATCAAAGGGCACGCGTTATCTGCGATACCACGATGGATATCGGTGGTGAGTCGGGTGACAAGACTCTTCCTTTCTTCCCCGCATCCCTCGTTACCCTAGACGCGATCGGCACCGGAGCCTCCGCTGCTCCCCAGCGTCACCGCCGCCCCCCTTCTATCTTCTCGTCTTTACGCTAAGAGATTCCCGCTTTGGCCGGCGTACGGCGGTGGAGACCCCGCCTCCTCCTCAGCCGAAGAATCTCCGAAAAATCCTATTTTGAAGCCCATCAACGGCCTATCCGTAAGATTTGTCTAAAGTATTTTCTGTGTTTCTCGCATTTCATAAATTACGAAGTTCTTCATCGATTTTGTCCCGTCAATTTTGCTTAGCTTTTCACCGCATTTTTTTACTTAAAAGACTCCTTTTCCCGTAGTTTATGTTCAAATTTTTGGAGGCTTCTTTCTAATTGGAAAACCCAATGAATGATTTTGCATCACGTTTTAATGGATACTTGTCGTTGATTGCTAGGTCGGGTTTATTCTCTTAGCCCCTAAACCTAAAGTTTTTGTTAGCAATGCCATCTTATATTCTATCCAGAACTGTAACTATGAGGTCTAGATCAAGACAACTTTTGGTAAGCGTTCCAGCTTTCGGTCTAAATCCTTAGTTCCAACCCAAAACGTGCTTTAAAATAAACATTAATTGTGCCTTTCGATGCTAAAATTCCAGCTTTGATTGTTTGTCAAATCTTCTTCTCGCTGCGGAATGTGCAACTATACGACAAGTTTGATTGGTGAGGCAGATGATAGTTAAAGAATGAAGGTTCTATTGTTGATTATTATAGGTTTGGATGGTGGAAGAGAAAAATGGTATTGCGGGATATATCAGGATGAAGCAAAGCTTTAGCGAAGCATATAGAAAGAATGGAAAATTTTTGGTATGTGCTTTTTTGGTCAGTATTATTCATTTTATATTACAGAGGTGCATACTCCAGGGGTTAGTCTTGTATGGTTGAGCGTAATAGTTGTGTGATTCTTGGAAAGTTGGTGAGACTAAGCAGGTAGAGTCTATGGTCCTCATGGTCGCTTGGTGAAGGGAGTATTGATTAAGATGATTGGTCGTTCGTTTGTCTCTGTGTGCTTGAGATGGAGAGTGACTTTGTTAAAATGCTTTACTTGTGATGATGCCAAGAGATAATCGATTTCTGTTATTTCACATTAGGATGACAAGTTCACGGTTGAGCTTAAAACTGTAATTTAAATCCAGTTTGGGATCATTAATTTATTTGGTGCTTTTATCCTTTTGGTTCTGAATTTGTTTGAGACTTAAGGAACTAGCAAGTCCATTGCTAGCTGCTACAGGATTTTTTAAAAGAAATTAAATCTATCTGAGGAAAAATTTAACCATGGAGTGATGATTGGGGACATGTTTTGGAGGGGAATGGTTCATGCTATTTTTCAAATAATGATAGAGTAAGGTCTAAGGACATGTTCCTGGGGGGATGGTTTATATATGTTGGGAAGAAAGCTAGGTCCCCAATGATGATACAAGGATGGCTAGTATTGACTTCTGCAATCTTTGGTTTTCATTTAAGGGTATAATAAATACTAAGAGTCTAAGATTATGTGCATCGGGGAAAAAGAGGGAATTGAAATAGAAAATGCTCAGTTGGCTATCCATGTAAGAAGAGTGTGGTGCCATGGAAATGGGGGTAGGTGAAAGAAAGTTGATCTTAAAAACATCACGAGACGTTTTGATGGTTGTTCAAACTGCCTTTGCTGTCATTTAAGTTGGAAGTTGTGGCCTGTGGATTATGAATCAACAAATACAGCTGAAAGCAAAGTTTTAAATATCATGGGGCTTGGCTACCCCTTTTTTTTTCATGGAATAGGATGCCCAACATACCAATAGTTGGGAAGTTGGATGTTTTGCACCATCTATTTCTCAACTAGTCTTGTATGGTCACTCAGAAAGGTGCCCGATCCTGACACTTGGGATGTTGAGATTCCTTGCCGTCCCACTGGTATTTAAAATCTTAGCTGGAAGTGCTATTGCTTGCTGGAAGTTTCTTCACTTCGCTTTCATTTAGGGATGCTAGAGCATAAAAAAATTAAAGGATGTTTGCTTAAGTCTATGCAGCAAGTGGTTAAATTATTGCTCTAATTGATACTATTGTTTGCAATCAAGGAATCTTTTCATGGCAGTCCACAAATAGGGAGTGGTGCAGGAAAGTCAAGATCATTTTCAGTTATATTATTTACTCTTTCTAAGATAAATGTGTATGTGTGCATGTGCAAAATGCATGGATGCATGCATGCATAGATATACATAGATATTGAACTTGACAAATTCAAAATAAATTTTCTGTGCTAAGTTGGTGATCCAGTAAGGGAATGGTATGTCTATGATCTTATTATCTAAGACAATTAATGTTATTGGTTGGGTGCAAAATGCATGATTAATTTGAGAGAAAGGAACACTTTATGATTATGATTCCATCTCTTATCAAGAAATTTGTTTGGAAGTAGATTTTTTGCTGATGAGATCTATTTTAGTGAACTTATAAATACACTCCTTGTTGCACCAAGATGATAGAACCAAAAGGAGTTTTATTTTTTTTAAAGAAGAATTGTATTCATTTATATAATATAATATTATAGAGAGAGTGATTGAGAGATTCACCACAATTAAAATTTCTTTTATTCAAAAAAGGAAATGCATAAAATTTAGGACATATCATTTGCCAATGACCTCATAAAGACTTTCATACTATATAGTAGAAGGCATGTATGAATGGATAGATTGGTAGGTTTCCATGGCTAGACTTTCCATCTTGTATCGCTGGCAATCAACAATAGCATGTTATCTAATATGAAACATGTATGTGCCAAATTTTGAGTTTTTTTTAAGATTTTACATTTAAGACATTGGTTTCTTGTTCTTGTGGAATGTTAGTGTTCTTGTATAAGCCCAAACATATAGTTTGCTGAAATAAAGGATATTCTTTCAACATGAAAGATGGAGATATATTTGTTTTGTTGTCTTGTGAGTGGTTGGTGCCATTGGATATCGTATGTATAACAGAAGGTTTAGCCCAGCCCTAGTGAAGGTTACCATTGTCGTACCTTGTCATAGGTGTTGCAGGTAAGCTTATGCCATCTCAAATGGTTGTTAGTATATTTTGTCTTGTGCTAATAAATTGTTGGGCATAATCTGTTTGTTCTTGACAGGAACTTCCAAGCCATGTTATCTTGGCTAGGTGGCAAAGATATGTATGTTGACATAGCATGGTCTAGGTGCTAGTTCAGGCTTTGAGGGCTGGAGAGTCTATCATAACTTTTCTACACAAGCCCGACCTAAGTTGACTTGCTTCTCACCTTAATAGAGAGATGAACAGGGAGGGATGGAGTTGAAGTTACTTGACTCAGTGTTGCTATTGCTGTTTTTCTGCAACATACACTACCTATTCTTTATTGATGTTTCTGTGATCTTGCATGGAGAGAGGGATTTACCATCTCTACTAGGGGAGGGAAACAAAGAACAAGAAGAGAGTAGGAGATGGGTTCTCTCTGTCATGAAACCTCAGCTATCCCTGAGTGAACATCATGGAGGATGAAGGTACCATGTGCTTTCCATAGGCATCTTGGAAAATAATGATGGTGATTGTTCTAATTAGTTGTTTGTAGGAGATGGGTTCTCTTTGTCATAAAACCACAGTTATCCCTGAGTGAACATCATGAAAAATGAAGCCACCATGTTCCTTCTGTAGGCAGTATGGAAAATAATGATAGTAATTGTTCTTATTAGGTGTTTTTTACAGCATTGCCCTTTGTAGAATGGGGTTTCGATGCATGCTTATTGTCCCATCAACAGTTACAATATTTTCAATTATATTTGTTGGTCACATGTTTTTTTGGGGTAATTCAGTAATTGATAAATACGGCATCTGATTGTTTTATATTTTATGCTATCTCTCTTTGAATGATATTTTCAATTTGGAGAGAGCCAATCTGTGTATGTACTGAAGAAGAGCGTATCTGTCCGTGGAAGCCTTGTGACTTCAAGCACTCCCTATGAGTTTTCTCATTTAAATATGGTTTACAATCATCAAGAATGCATTGTGGCAAAAGGAGGGTTATGCTATGCTTGCAATACAAAAGTAGTTTTATCAGTTGACCATCCTTAGTGGTAACAACTGACAACACGTGCAGAATTATGGTGTTGCACCTGGAAGTCCCCTACATTTAATTTTTGAATTCTTTTTGGTTGATGCAATGTTTCCTTAGATCTGGGCTCGGGTGGACTCAACTTCTGGAGATGCTTGTGCCTGACACTTCTAGTCAGACCCATGTAACATGGCTTGTACATAGATAACTACCGGTAGTATTTGGTGCCTAACAATTGACTCTTAAGGGGAAAACAAAAGAAGCTAGTACAAAATCAAAATATGAGTAGTATTCTAATCGATGGAAACTTATTGAAAATTTATCGAAACTTCCTAGGCATGATAACTCTTCTTCCTATTCTTGCTTGAGAAAAGATCCACCAGTCAGTGCATGCTGAAGTACAAATTGCTGACGAGTTTATTTTGCTAGTAGGTGTTTTATATTCTATGATTATTCCAAATGCTGGAAGATTAATAGGTTTTTTTGATATAATTGTTAATTGTCATGGATGTTGCCCATTTAATAGGCTAGTTCTGATGCACGATCATTTCTCTACCATATAAAATTGTAAACAACGCTCTCTTAGCTGAAACTTAAGGTGTGATGATAATCTTAGGGATCTTTGCTGCCCATTCTCATTGCTTCTTATTCTAGGTGCGTCATGAGTGGACTTGGAGAGGTGTAATGACCATAACTGATGCCCAATCTTGTTCGAATGGCATGCCAGTCCAATACGGATTAACATGTGCTAGCTGAGAAAGAAAAGTTGGCAGGAACAAAGGACAAGGGGGAATATCGTGCAAACTATAGAACTTGATGTAATAGAGGATGTGGAGCTTGAGTGTTGAAAAAATAGATCTTTGAGGCCATGAAAAATGTCATGTTTATTCATTTTTGTGGTATATTTCAAAGGTTTATTCAATGCACCAATGTGTTTTGTTTTCCACCATAAGAAACCTCATCAACCTGCTTCTCAAAAATAGCAACTGCTGAAAAAATGGTAAGCTCTAGAAAAAGTGTCCATTGAATTTTGGAGAGGGGAATGGTTAGTAAGGGGTTCTTGTATGGAACTTGGAGATGTGAACTCAGTGCCTGTGGAGATCAAAGTTTTAGCAAGCTAATTTATATGCTGGGACAACAGAGGTTGTGATTGCTAAATGATAGTATGAAACTTCTTCTTAAGCATGCACTGCTCCCATTACATGGCCAGTTGAACCCATAAGCAAGCTATAGTATAGTTTTCCATTAAATTTCTTTCAACCTCATTTTTTCCTTGAAGAATAGGGGTGGGGTGATTATTCAATGAGAGGTTGGTCATAGTGGGGAGGAGCTGGTTGTGCAAGCATCTTTGTCACTATTGTTTCTTTGTGCAGGTTGACTCTTATCTTCATGCGGAAGAGGGATATGTGTTAGTGCATGTTGTATTCATGACAAAGATGTATATCATCATGATTGGTATTGATATATTGCTTTTATTACATCTGAAGTATATGTCTGTCATTGAACAGGGAATGGTGAATCATTGGCTGTCACACATTGGACATTTGTGCTATTTTTTTGTGCATTCAAAGTGACACAGCTTGTAAAATTAACTACCTGTCTTTTACAACTATTAGTTCTAACGCCAACTAAACCGAGAAACAATTACATATTTTTTAAAAAATAAGTAAATAGTGTGGGGAATTGGGTATATAAATTTCAGAAAAGGACTAACCCTTGATCTTTTGGATTTTTTGGGAACTGCATGCAAGCTGAACTTTAATGATTGAGTTGATATCAACTAAAGTGTGATCTTGGTATTTTGTAACAAACTTTATAAACTCTTAAATTGATCTTTATAGAATACATAAAAAATTAATAATAGGTGGAAATGAATCTGATAGTGTGGGAATTAAGGATATGTATTGTAAAATTAACTGAAATTTTCGTGTGAGAGATAAGATTTTGCATTTTCCATTAGCTGTTCACTTGTCATTTGCCAAATTTCTCTACCAGTTGTTGACGGATATAACCCTGATTTAGCCCTTCTGTTACAGACAAAGGTGTGTAGCGTCATGTATCGGTATTTGCTAATTTGCCCCCAAGAATAAGTCCACTTCATGTTTGCATTTTAAAATCCAAACTGATCATTGTCTGTGTGAGTGGACTTAGGAATCTGCATATGTTGTTTCTGGGATTGCATTTCCATCAATTTTGGTTTAGACTTCATGCCTTAGAGGTGGATGTAATTTTGAATCTCAAAACTTGTGTTCTTTCTATTTCATTTTAAGTCTTTCCAAGTTTAGGGAAGGCCATAGGTTCTGCCACCCTACACACCAACTAGCATCCTAAGAGTTAATGGTTGGGCATCAGAATAATGCCATCAAAATATTTTTGAGGACGACATACGCTTGACCTATTATAACCTTATAAATGTGAAAAGACTTCATTTATCGCTTTATGCTTCGAATTTTGGTTAGGTAGGGATCCCTTTGCCTGGGCCATGTTCAGTGGACAATAAAGTTTATAGAGTCTCATTGAACCTGTTGTATCCTTAAGCCAAATGAATTTTGATGAGCACATGATAATTTTTCAATAAATTTTCCATCTTATGTTTTTTCAATATCTATTTTGTCCATTCTCCATCCTAGAAGTCTTTTATTCTGGCATTTGCATAAGATATACAATTTAAGCAATGCTAAGTTTTCATAGATTTATTTCTACTGCCATTGGGTGTTGGAAAGGTTTTCAAGGACGTGATTGTTGTCCTCAAGTTTTATCATGATAGATCAGTTGGTAATTCGATATGATCATAAGATTGCATTGATCTGTTACAGGTGTCTTATTTCTTGAGCTGTTAATTGAAAAATTGTTATATTTATGATTGTGCTAAAATTTGTGACAAAGATCCTTTGCTAAATTATTTAATTACTTACAAGGAATTATGTAGCTTAAAGCTGGTTGGTCATCTGGCAGAAACTACCTGGAACAACTGTTCCTACAGGGAAGTTATGCTACGAACAGGACCCAAGGAAATGCAGAATCATGAGAATAACAATCAGAAGGTTTATCCTCAACCAATGGATGAGAGCGTGAATCAGAATAAGGACTCCATGGAGACTTTCATATCAAAGATTTTTAATGACATTTCCTCTCTGAAAGCAGCGTATATTCAACTCCAGGAAGCTCATACTCCCTACGACCCAGACAAGATTCAAGCTGCTGATAAGCTTGTTATAGAGGAGCTCATGAAGCTATCTGAACTCAAGCATTCCTATAGGGATAAAAACCACCCCAAGCTCACATCAGCAACGCCACAAGATTCACGTCTTGTTGTGGAAATTCAAGAGCAGCAAAGCCTCTTAAAAACTTATGAGGTCATGGTAAAAAAATTTCAGTCCCAGATTCAGACTAGAGACACTGAGATTGTTCAATTGCAGCAACAAATTCAGGAGTCAATTCAGAGAAAGTTGAAACTTGAGAAGAAACTCAGGCAGAGGGGTTTGCTTTCCAAGGAACCTGAAGATTCTGAAGAAGAAAATGACTTCTTCTCTGTTGAATTGACCCCAAACTTGTTCTCTTCTGCTGTAGATACGGCATACAAATCTATCCATGATTTCTCAAAGCCTTTAATTAACATGATGAAAGCAGCAGGGTGGGACCTTGATGCAGCAGCCAATGCTATTGAACCAGCAGTTGTTTATGCAAGCAGGTCACACAAAAGTATGCATTTGAGTCTCATATTTGCCAGAGAATGTTCAGTGGATTCCATGAAGAGAGTTTCTCTGTTGAGGCAGGCAATCTTTCCATTTCTAATGAGGGTTTCTTCCATCAATTTCTTGCTGTTAGAGCCATGGATCCCTTGGATATATTGAGCCAAAACCCAGATTCAGTTTTTGGTAAATTTTGCAGGATGAAGTACTTGATGGTTGTGCACCCAAAGATGGAGGGATCTTTCTTTGGTAATCTGGATCAGAGGAACTATGTGATGAGTGGTGGGCATCCCAGGACACCTTTCTACCAGGCATTTCTGAAGTTATCAAAGTCAATATGGATGCTACACAGATTGGCATACTCCTTTGATCCCAAAGTTAGGGTTTTTCAGGTGAGAAATGGGAGTGAGTTCTCAGAGGTTCATATGGAAAGTGTGGTGAAAAACATTATTTTGGGTGAGGGAGATCAAAGACCTAAAGTTGGGCTTATGGTGATGCCAGGGTTTATGATTGGGGCAAGTGTTATACAGTCCTTGGTGTACCTTTCAGGTGTTAAGTGTGCTGAATGAAGATTGATACATTTTGGGAGGTTCTTGGTGAGGGAAGCACCATCTCTCTGTTGTTGGATAGCTAAAGTCAATGGTTTGTTTCGATGTTCGTCTGTAACTGTAAATTTTAAGGGTTAGGGGAAAATTAAAAAGGATCTGGGACCTGTAGCATGCCTGTGACAGTGAATTGAAAATATTGAAGGAATATTTATTGTATGCTAGTTACAATTGGTGTTGTACTTGGTGCAAGATGGTAAAAGTAATTGTAGATATAGGTTGAGCACCATTTGGTAAAATATGTATTGTATGCTAAATTAGTGGACTTATTTGATACTCGCTTTCCAAATGCTGGGATGGGATTGCCATATGAACCTGTTCATGTTTATGGTGTTGGTCTGGATATTGTGGAGTCCCTCAACATCTGACTCAAGTAGTCATAATTCTTTTCTTCCTCTTTGGTTATTTTCTAGCATTTGATTTTCATTATGCTATTCAGCTTGACTATTATTGCATTTGATTTAATAGGTTTCATTGCTTGGTGGTTGTTGATTCTCACTTCCTGTACCCGTCTTGCCCATGTGATGTTATGGATTGGGTTGTGTGACCTTTTAAAGTTTCGAAAACCACATTTATGATAGCGGATGTGCATACATGGCTGGCTGTGGAAGTGCCGGCTGCTAGACATATATACCATCTGCTTTAATTGGTGGAACCATGGTTAGAAAACTCTTAAATATTTTTAATTTGTTATTCTACTTCATGCAGCTTGGTGTAGCAGGCCTGTTAAAACCATGATTGCCCTCATGATTGTTGACATTGCTTCAAGGACATGAAGGTTGCAGTTCTATAGCTTGGACATGCAAGCATGATGGATGAGTTCAGGAGAGGCTTGTGTCTCTGGTTTGGAAAATTTCTCTACTCCAATGCAGGGTCTACAGTTGCAGGTGAAATTAGATGGCAGGTATAATTTCTTATTGTTGGACTTGTCTCGTTGGACCATGGAGCAGGATGTTTCATAATGAAAATATTGAAGTAGTATCCAATTGGGTAGCATATGATAATGGTGAAAATGGGTCGTGATCCATGTTACTTGTTTCTAAACGTGCTTAATTATTTGTATGATTGCTTCACTGATTGTCATGTGTTGTGGTATTAAGCTATGCGAGTTGTGAGTTATCTCCCAATTTTCTTCCTTGTTGCTATGTACACAGATGAAATGCCTGCGATATTCCTGAATCTCACGAGATTGTTATTGTTGCCAGAGTCCCTTTTCAAGGATATTTTGGACTTAAATGGTAAGGCTTACTCTTGCCTTAATTGATTAGACCGATGTGCAGACCTAAATTTTGGATTCATCGCAGTTTAATGTGCAACGACCGCATGACCTATACCGACATATATTTCAAAAGACGTTTCTAGCGACCGTGGTCAATTATTTCCATGTGAGTTGTAAAATTATATATAAAAAAAAGAGAGAGAATGGAGCTGGATCAAATTGGGAGCTCCAAAAGCAAAAGTAATTGAAAACAGAGAAAGAAGGGAGCTAAATCAAATTGAGAGCTCCAAAAGCAAAAGTAATAGAAAACAGAGAGAAAGGAGCTAAATCAAATAGAGCTCCAAAAGCAAGAGTAATTGAAAACTGTGCTTGTATGCCCGTAGCATAACAATGGCATGAAAGTTTGAGAAAGTTTTCATTAGGAATCTATTTAGTGTAGTTTAGTGCACGTCAAGCATTTGAAGATCATCATGATCCTTATCTTTATGAGATCACATAGAATCTCGTAAAGATAAAGTAGGTAATTCAATACCTTGGTGGGAATATCTTCGTAGTTTGTTTCCCTGAGAATATGGGAATAGATTACTCCGAGCTCAGGTTCAATGTTTCAAGTAGTTTAAGCACCAAGGAGGAAGGTGCACGGCAATCCAGGTGGGCACACCTAAAGATAAATAAATATAAGTTCTAACGACTCATGGGATGGAGGGATTATATAAAACCAACAATGGTTAGTCAATGTTTAACAATATTAGTCATTATGTTAACTTAACAGTGATGGTCGGCAATTATATTGTATTATGTCATAAATACCTTTTGAACTATTGATTCCTAATAAAACAAGTTGAGCGTGCCGTTGTGGAGAAATTAGTACCACCCGGCCAGTTATTCCACAACCAAGTAGGGCCTAGGTACTCAAATATATATAACAGCTATTGGGAAGACAATTAGGGAATTGGTTCCGAGTTGTTTCCAAACTAGCGACCGAGTATGGAACTGTCATTAGTTGCGTTGGATTAATCACCCCAATATATGCGCACAAATCTGCCCGGATTAGGGGATAAAAAGTGAAAGCTAAGAAGTTCTGCACTCTGTGACTCACAATAAAATTATATCATGGTGTTCAGACTTTGATAAACTTTATAGGATAGGATAAATTTGATGGGTGGAAAAGTTGGTGGCATCTTAGTATTAACAATGAACTTGACATTCTGAGTGGGGTCTTCAAATCCAGTTACTTTACGACCCCAAGGGAAGTTGGTCATATAGATCTAATTGCAGGAGTGGGTGAGAATTCTGCCCCTCCTCAGTCATCATGGTATACATTTGTGAGAATAAAACTTTTTCAACCAATCAACCATGCAGTATTCTTTACAGGGACACAGAGATGTTCTATCCGATAAAACAATGTTGAAATTAATGCTTTTTCTTTGAAAAAGCGTTAAAATTAAAGTAAGGGAATATGCTTCTGAAGCTTTTAATTTTTCTGAGCCGTCTATCAATAATGCCAAGTAGATGGTAGAGATTTAAAATTTCGCCATCCTCAACATCATTCCCCTCTCAATAATCTTTCATTTCTTTGCAAGAATTTTAGGCATAATTATATATTCAAATAGTCTGAATCTGTAGCTTTGCAGCTTCATTTTCCTCCAGTGGGATAACTACTCACCCTAATCACGTTGCATTGTTGCTATAGTTTAAATGATAAATAGTTGTAGATTCGATAAATTTGGACCCATCAGAACATTTGATAAGGAAGAATTAGATCCTAGGCTAGTTTGTCATATAGTTCATTTTCCTTCAGTGGGGTATTACTCAGCCTAATGGTATCGTATTATTGTACAATATTTTACAGGATTCCATTGAGAAATGTAATTTAACAATATTATCCTCTCTAAGTTTTGTTCGAAAGCTGTACTCGAGAGAGAGCAGATAATCTATATTCAATCATATTTATAGAGATCTTATAATTCATAATTTATTCACAGATTCTATTTATGAAGAGAATACTGCCATATATGAAAAGATTTTATCATAAATCAGTAAAAACTTGAACGATAAAATCCATGAATAGAAATTATCAATTAGCTTTAAGTACTGATATGTTATAGAAGTAGAGATATCAAGATATGAAAATAATTCATATAAAGCCAGATCTCTTTTCCTGTGATGATTGCTCATGGGAAATCTTCTAAAATTAGCTAATTGTTCAGTTTTTAAAGAAGGCCTGGACTTCCCTTCTTTGGCTTTGAAGAAGCTTGGACGGTTGGAGATTATGTATTGGAATTGTCCGGTGTTCATCTCCTGCAAAAATATCTTCAAGTTGGTCAAAAGACACGATGGTTTTTTTGAAGCATCAAAAGACGTGATGTTTAGAATATAAATTTCACGGATGTAATGGTAATCCACTTCATTGCGTTTGGTGCGCGCATGGTCTATTTTATTTTATTTTATTGGGGGTAAAGCATGGTATTTTTGACTGGAAGATGAGACTGTCACACCAAACTACAGAAAAGCTTCCGGGAAAGAAGGGTCCTTCGAGTTCGGCTTCAATGCTAACAACGGGCTACAACTAACCTTCCCTTAAAAGAAAGAACAAAGAAAAAAAGAAAAAAGAAAAAAAGAAACGTGTCTATACGCAGCTTATTCCAATTTTGAAATCAAAAAAGAGATTGACTGATTATTCCAATTTTGAAATCAGAAAAAGATTGATTGATTAGAGTTACAGCTGAAATAACCTGCAAAAAGATCCACAACTAGGAGGGGCTCTCGCTCGGACAATCCATCAGTAATCTAGTAATCTGAAATTAATAGGTTGAAAGTAATGAGCATGAAAAAGATTGCTTACCAAAGATCCTTATGACCTATATCCTTAGAACCTGGAAACTTTATAGGAAAGAGCCGAACAGAATGAACGATTCTAGAAATGTCAGGCTATAATTACACTATTGCAGGATTATCGCCATGATCTGCTCTCAAGAATCGCAAGGGAGAGGTTTTTGGCAGTAACATTAATGTTGATAGCTGTTCCCATGAAAGAAGGACGTCATTACTGGTAATTGCATGCACAAGATTTTAGTCTTTATATGCTCCCTATGTGGGAGTATTTATTATTTTTGACCTCTTCTGCACGGTTGTTATATATATCAGGAGGCCATTAATAAGGGTATCGGAGTGGGCCACGTGGGTGATAAGGCTCAAATGGAACTTGGCATCTTGGCATCTCAAACCGGCATACAGATGCCTCAACCATTATAGGTCCAAGGCTTCAAAAATATCCCACCATAATAATACCCCTACTCCCAAGTCTGAGCTTAGAAGGGATCAGATGAAGGGAGTCACAAATCTATATCTCGGATCTAGGGATGCTCGCTCCTAAGTTGACAAGGTATCATATTGTGCATAAACGGCACTAGTATATCATCATTTGCTAGTTAGTAAGTATTAGTCCGTCCTAGTTTTATAAAATTTGTTCAATAATGCTGCATTTAGAAGGCGAATAATAATATTATTGTAGTGAAAGGCCAAATAATTAAAGGCTGAAAAGAGATCTCCAAGATTAAAGCTGATTATGAGGCTAAGATGGCTAATAAAAAATTGAAGGCTTCGCTTGAAAAAATAAGATCGTGGTAATAATTCAAGAATACCGATTCCAACCTGAGGGATTATTTAAGAATGGCGAATCAATCCGAGACAAAAATTAGAAAATGCCGAGTCAATTTGAGACAAATGTTAGAGAATGCCTAGCCAATCCATGGTATATGATGTGGCATGACCGCTGACGTGGAGCCCGTGTCGGATCTAGCTGGCAGACAGGTTGGCAGAAGGTGCCACCTGGATGCTGCCGCCAGATAAGGACTGAGGTCGAGCTCCCAACCAAGTTCGAGCTCCCGTCCGAGGTCGAGCTCCTGGCTGAGGTTGAGCTCTCGTCCGAGGTCGAGCCCCCGACCAAGATCGAGCTCCTGTTCGAGATCGAGCTCCTGTTCGAGATCGAGCTCCTGGTCAAAGTCAAATTCCCCACCTGAAATTAAGTGTGAATAAAGACAAGCGGTAAATTATAAAAATCAAATTCCCCACCTGAAATTAAGTGTGAATAAAGACAAGCGGTAAATTATAAAATAATTTATATGGACTATAAAATCAACTCTTTTTAATAAATTATAAAAATAATAATTAATATTAGTCCAAATATAATAAAAAAAAATTTTAGCATAAGCTCACATTCAACCAGTAAACTGTTGCAAGAAGTTCCCGATAGCAACAGATACTTAACAACCGGCAAGAAGCTAAGAAGAGTACAGGATAATTAAAACCATATGATAAGTAGATGACTAGGTAGCAATATAGAGGATGGAATAACTAGCAATAATAATATAGAAGAACAACCACCAGCAAAGACCTAATACTAAAAAATAAAAATTATCCCAGAAATCTTGCTGTATAAAGAAACTCCCCTAAGCTACAATAGAGCAAGATCTATTACAAGATAGAAGAACAAACATTAGTAGCACCTGAAAACCGAACCAACTCCCCAAAACTGCATTAAAATATAATAACTAATGCATTAAATGTATCAAGAAAACCAACTTCCTAAACTATCAAAATTCAGAAGAGAGCCAAGACACTATCAAGCAATAGGATATATGATCACTGATACAGTATCTGAAATTGATATTAGTTGAAACTAACTTTCCAAGACTGCACAGCTCTGAAGACTGAAAGACTGAAAGCCACTCAGGAGGATGAAAAGTTGGAACTTGAATAGTTGAATATAGACAGCAATGTCTCTGGATGGAACATGGCACGGCTAGACAGTAGTAAAAGGGGCATATAAAGAGGAGAACACTGTAAGGCTTAGTCCCCCTGCATCGAACCTGCAAGCAAAAGAACTGTTAGAATTTGATGATTTTATCATCTTTCTGTCTACTTAAAGGATGAAATACATGTCTGATAGGATTAATCACTGGTACATCCAGTGGCACTATCCATTATGAGCATATTTTGCAATGAAGCTAGCCAATTGGTTAGCATTCCTGTTAATATAATGCACCTGAAATGAAATACACTTAGAGATACAAAGCTAGATATCTCTTAATATGGGATGTAATTGACCTTGCTTGTTTTGTAGAGACTAAATTAAAGATATAGCATAAGCAGAATCTCCTTTAAGATGGGCATGCATAATTCGTAGAGTACACAAAGCTTTAGTTAAACCCCACTAGGCTGCAAGAATTTCAGCATAGTTTACAGAACAAGAAGTAATAGGTTTCTCTACTACCATAATAAGATGCCTATCAGAGTTACAAATTGTTAGGTATATGCCTTGAAAGCCATGTTGGTATGACACACCTTAATTTTTAGGGCATAAGTATTGTACTTAATTTTTCTTTATTAATAAAAGAGCATTAGTTTCATTCATTTTGTTGTATCTATGAATCGTCCATGGAGTTAATGAATAATGACACATATTCTCAAGAGTTGAAAATTTGAGACATGTGTCTTTATAGATTAACTCCTAAAAGCTTTCGATTATTGGAATATCACGAGGACGGTGATTGATCCGTTAAAATCGGTGCACATATCACTTCCCTTTTGGATAGATGAGTCTCTGACCTACAGTGTGGTGACACTGGAGTGAGAGTACATGTAGTTGATAGAGATCAATGGTACTGAGCGTGACCAAGTACAGGAAGTTATACGGATGGCTACTTACTCGTCGATAACTTCCTGATGCTGTAGTCGTGTGAATAGTTCGTTGACCTAAAGTATCTCAGCTACTCACAATAAGGTTACTGTAGTTTGACAGCACAATCACATAGTTCCTATCTATATGGGACCTTGCGGTGTTCGTTGGCTGCAGTAAGTTTATTGTAGGAGTAGGGTGTTCACTTGTAGGGATCTATCAGTCTTAGTAGTAAGGTATAATCCTATGCAAGCTTAATGAGACTAAGTCCAAAAGTCTATAGCCATGGAAGGGTAATAATGAAAAGGTGTTTTCATTAGTATCACAATCAGACTTGAGTCGATTAAGTCAAGCATATGACTGATGGGTTTGATGAGTATCCGTAACCAACATCATGTCGGGATTTTGATAGAGGAATCGAATCACATGGTAACTACACCTAGGGGTTTTAATCTTATTCTGCTGGGTTGCCACTACATACTGTTAGGTATCACTGGTAGATTATGAGAGCCTATTAGGATCATTCTCGGATCGATGTTCCTAATTAGGGTTGAGCTGAAATTGTTTCAGTCCATTGAAAGGAGTTTCGATGATGTATAATGAAGATTATAGCATGTCTCATTACCAGATAGGATAGGACCTGAGGGGTCATACATATTAGGAGCTTAAGTAACCAATCAGCAAATCAATTTGGACCTAATTGTAAGTGTTATAATTAATATTTGACCTAATTGTTAATGTTACAATTAATTGATTATGGATTAATTATTAATTAATTTAAATTAGATTTAATTGAGTTAGACTCAATTAATTAATCCTAATTGATTTGGATCAATGTTCGCTTCAAAATGGTTCTATTGGATTTAAAATCGGCTTCAGTTTGACTGTAAAATCACTTCGTTTGGACTATGACCTAGAGTCAGTATGACTGGGACTCTCTCTCCTTGTCTTCCCTTCTCTCCACACGCCAACTAGTGGGCCCATTTATTTTGTGTGACAAATAGGATGGGGCATGAAACTAGGAGGGTGCTAATAGTGATTGGCGTGAAGAGAATTAAGAGAGGGAATAGTCTTTCTCTTTCACTCCTCTTAATTTTCAACCGGTTAAAATTAAAACACTGGTGTTTTATTTTGGCATGAAAAAATAAAATTGGAGACTTTTACCATGAGAAAATAAATAAAGGAAGGGGTGGCCGACCATAAAAAAAGGGGCGTGATTTTTCTTAGGCGTCTTTCTTCTCTTGGCCGTGAACACCAGAGAGTCTCTCTCCTAGCTTCAAGCTGTTCTCTCCTTTTTATTTGTTTTCTCTTTTCTTGAGTGAGATTTAGAGAGATGCTCTACTAGATAAAGAAGAGAGGAAAGGGTCCAAAGGTCTTGCATAGTCTGATTTGCAAGACAGAAGCCAAAAGCCGATCCGGATTCGGATCGGCACAGTTTTTAAAGTGGGCGATTTGCTGAAAGAGGAAAGGGCTGCAAGGATTTAGCAATCCGGTGCCCTCTACGACTCGGTTGCGAGAGCTTCGTGTGGATACCAGCAGAGGCCGGTCGTTTGCGCGGCTCCAACAGAATCCCGATTTTCAATAGCGGATCTACATGCTTTTCAAAGCAGGCCTGTATAACGATCCAGGTAAGTATTTTATGCTTAAAATAATTTTTATTTCAGATCTGATATTTTTTTCATATGTTACAGCATGTTAGAAATTTATATTAAATAAATTAAATTTATTTATGAATTGCATGATTAGATATAAATTATTTTTATATCTGCTTCCGCTGCGACAGGCTGTGATACCTGTTCGATTGCAATTTTCTGTTCCTGGGAGAAAGCTCAACAGTGGTATCAGAGCCACAGTTCTCCTTCTTAATATGCATGTATGAGAATCATATCTAAAAATATTCAGATCAGATAGATAGCTTATGATTTTTTGGATCTATGTTGAACATGAGATTGTTCTAGCATAGAATTTCATGTTTTGAAAAATTATTTTCAAAATTAAAATCATAATTTTCAGATCTAAAATTAAATTTAATAATCTAAAATTTAATTGATCAAGGGTTGCACAAAGTGACATAAGGTTGTCTTGCTATAGGGTTTACCTCCTATAGTGCAAAGGTTATCCTACTTTGATGTATACCTGATTTTGAAAAGGGATTTTTAAAAGGGTTTTGATCAATTTATGATTATGTATGTTGTTGTATGTGATGCACAAAATTAGGGTTTAGATCTTAAATATGATTCATGATCATAAGCCATTAATATCATACACTTGAACCTAATTTTAAAATTGATTTGATCAAGAAAATCAAATTAGGTACATGAGGGTTTAGGTTGAATAAATTAGGTTTAGAGATTGGGCTACGATAATTAGGGCTTGATTAGATCAACTAGTAACCCAAATATGATTTTGAGCAAGTGACTTAACCTAATCGGATGATGATTAGGGCTAGGTCAAGTGTGCTCAAAATTAATTTTAGATGTAGTCTGGTCAGATCGATTCATTTGATAGTGAATTGATAAGTTAAGACCTAATTTGGCTCAGTGATGAGCCTGGATCATTAGTTAACCTAATTGAATTTTGTCAGTCAATTGATGACTAAGGAAGGTTTCGATCATAGTTTTAATTGGGGCTAACTCTTTCTCAACCAACTAGTTTGGTGGAAAGAGGGTAAATTGGCATAACCCTCTCATGGATCAAACTGACCTGGCTAATTTTGTTGATTAAGTTTTCAAAAGGGTCACTTTTGATTTGAGTTCACCCATGCTAACTAATTTTAGTCAGACATGAGATTGTGCTGACTGAATGTAATTAGTCAGTCATGAGATTGTACTGACTTAATGTAATTGGTTAGTCATGATTTGGTTGATCAATTTAGAAGAGACTTGACCCTAAGTTCCCAATAAATATTAAGTCATAGGTCTTCCACCATTGTAGGTGTGTGGGTGTCTTACCAGTGTTGATTATTCTCGGCTGGTTACAGTGGTCTAGTTGCATCGGGAAGACACAACCACCCTATTAGGCATGAGATGTTGCTAGGCACTGATAGGGTTGGGCCCAATAAACGGGCATGTTGAGGGACTCAATGATGGCTTTGTCTAGCACGAATGGTGGGTCTGACTTAATTGATAATTGGATCAATAAACGAGCATGTTGAGGTTCCATGATTTAGAGAACAAGTAGCTACAACTTGTATTTGATACATTGGACAATAGTTGGCCACTTATTGGTGTAGTGTATTACCAATAACCGGATACGGTGAGGTGCCATACATCGATGGGACCGTAGCACCCACTAGAAACCTAGAGTTGCAAGGTTTTTGCATCTCCATGGGGAGTGTGAGAGATCCGAGAAAATATTGGGAGTTCTAAAATTATTTCTTAAAGACCCTAGAATAATTTTTATGATTAAGTATAAAGCATCTAATTTGAATCTTCTACTCTTGAAGTTAACCATGCCTGCTTCAAATTTCTTAGTCCGTATTTTAGAGACAAACCGACTTGTAGGCCTCAATTTTAAAGATTGGTTGAGAAACATAAAAATTATTTTGAGTTCTGAGAAGTTGGGCTATGTGCTTGAACAGGAACCCCCTGTCTTACCTGACCATCCAAATGCTCGTCAAACGAGTGCATATGAGAAATGAATAGAAGATGATAATAAGGTTAAGTGTTATATATTGGCCTCAATGTCAAATGAATTGCAGAGCCAACATGAGGATATGCCAACTGCTAAATCGATTCTGATTCACCTACCAGAATTATATGGTGAACAAAGTTGGATTGCATGCTTCGAAGTGTCGAAAAGACTTTTCAACAACAAGATGCGTGAAGGGCAATCAATGCACAATCATTGTTTGACAATGTTCAAGGACATCGAACAGCTTGAGAACCTGGGTATTCCAATTCATAAGGAGCTACAGGTGGATTTGATCCTCCAGTCCTTGACTAGTTCATATGCTCAGTTTGTAATGAACTATAATATGAACAAGTTGAATTACACTTTGTCTGAATTATTGAATATGCTGATAAGCAATGAGAGGACCCTGAAAAGTTTGAGGGGCTCTGTTTTCTCTGTGGAGCAGTCTTCCTCCAAAAGAAAGTCTACTTGGAAGAAGAAGAAACCTGCAAAGAAGCAGAGAAGGAAAGCAAATAGAAGAAGGACACTCCCAAGAAAGCCAAGGTTAGTAAAGGAAAATATTTCCACTGCAATCTAGATGTCTACTAGAAAACGAATTGTCCTCTCTACCTGGAAAGCCTAAAGAAACAGAAGGAGGATGCACCTTTTGAAGGTAAGCCTATACTCGTTATTGAATCTAACCTAATGGTTTCATCTACTTCCAGTTGGATTTTAGACTCTGGCTCTAATGCTCATATATGCATTTCAATGCAGGGCCTGGAAAGAAGTAGAAAGCTGAGAGAAGGTGAGATGGTCCTACATGTAGAAAATGGAGCAAGAGTTGCTGCTCATGCCATTGGATCATATTCTCTGGTATTATCTTTAGGGTATAGATTAGTACTTAGTGACTGTTATTTTGTGCCTAGAGCTAGTAGAATTTGATTTCTGTCTCTGTGCTAGCACAGGAAGGATTTGAATTTATATTCAATAAAGATTTTTGTAGTATTTATTTGAAAAATAAATTGGTTGCAAAAGCTACTTTAATCGACAATCTCTATCATTTGCATGCCGATGCATCTTTGAATATTAACGAAAAAATTAAAGTGAATGCCATAGGATATAAACATCCTAGAGATGACCTAAATGATAAATACATGTGGCACCTAAAGCTCGGTCATATAGGTGAGGACAAAATAAACAAACTAGAAAGGGATGAGATCCTAGATTCAGTTAATTCCGAATCATACCTACCTTGTGAGTCATGTTTTCAAGGGAAAATGACCAAGATACCCTTTATAGGACATGGGGAGAGGGTCACAGAATTACTTGTCCTTGTACACACTGATGTGTGTGGTCCATTTGATGTGCAGTCTAGGAATGATTTTTACTACTTCATAACCTTTATTGATGATTGTTCACGATATGGTTATGTGTTTCTTATGAGACACAAATATGAAGCTTTTGAAAAGTTCAAGGAATTCAGATATGAGGTAGAAAAACAAACAAGTAAAACCCTTAAGATTTTTCGATCAAATCGGAAGGAGAATACCTTAGTAGGAAATTTTTACCATGAGAAAATAAATAAAGGAAGGGGTGGCTGACCATAAAAAAAAGGGGCATGATTTTTCTTGGGCATCTTTCTTCTCTTGGCAGTGAACACCAGAGAGTCTCTCTCCTAGCTTCAAGCTGTTCTCTCCCTTTTATTGTTTTCTCTTTTCTTGAGTGAGATCTAGAGAGATGCTCTACTAGATAAAGAAGAGAGGAAAGGGTTCAAAGGTCTTGCATAGTCTGATTTGCAAGACAGAAGCTAAAAGCCGGTCCAGATTCGGATCGACATAGTTTTTAAAGTGGGCGATTTGCTGAAAGAGAGAGGGCTGCAAGGATCTAGTAGTCTGGTTCCCTTTACGACTCGATTGTGAGAGCTTTGTGTGGATACCAGTAGAGGTCGGGCATTTGCACGGCTCCGACAGAATCCCGATTTTCAGTAGTGGATCTACATGCTTTTCAAAGCAAGCTCGGATAACGATCTAGGTAAGTATTTTATGATTAAAATATTTTTTATTTCAGATCTGATATTTTTCTCATATATTGCAGCATGTTAGGAATTTATATTAAATAAATTAAATTTATTTATGAATTGCATGATTAGATATAAATTATTTTTATATCCGCTTCCACTGCGACATGCTGTTGATGTCTGTTCGATTATAATTTTCTGTTCCTGGGAGAAAGCTCTACATGAATAACAAAGGCAATAATTACCTTATCATGTAAAATAGTAGCATTACAATTGATTTTAAGACATCCATAGGGGATGGTGGCTAAGGACCATTTTGTTTTTGAGTTTTGCTCAAATTAAGCAAATGAAGAACACCACAACATCTATCAGTGTACTGAGCTTGGTGGTTAGGATTGTGATTATGCTAGAAGGTATATATTGATGGATCTTACGAATAAGCTGGTTGGGATATATAGTGTTATGGTTAAAAATCCTATCATTGTGAGTATTCCATAATAACAAAGTAGTAATAGCAATAATAGATTTATTCATAGCATCAATAAGAGATCCAGAATCCTATAATAGACTGAGGCACACAGACATGCAGATAGTGTTTTATAATTTGACACCAATAAGAAACAACAAGGAGCAACTAATAAGAAATGGTTCATATATTCTAAAATTGCTAGGCAAAGATCATAGTGAGCATGGTTCTATTGAATCAATTTCTGGATAAAAGAATATTTTACATGGAAGCCTTGCCCACTGGACGTTCCACCAAAAGAACTTGACCCTTGGAGGCACCTTGAGCTTCCGTATCCAATCTATAGAGCACTCAGATATAGGATTATTCAACTTAACTAGAGGATACATATCTTTTAGAGCAGGCTTGTTAAGTATACTATTTTTCCACATCAATTGATTAGTAACTTCATGTTTGGCAATAGGTATCGTAACATATTCTATATCATTTCATTTGACATTGCATTGCATAATAAAGGTAAGTTCCACTCCCGGTTTTAAGTAATAAGCTCACTTAGCTTAAGGTTCTTAAGATTAGCATTAGGATTAATAAAAGTAGGCCAGAGGCTAATTGGCAAGGTAGATTCTAAGGATCATTTAAGACATGAATGGAGGAACCATTCCCAACAATCCATAATATATGTTGCTGAATTGAACCTCCCCATATGATGATTTTCTTCCACATATTTGAAGAATGCAAGGGACTTAAATAATTATAGCTATTACCTTGCAAGTAGTATTTAGCAGTAACAACCTCAACTCAAAGAGATTTAGGATTGAGGACCAAGTTTGCCATCAATCTACCAAGAAATGCTTGTTGTTGAGCATGAAAAGATATAATATTTAACCTCCCTGAGCTTTGCGATGTACAAACCTTCTTCCAAGATAGCAGATGTAACCCTCTCTTATCCATAGTGTGGTCCCATAAAAAAGCTATATGCTTTTTCTCAATCTTTTTATTACTACCACCAGAATTGAATACATAAGAGGCAATAAGTAGGATAGAAGCAAAAATTTATTTGAGTAAAGTTATTCTACCAGCCATAGATAAAGCCTTCATTTCTAGTTTTGGATTCTTGCATTTATCTTTGTTTTTAATAAAATTATAGTCCATCCTTATCAGAGCCCTCCCAGAAATTGGAACCCCAAGACATTTCGACATCTTATAGGTGGAATTCATTTGAAATAGACTCCTAATCTGACTCTTAAGAGTGGAAGGTGTTTTAAGACTTATCATTATCTAAGATTTGGAGAAATTGATAGCCTGATCATAGACATGACAATAAGCATCAATAATAATTCTTAAATAGGTTGTATCCGCCATAGTAGCTCTAGCAACAAGCAAATAATCATTAGCAAATAGAGGTGAGATATAATGGGGCCACTTATTGGAGCTTGATATGCTTTTAAAAGTCTACTTTGCACTACAAAATGAAGCATTTTAGATAAGATCTCGGAGCTATAAATAAATAAATAAGGTGATAACAGACATCCTTGGTGGAGGCCTTTAGATGCTTGAATCCATTGAGAGGGGGTTCATTAATGAGCAAGGATAGATTAAAGTTCTAAATGCATGATCTTATCCAGGTTATAAATTTTGGATGAAAGCTAAACTAGACCAAGACATTGAAGAGAAATGGCCAATGCATTCTATCATAAGCTTTTTCCATATCAAGCTTCAGAATTGCCAATCTACAAGTTGGTGGAGCTCTTTTCATGAAATGCATCAACTCCTGAGCATGAAGGATATTTGGAGCAATATCTCTACATAGAATGAAAGCGCCCTGCTCCATAGAAATGAGTTGAGGAAGATGGGTTGGAGTCTTTGAACAAGCAGTTTAGCAACAATTTTGTAAATAATATTACAAAAACTTATTGGCCTAAAGTCGATAACCTGTTTCATATTTAGTTTCTTAGGGATCAGAGTTATGAAGGTCTTATTCCAATCCCAGGGCATCATACTATTAGAAAAGAAACATTGCACCACATGAATTACATTGTGCTTAATATGGCACCAGAATTTATGATAGAAGAGAGTAGGGAACCCATCAACTCCAGGGGCTTTGTCAGAGTCCATGTTTTGTAAGACCTCTTCGATCTCATTTTTAATCACAGGTCCGATCAATGAAATATTTTGGAGAACTATAATGATGGATGGCTAGAGAAAAGAACTATCAAGATCCTCAACCTGATCTTGACAGGTCCATCTTTGTTGGAAGTGATTGACACGAATGTGAATTATATCATCATAGTTATCACAACTTTCCCCTTGCTTTGACACAAATATGAATTATATCATCATAGTTATCACAACTTTCCCCTAGCTCATCCAAGATGCCATGAATTTTATTTTGCCTCCTTTTAAGTATGGTAGAGATGTGGAAGTATCTTATGTTTGAATCACATTTTTTCAACCAATTGGTGTGAGCTTCTTGCTTTTGAAATACTACTTGCAAATGTAGACTAATATTATATTCTCTAAGAATAGTCATAAGTCGATTAAGTTGGTCTACGGATACTCCTCCCATTTCAGCTTCCTATAATTTGAGGTCATAAATTTGTTGATAAAGAGATTGGCCCTTAAAAAAATGTTACTTATCCTAAATTTCCATTTGATAAGTGCCCTGTCAGTATTATTCAATAACATTGATAATTTGATAGTAGGAGAACTGAACATGCCAAGTTTGATCAATGACCTCCAAAACTCCTATATAGTGAATCCAGATTTTTCCCATCCGAAAAGAGTTTTAATATTAGTAATTTTATCTTCTAAAGATAACATGATTGAACAATGATCTGAAGCAAAGTAGGAGAGATGGGTAACAAAGGCCTCAGGGAACATGTTTAGCCAAAGACTAGCAGCAAAGGCTCTATATAATCTTTTCTAAAATCTAGCATTATCCTGCCTATTATTGCACCAAGTATACTTGGAATCTCTGTAGCCAAGATTAATGAGCCCCATTTGTCGAACAAAGTTATGAAACTTTTTAATTTCTCTGATAGCTTTGAAAGGTCTTCCATCCTACTTACTAAGGCATTGAGGATACAATTAAAATCACCAATAAGAAGAGTGGAAAGGTTAAAACCCAAGACTACCTAGGCAAGCATTCATAAATTCTTTTACTCATCCCACAGGTACTAGCATAGACAAAACCAACAAGCCATGATTGTTGATGGCTGGAGGTAATAACACTAAAAATGGCTTGCCTATTAGTGTGAATAAAATTTAGTTGGCCCATGTTTTTCTTCTAAATGATAATAAGGCCCCCCGAAAGTCCTGGAAAGGCAATATATAGATATCCCAATGCGGTTGCATAAATTTTTGAACTCTAAACAGACCAGATTCAGAAATCTGAGTCTCCAAAAAATAACAAATATCAATGTTATGAGTTCTAAGTAAGTTTATAGTATAATTAGCAAAGAAGGGCTTCATCACTCCTCTATAATTTCAGGAAATAATTTTCATGACTCTCCAAATGTGAATGCAGCTGAAGTTTCATCAGCCACACTCCTAATTAGCCTTTGATTCATCATTCCATCTTCTCAGTCATTTTGATAGTGAGGGGATGTAGGTTGGTGATCAAGGTCATTAATCCCTTTTATCACCATCCTCTGCTTCCCTATTTTATACATTCTATATTGCAAGTTATGAAACATTAAAGTATGGGACACATGCTCTTTACCTTGCACAGTATCTTCGCTTCTTTCACTTTCTTATCCCCTATTTTTTCTCCTTGAAAGAGGTTCTTGATGCTGCTTGCCTTGATCTCTATTCTTTCCTACAACAGCCTCCAGACCTTTTTGCATACTAACTTTGATCTTGAGATAATAGCTAAAAAAACTTGAATAGGCCTTTCCCCTCCCTGTACTCTTGGATCCTCCAAGACAATTATTTTTGCCTGAGGTGGAGAATTTGAGCCTCCTCCTTTTTAAATTGCTAAAGAATCATTCTTTGGAGGCGATCTCTTTTTTTCTCTTTGGAGCCACTTGGACTTGTACCAAGAGCCATAATTTTAGTTTTTGGAACAGTAGCACTTTGAGTCAATTAGGATTTCTCCTCATACTAGTATGTTATTAGTGGAGTGAATCAGGAGCCAGTTCTAACTTCAGAACTGGTTTTGATTGCGAACCACCCATTTTAAGAGGGGGTTGCCTTTGAACTTTTTTTGATTGCGTTCGGTCATTAGAAGGTTGTCCACCAATAGGGGATAAGTTAAAAGGATTAATGGTAGGCATTGTAGGGGAGACTAGTACCCTGGTTGTGAGGATCCAAGTTCCACATGCCAATTTGGCACTTTAGTCCTTTACACAGTCACAAGTTTCCTTCGTTCTGCCCATCAGGCTACAATAATAATAGATTTTGGGTAACTTTTCATAGATTAATGGCTTCCAGCATATAGATCCTTTGACTCGAATACTGGCCCCTGGGCAAACAGCCTTCTCTGCATCAACCAAAATACAAACCCTGGCAAACCCCTTGCGGCTTGAGTCTTCTATCCAATCATCAAGAGATAGGAGTGAACCGGTAACAGAGACAATTTTAAAATTTTTTTCTCATCCCATAGTTAAATCTATTGGTAGATCTGGTAACCAAACCCAAATCCTAGCTTGTCAAATTTTATTTTAGTTGGGATTAAAGTTCGGTCGCCAGCTCTCCAATCCAGTAACTAACCGGTGAGAGTCCATGGTCATTTTGTCAATATTCTGGCTTGAACCTTCTCAGAGGAAGGTCAAAAAGAAGAGCTCCCTCGGATAAGGTAGGGACTTGAAAATTTTTTTAAACATTCCATTTGAGTCCTAGCTCATTTGGAATAAACTCTACAGAAAATTCTTTATCTAAAAAGTTACCAAAGCAGCTTTCCATCATTTACAAGCTTGATCGATGTCTTCGCCTCAAATCCAACAATATGAGTAAATCGTGCTTAAAAATCTAGTACCTCCTCTATCATGATTTTGAAGATCTTCTATTTGAAGCGCCAAGTTCCTGAACCATCTATGCCCAGGATTTGCCAACCTTGGATGGTGGAGCTCCACTCCTACTCCTGGGATTAGAGAAAGAGAGCCATTTTTTCTATTTAGAATGGGATCCGAGATCTTCTTAATTTTTGGGGAAGAAGTTTTCTCCTTACCGGTCTCCCCTCTCAGGAATCCTGCTCGGATTCCGCGGCCAAAATCATAGTTTTTTCTTGCTCTTTTCTCACCACTAACCGGCTCTTTCTCACTCATCATGAGCGGTACTTAACGTTCACTTGTTTACCTATTTTTAAATTACTAAACAAAGTCTTTGTTCTCATCCACAACTGATTAATCATCCACCATCCATAGGAAAAGCAAGATGCACTAATACACTCCATACAATTAATAAACTAATGCAGGCAGGTCACGTGACCAACGAACGCCCTTGGGCTCAATAAAACCACGCCCCCTGCTCAAACCCGAATACGAATAGAGGAGAGAGACGGAAAAAAAAAAGAAAAAAAAAAGGGAAAGTGGAGATCAAGAGAAGCTGTAGCAATGGAAGTTATAGGAAGCAAATCCTCCCATCACCTCTTCTCTTCTTCTTCCTGGTTCTCTGCTCCTCCATCGGAACGCTCACCTCCGCCCACTCCACCTCCTCCGTCCCGGACGACTTCATCCACGCCTCGTGCGGCGCCACGCAGTACCCGGCCCTCTGCGTCGAGTGCCTCAAGTCCTACGCCCCGACGGTCGGCCGGAGCCCCCGCCAGCTCGCCCTGGCCGCCCTCTCCGTCACCGCCGACCGGGCCCGGTCCGCCTCCACCTTCGTCTCCGGGCTCACCACCGGCACCAAGCCCGCCGGGTCCAGGGAGTCCGGCGCGGTCCAGGACTGCCTCGAGACCATGCAGGACAGCGTGGACCGCCTCCGCCAGTCGGTCCAGGAGATGCACCACATGGGTCGGGCCCGGAGCAGCCGGTTCAGGTGGCACCTCGACAACGTCCAGACCTGGGTCAGCGCCGCCCTCACCGACCAGACCACCTGTCTCGATAGCCTCGCCCAGAACGCCGGCGGCCGGGTCCGGGCCGCCATCCGGAAGAAGGTGGTCGAGGTCTCTCAGCTCACCAGCAACGCCCTCGCGCTCGTGAATCGCCTCGATCCGAGAAACTGAACCGGTTCGGCCTCACTCCCTTCTTACTGTCTTTACCGAGTGTGTATACCCTATGGTTTGTGTTTGTTACGCGTTGTTGCAGCCCTTGGTTTCCATGCATGTAAGAATGAATGCTTTGCATGTGCTGAGATGTGAAAAGAAGAGAGAGAAATGTAAAGTTGTACAGTATCAGATTATAAGTTAAAAGTTTTGATCTGATGATGTGTCCCATCTCATTACTAATTATTTTTGGCTTGGAGTAATGGGGTTTGGTGAATGTTTGGTGCAATTAAATATTTGATGAGACCTTGCTGCGAAGTGCAAATTAATTTGAGGCTTCGTATATGTGCATGGAGCTCGATCTTTGTTATCATTGGTAGAAGGAGATTGAGACATTTCTTTACATGGATGAAGTCTATGCGAGAAAGGTTGGTGGATCGTGTCTGCTGTTTAATTGGTTTCTCAATTTACTTATGATCGAGACATTGGGTGAGGCTGGAATTGGGGAACAGTGATGGGCAATGGATTCTACGAGGAAGCAGAATGCACTGTAGTCTCTTGTACTGTTAAATGGATGTTAAACTTTTAACGCCGACTACTAATTAACTATTAAGTTCTATATAGGTTGATCATGATGTCTTATAAAAACCCGCAAATTAATGCAATTTATGTGCTTAACTAGATCTGATAGTAACACATACATGGTATTTGTCTGGTTGACTGGTAATGTTTTTGGGTTTTATCTCAATAGAAATGGTTAGAGCCAACCTATTCCTCTAGCATTACAAGTTGGATAAAATTGGCAAGGCCATATCTTCCAGTCTTTGCAAGTCTGATTTTTCCTTTTTAGCTAGTAAAATTAAGCTAATATCCTGATCTGACTTGTTCACATAGATAGAACAATTATATGTACAACAATCCCTTGGACGAATTTAATGCCATATAATTCGACGACGTTACCATCCATGCATAACAGGCATGTGTGAATCCATGCATGATGATAGCATTCAACTTTGTTTTGTGGTTTCTTTTTTGGCTGCAGTACATACTATCAAAATCAACTTGTTGAGCAAACAACTGCTATTTAATCATTGACACCATGGCCTTGCACCTTATATGCATGAGAGATCGATACTTCTTCAACCTTTCTTCTCGGTTCTTTGCAAGGAGTTGAGTAAGGGCAATAGGAAGTACAGCACAAAGACGTTGAGAAGCAACACTATGATCAACTTTAAAAGATATATATGGTAGTGCTATGGAAGGAAGCTTCGGAGTCTCCTACCTTTCTTTGTGCTGCAACTTTTTTCCAAACCACTTAATATTAGCCTTCCACCTTTGCTTGCACTTCACACCTGGCATGATTCTTCGCGAGGTTGAGGGGTCCAGTTGTCGACAAGGTCGCCGCGATTCACGGCTTTGTTTACACTAGGGTAGAAAACTTTTCAAACTAGAGGGCTATTCGCTGGGACACGTTTGACCCCCCCTCTTGCCCTCCCCCGCTACCGGTTTTAGATTTTGGCCTTGCTACCCCATGGAGGGTTATTTCTTCCAAGGGGTAGGGTTATTTCTTCCATGGGCCACGTTTGACCCCCTCTCGTCCTTCCCCGCTCCCGGTTTTAGATTTAGGTTGCAATCATTCCAATCGCTAGGGTTATTTCTTGCTGCTATAAAATATAACGGGTGCCATTAATTGCGGTTGGTTGGCAGCTCATCTTCAAAGGCTGCAAATGGATCGGGTTGATCCATGATCCGATTCATTTAAATCCGATCTAATTCATTTTTAAAAAATTTATGGATTCGGATCGGGTCCAAAAATTAGATCCGTTTCATTTTCTGGGTCGGGACTGGGTTTATTAAATTTGAACCCGATCCGACCCGACCCGATCCAACTCGATCATACTAATAATTTTAGGATGATATCTATTTTGATCTTTAAATTATAATTTAAAACTTGTATGGAACTTATTTTTAACATAAAGATAGAGTCATAATTATTTTTATATCTTAATTTATTTTGAAAATAATATTGTTTGTTACCTATTTTACGGTTAATAATAGTTGGCTATGTAATAATTAAATATAGTTATCTATATTTTATCCGGATCATATATAGATCCAATTTTTTAAAATTAGAACCGGATTATTTATGGATCCGATCCAACCTGAATGACTTATTTGGTTGAAAATTCTAATAGTGAACCCGACCCGACCTGACCCAATTTTTTAGTGGATTGGGTTTGGGTCTAATATTAGGACTTGATCAAAAAACTGGATCGGATCTGGATCACTCATGATCTAGTCTGACCCGATCCATTTGCACCCTAGTCATCCTACCGCATTTAATTAAACAGCAAAAGCTTTGATATCAATTGAAACATTTAGGTCGCCCTAGCTATATTATGAGAATGATACACAAGGAGATAGGAAGGAAAAAGAGAGTGATGTGGCACATTTGCTAACGTGGAGCCCCTGTTGGAGGTCGCACCGGCAAGAGACCCGCCATATGGATACGGTGGCCAAGCAGAAAGCCAAGGCGAGCCCTCCTGCTGAGGTCAACTCCCAGCTGGGGTCGTGCTCATAAGATGAGTCCTTCGTTTGATGCCAGCTTCCGGTCGAGGTCGTGCTCATGCTTCCTGAGGCGGGGATCCAGAAGTGAGGCCTCTCCCTACCTAGCAAAGGTCAGAGTTCCTGCCAGCAGCGAAGGAGGGAAGAATCAACGAAAATTCAAACCACGGCAAGGAGGTCTCCGGCGAATTGCAACCTCTGAGAGGTGGTGCACGCCCTGCCATAAAATCAAGCTCTATGACGCACCACCCGCATGCTCTGCGCAAGGTATGCTGCTCCAGGCCCCAGGTCCTGCAGCATTCCGCCATGTCGATGACCGTGCAGCCGGGAGCTTCAACCCTCACGACACAAAATCTGAGCCTCCTTCGAGAGGAGTATTCATTAAGGCCACAGGCCCTGCAACACTCCGACGGTCCCTCTCCCAGAATAGAAACATCCCATCGTAGCTCGGGGTTCAGCAGCACGGTGCCCACCCCTCCCATGAGAAACTGCACCACCAGAGGGACAAGGTCTGTGCCATGTCGGCGAACACCTCCAATAGGAAGGCCTCCTTCAAAGGACCAGTCCGACAGGAGGAAGATGGCAGGCAACGGAAAGACCCCCTTCGAAGGGGGCAGCAGGAAAAAGATATCTCAGTGAAGCCGAGAATTAGTCTAGGCCGTCAATCTCATATAAAACGGAAGAAAGGATCCTTAAGAAAGGGGGCATATGGTAAGATACAGAGAGCTAGTGAGCAAAGAATTGGTCAAGAGATCCACCCCATTCTCTGCCTTTCACCTTCTATTCATTCTTTCCACTCACTAGATTTCATCTTTGAATCCTCTATGCGGAGAGACCCCAGCTCCTCTATAACAGAGATTCTATTTTCCTAGATCATCCCACTGACTTGATTGTCATAGTATCCCTGCCAAAATCTCCAGCCCAGGTCTCCTCTGTTTTGCAGGGTGGCCAGCCAAGGAATCGACCGGAGTAGAGGACCAAGCACCCGATGGGAGCCCAACACATCCGTGATATGTTAGAGCTGCAGGCCACAACGATCCAGGTGGCAACTGATTGGTGTGCCAAGTAGGGGGCACCACGAGTTTTAGAGCTCCAGCAATTGGGGGAAGTCTAGCAGTAAGTCCCCCACTACCAATAAGACATCTGCAAAAGCTCACAGCTCCATGGTGACAACACGAGCGCATGAGGCTTCCGCTAGTCGAGCGGGGGGCCCCCTCATCATAGCAACCTACAGAGCCCTGAGGGGGAGCTCCCCTCCCCACCATCGCCACCTCCGGTAGATCCCCAAATCACCGCACTGGCCCAGCAGGTCCATGCCCTAGTTGTGGTAGTGTGCCAACTTCATCAGAGACATTGGTCCCTAGCAACATAGCAGCAGCCAGGGACACCGGTAACCCACACCGCCGATCCTCATACCAACCTGCAATCTTTCCAGGAGGGGCTGTTGCATGCGATCTCTCACCTGAGAGGAGACCATTTGGTGGCGAAAAAGAGGCAGCACGATGGCTTGGCCGGTCGGGAAAGCCGCTCCATGATCTCGGACCATGGTGCACACTCCCACCAGTGGTGCCAGCATGGCTAGGAACTCATGTGAGAGTTCCCCCACCCCGCACCTTCTTCACCGCTGATGGCCTTCGTCGAGGGGTACACTGAAGAGGCCATCCATCGCCAGGCGGAGAGGCACCTCGAAGAGTAGGAGTGCAAGCTGGCGAATCTGTCCTGCCAGTTTGCAGAGATCCAGGGCTCTCCCAATGAACCCGCGGGTTATGACACCCGCCCTCCTTTCTCCCAAAGAATCCAAGAAGAGCCAATCCTTAGTTCGGTTCCGTATGCCTCAGATTGATCCCTACGATGGGACGACCGATCCCTCGGACCACCTGGAAAGCTACAAGATCCTCATGAGGGTCTACGGGGCTACTGATACTCTCCTCTACATCGCCTTCCTGGCTACCCTACGAAAGGCTGCTCGGGCATGGTTCTCCAGGCTAGAGTTAGAAAGCATTAACTTCTTCTCCCAGTTCGAGAAAAAGTTCATGGCGCACTTTGATGCATGCAGGAAGGTGCCACGTGAGGCTGACAACCTCTTCTCGATTCGCCAGCAGGACTGAGAGTCTCTTTGGGACTACGTGTCCCGGTTCAAGGCCGTCACCTTATAGATCTACCATCTCGACGAGCCAGTCACTATGCTGGCCTTGAAGAGGGGGTTGCGGACCTCCCGCTTCACCTACTCCATTGACAAAAAGCCTTCTAAGTCTTACTCAGAGCTCCTCCTCTGGGCTCACAAGTATATCCGTGCGGAGGAGGTCGACCATACCAGGAGGGAGCTAGATGGGAGGCCCTTGAAGAGGCAGGCCGTTGGGAAAGTGTCTGCCCTCCAGGCCTAGAAGATAGCATCGACCCCATGGTCGAGGCCGTGACCCAGAGTCGACCCTGCCAGAGAAGAAAGGTTCACTCCTCTCCTTGCCCCAAGAGCGAAGATCTTGATAGAGATTGAGGGGAGTGCTTCCTGCACCGTCCTCCTCCCTTGAGGCCATCTGCCGGACATGACAAGTCTTGCTACTACCACTTCCATCGGGACCACAACCATGATACAAAGGAATGCCATCACTTGAAAAGGGAGATAGAAGACCTAATCAAGCATGACTACCTCGGGAAGTACGTGGAGGGAGTGGCGCCCCAGTGACCCGGAGTGAAGAGCCCCGTTCGCTCGCCATTGATAACTGGCCTACTAAGAAGCCGGTAGGAATGATCTTCTAGGGGGCAGGGAGAACCCCGAAGAGGGCTAGGGGAGAGAGGAGAGTGATGATGTACTCTCCTGCGAGGGAGAAGGGTTAACCAGGGTGCATAACCCACATAATGACGCTATCATTATGGAAATGACGATAGCGAAGCATCCTATAAAGAGAATCATGGTTGATAGTGGAAGCTCTACAGATATCTTTTTTTATGATGCTTTTGCAAGGATAAACTTATCTGCTGACCAAATAAAACTGGTATTTCTGCCCTTAGTAGGCATCACCGGAGACTCAGTTAGAATTGAGAGAGAGATTACACTCCCAATAACTACCGGAGCCCCATCTCGGCAAAGGACTATGCTGACAACATTCATCGTTGCGAGACTCCCTTCACATTACAACGCAATCCTGGGGCACCCCGGACTTAACCTGCTCGATGCAACCATCTCTACAAAGTATCTCCTCGTTCAGTTCTCTATCCATTGGGGGATCGGGAAGATGAGAGGGTCACATCAGCTAGTCCAGCACTACCTACAAACGGTCCCGGGATCGCAAGGGGCCGATCCAAGCCTAGCCATTGACCAATCAAACCCGGTGGACCCGGAACCGAAGGGCAGACCAGTTGAGCCCTTATTGTCCCTCCCTTTTGAAGAGGATCCCTTGAGGATGGTACAGGTGGGAGCCCTGCTGCCTGAAGAAGAGAAATCTCACTTGCTCAGTTTTCTACGGGCCAACACGGATGTCTTTGCCTGGACCGCCCTGATATGTCTGGCATCCCTCTTGAAGTGATCACCCACAGGCTGAATGTCGACCCCAACTACCGTCCAGTCCAGCAGAAGAAAAGGAGCTTCATTCCGGTGTGACATAAAGTGATCAACGAAGAAGTTGAGAAGCTTCTCACGATGGGTTTCATCCATGAAGTACGGTATCCTGACTGGCTTGTTAATGTGGTGATGGTCAGGAAAGCTTCTAGAAAGTGAAGAATCTATGTAGACTATACCGACCTTAACCAAGCATGCCCGAAGGACAGCTTTCCACTTCCCAAGATTGACCAGCTGGTGGACGCAACCTCGGGTCACAGGTTCCTTACCTTCATGGATGCATTTTTGGATACAATCAAATCCGCATGCATCCTAAAGACGAGGAGCACACAGCATTTATAACCGACAGAGATATGTACTATTACAAAATGATGCCATTTGGTCTCAAGGATGCAGGAGCCACGTACCAATATCTGGTTAGCAATCTTCAAAGACCAGATCGACCGCAACATGCAGGTTTATATGGATGATATGCTCGTCATGAGCATCTTGGAGTCGGATCACATTGCTGACCTAGTGGAGGCTTTCAACAAACTCAGCATTTACCAGATGAAGTTGAACCCCACCAAGTATGCATTTGGAGTCGTGGTAGGAAAGTCTCAAGGGTTCATGGTCACCCAGAGGAGAATAGAGGCCAACCTTGAAAAAATGCAGGCGATCACTGACATGAGACACCCCATCTCCAAGAAAGAGGTCTAGCGCTTGACTGGACACATCGCATCTTTGAGCTACTTTATCTCGCACTCTGCTGAGCGTTGACAGCCATTCTTCAAGGTGCTACGGAACATGAATGACTTCACTTAGATGAAAGAGTACCGGGAGGCATTCGAGGGGCTGAAGAAGCTCCTCGCCTCCCCACCACTACTGTCCAGGATGGAGCCTGAGGAAGAGCTCCTCATGTGCCTGGCAGTCTCACCTGAGGTGGTTAGCTCGGTGCTAGCCTACACTGGCAAGGATGGCTCCCAATGGACAGTCTACTACATCAACAAGCTACTCCGTAACACGAAAACTAGGTACACTCGATCCGAAAAGATCATTTTTGCACTAATAATGTCTGCACAGTGTCTCATGCTCTACTTCCAAGCACACCCCATTGCCACTTCCAGCACACCCATTGCCATCCTCACCGACCAGCCCCTGAGGGCTATCCTAAGCGACCTGATACATCAAGGCGCTTGGCCAAGTGGATGATGAAGCTCAACGAGTTTGATATTACCTACTATTTGTGATTGGCACAAAAGGCCAAGTCCTAGCTGACTTCCTGGTGGAATGCACTTGGACAGATGAGGACTCGGAGGTGGCAGACTAGCAAACCAAGCCTAGGACAAACTCGACCCTAGAAGCAATGATGTGGATCCTTCACGTCGACGACACATTCAACACCAGAGGGAGTGGTGCCAGCCTCATTCTCACCAACTCCGATGGAGTCGTCGCGGAGTGTGCACTGCAGTTCCTTTTCAAGGTGACAAACAATCAAGTTGAATATGAGGCACTTCTCACGGGGCTAAAGGTGTCCCGTGAGCTCGACATCAGGAGATCAAAGGTTTTCACCAACTCTCAGCTCGTGGTGGGCCAAGTCTCCGGTGAGTACGAGTCTCGGAATCCCATGATGGTGAAGTACCTGGGCAAGGTACGCTCATACATGGCGAGCTTCTAGTACTTTGGCATGTCCCACATCCCACGAGCGAAGAACGCCCGGGCTGATGTCCTCTCCAGATTGGCCACCCTACTGGAGTCATTGCCTGGGCGTACCTTTGTCGAATATCTCAAGGCCCCGAGCTACGAGTCCGTAGCGAAAGTCCAGCATGTCACCACTGAAGCTAGCTGGATGGACCCCAACATCAGGTACATCACCACCGGTGCCCTATCCGAGGATCGAAAGGAAGCCGACCTCCTCAAGAAGAAGGCCACGCGATATGTGATGATGGACGGGCAGCTGTACCGAAGGTCTTACTCTTATCCCTTGCTGAAGTGCTTAAAGCCCTCATAAGCCATCTACATGCTCCAAGAGATACATGAAGGCGTCTGTGGCAATCATGGTGGGGCCAAGACCTTGACTTACAAGGCATTCCAGCAAGGATATTTTTGGGAGACCATGCACGAGGATACCGCCGACTTATGAAGAGGTGTGACCGTTGCCAGCATCACACCAGATTTAGCAGTAGCCTGCGGCTCCACTCTCCCAACTCTTAGTCCCATGGCCATTCGCCTAGTGGGGAATGGACATCCTAGGTCCTTTTCCTCCTACATCCGGCTAATGGAGATTTTTAATTATGGTCATCGACTACTTTACCAAGTAGGTCGAGGCCGAACCTTCGGCCCAGATAATGGAGGCGAAGATCAGATCCTTCTTTTGGAGGTCTGTCATCTGCCGATTCGGACTCTCGCACTCAGTCATCACAAATAATGGATGGCATTTCAACAATCAGGCCTTCAAGGAGTTATACACCGACCTCAACATCCGCCATCATTTTATCTCAGTGGCTTATCCTCAGACCAATGAGGAGACCGAGGTGATCAGCCGAACCATCATGCAAAGGCTCCGTACAAGGCTGGATGAAGCCAAGGGTTGATGGGCCGAAGAATTGCCCAGTATGCTATGGGCTTACCACACCATGCCCCGCACGACCACCGGTGAGATACCTTTCGACCTTGTCTTCGATACTGAAGCTGTAATCCCGATAGAGTTTAGCCTACCCACACTATGGGTGGAGCAGTATGACGAAGCTGAGAATCTAACTCGTCTCCTCCTCAACCTAGATCTGCTGGATGAAACGAAAGATAAAGCCCGACTTCAGATGGCAGCCTACCGTAACGAGTGGCGCGCCACTACAACTCCCACGTGAGGCCTAGGGCATTTCGTCCAGGTGACCTAGTCCTCAGACGAGTAAAGATCTCCTAGCCAGGAGAGTGCGACAAACTCTTCCTGAACTAGGAAGGCCCCTACAAGGTGATCGAGGCTCTACCGGGCAGAGCCTACTATCTTGCTGGGCTCAACGGTACATGATTCATGCGGACATGGAATGCGAGCAACTTAAGAATATACTACCAGTGATGTAAGACTCTTTCTCAATCATTAAAGTTTCTTTCTGGTGCAACCTTGTCTTTCACCTATGCAGGAATGTATCCGTCCAACTCCAAGTCCAGCGGATCAAGCTGAGAAACTTACGAAGTCCCACACCTCAAGCCAGGAAACTTACGTAGCCCTGCACCTCAAGCTGAAAAACTTACGAAGCCCCGCACTCCAAGCCAGGAAACTTATGAAGCCCGCATCTGCCGCCTTACTCATAGTCCGGAGATGCTAGCCGAGAGATCTCAGAAATTCCATCATCTACTGCTTGACTCATAGTTCGGCACCCTCAAGTCGAAAAACTTACGAAACCCCGCATCTACCACCCTGCTCACAATCCAGAGATGTCAACTGGGAACTCCTAAAATCCCACCGTCTACCACCTGACTTATAGCTTGGCAAGGTAAGAAGATCCAGAAGCCCTGCACCCGGGCTCACATGACTTCAAGCCCAGGAGAATAGGAACGGAATGTTCTCATGGATCTTCATGCCGATCCTAAGGCCACAGAGCCTACCTAAAGTAACCAAGGCCTGGAAAAGGCCTGCGCATGTGGCAACTGTGAAGCCTGCCTGCTCACCATACAAAGAGATGAAGGAATCGAAGGAAAAAGAAAGACCCCACTAAGTTCATTGGTCGAATTGACCTATCCCTTCATTACAAAGATGAGTCTCCGGTACACTTTGAAGAGTTTTCTGGAAATACTTAAAAAAAAGAGAGAGAAGAAAAAGAAGAGAAGGCAAGTAACATCAGTTGGAAAAGGAAAATACTTTCATTTGATGAAGTTTTCTTTACATCCTATGAAGGCTCCCGACAAGCTGGGAAGCCTTCCAAAAACCTAAGTTACAAAAAGAAAACAAAGAGCCTACGGCTCGGTCACCGGCTCCTTACCTGGCCGGCGAGTGAATTTAGCTGGACGGGGCGCATCCTGGGTGACTCCGGATCCGGCCTCAACCTTGGTTACTTTAGTCTTGTTCTCATCCTCGATCTCGACTGCCTCCACCTCCGGCTCCGTTTCCGCCTTGACAGCAGGTGTAGTCGGTCGGGTCGAAAACAGGAGTGAAGGTATAATATTGTTCATCCCCTTAAATTTGAATAGGTGGATGGCTTTGCCCCTGAAGTCACTGAACTCCTGGTGATAAGAGTCCAGCACAGCTTCGGTGACCTTGTCCTTGAAGGCCTGGGATGCCATGAAGTTGGGGACAGCCTCGGCTGCTTCTTTCTTGGCCATCTCCATCAAGGCGACAGCTGCCGTGGCCTTCTCCGCTGCCATCGAGGCTCACACCGCTTCCGCCTCCAATTACGCTTGGAGGGTCTGCACCCTCCCCTCCAGGCGGGCCACCTCTGCCTCGGAAGAAGCCACCCTCTCAGCCCTGCGGGAGCTCTCCTCCCTCTCTTCCTTCAAAGCCGCCTCAAGTTGGGTGGACTTCTTCTCCAGCTCCATCGCCCTCACTCGGGAGCTGGTTAGCTGGCCTTCTAATTCTTGAGCCCAGGCAGCCTGACCTCGAGCTTCATCCCTTTCTTGGTGGAGGTGGTCCTTGCACCTTTGCAGTGCCCGGCAGGAGTCCTGTAGGAGCTGCACGTTGGTCGTCACCTGCATGAAAGATGATGGTCAGTGCCTTTCAAGGGAGAAGTAAAAGAGAAAACACCCCTGAAGTTGACTTACCAACATGAGCTGGGGGACACCCCAGTGCCGAGCTCTATCGGTGGCCTCTCGATCCTACCCTGGCGATCCGACAACTAAACCAGGGAGTTCAGAATCTCCTCCGCCAGATTCCCATCTTGGGTTATCATGTCATCCATGGGGAGAAAAATGGAGAGCTTCTTGACCTTTTGTCCGGACGCCGCAGATGGCCAAGCAGGATATGGATCGATCGCTGGTGGGGGCGCTGTGCCGGCTAACTAGTTGTTAGTGGCTCCAACCGTAGCCGGCGAAGTTGGCCTTTCGGTGGTAGTTGGCCCCTTCGCCTCCAACTCTTCTGGTTTCGATGGATTTTCGGGGCACAGAGGAGCCACCAGAGTCGACTGCAGGACCCCCTCCATATTTCTGGCCTCACGTCGAGGTTGGCGAGCTAGAATCGGGGCCTCCAATCTAGGTACCGCTGGCATGGCCGCTATCACGCCCCGACCTCAAACCCGAGCTGGATGTGCAACAGACGGCCGTGTGCCCTAGAATTTATTTCTCTTTCGGACACACAAGGCCTGCATCAAAACAGGCTACCACTTTGGCGATATTGTCCGCTATGTCCTAAGTTCCTCACTGACTGGTCCCAAAGTCCAATTATCTTCTGAATCTATAACAAAAATATAGAAAAACAGGGATGAGCTATACAGGCTTAGTAAGTTATCAACATATCTAATATATAATATAAATATGCCAATAAAAATCAACAAGCATATACACATCATACAACGAGATGTCCATCAATATAATAATATAACCAGCAATATGATGAAAATATATACACTTAATTTCAACCGATATCGACACGATTATGGATGGCCAACCATTTACTTTACTCTTCTAGTCTCTCTGACTATGGCCACGATCGGCCCATTGCTTGTCTTGAAAGAGACTAGATCCCGTGTCACATACCGCTCAACAGTCATGTGCCAGCGATCCCCCACTGGAGGCCTAAAAGGAAAACTAGCTCTGAGTATCACACAAGAAACATGCATCCCAGTATGTGCTAAAATAAGGCAACTTGCTCCTGTGTCACATACCGCTCAATGGTCATGTGCCATGATAGCCTTGCTGGAGGCCCAAAAGAAGACTAGGTCCTTGTGTGATCATAGTCGGACTAGAGAGCGACAACACCAACATAATGCATGCAACCCAATGCAATCCAATGCAATTCAAATGCAATCCAATACAAATTAAATACAATCCAATGCAAATTAAAATATATTACACGCATTAAATATTTCATAAATACATAATATATTTAGCATATAATATCAGAGATCAAGATAACTTACCGAAGAGTATTCACCAACTATGCACAATTCAAATACTAGACCTGATCTTCTAAGAACAACGATGATCCTGATCAACACTTTAAACATATAATTAATTTCTATTTCAAAACTAAAAGGAAAACTAAATTATCATTGGACACTCTCGTCAATCCAATTCTATCCCTGGTCCAAAATTTTACCCTTTCTCCCTTTTTTTCTCTCTCCTCCTTATCTCTCTCTTCTCTTTCTCTCTCCTCCTTCTCTCTTATTTCTTTCTCCTCTTTCTCTCTCCTCTTTCTCTTATTTTCTCTTTTTTTTTTCTTCTTCCATTCCCTTCTTCTCTCTATCCTCTCCACCGAACAGCCCCCCCCCCCTCATTTTTTTTTCTTCTCTTCCTTTCCTCTTCTCCTCTCCCTCTCATTTTGTTCTTCCTTTCCTTCCTCCCCTCTCTTCTTCCCTTCTTCTTTCTTTCTTCTCTTCTCCCGAACTCCCCCTGTCTTCTTCCCTTGCTTGGCCCGAGCAAGCCTCCCATGGCCATCAAAACCATGGAAGATTGTGGACGGGGAAGGACACCACCGGATGAAGGGGAACCGGGCGGCGTTGCCATCGACGACCGTTCGGCCACCTACCGTAAATCTCCAAAAAAAAATGGAACGAACCCCACCCCCTTCTCTCCCGCCTGTCATCACTATTCTCACTCACTCTCGAGAGGAGACGAAAAGAAGAAGACTTACCAGCGAAATCGGTGTCGGGTCTCGGTGGCCACCGGAGGGAAGGCAAGCTTCGAATCGGCTGAGGCACACAAGGGAACCATCTCTTATAGGGAAGAATCCTTATTCTCTACGCCATCTCCTTCCCCTCCGACTCCTCCGTCGACTGTTCCCAACTCCTCGATGCCCGTCCGCCGTGATCTCCAGCGATCACAATGGGAGGGTAAATAGGGGCTCCGTCCCCTATTCTCATTCTTTTTTTTTCTGCATCGAACTGAAGTCGGTAAGGGCTGTTGACTTCAGCCCAAAAATGGCCCAATAACACCGGGCCTCACATTCTCCCCTCCTAAAAAAAAATTCCATCCTCGAAATTTTAAAAATATAAATCTTCCAGAACTCACATGATTCATTTATCCCAAATTCGGTAATCCCAATAAGAGCTCCTATTCATTCATCAAATATACTTTAATCCTAATATCTTTAGTCCACCACTCTTCCACTATGCACTCTGATATAAATTTTTAAATCCTCTAATTTTATTAAGTAAATTTCTAATAAGGATATCCATTTCATTAGAATCTAAACCAAATTTAACATTCAAATAAAACAAGATCAAAACTAAAAAATTTCTTGTCCTTACTAGGCCTCGAGTATATTATATCAGATTTAAATTGATCCATCCTCTATGTTTGAAGTCTTTACATAAGATTGTATCGTCCATTCAATACATAAATAATTCTGGTCCTAATTCAAACTATTTATGTTTCCCTTAACAATTTAATTGAATAATTTAGATCAACTTTTCTCTTAGAAGGTTAACATTAACTCTAACAAAATAAATGACTTGGAGTTCAACATATCCATTAAGCTCCATAAACATATGGAAGATCAAATAATCCAATCCAAACTACTAACATAAACTATCAAAGATTTACCAAGATATGCATGCCATGTTCACATAATATCCTTTAATTTGCTAATAGCAAATTACAAATCTAAGCATTATCCAAAACAATTGTCCATTGCATAATTTCAATAATAATCCATATACAGATTCATCGAAAGATTCTCCTTCTTAATCTCATCAAACTTTTTCATAACCTACATCATAAATATCTTGCAACAGTCTCCAAATTTATAATCCAGAAATTAACAAAATTTGCAAGCTATCATGGCCTTCATCCATATCATTTAATTAATAACTGAATACAAATATTTAGCATACCACAATATATTATACTTCTAATCTACTATTTTCTAGGCTGGATCAAACCCATTTATCAGAGATGAATATATATCTGATTTAGCTCTTCAATATCTATACTAAATCATTCAGCCTTTTATACTCATCCAAGATCAATTCTTTATAAAAATCATATTCCTCTATTGGGCTAATCATATGTCAATTCTTATGCACACTACCTAGAGATTATAAATCCATACTTTGAATTCAGTCTTGGAACTTTTATCATATTCCGACTGATTATAATACTAAATCTAAATATCTCTTAAAGTACAGTCCATAGTGATCACAATCTAAATTTCAATATTATTAAAATCATATCCTAATCACTTATGTCAGTCTCAAATGATCATGACCCAAGTTTGGACATCATTCAGTCATGCCTTAATAACCATCTATTAATTTCTAATAACTTGTATCACAGTCTGTAATTATATCAAAATCAAATCCATAATATAACTCAAAATATACATCCATATATCCATTATCTAGCCTCGATGATATCCTTCCAAAAATTAAGCTAGGAGAATTTAATTATTTTATTTGTGCAAGCCTTCTACACTTAACAAAATCCTTGGAACTATAATATACACCTATAAAAGGGAATTAAATAAATTCTTAGTATCGATAATTATTCCGGAATATTCAATCAAAATCCTAATTCTACCCCATCTCATTAACTAGGTCATCTTAATCTTAAACCTTTGCTCTGATACCAATAAATCTGTCACGCCCCGACCCCAAACCCGAGCCGGATGCGCAACAGACAGCCATGTATCCTAGGATTTATTTCTCATTCGGACACAAGGCCTGCATCAAAACAGGCTACCACCTTCGTGATATTGTCTGCTATGTCCTAAGTTCTTCACGACTGGTCCCAAAGCCCAATTATTCTTCTAAATCTATAATAAAAATATAGGAAAATAGGTATGAGCTATATAGGCTCAGTAAGTTATCAACACCTCTAATATACAATATAAATATGCCAATAAAAATTAATAAGCATATACACATCATACAATGAGATGTCCATCAATATAATAATATAACCAGTAACATGATACAAATATGTATACTTAATTTGAATGGACACCGACATGACTATGGATGGCCAACCATTTACTTTACTCTCCTAATTCCTTTGACTATGACCACGATCGGCCCGTGGCTCGTCCCAAAAGAGACTAGATCCTGTATCACATACCGCTCAACGGTCATGTGCCAGTGATCGCCCCGCTGGAGGCCCAAAAGGAAAATTAGTTTTGAGTATCACAAGAGAAACATGCATCCCAGCATGTACTAAAATAAGACAACTAGATCCTATGTCACATACTGCTCAATGATCATGTGCCAGCGATAGCCCCGTTGGAGGTCCAAAAGAAGACTAGGTCCTCGTATGATCATAGTCGGACTAGGAAGCGACAACACCAGCACAATGCATGCAACCCAATGCAATCCAATGCAATTCAAATGCAATCCAATGCAAATTAAATATAATCCAATATAAATTAAAATATATTACATGCATTAAATATTTCATAAATATATAACATATTTGGCATATAATATCAGAGGTCAAGATAATTTATCGAAGAGTATCCACTAACTACATACAATTCAAACACTAGACTTGATCTTCCGAGAACAACGATGATCATGATCAACAATTTAAACATATAATTAATTTCTATTTCAAAACTAAAAAGAAAACTAAATTATCATTGGACACTCTCGTCAATCCAATTCTACCCATGGTCCGAAATTTAACCATTTCTCCCTTTCTTTTCTCTCTCCTCTTTCTCTCTCTCCTCTTTCTCTCTTTTTCATTCTCTCTCCTCCTTCTCTCTCTTCTTTCTCTCTCCTCTTTCTCTCTCCTCTTTCTCTTATTTTCTCTTTTTTTTTCCTTCTTCCGTTCCCTTCTTCTCTCTATCCTCTACACCGAACAGCCCCCCCCCCCCCCCGCTCATTTTTTTTCTTCTCTTCCTTTCCTCTTCTCCTCTCCCTTTCCTTTCCTTCTTCCTCTCCTTCCTCCCCTCTCTTCTTCCCTTCTTCTTTCTTTCTTCTCTTCTCCCAAACTCCCCCTGCCTTCTTCCCTCGCTTGGCCCGAGCAAGCCTCCCATGGCCATCGGAACCATGGGAGGTTGTGGACATGGAAGGACACCGCCGGACGAAGGGGAACCAGGCGGCATTGCCACCGGTGACCGTTGGCCACCTACCGAAAATCTTCAAAAAAAAATGGAACAAACCACACCCCCTTCTCTCCCGCCGGTCATCACTGTTCTCACTCATGCTCGAGAGGAGACGGAAAGAAGAACACTTACCAGCAAAATCGGTGTCGGGTCTCAGCGGCCATCGGAGGGAAGGCAAGCTTCGAATCGGCTAAGGCACACGAGAGAACCATCTTTTATAGGGAAGAATCCCTATTCTCCATGCCATCTCCTTCCCCTCTGACTCCTTTGCCGACCGTTCCCAACTCCCCGACACCCGTGCGCCGCGATCTCCAGCGATCATAGTGGGAGGATAAACAGGGGCTCCGTCCATTGTTCTCATTCTTTTTTTTTCTGCATCGATCTGAAGTCTGCAAGGGCTGCCGACTTCAGTCCAAAAATGGCCCAATAACATCGGGCCTCACAGCCACTGACCTCCTCCTTTCCAGTGCTTCATCAGGCCTCTACCTCAGCTCCTCCTGGGCTTTCTTCCTGGGCTTTGCTTCTGGCCCAGCAGCCGGGGCCCTTTTTTTTGACATCTCCAGCAGTTCCTCAAACTGAACCTCATACCTAGAAAACAAGATGGACTGGTTATTTTCACATCAGAATGGGGCCCACTATTAAAAGAAAAGGAGCCCGTCATCAAGCCTTACCCTGGGGCTGGGCCTGGCTAACCCTAGCATCGGCAAGGTTTCACTTGGCCATCAAATCCGATGGGTAGTATCCTCGGAGAAGACGAGCCAGTCGAACACTTCCTTATCGACCAGCTCAACTGCAGATTGTCAATTGGGGGAGCAGTCCGGGTCACTCCAGACCTAGTCCATCCCCTCAACCAAGATGAACAAAAACCTGCCCTTCCATCCCTTGATGGAGTTGGGCAGATCAAACCTGAGGCCTCCCTTCCAGGGGGACACAAACCACCATCCGCTATCGGATGGGCGGCGTTTCAGGATGAACAAAACCCTAAAGAGGGAGAAACGAGCAACAATCCCATGGAAGTGACAAAGAATGATGAAGCGAAAAATGATCTGGACTGCATTAGGGGTGAGTTGGGCAGGAACTAGGCGGTAATTACTGAGGAAGGAAAGAAAGATGACATGAAAGGAAAGACAAAGACCTCCGAGGAAGAAGTCTTCGTACAAGGTGATTCGGCTTGGGCCACTAGAAGTGACCCATTCCTTCGATCCAGGAATAGAGAGCTGGATAGAATTAGAGATTCCAAATAACCTCCGAACATGGAGGAGATCCTCGTCGGTCATCATCGAAGCAATGCTGGCAGGACCGCCACACTCCCTGGTAGGAGGAGCAGATGGAGGAGGAACCACAGGGGATCCAATGATGATCCCCATCCGGCGGGGACCCCTGTGAGATACGATTGGGACTTCCTCCTCCTCGCTATCTGAGTAAGGAGGCCTTGGTTGAGATGGCCCCGCCCCATCGAAAAAATCCTGGTGGCGGTGCCCTCTGCCGGAAGCACTCATCGAAATTGATGGGAAAGAAAACAAAGGAAGATAGACACCTAGAAGACCTAACGAAGGTCCTCCCCCAGCACAGGCCGAAGGAAGAAAGCAAAAGGAAGGAAGAAGCATGAAGAGGGAAAGAAGGGGCCTGACCTGCTAGGACCTTGCAACCTTTGTCAAGAAAAATGGAGGGGAAAGAAATCGCTTTGTAGAAGAAGGGCCTAGTCCTTGCCGTTCGAAAAATTCTTAGGCAACGAAAAGACAAGTCTTCTTCAAATAGCCTGGAACCCTCATCGCCTCGTACTTATTGAAGGCATGCACCATATCTCACCCCGAGCCAGCCAGAGTGGGCCACGTGTTAGGATCCGTTGGGAGCGGCGCTTCGATTCGGAGGCAACTCCTTCGGGTCCGTTGATGGCAATTATGGCTCCTTTTTAAAGAAAGGTGACATGGCATCGCCCTGTTGGCTTAAAAGCATAGACTCTAGGGCACCGACGCTCAAGGCATTAATGGTGCAAGGGGCGTGTCCTTCCATGTCAGCAAGATCATTACCCTCCTTGCCCCAAGCACTGCTTCGTTCTCCGGGCTCGGGAGTGGGGGGCATCTGATGCGGCACATTCGCTAACGTGGAGCCCTTACTGGAGGTCGCGCCGGCAAGAGACCCGCCACCTAGATAGATGGCCAAGCATAAAGCCAAGTGAGCCCTCCTGCCGAGGTCAGCTCCCAACCGGGGTTGTGCTTATAAGACGAGCCCTTCGTCTGAGGCTAGCTCCCGGTCGGGGTCGTGCTCATGCTGCCAAAGTGAAACCTCCTGTCGAGATCAGCTCCCAGTCGGAGTCGTACTCATAAGGTGAGTCCTCCGTTTGAGGCCAGCTCCCGGTCGGGGTCATGCACATCTCCTTCCCCTCTCCATGCCATCTCCTTCCCCTCTGACTCCTTTGCCGACCGTTCCCAACTCCCCGACACTCGTCCACCGCGATCTCTAGCGATCATAGTGGGAGGATAAACAGGGGCTCCGTCCCTTGTTCTCATTCTTTTTTTTTCTGCATCGATTTGAAGTCTGCAAGGGCTGCTGACTTCAGTCCAAAAACGGCCCAATAACATCGGGCCTCACAGCCGCTGACCTCCTCCTTTCCAGCGCTTCACCGGGCCTCTACCTCAGCTCCTCCTGGGCTTTCTTCCCGGGCTTTGCTTCTGGCCCAGCAGCCGGGGCCCTCTTCTTTGACATCTCCAGTAGTTCCTTAAAACTGAACCTCATACCTAGAAAACAAGATGGACTGGTTAGTTTCACATCAGAATGGGGCCCACTATTAAAAGAAAAGGAGCCCGGCATCAAGCCTTACCCTGGGGCTGGGCCTGGCTAACCCCAGCATCGGCAAGGTTTCACTTGGCCATCAAATCCCGATGGGTAGTATCCTCGGAGAAGACGAGACAGTCGAACCCTTCCTTATCGACCAGCTTAACTGCAGATTGTCAATTGGGGGAGCAGTCCGGGTCACTCCAGACCTAGTCCACCCCCTCAACCAAGATGAACAAAAACCTACCCTTCCATCCCTTGATGGAGCTGGGCAGATCAAACCTGAGGCCTCCCTTCCAGGGGGATACAAACCACCATCCGCTATCGGATGGGTGACGTTTCAGGATGAACAAAACCCTAAAGAGGAAGAAACGAGCAACAATCCCATGGAAGTGACAAAGAATGATGAAGCAAAAAATGATCTGGACTGCATTGGGGGTGAGTTGGGCAGGAACTAGGTGGTAATTACTGAGGAAGGAAAGAAAGATGACATGAAAGGAAAGACGAAGACCTCCGAGGAAGAAGTCTTCGTACAAGGTGATTCGGCTTGGGCCACTAGAAGTGACCCGTTCCTTCGATCCAGGAATGGAGAGCTGGATGGAATCAGAGATTCCAAATAACCTCCGAACATGGAGGAGATCCTCACCGGTCATCACCGAAGCAATGCCGGCAGGATCGCCAGACTCCCTAGCAGGAGGAGCAGATGGAGGAGGAACCACAGGGGATCCAATGATGATCCCCATCCGACGGGGACCCCTGTGAGATGCGATTGGGACTTCCTCCTCCTCGCTATCTGAGTAAGGAGGCCTTGGTTGAGATGGTCCCGCCCCATCGAAAAAACCCTAATGGTGATGCCCTCTGCCGTAAGCACTCATCGGAATTGATGGGAAAGAAAACAAAGGAAGATAGACACCTAGAAGACCTAACGAAGGTCCTCCCCCAGCACAGGACGAAGGAAGAAAGCAAAAGGAAGGAAGAAGCATGAAGAGGGAAAGAAGGGGCCTGACCTGCTAGGACCTTGCAACCTTTGTCAAGAAAAATGGAGGGGAAAGAAATCACTCTATAGAAGAAGGGCCTAGTCCTTGCCGTTCGAAAAATTCTTAGGCAACGAAAAGACAAGTCTTCTTCAAATAGCTTGGAACCCTCATCGCCTCGTACCTATTGAAGGCATGCACCATATCTCGCCCCGAGCCAGCCAGAGTGGGCCACGTGTTAGGATCCGTTGGGAGCGGCGCTTCGATTCGGAGGCAACTCCTTCGGGTCCGTTGATGGCAATTATGGCTCCTTTTTAAAGAAAAGTGATGTGGCATCGCCCTGTTGGCTTAAAAGCATAGACTCTAGGGCACCGATGCTCAAGGCATTAATGGTGCAAGGGGTGCGTCCTTCCATGTCAGCAAGATCATTACCCTCCTTGCCCCAAGCACTGCTTCGTTCTCCGGGCTGGGGAGTGGGGGGCATTTGATGTGTCACATTCGCTAACGTGGAGCTCTTACTGGAGGTCGCGCCGGCAAGAGACCCGCCACCTAGATAGATGGCCAAGCATAGAGCCAAGCAAGCCCTCCTGCCGAGGTCAGCTCCCAACCGGGGTTGTGCTTATAAGACGAGACCTTCGTCTGAGGCTAGCTCCCGGTCGGGGTGGTGCTCATGCTGCCAAAGCGAAACCTCCTGTCGAGGTCAACTCCCAGTCGGAGTCGTACTTATAAGGCGAGTCCTCTGTTTGAGGCCAGCTCCCGGCCGGGGTCATGCACATGCTACCAAGACGAGCCCTCCTACCGAGGTCAGCTTTTAGCTGGGGTCGTGTTCATAAGGTGAGCCCTCCGTCTGAGGCCAGCTCCCGGTCGGGATCGTGCTCATGCTGCCAAGGCAATCCCTCATACAGAGGTCAGCTCCTAGCCGGGGTCATGCTCATAAGGCGAGCCCTCTATCTGAGGCCAGCTCCCAATAAGGGTCGTGCTCATACCGCCAAGGCGAGCCCTCTTGTCGAGGTTAGTTTCCAGCCGGGGTCGTGCTCATAAGGCGAGCCCTCCGTCTGAGGCCAGCTCCTGGTCGGGATCATGCTTATGCAGCCAAGGCGAGCCCTCCTACCGAGATCTGCTCCCAGCCGAGGTCATGCTCATAAGGTGAGCCCTCCGTCTAAGACCAACTCCCGATCAGGGTCATGCTCATGCTGCCAAGACGAGCCCTCCTGCCGAGGTCATCTCCCAGTCGGGGTCGTGTTCATGAGATGAGCCCTCCGTCTGAGACCAGCTCGACCGGGGTCATGCTCATGCTTCCTGAGGCGGGGCTCTCGAAGCAAGGCCCCTCCCTACCTAGTGAAGGTCAGAGTTCCCACCAGTAGCGAAGGAGGGAAGGATCGACGAAAATTCAAACCACGACAAGGAGGTCTTCGGCCACTTGCAACCTTTGAGAGGTGGCTCATGCCCTGCCATAAATTCAAGCTCTGCAACGTGCCACCCGCATGCTCTGCGCAAGGTGTGCTCCTTCAGGTCCCAGGTCCTGTAGCATTCTACCATGTCAACGACCGTGCAGCTGAGAGCTTCATCCCTTGTGACACGAAATCTGAGCCTCCTTCGAGAGGAGTATTCATTAAGGCCATAGGCTCTGTGACACTCTGATGGTCCTCTCGGTAATAGAAACATCCCACCATGGCTCGAGGCTTAGCAGTATGGTGCCCGCCCCTCTCACAGGAAATTGCACCACTAGAGGGACAAGGTCCGTGCCACGCCGGCGAACACCCCTAATAGGAAGGCCTCAAAGGACCAGCCTAATAGGAGGAAGATGGCGGGCAATGGAAAGACCCCCTCTAAAGGGTGCAGCAGGAAAAAGACATCTCAGTGAAGCCCCAAAATTGGTCTGGACCGTCGATCTCATATAAAATAGAAGAAAGGATCCCCAAGAAAGGGGGGCGACTGGTAAGATACAAAGAGCTAGCAGGCAAAGAATCGGCCAAGAGATCCATCCCATTCTCTGCCTTCCACCTTCTACTCATTTTTTCCACTCACTAGATTTCATCTTTGAATCCTCTACGTGGAAAGACCCTAGCTAGCTCCTCCATAACAAAGGTCCTGTTTTCCTAGATCGTCCCACTGACTTGATTGTCTGAGTATCCCCGCTGGAATCCTCGGTTCGAGTCTCCTTCATTTTGCAGGGCAGCCAACCAAGGAGTCCATCGGAGCATAGGACCAAGCACCCGATGGAAGCCGATGCGTCCGCGACATGTCAGAGCTGCAGGCCATGACGATCCAGACAGCAATAGAGAGATTAAGACAGACAAAAAATAATAAAATATATTAAGTTCTTCCTCGGATGTTGCTAAAAAAGTTAGGTGCTTTATGTTTGAAAGAGCTGAACTTTCAAATGAAAATAAAAATGAAAATTGGTAGCTCCTACTTTAATTTCTCAAAATGCAATCCCTATATACTTCTCCTGGTATTCAAATCCCATTCCACCATATTCATTTTAAAAAATATATTTTTCAAAAATATCCTTTTAATTAATTTTCTAAAAAATTACTTAAAATATTTCAATGAAGATTCCAATTCATGTTATGAACTAAAACCATTGAAAAATATCATCATTCCAATTTTCATTCTAATCTCGTCTTATTCTAATTCTATTCACCAAGCAAACACATCCTAAATCTCTATCAAAAAAAAAAAAAAAAACACATCCTAAATCTAGGTATGGCTAAGTTCCTATAAAATTTTTTTTAATAATATTTTACTACTTGCTAGGATTAAAATTGGGTCGGATACTAATATATTCATATTCATATTTATTTTATTTAACAAATACAGATATGATTACAAATATTAATGAAATACAAAATTTCATATCTATGTTTGTTTTAATTAAATCGATATAAACACAAATCGGATATTGGAGGTATAAATATAAATATAGATATAAATCTAATAATTAAATATTAATTTATGATTACAAAATTAAAATATTATTAAATAAATAATAAATCAAGTTAATAATATGTTAATATTGAACGAGTGCTATACAAAATTATATAAAATTAAGATGCAATCAGACATTTTGAAATTTAAGATTCACAATAGAAATATTAGGTCCAACTTGAACCAAATTTTGATGACAAAATTCTCGATCTTATGATATCCTGGAAATATTGTTATTATATCTTATTTACAAATAGATATCATAAAGAAAGGATATTTTTGTCATAGTTATCATAAGCGAAGGATATTTTCGTTATTTAAAATTTTCAATAAAAAATAAATTGTAAGCATTAAATATGTTTGGTAAAAAATAAATTGTAAATATTAAATGTGTTTGAACGATGAAAATATCCTCCGTATGACACCTCTTTCATCATTTGTAAATAAGGTGTTATAAGGCGAGGGTTATTTTTATCATTAAAAATTTTTAAACTTTTTTTAATGATAAAAATAGGCTCTATGATATCCTATTAACATGGAGATGTCATAAGCCAGTCACTGGATATTATAATCTAAGTCAATAAATATCATAATTTTTTTATAAAAAAATTCGCCTTTTCATTTTTTTTAAAAAAATTAAAACTACAACATTAAATGCACATTGAAAAGTAAAATTTATATGATCTAATTAGATTGTGCGGTATATTTTTTTCCTACTAGGGTTGTGTACAAAAACTTTCTCTATAGTTGTGATTAATTGTGACATGGCAACTCTCTCTGGGATGGGCTGCAAGCAGGCCGAAATTGTAATTCCTAGTGTGGGCTGCGACATGTCACTAGCAGATCTAAGATAACTGAACCCCGAACCTCAAACCCAAAACCTCTCTACGTTTAAAAACCAATCACCGAGGTTAAGTCGATGAAACATAGAGTTTGTGAGAGCTAATACAATTCAACCACGTACATGATCGTAAGAATTTCTTGCAACGGGAGTCCGAGGTTATTTGCATTTCAGTCTAAGTTGGACCACCATGTTATTGGTAACATTCAGATGTTTAGACGTTTGGCGGTGTTTTTTTTTTTGTTTCCAGCAATATCGTGGGAAAGCCCATCACACATTTGTCTAGGACCGAAGCGAGTACAAAAGCAAGGGAGTAGAAGAAAACACCCAAAAAAAAAAAATAAAAAATCCCGCCCGAATGTGACAAAAAATCTTTTAATCTGTTATACCTGAATCGTGCTTTTATGTGCATGCAAAACTATAATTACGGAAGACATATCTTAAGCCATTGTACCGCTCAGTCCTTCCATCCTGTTTATCCGCGAGATACCGGTCTTCTCTCTCCTTACTTTCTTCTTCTTATCTGAAGGATCGATGAGAAATTGTATACCACTGTTATTAGAGTTGGAGAAAAGGAACCAGATAAATAGCTGCATGTGTCTCTCTCATCAGAAGATTAATGAAAAACTAAAATCTGAGTTAGAGTTTTACTCCCGTCACAGTTATTTAATTTTATTAAAAATAGTTCTCTTTAATCAATTGGACTCTGATCCAGTACTTATGATCGAATCAAAAATTGATCATGATAATAATTAGACCATGTATTAAATTTTAATCCTAACAGAATGGACACACATAGAACTCGATTGCAATACAGAGAACAGAGTTCTCCGTTCAAGAGCTCTCGTTCCACAAATAAAACCCAATTGCAGTATAAGAGCTGCCCATGCAGCGACCAATCTGGCAAGTGAAATGACACAAGGTAGGAGATCCTTATCCGTTGCAACCAACAAGCTCCCATATTCATCACGGATCATATATCACCACATACAAATCCATCAAAGTTGATTATTGGTACACCAAGGGGGCGTGGTAGTTAGCGGACATGAAGAGTAGAATAATGAGAGTAAGAAGAAGCAATATCCCCAGGTTAAATGTGTAGAAAAACCAAACCGAGTGCTGTTTGGGCCAGGATCAGAAGGAGCTAGTGACGGGAGATGGTGATGGTCTGATACAGCCTTTCACTTCTGATTTTCTATAACAGCCACGCAATACAAGCAAAAATGGATAACGTCCCCCTAACTAATTGCAAAGCCTATGCTTAAACTTAGGACCCGTCTGGTTCGTGGGAAGGGCTTTAACTTCCAGAAAGCAACTTCCAAAAAAAAAATTTATGATAAGTTACTTCGCAGGATTAAAATTTTGATATATTTAATTAATTATAAAAAAAAACTTATTCAAAAATTAAATAATTATTTAATAAAAAAATTATGTAAAATATTTATTATTATTATTATTTTTTGATAGAACGGTATATTCATTAAACAAGGTGAGAATGAACACATCCAAAAAAGTCAGACAGTACAATATCCCTAAGCTGTACAGGGATGACCGCTGGTCAGACCATAACACAGAAACGGAATGATGGGCAATAAAGAAGGCGACCTGGTGTGCAGCTAAGTTAGCCTTCCGATAGATATGCCAGATAATGATCGAAGCACATCCCTGTAGGAGGAGCCCAATGTTTCGAATAACAGGATGAGCCGAAGGAAGCAATAAGGACTGTCGGATCTACGAGATGATCGTCAAAGAATTTTCCTTGATGATGAGATGGTCCAAGTGGATAATCTGACGAGCATATATGATGCTAGCCCAAGCGGCATGCAGTTCCGTCGCAGGGACGGAAGGGTCGACAAGAGGGACCCCACCAGCTGCATGGAAACCTAAGGTGGAGTCCCTGATGACGAAGGCAGCACCTCCGGATCTATAATGAAGACTGCCATCAAAATTGACTGTGGAGAAGGATGGATGAGGGGGTTCCCAAGAGATAAAAACTCGATGGGGCGCTCGAAGAGCGAGGCGGGAACCCCAGAGATCCATCAATTTTCCAGTCGATCTATAGAACTCAATAGCAGAAGCAGTGGCATGCTGGGCAGTAAGCCAAGGGGAACAACTCACCAAGGTGAAGACAAACTCGTTCCTGGCGAGCCAAATATGATAAACAATATAGGTCAGGATAGTCACAGATCGAGTGGCAGTAGCCGATCGTAGGATCCCGATGAATGAATCATGAGAATCAGCATCCAGGGGAAAGAGATGAACTAAACTAGCTAACTGCCACACACGCGTAGCCTGGGGACAGGAGAACAAGGTATGATCCTGGGTCGCCAAAGCAACCTCACAAATAAGGCAGACATGGGGAATATGCAAGCCCCTAGTAGCCAGGAGGGCTCTAGTAGGAAGGCAACGATGGACCACCTTCCAAATAAAGAAAGAGACTCTCGGGTGCACCGTAATAGACCAGATCCAACCCAACAGGTAGGGGTGACAACGTCAGGGGAGAAAATGGCCAGAAGGTCAGACATGGGCACCCTGGGGGTAGTGGAGTGCCTCCAAACTCTGACATTCGGAACCAGGATGGTAGGTAGGATAATCGAGCAGACCCGGAGGCCGAGAATATTCCTAAAAATGGATCTGACTACATCGTGGTCCCAAAATTGCGGGCCAGGAAGGTAGAGGTCAATAATGGAAATGGAGTCAAGAATATCGACAGATATAAAGATAGGCCATCTGCAGAGAGGCAACTCAGAAATCCAAGGATCCTGCAAAAAGCGGATAGACCTACCATCCCCAATAACCCAGGAGAGATGAGGAGAGATAAGAGGAGCTCTAGTAAGCATGTCCCTCCATATAGCAGAGGAGTGCCTGGTAGGTCGGATAGTACCATTAATAATGGTCGGATAGTAAGCATACCGGGCTCGCATCATGGTGGACCAAATACTATCCGGGCAGAGAAAGAGTCTGGCAACCAGCCTCCCTAGAAGCGCCTCTCTCTAGGTAATGAGAGAATAAATCACTAGTCTGCCCTGCTGAATCGGTTGACAGACAACTTGCCAGCCAACTAGATGGATCCTCCGCTTAGATGGAGAGAAGTCCCATAAGAAAGTCCTAATCATCAGCTCCAATCTAAGAATAATAGTCCTGGGAATAATGGCATTCGAGAGTAGATAGACTGGAAGGGATGTGAGAACCAAGCAGATGAGGGTGATTCTGCCCATAGAGGAGAGAGATCTGTCCTGCCAATCGTCAATCCTCTCACGAATAGACTGAATCATCGGGGAGCACTCCGCCCTGGATAGCCTGGATCCAGATATAGGAACATCCAAATAAATGAGGGGGCCACTGTGCTCCCCAATACCAAGAATATCCACAATCCTGTGACGTATCCGAGCTGGGATCTTGGGGCCGAAATAAACCCTGGATTTATGGATGTTGATTCTCTGACCCAACACGAAGCAGTAATCCTCCAGAATCCCCCGGAATCCCTGGGTCGAGAAAATCGAAGCCCTCTCCAGGAATAAATAATCATCTGCAAATAAGAGATGGGAAACGGGAGGAGCACCAGGAGCAGGAAGAACGGTTGGACAACTGATTCTCGCACAGCAACTCGCAGGGCCCTCGAAAGATAGTTAGCGCAAATGATAAATAAGGAAGGGGAGAGGGGACAACCTTGGTGAAGGCCGACAGAAGAGGTAAAATAATCATGGGAGATCCATTGATCAAAAGAGAAAATGACGGTCTGGACATAATCAAAAATCCTGGAGATCCAAGTCGGGTGGAACCTGAAGTGATGCAGGGCCCTGAGAAGAAAATCCCAGCTGACTCTATCATAGGCTCTCTCCATGTCAAGTTTGATGGCCATGAGGCTGCGACGAGGAGAAGCACGGTGCAGATCTGCCATAAACTCATGAGCAATAAAAACATTATCAGAAATGGTGCGCCTGCCAACGAAAGCTCCCTGCTCCGGGCTAATCAGCTGAGGAAGAATAGGTTTTATCCTAGTAATCATCAATTTAGCACAAACTTTATAGATAGTATTGCACAAATTGATGGGTCGGAAGTGGGCTGGCTCAGAAGTGTTGGGACGCTTGAGAATAAGAGTAATGAAGGTCCACTTCCAAGAGCTAGGCATGGAACCTAAAACAAAGAATACCTGGATAGCCGCAGTGAAGTCTGTAGATATAATATCCCAGAATCTCCAGAAGAAGAAGGGAGGGTATCCATCAGGACCAGGGCTTTATCTTCCCCTAAGGACCACAGAGCCAAATGGACCTCCTCCTCTAAAATGGGAGCCAAGAGAGTGGAATTATGCGAGGAGACCATAGTCATCGAAGGGAATGAATAAAGAGGAGTAGTGGGGGTAAACTCCGTCCAATGGGAGGCAAAGAACATATAGATCTCCTGCTTGATAACCTGATCATCCTTAAGCCAGTGACCGTCAGAAGCCCTCAACGAGCGAATTGAGTTCTTGTGCCTACGAATAATGGTAGCCAAGTGAAAGAAACGAGTATTTCTATCACCTACCCACGGCCACTGAACTCTAGACTTCTGATGCCAGATCACCTCCTGGTTTTGGAGCAGAGAGTGATGCAAAGAGAGCTGAGCACGAAGAGTGTCCATGTCCAACTGCGACAAAGATCCCATCCTATCTTCCTTCTCCTGCAGATCAGAAATAGTTGCTTCAATAGTGCTGAGCTTGGTCATCACATTTCCAAGCTCAACTCTATTCCACCTAAGAAGGCATCTCCTAAGCAACTCCAACTGACGAGAAAGCGGATAGGAAGCATCACCCCGGACAGGAATCCTCCACACCTCTCTGACTAAGTCTCTAGATTTAGGATAAGAGAGCCAGAACTTCTCATATCTGAAAGGAGTGGAACCCTGGGCAAAGACATCCAAAGACAAAAGGAGAGGGCTATGGTCAAAGGCAATCCTACTGAGGTGACGCACCATGTGGACTAGGTAAAGAGAAAGCCAAGAGGGGGTAGCATAGCATTTGTCAAGTCTCTCCCAGACTCTCGCTGCATCGGAGTGGTTATTGCACCAAGTACAACGAGGGCCCATAAACCCTAAGTCAACCAGACCGGTCCCCTGAATGAATTTCGTGAAGTCAGAGGAAGCTGTGTCTTCAACAAAGGGTCTACCCCTCCTCTTGTCCTTAGCCCGGTCAATAACATTGAAATCCCCAACAACCATAGTGGGAACACCCTGACCAATCAACGCTGAAGCCTCCGCCCGGACGGTCCTCCTTTTCCTATATGACGTACTAGCATATATGCAGCATAAGAGCTAGGAGGGACGATTCGGTTCGGTGATGACAATAGCCACCAGTTGGGAAGAGCGATGGAAAATATCAATTTTTGCCACCTCCTGATCCCACATGACAATGATGCCACCTGCCAGGCCTTGAGACTGAATAGAGTAGAAACCCCACTTCCTCAAAAAGCGGCGATGCACTCGATCCAAAACTCAAGCCTAACAGTCTAGTTTCCAAGAGAATGCATAACTGAGGGTTATAAAGCTATAAGAATCTACCATAAGTAGACAGGAAAGTGGGTTTCCCCACCCTCCGCACATTTCATACAAGAGTCTTCATAGAAATTAACAAGAGTTGGATGGTCCAGATCCCTGTCCAAAAACATCCACAAAAGCAGCAGAAGTAGAAGCAAATGTCCCCTGAGGCAGCACCTCGCCCTGGGCTTCATCCTTAGCAGCATTGACAAGGGATAAGCCCACCGAATCCAGAACACCCTTCAATTTCAGGAAGAGAGCCTCATGGGTTTCACCCTAATCCTCAGAAGATAAAGAGGAGGCAGCCATTGCTTTTTTACGGTGCCTTCTCCAGGATGAATCTCTCCCCCAATCAGCTTAGACCCTTGCACACACCCCTTGTTGGTTTCACGGGCGATTCCGTGAGAGTAGAAGGAGAAATCACTCTCCCAGTCACTGCCGAAACCCCACCTCGACAGAGCATCGTTATGATGACTTTCACGGTTGTAAGGCTTCCCTCCGCCTACAACATGATATTGGGTCGACCCGGGCTCAACTTGCTTGACACCGTTGTCTCCACTAAGAGGCTACTTGTGCAGTTCCCAACCCCCTACGGTGTCGGGGAAATGAGAGGAGCGCCCCAGCCGGTGCAGCATTGCTTCCAAACTCTCCCTGGGGCCAAGGTCCCTCAGGACGATCCCAGCACGGATGACCTCGACTAAAGGGCCCAATACCCCAGAGGGGGCCCAATCGAGCGTTTACTTTCCTATCCGCTTGGAGACGATCTCGCAAAGACGGTGCAGATCGGAGCCCAGCTACCCGAGGGGGAGAGGGCCCAAATACTGGGATTCCTGCGGGTGAACGCGGACGTGTTCGCCTGGACGACGGCAGACATGCCAGGTATTCCCCCTGACATCATTACTCATAAATTGAGTGTCGACCCAAAGCACAAGCCAGTTCGGCAGAAGAAAAGAAGTTTTGCCCCGGAGAGACATGCATCCATCAAAGAAGAGGTAGACAAACTCCTGGCTGCCAGTTTCATTCGAGAGGTCCAGTATCCAAGTTGGCTGGCGAATGTGGTGATGGTCAAGAAGAATAACGACAAATGGAGCATCTATGTGGACTACACCGATCTTAATAAAGCCTACTCGAAGGACAGCTTTCCTCTCCCGAAGATCGACCAGCTGGTGGATGCCACTTCGGCCACTGGTTGCTCTCCTTCATGGATGCATTTTCCGGGTACAATCAAATCCGCATGCACCCGGAGGACGAGGAGCACACTGCCTTCGTCATCAACCATGGGATATACTATTACAGGATGATGCCCTTCGGCCTGAAGAATGCGGGGCCCACCTATCAACGCCTTGTCAGCAAGGTCTTCGATAGCCAAATTGGCCGCAACATGCAGGTGTATGTAGATGACATGCTCGTCATGAGCAAGCCGGGTTTGAGCCACGTAGCTGACCTTGCTGAGTCCTTCCACAACTTGCGGCAGCATCAGATGAAGCTGAACCAGGCGAAGTTCGCCTTCGGGGTGGCCGCGGGAAAATTTCTTGGCTTCATGGTCACCCAAAGGGGCATTGAAGCGAACCCGGAGAAGGTGCAGGCCATCATAGAATGGAGCAATCGGAGAGGATGTCAGAAGGAATGAAAGCTTCCCCTACCACCTGTCAGAAAAGGCATCCCGTCCATGGCACAGGACCCTGCCGCACGCACCTGCCAACCCAGCGAGGATCACGAGGCAGGCTCCAACGGCTAATTTCCAATTACAAAGAATGATCGGCACCCCTAAAGAGGGGGAGGTAACACACCAGTAACACAGAAACAATAATCCATCATAAACACAAAGCGCAAGCTCGACCAAGAGGGCAAAACGCCACCACCAACATCACGGTTGAGGAAAAACCACCGGGAAACAAGAAGCGGAGGAATAGGGAACCCCTCTGTCCACGCTATCACTCTCCCCCTGTTGCGTTTCTCCTTCACCGACACCTCTTCCACTCCTCCTAGTGCGGAGTCCATCAAGAGGGGCCCGACCAGGAGGATCTGTTCCCCTGGATCATCACTGACTTGATCGTCGGAGTGGCCCTGCCGAAAATCCCGGCCCAAGTCACTAACCCCTGTTTCGCAAGTTCAAGAGCAGATGACCGACTGGCAGCGACAGGAGCGCACTCCGGTGTCGGCAGTAGCTACGGGCCACGACGGTCTTGGCGACAACACTAACTATTATGGTGATTGTTTACTTGGCCTTGAGATGGCTACTAGATCACTGACTAAGGCTAAGCCACCTATTGGACAACTGACAAGCAATTGCATTACCGACTAATAAGAAGACAGCAACCAGAGCACCAGTAAGGAAGGAGATGACTACCAACTACCGACTCACCCAACAATCAAATAAGTGGAGGACAAGTGAGTCAATTGCTTTGCTGACTATGTCTAATGTCTTGCATCGAGAGACTGCACACAATCGGACCCAATTGACATTTCTCTGCGAGCATCTATGGGTACTTACTCGAGCCTGACTAATTCTGGGCTTAATTGGTCGCATTTAAGGGTATTTATTCAAAGCTGACTAAGTCTAGGCTTAATTGGGTGCCCTAGAATGCAAAATTAAGATTCCTTCTCTCTCGACAAGATCCCTTCTTGCCTGGTAACAAACAAATTGTCCCAATACTCAGAGCCAGTGACAACCGAGTAAGTAACAACAACTATCTCAGTGATTCCAACTTTTCTAGCTATCCTAGTAATGTTCATGGCAAGTGGGATCATGGAAGATATGTTTGTGAGAGGCAAGATTCTAATAGAATCAACTATCCTAACAGAAAATATGTCAATAAAAAAGATTCTAGAAGATAAAATTCTAACAACATATCAAAGTCTGTTGCATGTGTTAGAGAAGGCTACTTTTTTAATATCATTCTGTTACTCTACATAACTCTATAAATCGATAAAAGGAAACCCCAAATGCGGTAGATTTTCTTACTACCACTCTTACACTTACATAGTCTCAACTTGGCTCTCAGCTCTATTTGCTATTATTTATTTTATTCTCTTGTTGACTTGAGCGTCAGAGGGTTTCCATCGAAAATCTTAACCCAGGAACTATTCTTGCATGTCCTCACAATAGAGCATCCAAGGAGCAACTCTCTATCCTCAACAAAGAAGACTGAAGGATCCTCAAGAACCATCACAGCCCATTAGGGGTGATTTGTCAGCAACACTAATATATATATTATATAATATTAATATAATAATTTTATTATAGATATAAATATTATATAACTAGTAATATAAATATTAAAGTAATATTAATATATTATAAATTTTATAATATTTCTATTAATATAAATATTATATTATACTAATGTAAATATTATGATAATATTATTATTTAGTATTTCATCTTAACCATCTATTAATATTTTATAAAATTTTAGTCATATATCTTAAAAGGATATTTGTAGAAAGAAAAAGAGTCATCATTTATCATGCCATGAGAAGTGCTAGATCCCACCTCTCCCATAGGTTTTCACTTTTCATAAAAATTAAGAAGTGTCTTTCTATAAAAAGATCTTTTTTTTTATTCTCTTTCATTTTAAAACTCCAACTAAATAAAAAGGCTCCTCTCCACTTTCCAAAAAGTGCTTTTTCTTTCCTTCACTTCTTGTGAACTAAATAAGTCTTAATATATACCTTTTTTATTTTATAAGCATAGTAATTGCTCCATTTGCATCTAGGGCTAGAATTGGGTCGAAGTGTTTGGGCCATACCCCTACTCGAGCTTGGCTAGAATATTTTTTGGGGCTCCGTCCAATTTTTTTGCGAAAACCCAAGCTCGAGCTCGGTCTGAACCTAATTGGGCTAAACCAATTTGGCATCTACAGCCTTGTGAAGCCGTCAATTGAAGGTGCGAGTGGCATGGTCAAGCATGGTGGTGGTGGAGTAGAGGGAGATGAGGTGGACAAGGAAGCCCTCGGAGGGACGGGTGGTGGGGTTGAAGTGGAAGGGATTGAGGATGTGCTTGATGAGCAAGGGTGAGTGTATGGATGGAGAGGAAGAAGAGGGGTCGCTGGGCATTGAAGAGAGTGAGGCTAGCAACAGTAGTAGAGTGGAAGAGCTCGGTGATGCGGTTGGGTTCGGAGAGGGAGGGAGAGGGAGGAGGAGAAGGGTCAGGTTGCCAAGTGGGCCATCAAGCTAAATGAATTTGACATCTCTTTCCAATCTGGTAGGCCATGAAGGCTTAGGTGATCACCGACTTCATAACGAAATATACCTGGAGACAGGATGTACTCCACAATCAGCCGACACACCTGAGGAAGACATTGTTGAAGAAGTAGAGCCCGCCTAGATGCTCCATGTAGACGGGGCATCTAACCTTGCTGGATGTGGAGTGGGCCTGATCCTAGTCGACCCTGACGGACAGAGCTTGGAGTATGCCTTGCATTTTGTATTTCAGGTATCAAACACCAGGCGGAATATGAAGCCCTCCTTGCAGGACTGAGAATAGCCGATGAGCTGGACATCGGTCGGATTAGAGCCTTCTCCAATTCTCAGCTGGTGGTGAATCAAGTGAAGGGCGAATTCGAGACGAGAGATCCGACCCTAGCCAAATACTTGGGCAAGGTACAAAGTCTCATGACTCGACTTAAATTCTTCGAGATTTCTTATATACCTTGAATGCAAAACTCTCGGACGGATGCCTTTACACAAATGGCTATTGTCGTCACTAACTTCTCTGACCGAACCTTTGTGGAATACCTACAACGTCCAAGCATTGCTGAAGAGACAGCTGGGATCCATCAAGTGGAGCGAGAAGCCTCTTGGATGGACCCCATCCTTGCATTCCTGGTCGAAGGGACCCTGCCGGAAGATAAGACCGAAGCCAAGCATGTACGCTGGACTGCCTCAAAATACGTCATCCTCAATGGAACCTTGTACAAACGGTCGTTCACGCAACTACTACTCAAGTACCTGGGACTGTTGGATGCCGACTATGCATTCAGAGAGGTGCACGAAGGCATCTGCGGTGACCACCTGGAAGGAAGATCCTTGGCCTACAAAATTATTCGGCAGGGTTATTATTGGCCAACCATCTAGACGGACACGTCAGACTTCGTCAGAAAGTATGATGCGTGCCAAAGATACTCCACCATTCAAAGACGACCGGCTAGTCAGCTAACCCCGCTAACCACCCCTTGGCCGTTTGCATAATGGGAAATGGACATTGTTGGGCCGTTCCTGCCCACCTCCGGACAACAGAAGTTCTTGGTTGTGGCCATCGACTACTTCACTAAATGGGTGGAAGCTGAGAAGCTGGCATAAATCACAGAAACCAAAATAGAAAACTTCAGCCGGAACTACATTATCTTCCGGTTTGGCATATCACAGGCAATCATCACCGACAATGGAAGATAGTTCGACAATCCAAAATTTTGGGAGTTCTGCCAGCAATACCATATTTTCCATTGGCTAACTTCAGTCGGACATCCCCAATCCAATGGAGAGGCCAAAATTATCAATCGGACGATCCTGCATGGGTTGAAGACCCGACTAAATGATGCCAAGGGACTCTGGACAGAAGAACTTCATTCGGTGCTCTAGGCCTATCGGACTACCTCCCGGACGGCAATTGGAGAAACTCTATTCAACCTGACCTACGGGAGTGAGGCGATCATACCTGTGGAAATCTCCCTACAATCCTTTCGGATCGATCATTTCATTGAGCCAGCCAACTCCGAATGGAGAAGAATTGACCTCGACTTGCTCGAGAAAACCAGACTCCAAGCCGGTCTGAAGATGGCAACATATCGCCAAAGGATGGCCAATATTACAACACTCGAGTCAAGGCTCGAAGCTTCAGGGTCGAAGACTTGGTTCTGTGAAGGATCAAAATATCCAGGCCAACCAAACAAGAAAAACTCTCCCCCAACTGGGAAGGCTCATACAGGATAATTGAAGTAATCTGAGCTGGAACTTACCAACTCGAGCACTTGGATGGACGTCAAATAGCGCGCCCTTGGAATGTAGACAAGCTTCACATGTATTATCAATGAAGGCAACAGTTCATTCTACAAAAAAGTCTGATCCCGATCGGCAAAGGCTCTAGGGCAGCCCACATCGAAAATTCGACCCCGGTCGGTAGAGGCTCTAAGGTAGCCCACTCCGAAAGTCTAACCCCGGTCGACAGAGGCTTTAAGGCAGCCCACACCGAAAGTCCGACCCCGGTCGGCAGAGGCTCTAAGGCAGCCCATACTAAAAGTCTGATCCCGGTCGGTAGAGACTCTAGGGCAGCCCACTCCGAAAGTCCGACTTCGATCGGCAGAGGCTCTAAGGAAGCCCACACTGAAAGTTCGACCCCAGTCGGTAAAGGCTCTAGGACAACCCACTCTGAAAGTCCGACCCCGATCGGTAGAGGCTCTAAGGCAGCCCATACTGAAAGTCCGACCCTGGTCGGCAAAGGCTCTAGGACAGTCCATTCCGAAAGTCCGACCCAGGTCGACAGAGGCTCTAAGGCAGCCCACACTAAAAGTCCGACCCTGGTCGACAAAGGCTCTAGGGCAGCTCACATCGAAAGTCTGACCCGGTCGGCAGAGGCTTTAAGGCAGCCCACACTGAAAGTCTGACCTCGGTCAGCAAAGGCTCTAGGATAGCCCACATCGAAAGTCTGATCCCGATTGGCAGAAGCTCTAAGGCAGCCCATCGGAAGTCCGACCCCGATCAGCAGAGGCTCTAAGGTAGCCCATTCAAAAATCCAACCTTGCTCGGAGAATTCTACTTGGAATCCTTAAGCATTTGAGTGATCACCCTGTAAGCAACCAGTCTAAGGGTTCAAACTAAACTGATCCTTCAACACTTAAAAATATTTCTAAGGACTTGGGTTCGGACTGAGCCAACTGTTCAACACTTAGAAATATTTCTCAAGAGAAATGAGTTCGAACCAAGCCGACCGTTCCATATTCAGAAAGACGAATGCTAAAGACACATGTTAAAAGAAGAAGTATTTTTATTTCTTGACAAAAGGTTTCTACAAAAAGCCGGACAGACTTTTATAAATGATCTTAAGTTTGGCCCTGTGAGTATATAGGAGGACCAACTGGAGGAACTTCAGCCTCAGCCTCCTGCACCGCACCCGAAGTCCCAACCGAGGCATCTGTCAATCCCATGTCGGCAACAGCTTGGGTGCCAGCTCCGGTGTCTGACGAGCCCCCTACCCCTATTGTGTCAACAGCAGTCTGGACATCGACCCCAGTGTCGGTTGGGCCTGTTCCTTCTCCCACTGGCGGCGGCAGCTGTAGGGTGGACAGGTCAAGCTCCGAAAAGGCTTTGGCCACCTTCTTCAGGCAATCCTCATAGCCGTAGTCGAAGCTGACCACTCCGGCCTCCTCAATCTACTCCTCGAAGCTGGTGGAAGCCTTGTACTCCATCACAGCATTGTCGACCGCCTCCGTCGCCTGTGCCTTGGCCTCCTTCAGTAGGCCCATGTACTTTGCTGCCATAGATTGGTGTGCGCAAGAGTTCCTCTCGGCCTCGGCTGACCGTTCCTCCTCCGTGCTCAGCCGACAGACTAAAGTTTTCACCCTCTTCTTCTTTTTCTTTATCCTGGCCTCCCGGTCGGCCAGGTGGGTCTGCAGGTCTTCTACCTGCTTCTTCAATGATTCGACTTCAGCCCGACTGGCCGATAACCTCTCCTCAGCTACCCCTTTAGCTGCCTCCGACTCTTCGGCCTTCTTGGCCATGGCTTGTACTGCGTATAGCATTTCACCGAGTTCGCCGTCCATCAGCAAGATCCCATGAACAAGCTATAAATGAAAACTTGAGTTAATTATGCACAGAGAAGGAAGGACGGAAAGATGAAGGTATGAGGATGATGACCTACCCTCATCATGTCGTGGTAAGCTTCCCTTGCCACATCGTCCAACTTCCTCCGACAGGACTCCTCCCAGTCGGCCTCCGACATGGACCCCCTGAGTAGCTCTCTGGCATGCCCCGCATTGTGGAGGGCGCGCCAGTGCTGATATGTCTCGAAGCGGGCGTTGTCGGCCTTCTCTCCTTCGACTGCTCCCTTCCCTTTGTCCATGGGGGGAGCCGCTTCCGTCAGCCCTGTTGATGATGAGGCTAGAGCCGTCGCTGCACCAATCGGCTCTAGCGATTCCTGCTCCGATCGGGCAGCCAGCTGCCCGATGGGGGATGAATGCCTCGACGCCCTCGCCGCCAGTCACTTTGACAGAGGAATGTCATCCTCATTGGAGTTCACTGACACAACTGCTATGGGCCATTCTTCCACCCACTGCTTCTTCGGCTGGTCCGCGGTCAGCCCCGCGGATTGGGTGGACCTTCTCTTCGTCGCCCGCTCTGCTGCCTTGGCCCTGTCGGGCTTCATCTTATCTCCTGTTGTAGTGACAAAACCAAAGTGAGTACAAAAGAAGATAAAGTTTGCAAAGTGCAAAAAGGACCGATGACAGTGCCTTCTATCCTACCTAAGCTTCCGTGGCGGCTGATCCCGGCCAACTGGAAGCTATCCTCTCAGAGCAACTCGCATACCATGATGGGGCCGACCCCCTCCATCTTATTGAAATTGGCCTGGTCAGCCATAAGCACTGCCCTTCCATCGATGACTTTCGGCCTTGGTTCCCTCCACAATACTTCGAAACCCTAAGGATGGAGACTATCCACATAGAAGAACCGGGACCTCCACTCCTGGATAGCCGACGGAAGACCCCCTAGAAATCTTCACCCAGGATGGGGACTGAACATCCACCATTCCCGGCTCCTGAAGTTCCTCTTCAAGAGAAAAAAATTGGCAAAAAGAGAAGTCTTAGGTTCGGCTCCGGCTTTACAGCACATAACCATGAAACAGCTGATCGCCCAAATGCTATTCGGGGTCAGCTGTGCAAGGGAGACCCTATAAAGATTGAAGAGCTTTACAAAGAAGTTAGGTAGGGGGAACCTAAGCCCTGCCTTAAGGTGGTCCTCGTACATTGGAAGGGCCCCCGGATTCAGTGGTCCAGTCACCCTTCCTTCTCGGTTTGGGACAGAGAGTTGCAGGGTAGAAAGAATATTGAATCTAACCCTAAGGGCTTCTTCCCTCTCCCGTGTCATCTCAAACCGAATCTCACTGGGGCCTAGTTCCCTATCTCTGTGAGAGAAATTGCGACTGTCAGAGGCCATTCCAATGAAGGTTAAAGAGGTGGGGGGAAGACTGACCTAAAAAATAGGTTTATAGGAAGACAGAAGCGGAAGGAAGAATATGCTCTTTCTCTCTCTTCGAGCACGATTGCAGCAGGAAGCTCCTCTCGGTCTCTCCACGCCTCCTTTTATAGCCCCTGGAAGAATCGCTTCCCACCATCCACGATCCAGCCATCAGGTGGTGCGACTCTCCATACGACGGAAGCTGATGCGATGCAAGGAAACAAATCCAAGCCGTAATCCACGTGGTCTCCAGATCAGCGACAAAGAGCTCATCTCAGACACGGCACCAATTGCCCGGATGCCGCCACGTCGCACTAGTCACATCCGAAGCCCGACAGCCAGGCGAGTCAGGCTATCCGCTCATCATTGCGCTCTGTCCGCATTAACTGCCTCCCCCTACCTCCAACGCGGGGCTGACACCTGTCCCAAGCGCAGGATTCTGGAGTGGGACGCGACCAGACGTGGCATGCCCGATCGGATCCGCGATCATCCCAAGGACAGATGCATTAAGAAAGAAATGATGCTCTCGTCCTTCGAGGCTGCAGGTCCCTTCGAAGGCCAAGAGCAAGGGGACAACTGTTATACCCAATCAGCCTTTCTCTGAACCGAACCAGAGGTCCGAGCGACCCACTCCACCAGGGGTCCGAATGATCCACTCCAGCAGGGGTCCGAACGGTCCACTCCAGCAAAGGTCCGACCAACCCACTTCGCCAGAGGTCCGAACGACCCACTCCAGCAGGAGTCCGAACGATCCACTTCAGCAGAGGTCCGACCGACCCACTTCGCCAGAGGTCTGAGGGGTCCGACCGACCCACTCCAGCAAAGATCCGACCGACCCACTTCGCCAGACATCCGAACGACCCACTCCATCAAGGGTCCGACCGACCCACTTGAAGTCCAACTGACCTACTTCAGCCAGACCCATACTAATTAGAAGGCTCCGAAAGCCCCTTCCAGCTGGTACCAGAATTCTGCTACAACATATCCCACGACGTGGCCACGTCCTGATACCACCCGGCCACCACCCTGATTCTTCTAGGGGTAAATCGGGTATTTCTAGCCTAGCCCCTAACAGAATCTGGTAGTGTTCTGCGCCTATATAAGGTTTACTTGAGTCCAAACAACCCACTCCAGTAGAGGTCCTACCGACCCACTTCGCCAGAGGTCCGAACGACCCACTCCACCAGGGGTCCGACCGACCCACTCCAGCAGAGGTCGACCGACCCACTTCTCTAGAAGTCCGAACGATCCACTCCACCAGGGATCCGACCGACCCACTTAAGGTCCAACTAACTTACTTCAGCTAGACCCATACTAATTAGAAGGCTCTAAAAATCCCTTCCAGCTGGTATCAAAATTTTGTTACAACAGATCCCATGACATGGCCACGTCCTGGTGCCACCTGGCCACCACCCTGATTCTCCTATGGGCAGATCGGATATTTCGAGCCTAGCCCCTAACAGAATATGGTAGTATTCCGCACCTATATAAAGTAAATGGGGGACTCCGAATGGTAAGGACACTTTTCCTTCTCCATGAGCTATCTCTTTTTTATTCCTCCATTCTGTTGCTCTAAGATCCCCCGCTAACTTAGCCATCGGAGTGTTTCTCGTCGGAGCACCATCAATTCGTGAAACTTTTTTGCAGGAATCGAGAGAGAAGCGCTCTAGCCAAAACGAAAGAACCCAGTCCAAAAGATTTGATAGCAACAGTAACCAATGATGCATGATCGGCTGCAAACCCTTGTATGATTAGACATATTTACGAAAAATCTAACCCGGCGTCTCGAGGATTTTGATGTAATGGGTGCTGCCAATCATTTCCAGGGCACCGTCGATCACCCAAATAAACAATCACACAAACAAACAAAAAGCTTGACTTGGCCGGCGGCCGGCGCTTGGAAGCCGGAGCAGGGCCTTTTCGGAAAGTCCCACCTCTCACCATCGTTTGTGGGCCTACTGGATCAGCTGGGCTGATCACCTCTACCCAACACTAAGGCCATCAATTCATTATCCAATTCCCACAAATTAAACTGCATGAGAGGCATGGGAAAAGCACCGCAGATCCGCTTTTGTGCACGTGCCCAAAGGTCTATTAGCCTGGTTTTAATGTTTCGTGCAACCGACCTTTTCTGAATCAAGGTTGCCGGGATTCCGGGGTTAGTTCGCGCCAATTTTTTGGAATATAAAAATATTTATCGAAATCGATTGGTATCGACGTATGACGCGGACTCATTAAAGCGAAGTAAGAAAATTCTTAATCTATTTTTTAAAAAAATATCATTTTCTTTGTACAATAAAAATATCGGTTATCTTAAGACTTTTAGAGGAGATCAAGCTGTAACGGGTATTTGAAAAGATAGAACTGGGGAGAGTTTAAATGGAAGGAGTGAGAGATGGTATTTTAATAAAAATATTATTTTTACTGATATATATATATATTGGTAAAACTCTTTTCCGCCTTTAAATTTTAATAAGTATAGATATTTTGTGAGGACACGGGTTGATAATTGACCCCTTTTTTTTTTCATAAAATCAATAATCATACAGTACAAAAAAAGGGCTTTCAAAGTATCCAACATTTTTCTTTTCTCTGTATGCATAACTTTTAAAAACTTGTTGAGTATCATCGGCTGATATCATAAAAAAAATCAATTATTTATTTATAAAAAATATAACCTGAATTTTTTTCAGAGGAACCTACAATTATATTTTGTTTCTATACAAGTAATACTTTGTAATTAGGAATCTCCATATCTATAGTCAAATTTGCTACTTTGCAAACACTTTATATTTAAATTATATCTTTTGCACGAAGAAATGATTATCCTTCTTTCCACAATACACATCATAAAATTGTGATGAACCTCAAAGCAATCAAAAACTTCTTCGATCACCGGATACACAATTCTTAGAGCTATCATTGCAGCATGATGGATGATGAATCCTTCTATGGTGCAAAAGATAGAACCTCTTGTCTGGCCTGTAAAACTAATAAATCTCCAATAAAATCAAAGTAATCATATCCATGTCATCCAAATTTTCTGAGCATCGATGAAGGGAAAAAGAAACCTACAATAAAAGAAATCAGTCACAATACCTTCTTCCAATGGCAAAAGAGAGAGAGGACTTCCCTTTCTCCTCACCCTTTCTCTTTTGAAAAACATCCTCTCGTATCCTATTGAAAAAAAAGTTATTGGTTGAATCATGTCTATCGTATCATTTTTGAACTAGTTCAACCAGTAATTGATAAGTCTGCAGGCATTGATGGAGGGAAAAATAAATCACCAATAGAAAAAATCAATCACAATTATAATTTTCTTTAGCAACAAGAAGAGAGAGAGAGAGAGAGAGAGGACCATCCTTCCCCTCTCCCATCTCATCTAAAGAACATCCCCTTGTGCCCTATTGGTGTTAGCTTCAACCCTCGGTACTGTTGACATATGCATGGGAGATATTGCCATCGGTCAATTCCTCCTCTATTGACATCGATAACAAGTTCAAATTGACAGGTAACTTGATCTCAAACTTGTTAACTCTAGAAATCAAGAATCTTAACTCTAGAAAACAATAAATTACTGAACTCATCCTCTAGCATGGCCATTGTAGTATGGATCACATTTACCAATGTGGACCCGGAAGAGGAGGATGACAACAACGAATGGTGGGAACCGTCGATGGTAATGGGGCCGCTTAATGGAGTGATGGATCTCTTCAATGATGCAGAGGATCAAGTGCTCGACATTAGAGCAATACAGCATTCGATATTCACCAGTTAGGAAGGTCGAGTCCCATCGCATGATCTCTCACTCTTGTCACCTCTAGCTTTTCCTTTATCATCGGCAATATGATTGGGCCTTCGGAGTCATCTATTGTCAAAGTGATAGAACTTTCTCAATGACAATAATTAAAAATAGGAAGAGAGATATCATAAGCCAAAATAGTATTGAAAGGTAGCCATGGACATTCTTCTCAATCAAATTTTTTAATAGGTTTAACTTAGAAATATTTTATAATTTAATTTTATATTACCGATAATTTGATTGTGGGATCAAATAAGTTAATAAAAAATTAAATAATATTACTGTAATAATATATGTATACATACACGCATCAAATACAATAATAATATAATTGATAATTTAATTAGTGATAATTTATGGATGGTAATCCATGTTACCATTTCAACAACGTCAACGGAATCATCTTCACTTTGAGGACCAAAGGGCTCGACAATGTGTCGTACCGGGGTGCGCAGATTCTCGGGTCCTTCGGGATCGGCTACTTCCTGGACTTCAGCTTCAAGAGGAGGAGGACGAGGGGCCTGGTGGGGATCGGGGCCGTGGCGGTTCTCGAGACGACGATCTGGGCCGGCGGGCTGGCGAACCGGCTGAGGTATGCTAACGGGAAGTGGAAGGATCCGTTGGATTTTAAGGACTCCGGGGGGAGGTTCGGTTATGGGTTGCTGGATGCCACGTACCAGAGCTTGTCCTACTGGGTCATCGGAGCATTGGCCGATGATTCCGAGACACCTAGCAGGTATCTTAACTATATCGTATCCACAAGCTAGTTCACATGTTTACATTTCCCTTCGAATCGACCCTGTTATTTATCATATACTTTTTTTCTTTCTTTGCCTTCCTATATATCCTTTTACTTCTATCTATCGTGTTTAAGCGATCCGTTTATATGAGGAGAAAATCCAAAGATATATCTTCCAAGATAGAATGGTGTAATTATCAAGAGAACGATCATAGGATCCTGTGATGGATCATGCACGAAGTAAACAGGGCCAAGCCATGGACTTGGCAGTGCCAAAGATCGGGGATGATCGATCTCATGGAACAGAGCAGGAAAAAAAAAAAAAGGTATGAAATTTGAGTCATTTCTATTGTTTCATGCGCTTTCTGATCATCCACGGGTATTAAATTGTGGCAGATATAGTGGATTCTACAAGGGAGTGCAGAGTGCCGGCGCCGCTGTTGCTTGGCAAATTGATAGAAGGAAAACGCCTATGCTGTCGCAGTTGGTCGTAAACCGGTCCCTCCTTACCGCAAGTTATCCCTTTCCGGTGGTGTTGTTGGTCTTGTTGGCCGTGAAGGACGAGGACACCCCCGCCGAGGATGGAAAGAGTAAGATGCCGAACTTACGAGCAAGCGGAGAAGTCGGGAAAGACCGGATCGATGAAAGCCGTTTCTTTGCTTCTGTTGTTGTATGCATCACGGCGGTAGGGACACCTGTTTCACTCGTACAAAGCGATCATTTGGTTACTCGTCGACGTCGGTGGACTTTCGTCTTCGATTTTGACATCTACACAATTACGTTAAAGGGAAGACCACCGTCCTCCCTACGCGACATGTGTCGCATACCTCAAATACCATGTTATGTACCTCGAGGATGCCCCAATTTTTTTCTAAAAAAATAATTTTTGGATCCTTCCTTAAATAATTTTTGAATCATGAATGTCGTGTCGACGTACTTACCTTTTAAATTTTATATCGAATATTATCTTGCAAGGATAGGAATCAAGATAGCTACATCGATCTAACCTTTTTAATTTTTTTAAATTTAAGAAAAATAACTTCGGATACGGTGATGCTGATTTCGTGCGGATACGAGAAGATACGTACCTGGTCATTAAGATGAGGTTTCCGAGACGGCACGCCGCACCATTGCTTGGTGGACCGAGGACAAGGAAAGAAAAAAAAAGAAGGAAAGTACTTTGCACGGCATTATGCTGCAGGTGATGGAATGGAAAGGACTGCCCATCACGGTTTGGAGGGGTGTTATCCAAATCGGATTGGATAGATGGATGCGCTGTGATGGCCATATATATATATATATGTTCTACTCTCGATCTGCAAGAAATCCCTAGGTTTTTTGAAAAATTTTCCTATGTTTCCCATCTCTCCTTACCTTTGTCAATTAATTGGTTTTGAAACAAATATCAATATAGTTTCCCTCAATTTCCGCTTGCGATGGGCTCTATCATGAAACATATAAGTAGTAAATTTGACATTCTCTTTATCGGTGCAACCTATTATCTTAAATCCCTATCTCATCCCTTAAAGGCCGCGGGTGCTATCTTTCTAAACTCTGCTATGATTTCATGTGCTCAAAATTCACTCATAGTGAGTGGTGGATTGTTGTAGTAATCCTTTTTATTGATGCCCCGATCTAATAACTTTTTGGATTAATTCAAGTATTTGACCCAGATCCTCGATTATGTTCCCGGGTGGAATTGCTGGTTGTTCTGGAATTGGTTGATCAATTGCCGTTTCTTGTTGAATATCAGGATTCATATACTGATTTAAATTCTCTTGATCTTGTAGGTTCTTAGCTATAGATTTACGAGGAAATTCACCTCGAGGATCTCCTTGCAACTCACTTATTTTTTAACTATGGCTATGATAGCGCGGCATCCTTAATGTTAATAAAAATAAAATGAGCATTACAATAATATTCAGAATGTAATGCAAAATTATTATTAATAAAGCAAACATAAGTAGAGACATCCCGTATCTTAATTTCTATCGAACTCTTAATTTTTTAACAGGTTCTAAGACTTTAAGAATCCTGGATCCTAGACTTTTATATCACAAATCTAATGGCTATCTCTAGCAATCTTAAATCTAGGCTATGATATCACTTAATCTATCATGTCTCGAACCGAATGCATAAGAGATGTCGCATGCCGGCAAGGTGAATCCCCACAGATATACAAGGCTATCTAAATAACAGATCAAATATTTTTATAATAAATATATTCAAAATAATGTTAATTCTCGAGAGCTAGTATAATCATATTTCATAAATTTTCTTCGTTACCATGCATATAATCCCGGGTTAGTAAAAGTCACAATGTTTCCAAATAACATTGTCAAAGATCATATTACAATTTTCATATTCAAACCATATATAGAACTGGCCAGCGAATATAACTAGAACATTTTATATTTATACCTACGTAACATACTCTCCTAGAGTTCCTTTAGCATTCAGAGCTTGGCACCAGCAAAAAAAGAAAAGATAGAAAAAATAATAAGCTATACTAGTCTAATAAGTGCCATAATACTTTAAGGTGGGTCAAGCATGTTAATTCATAACAAAATTAAATACATATATTTGTCTGGACAAAATTTCAGGCATATTAAATATTAGAAAATATATTTTTTCTTTTTAAGACTATATTTTTAACAAACTTATACTAGATTCAATATTTGGCTATGACCACGTAACCTAGTGGCATGGGCTAGATAACAGATAAGGCATCGGTAGTGAGGTATCAAAACTAATTTGTCAAATTATAAGTCGACAAATAATGATATATAATCCCCATTAGTGGGGCAAGATCATAGCTATGTGGAATATGTATAAATGCATTTTCATAAGTTATCCGGTCACGTATTTCTAAAACTATTATTCAAAGCAAAGCATATATTTAAATTAATTTATATATATGAGTATCAAATACATGTTTAATTCTTATACCAGAAATAAAGCATAACATGCTTTACCATTTATTTAGATAGACATAAATATTATTATTTTTTTTTTTTAAAATATGCAGAGAAGCGTCACGTTACTTATCTTGTAGATGCCAAAAATCTAAATAAGTTATCCGGTTATTTGGATGCTTTAAAATCTAATAATATAGATCACACACACAAATTTATATATAAAGTATTAAAATAATACTCAAGATTTTTACAATGCTCAAGTATCCGAGCAATTCCAATTATTTTACAAAAAAATGGACTACTAACATTATTCCATTCCCTGCCACGAAGCAAGAAAAGAATGGTACAATGAAGTCCTTCTAGGGCAAACTTATAAAGAAATAAGGAAGAAAGAATCATGGGAAGAGAGGGATGTGGAAGAAAAGATAGGGTTACAGGAGGAGAAGGATACAGGAGAGAACCCATGGGAGGAGAGGGTGAGAGAATGAGAGTGGAAGAGCATGAGAGACCGAGAGCAAGAAAGGAAAATACATTAAAAAGGATGCATACCCCCTCTACTCTCTATTTTTCCATCTCTCTCTCTCTCTCTCTTTCATTTTTTTTCCCTTATAGCGAAGGATCGTGCAGCATGCCATCACACCATCCCTCTATTTTCACCTCTATTGTTCCTTAACATAACAATGTACATCGCTTTGAGCGGTATGTCAGGCCCAGGAGACACAACTTTATAGTTCAAATCCAGTCCAAAATCTCCAAGCCTTACGAAGTTGACCCGGTCTAATAGGCTTCGGGCTATACGTCTCTTTAATTTTAAATAGATTCATTAGTAATAGAAATTTCAATAAATACAACAAAATTTACATCAAAGATTTATAAGATGAAATACCTGGAGAGCATCCTAATAATTCATTTAGAGTAAGATTAAACAACAAATTAGGATTTGGAGGGAAAAGATTATAGGAGGGATGATGAGAAAGGGAAGAATGCACGGTGAAAGGAGGTAGGTGTAGAAGAAACAATGTGCAGGAGTGTGGAGGGGGAGCTCGATCTAAGGCTTTGTTTGGATAGAGAAGGGAATGGAAGGGAAGAGAAGGGAAAGGAAGGAAAGGGAAGTGAAATATTATTCTTGTTTGGATAGTCCTCGTAGGGGAAAGGAAATGAAAGCTTAGCTATTAAAAACTTTTCCTTCCTTCCTAATTTTCCAAATTGGGGGATTGAAAACTTAGCTTATCAAGAAAATTATTTTTTCTAAAAATTAATATCCAAACAAGAAAAAGGTAAACCCTTCCTTTCCTTTCCCTCCATCCAAACAAGGTCTAAAGGTATGGGAGGGAAAGGAAGGAGATGATTAGAGGAGGGAGGAGTTGACTGGACGAGGAAGGAGGACAAAGAAGATGGTCCAGGTAAAGCCTCACAAGCCTTGGTAGGGCTAAGCCTTGCACGAACCGAGTAGTTCCAAATAACTAAGATCGGCCTAGGCTCGTAGTTTGTATTCCACCTACCCATGGGAGGAGCTGGAGATCGATAAAATGATTTGAATTTGGCATAGAAGAGTTTGCTGGAGCGAGATATAGAAGTTTGGTTGGTGGATAAGGGGTTGGTGATCATGTCTTGGAGCTAAGCAGTAGGATGCTGGTGTCTTATTTTAGGAAGAACATTGCAACCGATTTCTAATCGTTTCCTTAAGTTTTCTTAATTATATATATATATATATATATATAGTGAGTGATCTGTTCTATTATAATGATTTTGATGTGGATATTGATGGTGATATTTTAGTTTTGATGGTACCCCTGCAATCTATATTGGTTTTGGGCAATGGACCATCTTGAAATGCTATCACCTCAACCTACCTCCCCTCATGGTCCGTGTACTACAAATTATTTTTTTCAATGCCATGTAAAGGCCCAATAGAAATTGTAAACTTCTTGCTTCAAATTTGTCTGGTGAACGTACGAAGATTTCACTGACAGTATATCGAGCTTTACTTTAAGTTGATTGGAAAGTGTTTTCATGAAAAATGGGAATAAAACTATGAAGCCCATCAATGCAGCTAGAAGAGGTGAGAGCCTAGGTTGTACTCAAAGTTGATGATGTGGAACCTCATCTAAATGGACTTAAACTTTTACTAGAATGATTGCTTGTGTGCAATATATATGGATAAAGATTGGAAGTGGGCTGGCGGCGAGACCATTTTTTAATCATACCGTATCATCATCCATGACTAGTAAAAACATAGGTAACGTCTAATCCAGCCGATTGCACTGGCTTTCATCCATTAAACAAAAAGGAGGAGAGGCTGGAAGCCATCATTAAACACATACATTCTTGCCGCTAAAAAGAGTATCATTACATATGATAATGCATGAGTAATTTTGTATTAGGAATCTCCATCACTACCTCATTCCTTTATCATTATCACATATTTGAGAATGGGAGTGAAATGGTTGCCAACATAAACTTCTTTGCTAAAGTTTATATTAGGGTTACGGCATAAGGCATGAAGATTGCTGGAAAAGAATCGGGTAATGATGGATGAGAAGCCGATTGTCTGAAAGTTGCTTCTTTTTTTTTTTTATTAAAATAAAATAAAATAAAATAAAATAAAATGCGCTATTGAGAATGTTATAGGTAAAGGCTTTGATTGATGAAGCATATTTTTGGGGCCAATTCTAAATCTTTTTTTGTTTCTTAAGCATTTTGTTTATCACAATACATGGGCAAACAACAAGAGAGTAGGTTAGTCTATTGTTCATCGGGCGATGCTCGTATTTGTTTGATTGATGATCTAATTAATTATCCAGCACAGAATAGCTGCTAGAAAGTATGAAGTATGTTGCCACTCTACTTCAAATGATTAGGCTGATTAATAAGCATCATCCTAACTTACTCAGGTCCCATGGCAAGATGCTCCTCGTAGTAGGCTACATGTGGAGTAACCTCTACATAGCAATAATTCAAATATCTTAAATAAATTGATGAGATCTTTTTTTTTTTTTTTTTTGGTAAGCGAAAGGGATGGGGAGGGATAAATCCCGATGTAGTTAACATCACAGGCCCCCACCCTCTCAGGTAATATTCGATACAAAATACTTAGAATTTTGCAGTCTTTCTCCGTCTAAAAGTGAGTACGTCAACCTGACACCACGAAGCCGCCGGCTAGTAGAACGGGGACAAAGAGGGAGATCCTGATCTCTCATTCATACTGATTGTCGCGAGCCTCAGAAAAAATTTTTGATTTAATCAAGTCACCCACGGGATCATGCCCTAGGAAAATTGATGAGGTCTTTATCCAAATTACATAGTAAAGGAGGGTTACCGATCAGTATCACTCAGTTTTTTATTTTAAGATTGGATTGGTCACTTCATTAACTACTTACTGAGTCATAAAAAAAAAGTGAATAATATAATTAAAAGTAGTAGAGCATACAAATAATTAAAGTATTTTCTTTTCTTTTTTTTTGATGAACCGGATAGATATATTAAAAAATTATCCTAGAACGGGTACAACCGAAACTATCCGCTAACAAAACATCTCTAAACTGTACAGGCATATCATAAAGAAAAGAGCAGACAAAATATCCTGAGTGATGCGCCACGAAGGAAGCCACCCAATCCACAGCCGAGTTGGCTTCCCAATAAACATGACGGATAATAAGTCCAGAGCAGTCCCGAAGCAACAGAGCAATGTCCCATAGGAGAGGCAGGGTGAGAGTCCCTCTAAGAGCACTCTGGATCTAGGATATGACTGTCGAGGAGTCACCTTCTATAATAAGGCGATCCAAGTGTAAGGTCATCCTGGCATATCTAATACCCGCCCATGCTTCATAAAGCTCCGCTGATGGGACAGTTTGCTCCAGGAGATGGCTACCTCCCGCGGCAAGAAAGCCAATCCCCGAGGCCCGAATGATAAATCCAGCCCCAGCATTGGGCCCTGCGACACTTCCATCAAAGTTAATAATAGCATAAGTCGGAGGTGGGGGCTCTCAGGAAACAAGAACTCGGCGAGGCGCTCGAAGAGCAGAACTGAAACCCCAGGTTTCCGATGAATCTACCATCATAACCTGATACTCCACATCCTGGGCCCTAGCCCTCTCCACAATAAATCTGGTAAAAAAAGTATCAGACCTGAAGACCATTGCATTCCGGATGATCCAGAGGTGGTAAGCCATATAAGCCATGAACCCCCGCGATGCAGTAGCAGGAGGAGAGCGAAGGGTGTGAAGGAAAGTGTCAACCACATCCTCACCAGTATAGATGAGAGATCTATACCCTGCCATGGACCAAACATGCCAAGCTCTCAAACAACAGAAAAGAGTGTGGACCACGGACTCCTCGGAAGCAGCACAAACCGAGTAAGAGGGAGGAAGGTGCAAGCCACGAGTGCTCAAAAAGGATCTCGTAGGTAATCGCTACCAAGCCACCTTCCAGATAAATAGATGCACTTGAGGGTGCACTGGAAGAGTCCAAATCCACCCTGCCTGTACTCCCCTCTACTGCACCGGACAGTAGATGGAGTAGAGATCCGATAGAGGAGCAGAGGGGGAAGACGAAGATCTCCAAACTCTCATGTCCTGGCAAGGCGACACCGAAAGAGCGATAGAGAGAATCCTTTCCATCAGGAATTTGCCAAAGTAGATAGCAGAGTATGATCCCAGGTCTGGACCCCAGAGACAATGAAATCGCTGACCAACGTGGAAGGCGGCAGGTCCGGGGATACAAAGGTGGGCCATCTGTTAAGAGATATATCTACGAGTATGCCAAAGTAAGTATTTTCTTTTAGGAACACAAAATATTCTAGTAAAAATGTATTAAAAGAAAGTATCAAAAATATATAGAACAAATGCACATTGTGTGAATGTTCTTTAAAAGGTGACTGCATACTTGACCAAAATGAATCAATGATCCACTTGAAAGGTCAACCAAGTTTACATGTTGGAAAACATAGTTTCTAAGTTAGATCATGAATCTAGATCAAGAAATCTAATAGTCAATTGGACCTGCGAAATTTGATCGATTTTATCTGTATTATGCATTTCTTTAGATGGCCAGCCAACTTAATAAAGCATATGTGGATCATGCATGGGCAAACTTGAATCTCTCTCTCTCTATCTACAAATACACCAATGGTTTGGACATTTATATGTGAAGCATGAGATTCCTATGTGTCTCTTTTCTGGCATGCTCAATAATTATCCTCTTAGAAAAAAATTTAACTAATATCCGGCTATTGCTTTCAAAGAATGGATTCCTCTCTTCAATCATGGAAAATTTTGTGCCTGATTTCTTGTATAGCCATGAAGAAATTTCACTAACTAGCTATCTCACTTTGATAGTGTTAGAGTATGGAGGGAAATTCCAAATTCCCTCCAAATCTTCCACTCAACACCGTTCTTCTAATTGTTTAGTCCCTTATGGGAAAGAAGAAAAATTTCATAATTGTTTATATTGATCTTCTATTTTTTGGACCTTGTGTTATGTTGGCCTCCCTCTACATGCGCGCACAGCTCGGCCAGGCTCGACTTACATATAATTGCACCGTGGCACGTTAACTCATTAAACCATTTAGCCGTTAACCCACTGCATTAACCAATTAGCTATTGATTAGCATTAACTCACCGTATTAAGTCCATTAATTGTTAAGTAATGCTATTCCTTTTTATTTCATCGGTTACCTATTAACAACTCACCTAATCAGGGCACTAGCCATTGGGCCAGCCCACATGGCTAGTATTTTAGATCTATAAGAGGACCGATAGAGGAGGAGAAGGGGCAAAAAAAATTCGGTGTTCTCTTCGTCTCTCCAAAAATCTTCTTCTCCAAGAAAACTAACCCTCTTCAACATTTTTTACTCTATTTTCTTAATTAATTCCATACTATTTTTCTACTGCTGGGGGAAGCTCTATCATCCTCTCCATGGTCATACTTGTAGAAGGGGTATCCAGTTGTATCTTAGAATGGAGTTCTCGAGATTAAACCTGCATGAAGGTCGGAAATCACTTTAGGATAGTGCACTGCATATATAAATTAATTTTATAACTTGTTATTATTATTAGATTGTTTGATTCACGATCGGATTTATAGTGAAATAAGGTTTTATAATAAATCTATTCCTAACAATCTAAGGTGAAGCCCTGTCTGGTTATGATTCAAATACTAACAATAATAATAACTATGACGTCATTGTTTAACATAAAATTCTTGTATTTAGTTTATATACAGTTATTTCTTGATAACATTTATCTTTGTATATCAGTACATTCAAATTTAATATTTTATTTAATTATTAGTTTGAGTTAAATTTTGAATTCCTGTTTGTATATAAAACTTATAAAAGATCTGTTAGTCATGAAAACTCTAAAAGAAATCAATATGTACTTTGTGTAGCTCTTATCTTTCTTATCCTTATTCCTTAGTTTCTCCATAAACCATCTGCCCATGGGTTCTAAGGATTCTTCAAGCCTTAAACCTGATCTATTCAATAGAAAAGGATTTCTTAGATGACAAAAATAATTATAAGTCCGGTTGATCTCTCTATGTTTAATATATGTCCTAAAGAAATCTTTTCATTTTAAACCTACTTTCTTAGACATAAGAACAACTTCTAAATCTCCTGAAGAAATTGATTATCACTGTAGATTTAGAATACTAAGTTGTCTTTCAGATGAATTATATGAAATCTATAGAAAATGGCAAATCTCTAAAGAACTCTGGCTAGTCTTAGAGAAAACCTATATCGGAGATAATGAGGGGGTTATGAGGTTTACCATCTCAGACTTCCATAACTTTAGAATGGTAGATAACTTATCCATAAATGATCAGATCCATCAGTTTCAAAATCTAGTTCAAGAGATTCGTAGAGGAGGGTCTACATTTAATAAAACCTATCAAGTACCAAGCTTGATAGATAAACTTCCTCCCTCTTGGTCCCAATTCGTCCGAGACCTTAAAAGAACCCAGTCCTCTCTAACTATCAGGTTTGTTATTCAATCCATCAAGATAGAAAACCAATTCAGACTTAGAGAAACTCAAGAAAATCATTTTAAAGCCAATATCAATTTTGCTGAAGCTTAAAATCAAAGTCCATATCCTAAGGGTCAAAACTTTAAAAGTCATAATTCCAATTTTAAATCTAAAGGATAAAATTACAAAGAAAAAGGTAAGCCAAAATATCAAAACCAAAAACATTGGCCAAACAACTAAATCAAAAAACCTGAAAAACAAGGTAGTAAGAGATTCTGATTTATTTGAGATAGGGGCAACCACCTTGCACCTCAGTGCTTCTATAGAAAAAAAAGATTATCTATTAAAAAAAATGGCACAAAGAACCAGCACCAACCTAAATCTCAAGTTCACATGGTCGAAGGTGGACCATCTTTCTTTAGGTCAGTTTTCTTTATCCCTTCAATCAATTTAACCTATTTAAATTTTGAATAGTGGTTAGATACCAGTGCCAACATCCATGTTTATACTGATAGATTTTGATTTTTCTCATATCAGGGATCAAGTGAAAGAAGTGTAATCATGGATGATGGAATGGCTGTTGAAGTATTAGGATTAGGAACCATCAATGTAAAATTTATCTCAGGAAAATCATTGATTTTTTATGATGTACATCATGTTCCAACCATAAAAGAAATTTACTAAGTGGTTCATTACTTTTCCGTATAAGACTCAAGGTTATTTTAGAGTCTAATAAATTTGTAACTTCTAGATGAGATATATTTATTAGTAAAAGTTTTGTATCTAAGGGACTTTTTAAATTAAATATAATTGCTCCTATCGACATTAATAAAAGTTCAGTTATCTCTTCTATATTTCTTGTATTAAATTTTGAATCTAGTAAAAATAGACATGTAAGATTGGGTCATGTTATCTTAGATCAATCAAGAAGATGTCTGACCTTAAGTTAATCCCCAAAATAATATCGATCATGATTCCAAATGTGATGTCTGTATTCAATCAAAATAACCTAAGAAGCCTTTCAAGCCCGTAAATTCTAGAAACTCTCAAATTTTAGAACTCATTCATAATGATGTCTATGATTCCAATGGAATTCCAGTCCATGGAGGTAGTCACTAGTTTATGACTTTTATTGATGACTTCTCTAAGTTTTGTTACACCTTTCTCTTAAAGACTAAGGATGAAGTACTTAACAAGTTTAAGGTTTATAAGGCATAAGCTAAAAACTTACTTGAAAAAAGGATTAAAATACTTGGGTCTAATAAGGGGGAGAGTATACTTCGAATAAAATGATCCTATTTTGTGAAAAAAATAAGATAATTCATGAAGTCACAGCTCCTTATTCATCTTAATCTAATGGTGTGGCTGAACGAAAGAACCAAACTTACTGGATATGATAAATGCTAGATTATTAGTTCAGGTATTCCAGAAAATCTCTGGAGAGAGGCTCTTCTATCTGCTAACTATATCCTTAATAGAATACTTGCCAAAGATAAAGATAAAATATTCTATGAACTTTGAAAAGGTCATTCACCTAAGCTTAATTATTTTCGAGTTTGAAGATGTTTAGCTAAAGTTAGAATTTCTGAATCAAAGATATCCAAAATAGGACCTAAGACTATGGATGCTGTCTTTGTTTGCGACTCTCTTGACAGTAACACATATAGATTCCTAGTCATTAACTTTGAAATTTTTTCAATTCAAACAATGTAATTATTGAATCTAGAGATGCAACATTCTTTGAAATATATTTTCTTTTAAAAATAAAATTTTTAGATCAAGATCAACCATTAACCTTTCATCCTCATATGATTTGCCATCATCCTCTCCTACACCTTTGTTAGCAGTTCCAACCCTTGAATCTGAACCCAGAATGAGCAAAAGAATTAGAACTAAAAAAACTTTGGTGAAGATTTCTAGTAGAAGATACTCAAATCTCTTATCAAGAAGCCATGGTCTCTCCTGATGCACCTTTTTGGAAAGAGACAATAAATAATAAAATTGAATCAATTATTGAAATTAATACTTGGATTTTCATTGACCTACCTCCTAGAAATAAATCATTAGGTTGTAAGTGGATCTTCAAAAAGAAGATGAAAACTGACGGAACTATAGAAAAATATAAGGTTAGCTTGTTGTTCAAGATTTTGATCAAAAGGCTGGTATTGATTTCTTCGATACATACTCACCTATAGCACATATTACTACTATCTGAATTCTTTTAGCTTTAGCTTCTATCTACAAATTCTTTATTCATCAAATGGATGTTAGGACTGCTTTCCTACATGAAAATTCTGAAGAGAAAGCCTACATGCATCAACCCAAAGGCTTTTCTATGCCAGGACAGGAAAACAAAGTGATAGACTTATTAGATCACTCTATAAATTGAAGCAAGCACCTATATAATGGCACGAAAAGTTTGACTAAGTGATTTTATCCTAATTCCAAATCAATGAATCAGATAATTATCTTTATCAAAAATAAGTTGATGATCGATTTATTCTTCTCTATTTTAATATCGATGACATTCTGATTCTTGCTCCTGATCTAGACTTAATCAACGACATCAAGAGCTTTCTATCCCATCACTTTGACATGAAAGACTTAAATAATGCTGATCTAATACTTGGAATGAAAATTATTTAAACTTCTGACTCAATCTGCTTATCCCAATCTCACTATACTCAAAAACTTATTGATAAATTTAGATATTTTGATTTTTCTCCAGTGTCTACTCTCTACGATCCCTCCATCCATCTAATGAAAAATATTAAAAAATCTATGAATCAAAAAAATATGCTCATGTCATTGGTTCTTTAATGTATCTATCTAACCGAATCAGACCAAATATTGTCCATATCATTTTCAGACTCAATAGACATATTAATAATCCTAGCACAATTTACTGGAATGCTTTAAAGAGAGTATTTAGATATCTTAGAGGAACTATTAATTTTTTCTTTGTTATCAGGTTATCCAAATATCCTTTAGGATTATTGTAACTAAAACTGGATCTGAGATACTTTATATGTCAAATCTACTTCTTGTTATATTTTTTTTAGGAGGTAGTGCTATATTTTGGTAATCTTCTAAATAAACTATTCTAGCTAGGAGTACCATGGAAGTTGAACTTATTGCTTTTGACTCTACTTGTTCTGAAGCTGAATGGTTGAAAGAACTTCTTACTAAAATATCTATAATATCTTCTCTCATTCCTCTTATTGCCGTTCTCGCCGCCGCGCCCGTGCCTTGGATCCGTGGATCCTCCCTGACCGCCTGGCGAAGGAACCTCCCGGCTGTGGCTAACCTGCAAGAAGGGGTTAGGAGACCCTGGCCGGGGATCCCGGCGAGGGAGCTCCGACGGTCAAGTCAGTAGACGACAAGAAGGAACAGACTCTCCAAGACGGGCCCCCGAAGGGGTTCCAGACTTAGAGAATTTGCTAGTAAGAAAGGTGCTCTGGGGACAAGAAATTCGGCCGGGCCTCCTTGCCGAGCTCACGCCAAGCGATCCCCTCTCGGGACCTTGGATCTCACTCTCGGAGCGAGGCTTTTGGCCACTGCTTCTTACTTGTCCCCAACCTCATCGACTTTCCTTGTCATCCCCAGCTTCTTCCTTTTATCTCCTCTCGCTGTTCGCCTGTCTTCTCCCCCTGGGAGGCTCCCCTCCCCCATCCCTTTCCCTTTCCCCTTTTGGTGAGGAGGGCCAGGCGGCTTTCCGACCTCGTCTGCCGAGCCCAACGGGGAAAAGGCAAAGACAGAAGGGGGGGTGGCGCCGGTAAGGCGGCCGGTCAGACCTCGGGCCTAGTGAGAGCGCTCTCTTTCCCAAGTGTGGGCGCCATCCGTCTATGGGCCCTGTTTTGCAGAACCGCGCCTCTCGATTGCGGGACCTGTCGGGCCGATGCAAATGGTGTTTCGCGTGCCGCCGCCATCCGTACGGGGCGCCGCCTGTGATGCGCATGGCCCGAGGGATGACCTCGGAGCCTGCGTCTCTTTCCTTGGGACCTTCTCTGTACGGGCGGCCTGACCTCGGCCGAGGTGGGCCCGTCTCCGGGGGGCCACCTAGCGGAGGAGCGAAGGGTCGGCCGACCTCGGCCTAGGTGGACCCCTCCCGGGCGGACACCTGGCGAGGTGGCAGGGGGTCGCCTGGCTTCGGCCGAGGTGGGCCCGTCTCCGGGGGCCACCTGGCGAAGGAGCGAAGGATCGGCCGACCTCGGCCTAGGTGGACCCCTCCCGGGCGGACACCTGGCGAGGTGGCAGGGGGTCGCCTGGCTTCGGCCGAGGTGGGCCCGTCTCCGGGGGCCACCTGGCGAAGGAGCGAAGGATGGACCCCTCCCGGGTGGACACCTGGCGAGGTGGCAGGAGGTCGCCTGGCTTCGGCCGAGGTGGGCCCGTCTCCGGGGGCCACCTGGCGAAGGAGCGAAGGATCGGTCGACCTCGGCCTAGGTGGACCCCTCCCGGGTAGACACCTGGCGAGGTGGCAGGAGGTCGCCTGGCTTCGGCCGAGGTGGGCCCGTCTCCGGGGGCCACCTGGCGAAGGAGCGAAGGATCGGCCGACCTCGCCTAGGCGGACCCCTCCCGGGTGGACACCTGGCAAGGTGGCAGGGGGTCGCCTGGCTTCGGTCGAGGTGGGCCCGTCTCCGGGGGCCATCTGGCGAAGGAGCGAAGGATCGGCCGACCTCGCCTAGGCGGACCCCTCCTGGGTGGGCGCCAGGCGAGGTGGTAGAGGGGCCCAGAACCGAGCTCGACTTCGGCGAGAGCAGTTTGTCTTGGAAAGTCGTCTGGCAGAGTAGCCTTGCCGAGCTCGGCCTCGGCAATGTGGCGCTGACTCGGCCGGAGAAACCTCCACGTGGCTCGATCATATTTGGCGGTATCTGAGCCCAGCCACGTCATCATCACGGCCGTAACACCTCTTATATCTATTCATTATGACTCAAGAGCTACTATAGATTTTAACAAAAAAATAATTAATAAATATTTAAATGAGCAGATATATTAAACTAAGATAAAAGTCTGTAAAAAAAATAAGAATTTTAAATTATTTCAATAAATCATATTGCTACATATCTTAATCTTGTTGATTATCTTATAAAAGGTTTAAACGGGATTAAGAACCTGATATCAAGTGGGGTGAGGCTTAGCCTATAAAGGACCTTCTAGTAGTGGGAACCCAACCTATATGATAGAAGATCCTTTGAAGGAGGTTCACTATAGTAATAACAAGCTGATTGGTTGGTCAGGGAGCATATGTAATTTATTTGATATAAGAGTCATAGACTCCATCCCATTCCTATGATGATTAGTGTTCCTATATAATGATAAGGAAGAGTTATCTTTGAATGAGACTCAAGAGATATTTCTTGGGATGTGACACTACACACATCCTTGAAGGGACTCACATATATGAGAGTATCCGTATATGGCCGTGGTTAGAGACATAGACAATCTCTAGAAACTCTCATAAAAAATTAAGATACTTGTACATGGTCATTAATGTGTAAACCATAACACGAGCTTCTATACTATGTATACTATAATAGAAATTTGAATTAAAAGAATGTATTTCAAGACCTGGTTCACTCCACTTCCTTCAAATTAATACTATAAATACTAAGTAAAGTTAAGTTATGAAAGACACTTCACCTACTGCACAGTATATGTACCCAGCAAAAATTCTTCTTCTATATTGTTTATCTCTTTATTTTATTTCATGAATTTTGAGTTTTGAGGGAGATTATTAAAGTTTAGAGGGAAACTCAAAATTTTCTCCAAATCTTCCCTTCAACACCCCTCTTCTAATTGTTTAGTCCCACATGGGAAAGGGGAAAGACCTCATGGTTGTTTATATTGATCTTTTCTTTCTTGGACCTTATGTTGTTTTGGCCTCCCTCCATGCACGTGCAACCCGGCTTAGCTTGGCTCACACGCATGCGATCATGTCCCGCCCGCGACTACGGCATGGTGTGTTTATTTTACTGCTTAACATTAATTTAATTAACCGTTAACCTTTTCTTAATGACTGCTTAATGTTAACTCATTAAACCATTTAGCCGTTAACCCATCGCATTAACCAATTAGCCATTGATTAGCATTAACTCACCATATTAAGTCTATTAGCGGTTAAGTAATGCTAACCCTTTTTATTTCATTAGTTACCTACAATAACTCTCCTAACTAAGCCATTAACCGTTGGACCAGCCCAAACGGCTAGTATTTTGGATCTATAAGAGGATTTGTAGAGGGGAAAAGGGAGCAAAATAAAATTCAGTGTTCTCTTCCTCCAAAAATTCTCTTCAAGAAAACTAACCCTTTTCAACATTTTCCACTCAATTTTCTTAATCACTTTCATACTACTTTTCTAGTACTGGGTGAAGCTCTATCATCCTCTTCACAATCATGCTTGTAGGAGGAGTATCTGATTGTATCTTGGGGTAGAGTTCTTGAGATTAAACTTGTACGAAGATCAGGAATCATCTCAGGACAGTGCATTATATGTCTCCGATCAATTATTTTTTTCTTTTTATAAGTTTTGTAAATTAATTTTATAACCTATTATTATTGTTAGATTATTTGATTCACGATTGGATTCCTAGTGGAATAAGGTTTTACAATAAACCTATTCCTAACAGATAGTGACGTAGAGACTGTTTCATCTAATCCCGGTGTTTATTAAGGAGGGTGTAGATGACATGGTTGATCTCATCATCTTTGAAAAGGATGCTATGAAATAATGACCATGCCGACTTGTGATACTCGACAGCAATTATACTCGAGATCATTATCCGATCGTTGCTGCATAGATAAGGTGTCCAAAATTATCAGACGATGTGCCAGCCATTGCATGCATAATCAAATTATGTGTTAACCATGGAGCATGATTATTGCATGCATGATCATCGTGGAAACGTTTACCACTCATCATGGAAATGGTGACGGGCCTCCCTCTATAAATAGAGGGAAACAAGGAACCCTCAAGTAAATTAATCTCTGAAGTCTCTTGAGTTCTCTCATCCTCACTTTTTTTTATTATACTCATATCAAACTTAAACATCAAAAGATCCTTGCTTGAGAAACTTTGCTAAAAGGACTTCTTTGTAAACCAGTCTTCAGGAGTCTCAACAACCTCACATATCTTAGCATGGTTCGATCTACCTACCCCAAACCAGCCTCAAAAATCTGTAGCAACAAATAGAATCTTTGATAGCCCCACATGAAATACTCTTGGAAGACAAAGCTACCACAGTTCCTAAAGCATGTCTTCTTAATTATTATATTTGTGCATCACTCAAACTCTAGAATAAAAATCATATGGGGTGGGATAGTGGATCATATAAGGTGGGGCATTTTTTGTACCATGTTGCCTCTTTTTTCCATATAAAGAGAAAAGCAAAAGTCAAATAGGAATAGGACTCCTTTTTTTTTTCTTTTTTTCTTTTCTTCTTCTTCTTCTTCTTCTTTTTTTTTTTTTTTTTTTTTAACAAAGTCCATCAATCCTATGTAAGTTTAAAAAAATAAAAAAAAAATCATGCACCAAGAAAGAATGTTTACAAAGAAAGGCCATCCATATCTTTTTTCTTTTTTTTTTTTCTTCAAATCTTTCTCCTTTTCTTCTACAATCTTGAATGTGTCAATCTTTTGTTCTAATAATAATGGGCCAATACATATCTACAAACTTGTATACATCAAAACAGTTTATAATATGTATCGGTAAGCTATCTACTATATATCATTTTATCATATATTGTATATTAGTGGCTACCATGTTTTAAAACTATGTATATATTAGTGGCTACCATGTTTTAAAACTATGTATATCAATTTATCTAAAGATGTGTATTACAATATTAGATGAATATCTTTACTAAGTATGTATCAACTGGCCATATACTGTATACTAGTGAATAACCATATTTAAAAAACTATGTATTAATTTACTTATAGATATATATTGGATAGTTTCTGAGTATGTATAAAAAATCTTATAGTATATATCAAAAAGCCATCAAATATGTATTATTTGGTCATATACTATATATTGGTGAGTGACATGTTTTAAAAATTATATATTGATTAATCTAAATGTATATATTAGGATGTCAGATAAATATTTTTGCTAAGTATATATTAACTAGTCATATATTATATACTGGTGAACATAATGTTTGAAAAATTATATATCAATTTACATGTAGATATGTATTAAATCGCTACTAAAGATGTATCAAAAAAGCTTATAGCATATATCAATAAACTATCAAGTTTATATTATTTGGTCATATACTGTGTATTGATAAGCATCATATTCTAAAAGTTATGTATCGATTTATCCAGAAGTGTATATTAGGATGTCGGACAAATATTTTTCTAGATATGTTTCAACTGATCATATATTGTGTATCGGTAAATATCATGTTCATAAAGTTATTTATATTAGGATGTTGGACAAATATTTTTCTAGATATGTTTCAACTGATCATATATTGTTTATTGGTAAATATCATGTTCATAAAATTATATATCGATTTATCTATAAATATGTATAAAAAAATTATAGTATATATTAGTAATCTATCAAGTGTAAATTATTTGACTATATATCATGTACTATATTTTATAAATTGTTATTGATTTATATAGATATGTATATTGGAATGCTATATGAAAGTTTTGTTAGGCATGCATCAATTGATCATATATTATATATTGATAAATATAATATTTAAAAAATATATATTAATTTATTTATATGTATGGATTTTGATTTTTAAAATATGAATGGATGTTTTTATATTTGTAAGAAGGTAAAAGGAGACGAATGAGAAAAATTTAAGGATGAAGAAAGAATACGGTAGATATTCTTTTGGGGTCCATGATTTTTTTATTGTTTAAGTTTATAAAATTGAAATACTCTGAGTTTATTTTTATTTATTCTATTGATTTTCTCTCGAGGATACGTGGCATAAAGAGAGCCGCATATAATTTTTGCTCCGAACACTACCTCCCCTTCCTTCTCACTATAAATACTGCCCTCTGCGAAGCATCTCGGGCCCCCATCCAAACCAAGCCTTTTTTCCCACGCTCTGCCACGAACCATGGGAAACCTCAAGAACGCCACCATTGCCTTCCTCGCCCCCCTCCCCTCCCTCCTCATCTACCTCTCTTTCCTCCGCCACCACCTCCACCCTTCCCCTCCTCCTCCAGCCACGTCCACCTTGGACATCTGGGACTGTTGCTACCGGCACCCTCTCCTCCTTGCCAACCTCCTCTTCTTCGCCAACGTCGACCTCCTCTTCTGGCTCATCGGCCTCCTCCAGTCCAACAACTGGGTGGCCACCCTTCTCCACTCTTCTTCTACTCTTTTCTCCCCCAAAGTTGGCTCCTTTTTTGCCTCTTTTTTTCTACTAAGTAATGTGGGATTGGGTGCAGATGATTGATCTCTACTGGACGGTGATCCCAGTGCTGCTGATCCACTACTACGCCAGCCACCCGCTGGCGGTTGCTAACGCCGTGAGATCGGCGGTGGCGGTGGCGCTGACTTGGGTGTGGAGCGCCCGGCTGACGCACAACTACTTTCGGAGGGAGAAGTGGGAGTGGGGGGCGAGGGAGGACTGGAGGTTTAATGAGATGAGGAGGGAGTATGGGAGGCACTGGTGGTGGGTCTCCTTTTTTGCCGTCTACCTCTCTCAGCAGGTAATCACTATATCCACCTCTCTCTCTCTCTCTCTCTCTCTCTTTTCCTCTTTATATGCTAGGATTTTGAGCGACTAGTTTTGGTCGTAATTGGATCTGGTGATGCATCTTTGGTAAGGAAGATCTAGTTTTTTTGTGCAATGATAACTGATAGAGTTTGTGATCTGTGTTCTGGCTTCTGCAAATATATTGGAACTTCTTTCTTAAGACGCACCGAAGTTGTTTGAAAAAAGGCCCATTTAGAATTTTTAAGATTGTTGAAGGTGTGTGTGTGCGTGAGACTATTTTGGCTGAAAAGTAGAATTATGGATTTTAAGCACGTTAGCTGGGAGGAGTCACCATACAAAAAAATTTCAAGAGTTGTGAATTTGCTCAGCCAAAATTGTACCCACAAGCACTACAAAGGCTATTTGCAGTAGTCGTTATAAATGCTGTTTTACCAGTCTGTATATAAGAAGCATTTGGAGATTGTTCTTTAATGCTTCCACTTCTGTTGTCTGTAAAGATATCCAAAACCGAAAGTGAAGCCCTCTCATCATGAAATTGATATTTTGTTTTTTGTTGTATCTTAGACCATTTCAAAGTTTTCTATTTCACTATGCCTTGAGCAAGAATTTGTACACGTATAAATCAAGCAGCAACCTAATAGAAAACAAATGTCGTGTTCCGATACCTAGCACATACTGAGACTACATTGATGGAACTGGAAGACATGCATCCGGTCTAAAATTTTCAAATTTTGCATATAAAGTGCCAAAGAAAAAAATTGATCTACTCTATTGTAAGAGAAATAACACTGTAGATAGAGTAAACTTTGTTCAAAAAAATTCAAAGAGATGTTAAATTTTAAATGATCGCGGTAACTTTGTTTTCACTGTTTTCTTACTGTAAAATAAGATGGGCTCAAGTGTTGTCAGGTTTGATACTCTTGTCCTCACAGTGGAAGTATCTTGAATTCAGAGTATGGAACATTTCATAAATGTTGAAGGTAGTCCTTTTTTCAGTACAGTGCTAATACTTTAGGTGTCATTTTCCTGAATTCATAATTTTCAGTTAATTACAATATTACGATTCAAAAGTCTAGTTGGAACTAAAATAAAATACAAACTTCATGCCATTGTTTCTAGATAGGGCAATACCTCAATTTAATCTTCATTGTTTCATTTTACATTTTAAATGTTTTACATTTTCAGATTCTGTCAAAAATATATGCTTTCTATGCTTCCTAACAAGCATCAAGAGGAAAAAATCAGGCACCAAGGAAAGATTTTTAGGAAAAAGAAAAAGCTTGCGATTACTTTTAGTCCCTTGTATAAGTGCACCTATCAAATAGAGGGCATTTATCTAATTTAAGTTGATTTTAAGCTGATTTTAACTGCATCTTGTTTAATTTCTTATGAGCATACAATGTTTGCAGGTCTTTCTGATTGGCATATGCCTACCAATGTATGCTATCCACTCAAGTGATAAACCATGGAACATGTGGGACTTTGTTGCTACAATTGCCTGCATAACTGGAATAATTGTTGCCTACTTTGCAGACACGCAGCTCTATGATTTTGTAAGCAGAAATCAGACCTTGACGGAACTTGGTGCACCCTTGATGCCTAACCTTGACAAAGGTTTGTGGCGGTATTCTCGCCACCCAAACTATTTCGGAGAACAGCTGTGGTGGTGGGGTCTGTTTCTCTTTGCCTGGAACGTGGGACAGGGATGGATGTTTATTGGGCCACTTGTAAATAGCTTTTGCTTGGCATATGTTACGGTGCTGGTTGAGCAGCGGATGTTGAAGAAAGAATATAGGGTTGAAGCTTATAGACAGTATCAGAAAACAACATCTGTGTGGATCCCGTGGTTTAAGACAACTATCAAAGGTTCTAAGGAGAAGGATATCTGAGGACCGAGATCATCAGTCTTCCAATTATCTGCTTATTTCCTCTTGTCCATGATTTTCTGTTTTCCTTTGTAATATCTCAGTCATCCGAATCCTGTACTACAAAAATGTCTCTTGTAATGCACCACCTTTTCCTATAATGGCTGATTTCTAATTTGCAGGCTAAACTTTTTATGAGCTAAACTTCTTGTAAGCAATGCTGTCTTTATTTATGTCTGTGCACGTGCAGGCATATGCATGCATGCATATATTTTCTAATAATTACAAAATCTTCATAATTTTTTTTGTGTTGGAAAGATTGTCTTGATTCAGTCCATTAAAACGAAATCCAGTGAGAAGATTCATAACCGAGTGCTTGCAAGTGCACAGGAAGGCCTAGAGAACGAAAGTGTGGGCCCGTAGGTCTGCAAAGAGGGCATCCTAGGTGCATGGCCTAGGCTGGTGCATGAGCGCAGGTGTGGCCCAAGCTGATGTGGCCCAGCATGCACGTGTAGCCTAGCAACCACGGTCCACGTACAGTCACTATTTGGCATGGTCCATGTAGAGGTTAACATAATCCATCGATCTTTTATCATGGTCTGGCAAGGATGCATTAGTTTAGCAAGATCTGACGGCCATGGGCAATGCCGACTTTGTTTGGGCTCGATCCAATGAAATTTCAGGCATGTTTAAGAGCAATCCGATGACCAGGAGGTTATCAGGGAGTCGAGTATCAATTCTACTCTAATTTCTCTCCAAATTGAATGGGGATTCAACTTGTTTCGAGGTCTATTAAAAAAAGGGCCAGAGAAGTGTGTGGTAGTACCAGAGAGGTCTTTGATGACGAGAAGGGGTCGGCAGAAGATCCGGCGGGCTTCCAGAGAAGTTTGAGAGAGCTTTTTTGAGAAAGATTTTTTTTGAAATTTATTGTTGAGATTTTATATAGGATGAGGCTACAAGGTCTTCTTTATAATTTTTTTCATAATAAAATTTTGCATGTCGTAATATTTTTTTTGTTATGTTTTTTGATTTTCTTTTTTCTCTTGTAGCATCAACAATGATATCGTGATCTTAGATATGTAAATTGTATTCTGCATGAAAGATTCCCTAATAAATAATATCAAAGCAGGTGGACCATAATAACAGTGTATTAGAGATAGGTTGTCCATGTTGATCGATGTTGCCGTCCAGATCGTCGCGGCCCATAGCTGCTGGTGGTGCCGGGTGTTCCACGTCCGCCCACGGGAGATACCTCCGATGCCTCGGGACCTGCAAGAGAGCTAATGTCAGTGACCCGGGCCGGGGATTCCGGCGTGGGCACTCCGACGATTAAGTCAGTGACGATCCAGGGGAACGGATCCTCTTGGTCGAGCCCCTCTCGATGAGCTCCACGCTAGGAGGAGTGAATATAGTGTATGAGAGTGCGAGTGAGCTGGGAGATGTGGTGACCGAGGTGGTCTTGCCCTCCCGTCTGGCCTCTCCCCTTTCTCCTCTTTTTCTTTGTGGTGGTTGTGTTGTTCTTGCTTGAAAATTGGAATTGAAAAATGAGTGTTACCTCCCCTTTGCTTATAATGACTGGGTCCTTTTTTCGTGGCTTGCCTCAGGATCCTCCCATGTTGTTAGATGGGTATGACGTGATATCGTGCCATAAACGGTACGCCTTCTTTATTAGGTGTCTGGGAAAGCTTCCATAAGCCTCTAACATTCCTTCGATTTGCCCTTCCTGGAAGCCTGGTAGGGCCTTGACTGTCGCGCCACTACTCTCGGGAATCGCGCTCCTTGGTGGAGTCTTTTTCCCGGTCCTACGGCAAGCCGGTAGGGGGTATAGTGCCTTGATATAAGCTTCCTTTCCTCCTGGGGTGAATGGCGGCTGTGGGCATTAATGGTGACGTGGCGGGTGCTGTCGTACGGTCCTCGGGGGGCCCGCCATCGTCTTCGGATGGGAGATGCTACTTCCTTGGCGGTTGACATCTTGATTTGCGTTGAAGGCCGAGCTGGAAAAATGGGGCCCACTCGCAAGGGACCCGCCTTGCAACGGCTCGGCTATGCGGAGAGGGCCCGAATTTGGAACCAGGCCAGAGGGGCCCAGCCTTGACCGAGCTCGGGCTGGCTGAAGTGGATGAGGCGCGCCCAGGCCAGGGGACCCGGCCTTGAGGGGGCTCCTCGTGGCGGAGGAGGCTTGAGCTCGACTCCGGACCACGGGACCCGAGCTCGGGCTCGAGAGGTCTGCCTCCGGTGGCGTTTGAGCTCGGCTCCGACCTAGGCATCCCGACCTGGCGGAGGACGAAGCCCGGCTTCAACGGGCGGCCCCATTGGCATGGGGGAGCTCAGCCCGGCGAAGGGGCCTATGAGTGGGATCCCGCGTGGTGTCCAATGAGGAGTCCACATCATGCTCCTTTCCTTACGTTAGCGATCCGGTCACATCACTTGCCTCCCACTCTCGAGGCCCGTTGTCGCATGGCGCTCGGGGCGAAGGGAGTAGTTGCGGTGCTGACATGGAAGGGTGGAAAATCTAGTGCAATAATGATCGATATCGGCGGTGTCTCGTCCGGCGGGCCCTTGAGCCTGTGCGGGGGCACCGCGTGGCCACGTCTTGGAGGCAGTTATGGCGGGCACGGAAGCTGAAGCGGCCGCGATCGGGTGGGGGTGCTGGCCCCGTTGATCGGTGACACATGGCGTGACTTTTGGGGAAGCTGTAACGGTACGGTCGGATGCAGGTTGTCCCGAAGGGATCGGTAAGTCCTTTCGAAACATACCTTTTTTCAAACTCTTCATGCCCGTAGTCGTACAGGAGCCTTCCTCTTCTTTTTCTCCGACCGTCGGCATCTTCTGTGAGCATTAGCAGGTTAGCTCTTTCTTCTCGCCCATTAGAAGTCACCGTAGGCCTTCCTCCGTTCACCTCCTCCCTTTCGTCATCCAAGAGTCGCCTTGTTCTCTCCCTTTCTCTTCCATGGACCGCTTCGGGCCCAACTTCCATCCCTCTTGCCAGGCTGAGGCCGAATCTTCCCGGCCGAAGACTCTTTCCTCTTTCGACGAGGAGATGGAGGCGGCGAGGTATGAGTTCAGTAGAAGGCCTTTCCATGGCCCGGTGTCCATTAGGGAACCCGGGACTTCTCCTCCTCCTCGTTTGGCTCTTCTTCCTGCTCCCGCTCCTGCTTCCACTTCTGTTTCTATTCCTCTCCCTAAGCCTGAGCCTTCTCGGTCGACAGGTCCAGGAGGGATCGCTTTGGTGATTACCGCTGGGGACCTTGCATCTATCCAGGAGGCTTACGGCATCCCCGAATCCATCCAGCTCTCCGTTCCTTGTCTCGGAGAGCGAGTCACTTCCAGTGATCCTCGGCAGATCGCCTTCTACGAGGAGACCTTCGCTGGGGGTCTCCGCCTCCCTGTGCACCCTTTTCTCCTTTCTTTCTTGGCCGGCTACTGGCTTGTCCCAGCCTAGTTGGTCCCCAATGCCATCAGAACGATATTTTGTTTCATCGTTCTGTGTCACTTCCACGGGATTGTTGCCCATTTTTCCTTGTTCAGGGCCTTCTTCATCCTAAAATGCCACCCTACCAAGGACGGGTGCTGGTCCTTTTCTTCCCGCCCTCGGGGCATCAAATTTGTGCTCCCCTCTTCCATCAAAGGATGGAAGAGCGGGTTCTTTTCACCTCAGTAGAGGGGATCGACTGGGTTTGGATCGACCCAGATCGATCTCCGAACAGGAACTTCTTAGTCGAAGCTGCCGACCTCGACATGTATGACCTGCTCAAATCGGCCGAGATCCCATCACCGGAGGTCTTGCAGTCGGAGCAGAATCTTCGCGAGGTCAAGGTCAGCTCGGCGTGGGAGCCGGGTGAGTTCGACTTGACCACCCCCCTCATCGTTTCTTATTTATTTTTCCTTCTCCATTTTTTTTTTGATGCTGCTGCTAGGCTGACCTCGTTCCCTCTGGTGCAAAAATGAAGTTTTCTATGGATGAGCTGCTTTTTTTTTCTGAGGAACGAGAGCAGGCTGCTCAGGCGGGTGAGCCTGCTCCGAAGAGGGCTTGAGCCGAAGATGGGGCAAGGCTGGTGCAGGCCGGGGCAATGCAATGGTTCAGGAATGACGGCGGAAAAGGGTGGCTGAGCTCATTCCCGTACTTGCCGGGCAGCATGAGTCGGTGGCGGCGCTCGAGCCCGAGGTGGTGACCCGCACGGGACCGGCTACTGCTGTCGCCAGGTCAGCACCCCCACCCCGGAGGTCGTCGATGTTCGAAGAGGAGGGCCCGGAAGAGATCAGGCCGGCGCCCCAAGTGCGGTCCGATGCTGCGCCGGTCTCGCAGTTGGTGCCGAGGGCATCGCATGCCGATGAAGGAGCTGAGCCGACGAGGACCAGAGACGTCGATTATCGAAGGGTCCCCTTCAAATTAGGGCCGAACGTCTCTCTGGTCAAGGACCCCAACCTCGCCGAGCGGATGATGGACTTCTCCATCCAGTCCTGCGATAAGCAAGATGGAAGCGGGAAGTTTCTGGGCAACGTCATCAGAACGACGTTCGCGAACCTCTACGCTGTAAGTCCTTCGCTTGTCGTTGCTTTTCCAAATCACTTCTTTTTCTTCTTACTTGATAGCTGACACCCCTTCTTCGATGCAGCAAGGCAGAGAGCTCCTCCTCATCCGGGACTTCTATCGGAATTGGGCCAGAGGGGAGAAGGAGCGACTGACTGAGATCAAATCTCTGCGGGCTAAGGCGAGAGAGAAGAGCCAAGATGCCCAGGATGCCCTCCTCAGAAATAAGAGCCTCGTGGGCGAGGTTGACGACCTCGTCCGAGCGAAGAAGGAGCTCAAAAGCGAGCTCGAATTGAAGAGGACTCGGCTGAAGGAGCTCCGGGTCGAGTCAGAGAGGAAGGTAGCGGCCGCAGAGAAGAGGGCCGCTGAGGCCAAGGGGAGGGCTGCTGAGGTCGAGAAGAAGGCTGCTGCCGCTAGCCATGACGCCGAGGTCGCCAAAAAGGGAATGGTGGTGGCAATCTGTCAGGCCGAGCGCGCCGAGGACCTGGTGGCCACCGAAAGGAGCAAGGTGGAGGGCACCATAAAGGACGCCGCCGGCGCAGTGGCCGCCTTCAAAGCTTCTCCTGAGTACCTCAAGGACTTCAAGGAGGCGGCGACGGACTCCTTTGCCAAGGGTTCGCTTATTGCCGCCAGCAGCTGCGGGGTATTCTATCCGAGGAGTGATTGGTCGCGCTCCGGACTCCAGAGAAAAAGGCTTCCTCTGCAACGATGATGGCGGCAGTAGGGTAGGGGGTTGCTCCAGCCGATGTTAGCACCCCGGTGACTTCGACAGCGCCCGGCCCCAAGGAGTTGACACCGACGGCGGCGAGGGCAGCACCTGCACCGCATCTGGAGGTTGCCGATCCGATCCCAACGGCTCCAACAGCTGAACCTGCTCCTCCAGCAGAGGTCGCCTAGGAGCATGCCCTAGCGACGGAGGTGGAGGAGGAGAGGTCCCAGCCATGCAACGCCCGAAGAAGGAGCCGACTACTTAGGATTTCTCTTTTTTCTTCTTACACTTGTACCTTTCTTTTATCTTTTTTCTTTGACCGGGTCACCCGGCCTGTCGAGGCCTGGAAGATAGTGTAGTCAACTTTCTCAGTAATGAAACTCGCTTTTGCAATCATGGTGTCTCCATCATCTGCAATGTGGAATGTCCCCTCTCTTTTTTCTCCCTCCTTTCTTTGCTACTTCCTTCTTTTTGGTGCAGGGAGGTCCGAGAGGGGAGCCTAGGACTTCGAATGGCACGGACTCAGCGTTGAGTTTGAGGTCATGTCGTCAACGAACGTTGGCCTTGGACTCAGTTGCTTAAGGACATAATTCAGTGGTCGCCGTCTTAGAGCTAGGCTCGAGATGTCGAAAGCTGAGATCCTTGGTGTCGGAAGTCCGAGTCTTAAACCTCAGTGTCTCAGAGCCAATCTTGAGGACGTCGATGCTTGGGAATTGCGGCGCTGGAAATCTGAGTTCCAGATCTTGGCATCTTGGAGGTTGGCTCGGAGGCACTAGGTGCCTTGGGGCTTCCCAGGTCCTTTGCCAGGGAGCTAGGCTCGTCGGTGCCAGAGGGTCATCCGGTCTTTGCTGCCGGAGGGTCATCCAGTCTTTGATACTGGGGAGCTAGGCTCGTCGGTGCCTGGGGGCTTCCCAAGTCTTCGTGCCATAGGACTCTTCTCTAGGCTTTATTGTCGGGGAGCTAGGCTCGCCGGTGCCTGGGGGCTTCCCAGGTCTTCGGTACCGGAGGGTCATCCAGTCTTTGATTGGCAACGATGCTGCCCAACCCAGGGGACCTGAGCTCGGAGAGGTGCCTCGCAGCGGAGGAGGCTAGGCTCGACTCCTGGCCACGGGTCCCGATCTCGAGGGGTTCGCCTTGGGTGGTAGTTCGTGCTCGGCTCCGGCCTAGGCATCCCAAGCTTGCGGGAGCTGACCTGGCGGAGCACAGGGCCCGGCTTCGGCTGTCATCATGAGGCCGAGCCCGGGGGCGTTGTCGGTGACGAGCTACGTGGCTCGGGGGTGCCCTTAGCCGGTGATCTGGGCTTCGATCTTGAGCAGGCATCCTGGAGCTGGGCTCGGGGACTTCGATGATTTGAGATGGTGCCTTGGAGCTGGGCTCGGAAGCGCGCTGGTCGAGGAGATTCCCTTGGCCGAAGATCTGAGCTCCGGTCTGGGGCTGGCATCCTGGAGCTGAGCTCGGGGACTTTGATGATTTGAGATGGCGCCTTGGAGCTGGGCTCGAAAGTGCGTTGGTTGCTTGGGGGCTTGTCGGGTCCTTTGCCGGGAGCTAGGCTCGTCGGTGCAGGAGGGTCATCCGGTCGTTGCTGTCGAGGAGCTGGGCTCGTCGGTGCCTGGGGGCTTCCCAGGTCTTTGGTGCCGGAGGGTCGTCCGGTCTTTGTGACAGAGGGTCGTCCGGTCGTTGCTGCCGAGGATCTGGGCTCGCCGGTGCCTTGGGGCTTCCCAGGTCTTTGGTGCCGGGGAGCTAGGCTCGCCGGTGCCTGGGGGCTTCCCAGGTCTTCATGCCAGAGGACTCTTCTCTGAGCTTTGTTGCCGGGGAGTTAGGCTCGCCGGTGCCTGGGGGCTTCCCAGGTCTTCGTGCCAGAGGACTCTTCTTTGGGCTTTGTTGTCGGGGAGCTAGGCTCACCGGTGCCTGGAGGCTTCCCAGGTCTTCAGTGACGGAGGGTCATCCAGTCTTTGTACTGGAGGGTCGTCCGGTTGTTGCTACCGAGGAGATGGGCTCGCCGGTGCCTGGGGGCTTCCCAGGTCTTTGGTGCCAGAGGGTCGTCCAGTCTTTGCTGCCGAGGAGTTGGGCTCGCTGGTACCTGGGGGCTTCCCAGGTCTTTGGTGCCAAAGGGTCGTCTGGTCTTTGCTGCCGAGGAGCTGGGCTCGCCGGTGCTTGGGGGCTCACCGGTGCTTTGGTGCCTAAGGGTCGTCCGGTCTTTGTGCCGGGGAGCTAGGCTCGCGGCTATAGTTTTTTGCAAGGCAGATAGATCGTGTTGCGGAAAGAAGTCTTTATTTCTCATGGAGGGCATACTTACATTACTGATAGTATCTCCTCAAACCTAGCGCCATCCAAGTCTTCTAAGTAGTAGGCCCCCTGCAACAGGGCTTTGGCCACCCTGTAAGGGCCCTCCCAATTTGGTGAGAGTTTGCCACACTCGCGCGGCTGGGACGCTTCTGCTCGGTGTAGTACCAGGTCGCCAGGTTGGAAAGCCTTCTGCTTACCCACGCGTTGTAGTATCGGGGGACCCGTTGTCGGTACGCTGCCATCCGGAGCCGAGCTTTGTCCCTTGTCTCTTCGAGGAGGTCTAGGTTGAGGAGCAGGTGTGCCGAGTTCTGAGCCTCGTTGTACCGCTGCACCCAGAGTATGGGCACGCCGAGCTCAACTAAAATTACTGTCTCCGACCCGAAGACCAGGTTGAAAGGTGTTTCGCCCGTCACCGTTCTAGGCATTGTGTGGTAGGCCCATAGGATGCTCGGAAGTTCTTTCACCCATCTGCCCTTCGCTTGGTCCAACCTGGTGCGGAGTCCTTGAACAATGGTTTGGTTGGTGACCTCAGCTTCCCCATTCGTCTGGGGATGGGCGACCAAGGTGAACCGATGCTGGATCCCGTGCTCAGCACAGAACCCCTCGAACTCTCGGTTGTCGAACTGTCGCCCATTTTCGGTGATGACGTAGTTGGGGAGTCCGAAATGACAGATAACAGACTTCCAGAAGAATTATCGGACATTGGTCTCGGTGATCCGAGCTAGCGGCTCTGCTTCGACCCATTTGGTGAAGTAGTCGATCGCCACCAGCAGGAACTTCTGCTGTCCTGGTGCGATGGGGAACGGTACCAGAATGTCCATCCCCCATTGCAGGAAGGGCCAGGGAGATGACAGCTAGGAGATTGGCGCAGCCGGTAGGCACTAAACGTGGGAGTGGCACTGGCACTTGTCACACTTCCTGACGAAGTCGGTGATGTCCTCCCTCATTGTTTCCCAGAAGTATCCCTGGCGAAGGGCCTTGTACGCCAGAGTCCTCCCTCCTACATGATTCCCACAGAGGCCTTCGTGTATCTTCTGGAGCACGAAAGCTGCCTCTATGGGCTTGAGGCACTTCAGGAGTGGGTAGGAATAGGATCGGCGGTAAAGTTGGCCGTCCATCAAGACAAAGCGGGTGACCTTCCTTCTGATGAGGCCAGCTTCCTTGCGGTCTTCCGGTAGTAGGCTGTCTTGGATGTACTTGACATACTTGTCCATCCAGCTCGGCTCGGGGGCCACTTGCTGCACCTCTTCGGGGCTTTTATAGCTCGGGCTCTCGAGATATTCAATGTACGCGCACCCTAGGGATGAGTCCGGTAGGGTCGCGAGCCTTGACAGTGCGTCCGCATGAGCGTTCTCTCCATGGGGAATGTGGGAAACGCAAAAGTAACGGAAGCCTGCTGCGCTCGAATGGACCCTCTCTAGGTACTTCATCATCTGGGGATCTCGGGCCCCGTACTCTCCGGAGACTTGTCCGGTAACCAGCTGGGAGTCGGTGAAGACCTTGAAGTTCTGTATACCCAGCTCGCGGGACATCTTCAGGCCCACGAGGAGCGCCTCGAACTCCGCTTGGTTGTTTATGACGGGGAACTTGAAGCGAAGTGCACACTTCACCACCACTCCGTCGGAATTGGTGAGGATGAGGCCTGCTCCGCTCCTGCAAGAATTCCACGTGGAGGATCCAGGGGTCCTCCAACGGGCCGGGCTCGGCTTGGCTCTCCGGGACCATCCGCTCTGGTTCCTCGGGAAACCTTATACATTCGACCATGAAGTCGGCTAGGACTTGGGCCTTCTACAATGACCTCGACCGATATGCGATGTCGTACTCGCTCATCATCAGGGACCATTTGGCTAACCTTCCGGAAGTCTCGGGATGGCTTAGCATGGTCCTCAGCGGCTGATCAGTCACAACCATGATGGGATGCGCTTGGAAATAGGGCCTGAGATGCTTAGCAGACATTATTAGTACAAAAATGAGTTTTTCGGAGCGGGTATACCTGATCTCCGCATCATAGAGTATTTTGCTTGTGTAGTACACCGGCTTTTACGTTCTGTCCTGGTCTGTACAGACGAGGACTGAGCTGACGGCCCCTAGGGTGACTGCCAGGTAGAGCAAGAGCTTTTCTCCATCTTCAGGTCTAGACAGCAGAGGTGGGGAGGTCAGGAACTCCTTCAGCTCTTCGAAAGCCGTCTGGCACTCTTCAGTCCAAGTAAAGTCATGCATCATGCGCAGCGCCTTGAAGAAGGGGAGACAGCGGTCAGCCGACCTCGAGATGAACCGGCTCAGGACAGCGACCCTTCCTGTCAAGCGCTGAACCTGCTTCTTGGACGTTTGGTGCTCCATGTCCAGGATTGCTTGGACCTTCTCCGGATTTGCCTCGATGCCTCTCTGGGTGACCATGAAGCCGAGAAATTTCCCGGCCGCCACCCCGAAGGTGCACTTCGCCGGGTTGAGCTTCATCTGGTGCTTCCAGAGATTGTGGAAGGCTTCAGCGAGGTCGGCAATGTGGTCCGAGCTCTGTTTGCTCATGACGAGCATGTCGTCCACGTATGCTTGTACATTCCGGCCAATTTGGTCCTTGAAGACCTTGTTGACTAGACGTTGATACGTGGCCCCAACATTCTTCAGGCCAAAGGGCATCATTCTATAACAATACGTTCCCCGATCAGTGATGAAGGCGGTGTGCTCCTCGTCCTCCAGGTGCATCCAGATCTGATTGTACCCGGAGAATGCATCCATGAAGGAGAGTAGCCTGTGCCCCAAAGTGGCATCCACTAATTGGTCTATCCTTGGTAGAGGAAAGCTGTCCTTCGGGCATGCCTTGTTGAGGTCGGTGTAATCTACACAGATCCTCCACTTGCCATTATTCTTCTTCACCATCACCACATTCGCCAGCCAGCTCAGATACTGCACTTCTTGGACGAAGCCAGCGATGAGGAGTTTCTCAACTTCCTCGTTGATGGCCGCATGCCTTCCTGGGGCAAAGCTTCTCTTCTTCTATCGAACTGGCCTGCACTTTGGATCAACATTAAGTTTGTGGGTGATGACTTCAGGGGGAATACCTGGCATGTCGGCCGCCGTCCAGGCGAACACATCTGCGTTTGCTCGCAGGAACCCCAATAGCGGAGCCCTCTCCTCCTCGGGTAGCTGGGCTCTGATCTGCACAGTTTTCGCCTGGTCGGCTCCGAGCTGATAGGAAAGCAAGCGCTTGGCCGGGCCTCCCCTGGGGTCCTGGGCCTTCTAGTTGAGCTCGTCTGCTCCGGAATCCTCCATGGGCACCTGGGCCCCCGGGAGTGTCTAGAAGCAGTGCTGCACTGGCTGGGGCGTACCCCTCATCTCCCCCACACTGCAAGGGGTTGGGAACTGGACAAGCAACCTCTTGGTAGAGACAACAGCGTCGAGGAGGTTGAGTCCAGGTTGGCCCAAGATCACGTTGTAAAGCGAAGGAAGCCTGACAACCGTAAACATCATCATGATGGTACTCTGCCGAGGTGGGGTCCCGGCAGTGACTGGGAGAGTAATTTCTCCCTCCACCCTTGTAGAATCTCCCATGAAACCAACAAGGGGAGTATATACTGGCTTGAGCTGAGTAGGGGAGAGATCATTAGGGAGAAAGCATCATAGAAAAGTACATCCGTAGAGCTTCCACTGTCTACCATGATGCGTCTTACAGGATGCTTTGCGATCGTCATCTCAACGACCACATCATCATTATTTACATTTTTCTTTCCATTATCCCCTTCCCTTATAAAGAGGAGTACATTCTCAGAGTTCCCTACCCCCCGGGTTCTCTTGGACGCGCGCTCAGCTCCCCAGGAGATCATGCCCACCGGCTTCTCGGTGGGGCGGTTGTCGATAGCTGGAGCTAGCGGGAGAGTAACAAGCGCCTGGGACTCTGGCTGAGGTCTGCCACCCATATATTTTCTGAGGTAGCCCCTCTTAATGAGCTCTTCAATTTTCCACTTGAGGTTGCGGCACTCCTCGGTGTCGTGCCCATGATCGCGATGGAAGCGATAGTACTTCATCTTGTCACGGGTGGAGGACGGCTTCAGCGATCGAGGACGCCTCAGATAAGTCTCGCCCTCGATCTCCATGAGGATCTTCGTTCTCGAGACGAGAAGGGGAGTGAAATTCCCTTGAGAGACGAGAGCATTCCTTAGCCTTGGCACTGGTTGGGAGCTCTGAGCTGGTGGTCTCGGCCTCCATGCTTCAGGCTTCTCGATGGGCACCGGTCCCTTTAGCGGCTTCCCGTCGAGCTCCCGTCTCGTACGATCTGCCTCCTCGACGTGGATGTACTTCTGAGCCCGGGAGAGTAGCTCGGCGTAAGTCTTCGGAAACTTTTTGTCGAGCGAATAGGTCAGGAGGGAACTCCTGAGCCCTCTCTTTAGAGCCAGCATCGCCACCGGCTCCTCCAGGCTGTAGATCTCCAAGGCAGTAGCTTTGAAACGAGCCACGTAGTCTTGCAATGGCTCACGGTCTTGCTGCCTGATGGAGAAGAGGTTGTCTGCCTCGCGTGGCATCTTCCGACAGGTGTCGAAATGGGCCACGAACTTCTGCCCCAGCTAGTTAAAAAAGCTGATGCTTTTCGGCTCAAGGTGGGTGAACCATACTCGAGCGGCCTTCCGAAGGGTAGCGGGGAAGGCAACGCACAGAAGGGCGTCAGTGGCCCCCTGGACCCTCAGAGGGCCCAGTAGCTTTCTAGGTGGTCCAGGGGGTCGGTGGTCCCATCATAGGGATCCACGTGCGGCATGCGGAACCGGCAGGGAATTGGCTCCGTTTGGATCTCCTAGGAGACAGGAGGGCGGGCATCATAGCCCGCTGGCTCACTAGTGGAGCCAAGCAAGTTGGCGAACCGGCGGGCAAACTCCTCCAACTTGCGGTCGTGCTCCTCCAAGCGCTTCTCCGCTATGCGCCTGATGGCTTCGTCTGTAGACCCCTTTACTGAAGGAGACGGAGAAGGCGATGCGGACGCGCAGTGCCCATGGCGGGGAGCCTTGCCCTTCCGGCCTCGGGGGGGTTTGGGTGCCCCCAGGTCAAGGTGCGGTAAGCAGCTTTCTTCTTCAGTGGAGCTGACTCGCCGTCGCTTTCCCGGGGCTTGATGGATATCCCAAGGATCTGTAACCTTCCATGGCTGTGAGGGCCTCCCGTGGAAGGATCGCAGGCTATCACGGGGTATCACGACATGGGCCGCGGGGGTCTCTGGCTGTTGGTGGGTAGCCAGGGACCGGTACTGGTGCTGGTGCTGGAGCTGGCGCACCGCCGTAGTGACAGTGTACATATGCTGGGCGAGTGCGGTCAGCTGGGTCTCCAATGGGGGCGGTTGAACCGGGGCAGGCAATTCCGTCTTCGGTTCGTGCGGGTTCCCATGAGAAGGGGATGCCTCCGCACGACTGGGAAAAGCTCCCCTCGCCCGAGTGGTCACCATCCTCCCAATGGACCAGCTAAGCAGGATTTGAACTGGATAATGTGTCGTTCTCGCCCCCTACCTGGCACGCCAATCTGTTGCCACCCGGATCGTCGTGACCCGTAGCTGCTGGTGGTGTCGGGTGTTCCACGTCTGCCCGCGGGAGATGCCTTCGATGCCTTGGGACCTGCAAGAGAGCCAACGTCAGTGACCCGGGCCGGGGATTCCGGCGGGGGCACTCCGATGATCAAGTCAGTGACGATCCAGGAAAACAGATCCTCCTGGTCGAGCCCCTCTCGATGAGCTCCATGCTAGGAGGAGTGAATATAGTATATGAGAGTCCGAGTGAGCTGGGAGATGTGGTGGCCGAGGTGGTCTTGCCCTCCCATCTGGCCTCTCTCCTTTCTCCTCTTTTTCTTTGTGGTGGTTGTATTGTTATTGCTTGAAAACTGGAATTGAAAAATGAGTGTTACCTCCCCTTTGCTTATACTGGCTGGATCCTTTTTTCGTGGCTTGCCTTGGGGTCCTCCCATGTTGTTAGATGGGTATGACGTGATATCGTGCCATAAACGGTACGCCTTCTTTATTGGGTGTCTGGGGAAGCTTCCACAAGCCTCTGACATTCCTTCGATTTGCCCTTCCTAGAAGCCTGGTAGGGCCTCGAATGTCGCACCGCTGCTCTCGGGAATCGTGCTCCTTGATGGGGTCTTTTTCCTGATCGTACGACAAGCCGGTAGGGGGCATAGTGCCTTGATGTGAGCTTCCTTTCCTCCTGGGATGAATGACGGCTGTGGGCATTAATGGTGACGTGGCGGGTACTGTCGTACGGTTCTCAGGGGGCCCGCCATCGGCTTCGGATGCGAGGTGCTGATTTCTTGGCTGTTGACATCTTGATTTGCATCGGGGGCCGAGCTGGAAAGATGGGGCCCACTCGCAGGGGACCCGCCTTGCAACGGCTTGGCTATACGGAGAGGGGCCGAGCTCGGAACCAGGCCAGAGGGGCCTAGCCTTGATCGAGCTCGGGCTGGCTGAAGTGGATGAGATGCACCTAGGCCAAGGGACCCGGCCTCGAGGGGGCTCCTCGTGGTGGAGGAGGCTTGAGCTTGACTCCGGACCACGGCACCCGAGCTCGGGCTCGAGAGGTCTGCCTTCGATGGCGTTTGAGCTCGGCTCCGACCTAGGCATCTCGACCTGGTGGGTACCGACCTGGCGGAGGACGGAGCCCGGCTTCGACGGGCAACCTCGTTGGCATGGGGGAGCTCAGCTCGGCGAAGGGGCCTATGAGTGGGATCCCGCGTGGCATCCAATGAAGAGTCCACGTCAGGCTCCTTTCCTTACATCAGCGATCCGGTCACATTAATCGAGATTAAAGAAGATAGAAAAAATAAGCACAATCAAATTTGACATTAATTTGTTTGATGAAAAGAGCAATTTCTCTATTTGATAAGTGAGGATAAAAGATGTGCTCATCTAAGGGTTGATTAATGCTTTCTTATATAAAGCAATGCCAGCCACCATGGAGGACAATATTTAGAAGCATTCTAGATACAGACAACGAGTATGATATATTTGTATTTAGCAGATAACATGATGGTCCATGTACCAAGCAAGATTTTCTCGATGGCAATATGGATGAATCTCGAGAAATTATACATGACAAAGTTGCTTACTAATATATTTTTTTAAAAATAGTTTTATCAACTATGGATGATCAACGAAGGATAGAATATACAGGAGCATCTAAGCAATTTTCAAATAATCCTTACTAATCTTCTCAATGTATATGAAAAAGTTAAAAAAAAGATCAAGACGTTGGTCTTACCATCATCACTTTCCCCATCCTTTGAGTCCTTGATAACTATTCTTATAGTAAAAAAGAGGACTCTCAAGATGAAGGATGTCACTTTAGCACATCTTCAAAATTAGGTTCTCATGCAAGAGAATCAAACTTCGAGTTTAGATGAGAACTTAGCATTTATGGTCTCTAGAAGAGCTAGCGGCAAAGGATGAAGTGGCAAAAGATGTCATGGTGGGCGATCCAGGTCCTGGTCTAAGTCGAAGGATACTAGCAAAATCAAGTGCTACTGGTATGATGAGTTAGGATATCATGTTAGAGATTGCTCACAACTCAAAGATCGAATGAAGGCTACTATGATAGTGGTTGATGGTAATAATAGTAATGGATACGGTGAGGCATTTATAGTATCCAAGAAGGTAACTTTTTCTTTCTAATAATGAATTATAGATTCTACATGTCCCCATCATGTGCATTATAGAGAAGAACTGTTTGACTTTCTATAGAGTAGAGAGAGTATTGTCCATATGTCAGATGAATCGAGCTATTTGATCAAGGATAAAGATACAGTCAGCTTAAAACTTCATGATAGAATATCAAAAAAATTGGATAAGGTTCGATACATATCCAAAGTTGCACAGGCAATGATATTACATACATGATACCAAACCTACAACAAAGACTTTCAGCGAAAGGCGAAATTGTTATTTGCTATTGTTGTAGATCCCGTCCATGATGTGGGGCCCGGCCCTATTAAAAGGGGCTTAGGGCCTTGGGACGAGAGGTTGTTGTCGTTTGAGTGTGGGAGCGTGCGACAGTGGAAAAATGGAAGGGCCGAAAACCGAGAGAGAAAAAGAAGAATTTTATATTTTAATCATTCCAGCTCTTCATCGGATGGTGATTCAAAACTTGATCAAGATGAAATTTTAGTATGTTATTTACGGCAGCGAGCTCTACAAAGTGAACGGTTCGGATCGCTGTGATTCCTCTCATGTAATCGACAAATATTTGATTATAATGAGATCTTTCCTGTTTTCTTCCTGTATCATCAGTAATATTTTATATTTTATACTGAGATGATCATCGCATGCTGTTTGGAGAGCCTCTAGTTTGTTAGAGAGAAAAATCTTGCTATACCCATTATTTGATTATAGTGGAAGTTAATCTGGTTTCAGGCCCGTGCTTTTTACCTCCATATTGGAGGGTTTTCCACATAAATCCGGTTTTCTTGTGCTTGGTTTGATTTGCTTTTGCTGGATTGATATTGTTGAGTTATTACCTGTTTTAATTAGCACACGGGGTTAAAATTTTCCTGGGTATAATTATTTGTGATCGTGCTTTAACCCCAACAACTGGTATCAGAGCCTGGATAGGCAATAATTGTGCTAATTAAAATGGAGGAGAAATCCAGTATTGTTAAATTAACTTCATCAAATTATTCTTTATGGAGGATGATGATAGAAGATTTATTATATTGCCAAGATCTATTTTAACCAATTGAATTGCAGGGAATAATGCCAAACAATATGAAAGCTGATGAGTGAAAAATGTTGAATAAGAAAGCAACGGCTACGATCAGACAATGGATTGATGTGAGTGTGATCCATGATGTTGCGACAGAAACAGATGCTTATCAGGTCTGGAAGAAGCTAAAAGATTTATATCAGCGAAAGAATGCACAGAATAAAGCCTACCTGATCAGAAGACTGGTGAACCTGAAGTATAAAGATGGGCAGAATGCTTCAGAGCACTTAAATAATTTCCAGGAGATCCTGAATCAGTTGGCTACAATGAAGTTGCTTCTTGATGATGAGGTGCAGGCATTGATCTTACTGAGCTCCTTACTAGATAGCTAGGAGACGTTGGTGGTGACGCTGAGTAATTCCACTGCCAGTGATAAACTTATCATAACTATGGTCAAGGATAGTATATTGAATGAAGCAAACAGACGAAAGGAGCAGGGTTTGACAGATATAAATTCTGTGGCACTGGTTACAAAGCAGAGGGGGAGAAGTAAAAATATATCCTTCCATGGTAAAAGAGATGATGGGTCCAATGATAAAAATAACCATGAAAAATCCAGAGGCCGGTCAAAGTCCAGAAAGGATGTTACTTGTTACTACTGTAAAAGGCTAGGACATTTTCAAAGAGAGTGCAAAAAATACAAAAGGGATCAGGATAAAACTAATGGAAAGAAAGAAGAGATACAGAGTACGACTGCAGTTGCATTTGATGATGAGGTCATGATTGCAAGTGATGATGCATGTATTAACCTTACATGTCAAGAACCCAATTGGGTAATTGATTCAGCTGCTACATATCATGTTACATCTCGGAGAGATTTCTTCTCGTCCTACTCCAAAGGTGATTTTGGGCATGCTAGAATGGGAAATGATGCAGTAGCTAACATTATTGGCATGGAAGATGTTTGTTTGGAGACCAATACCGGGTGCAGACTGTTGTTAAGAAATGTAAGGCATGTTCATGATATCCGATTGCATTTGATTTCTGCATGTGTCCTATATGATGAGAGCTACTCCAGTCACTTTGGCGAAGGAAAATGGAAGCTCACCAAAGGTTCCCTGGTTGTAGCAAAAGGCAAGAAAGTTGGCTTTTACAGATTGCAGGCTAAAGTACGCAGTGGAGTGGTGAATGCAGTTGAAGAAACCTCCACAGATGTATGGCATCGGTGGCTTGGTCATCTGAGTGAGAAGGAACTTGAGACTCTATCCAGGCACAACCTGCTTTCTTTAAAGGTACGCACCTGAGACCTTGCACTCATTGTTTACATGGCAAGCAGCATAAAGTTTCATTTCATAAGCTTCCCTTTCATTGAAGATCGCATGTGCTAGATTTAGTTCACACTGATGTATACTCTATGACCACAAAGACACTTGGTGGTACACTTTATTTTGTTACCTTTATTGATGATCATTCTCGAAAGTCATGGGCCTCTTTGCTTTGAGATCTAAAGACCAGGTAATAGATGCCTTTAAAGAATTCCATGCCTGTGTTGAAAGGGAGAAAGGAAGAAAATTGAAATGCATCCGAGCAGATAATGATGGTAAATACTAGGCTCTGTTCAAGAGATACTGCAAATAACATGGCATTAGATTGGAGAAGACTATTCCCAATACACCTCAACAAAATAGAGTAGCAGAGAGGATGAATCGCACCATTGTTGAAAGAATCCGGTGCATGCTTTCTCATTCAAAGTTATATAGTTCCTTTTGGGGTGAAGCTATGAGGACTGCAGTTGATCTAATTAATCTTTCTCCTTTATATGCCATTGACGGTGATATTCCTGAGAAGGTATGGACAGGAAAATCAATTTCCTATGATTATCTCAAAGTATTTGGATGCAGGGCCTTTGTTCATATTCCAAAAGATGAGCGATCAAAGCTTGACAGCAAGTCAAAAGAGTATATTTTTCTTGGATATGGACGTGAGCAGTTTGGATACAGGCTATGGGATCCAGTAGAGAAGAAGCTGATTAGAAGCAAAGATGTAGTATTCTTTGAAGATCAAACCATTGAAGATGTGAAAAATGAAAATAAGCCAAAGTCTACTACAAATTTATTTGTTGACCCTTCTCCTATGTCTCAAGCCAAAGTAGATAATGATGGACAGGCTACAGAGGATAGTGATGCAATGGATGATGAGCCTATATATGGTGACAGTGCAATAGATGAGCATAGTGAGTAGGCTCCTACATAGCAAATGGCAGAACAGCAATTGAGAAGGTCTACCAGAGAGTGTCGGTCTTCTCAGAAATACCCTCCATATGAGTATATAATGGTGACTGATGGAGGAGAGCTGGAATGAATTCAAGAGGCTATGTCACATGCACAAAAAGAAAAGTGGTTTGAAGCCATGCAAGAAGAGATGAATTCCTTGTATGAGAACCACACATTTGATCTAGTGGAGCTGCCTAAGGGAAAGAGAGCACTGAAGAACAAATAGGTGTTCAGACTCAAGACAGAGGAGCACAGCTCACAACCAAGGTATAAAGCAAGACTGGTTGTGAAGGGTTTCAGTCAAAAGAAAGGTATTGACTTTGAAGAGATATTTTCACCCATGGTCAAGATGTCTTCGATCCGAGTTGTAGTTAGCTTGGCAGCCAGTTTGAATTTGGAGATTGAGCAGCTTGATGTGAAGACAGCATTTCTTCATGGTGATCTTGAAGAGAAAATCTATATAGAGCAACCAGAGGGGTTTATAGCTAAAGGCAAGGAAAACCTGGTATGCAGATTGAAAAAGAGCTTATATGGTTTGAAACAAACTCCTCGATAGTGGTACAAGAAATTTGATTCCTTCATGGTAGATCATGAGTATAACAGAACCACTCTGACCATTGTGTTTTTATAAAGAGGTTCGGTGATAATGATTTTATTATTCTCCTGTTATATGTTAATGACATGCTGATTGTTGGTCACGATATCAATAGGATTCAAAACTTGAAGACTGAATTAAGCAAGTGCTTTGCTATGAAAGACTTGGGATCAGCGAAGCATATACTTGGTATGAGGATTGCTCATGACATGAAGAATAAGAAACTATGGCTATCCCAGGAGAAATAAATAGAGAAGGTGTTAGAGCAGTTCCAGATGAGCAACTCCAAGTCGGTTAACTCTTCACTTGCAGGTCACTTCAGATTGAGTTCCAAACAGTGTCCTACTAGTGAGGAAGAAAAGGAGAAATGCAGAACATTCCCTATGCATCCGTAGTTGGCAGTTTGATGTACGCCATGGTATGCACTACACCGGATATTGCTCATGCTGTTGGTGTCCTTAGTTGATTTCTCTCTAATCCTGGGAAGGAGCATTGGACTGCAGTGAAATGGATTCTCAAGTACCTCAGATGAACTTCTAGAATATGTCTATGCTTTGGTACAGATAAACCTTTATTAGATAAATATACATATGCAGACATGGCAGGTGATGTTGATTCTAGAAAATCCACATCGGGATACTTGATGACCATTTCAGGGGGAGCTATTTCATGGCAGTCCAGATTGCAGAAATGTGTTGCTCTGTCAAGTACAGAGATAGAGTATATTGCGTGACAGAAGCCAGCAAGGAGTTATTATGGATGAAAAAGTTTCTGGAAGAACTTGGTCTGAAGCAAGAAAAATTTATCATGTATTGTGACAATCAGAGTGCAATTCATCTAAGCAAGAATTCGACTTTTCATTCGAGGTCGAAGCACATTGATGTGAGGTATCACTGTATATGAGATGCTTTGCAGATGAAGTTGCTACAGTTGGAAAAGATTCATACAGATGATAATGCTTCAAATATGCTGACTAAACCATTACCTGCAGAGAAGCTTGCAGCCTACAGAGCTAGTGCTGGTTTGTTGGTCCTCCCCATATAGGATGAGAGGGAGAATTGTTGTGGGTCCCGCCCATGACGCGGGGCCCGGTCCTATTAAAAGGGGCTTAGGGCCTTGGGACGAGAGGTTTTTTTCATTTGAGCATGGGAGCGTGCGACAACGGAAAGACGGAAGCGACGCCAAAAATCGAGAGAGAGAAAAAGAGGGATTTTATATTTTAATCATTCCAGCTCTTGATTGGACGGTGATTCAAAACCCGATCAAGATGAAATTTTAGTATGTTGTTCACGGCAACGAGCTCTACAAAATGAACGGTTCGGATCGCTGTGATTCCTCTCGTGTAATTAGCAAATATTTGACTCTGGTGAGATCTTTTCTGTTTTCTTCCTGCATCCTCAATAATATTTATATTTTATACTGAGATGATCATCATATGCTGTTTGGAAAGCCTCTAGTTTGTTAGAGAGAAAAACCTTGCTGTACCCATTATTTGATTATAGTGAAAGTTGATCTAATTTCAGGCCCTGTGATTTTTACCTCCACATTGGAGGGTTTTCTACATAAATCCAGTTTTCTTGTGCTTGGTTTGATTTGCTTTTGCTGTATTGATATTATTGAGTTATTACCTGTTTTAATTAGCACACGGGGATTAAAATTTTCCTGGGTATAATTATTTATGATCGTGCTTTAACCCCAACAACTACTATTACTCTAAACTTAATGATCCCGGATACAAAGAAGAACCGAAGATCCAAATCCCTGAAATCCAAGGCTTCTGTCATTCTAACATATCTGCACATATGCATTATGATTTTGGCATTCATTAGCATCAGTTAATTGATTTGGATTTATCACATTCCAAAACAAAATTCACATCTGAATTTAAGATCTCATAGATTTGCGAGCTGACATGAACTTGTTGACTCTAGTCTTGATTTTGATGATTGACAAAATGTTTAAATATATATGAGTACTAACTGTATTTTAAGTGTATTTTTCAGATCTTAGTACTCAACCATGTTGAATGAAGAAATGCGTGTATTTTAGTTGAAAAAGTCCTTAAATCAATGGAAAATCAAGTATATAGACTTTGGAATTGATATGAAAGAACTTGAAGAGGTTAAAGTTTGATTTTGGTCAAGTTTCAGCAATGGCACAGGCAAGTGTCGACACCTGGAAATGAAGTGTCGACACTTGAGGATACTTGAGGATCAAGTGTCGACACTTGAAGAATGAATGTCGGCTCAAGGCCCGAGACAAACAGAAAATTTCAGAAAGCACTTTCAGTCAAGTATCGATACCTGGAGCTGAAGTGTCGACACTTAGAAGTGAAGTGTCGACACTTGAAAAGTGAAGTATCGACACTTGAAACTGAAGTGTCGACACCTAGAGGTGAAGTGTCGACACTTGAACAGTAACGACTAGTTTTCTGGATTGCAGAACTTCTCCAACTTGGCTCCAACGGCTATATTTTTCCTCCCTAACGGCTATAAACGGTCATTTAAGTGTTGGGAGGCTATATAAATATCAAGAATCAAATGGGGAAGCAATCTTTTGGTGAGTTTCTTGAATATTTTTAAAGGATTCAAGAGTTAAGTGATTCAAAGCCTTCAAACTTCCAAGTTTCAAAGAGAGCATTCAAAGTATACATCTACAAGCATCAATCAAAAGCTTTATCAACTTGAAGACAAGATCTTCATCAATATTTAAGGGCTTCAAAGAGATATTTGCTTTATTTAGAAATCTTTTATTGCATTCATTTATACTTGCTATTACATTGTTTTATTTGAGATTTTTGATGAGCCTTCGAAAATCAAAGAGGTTTTTGGTAAGCCTTAAAAATCAAAGTGGTTGTTGGTGGGCCTTGAAACCAAGTAGGGTTTTACTTGTGAGCCCGAAGCCAAAACAAGTTGTTTAGGTTCTTGGTTATCCCGTAAAACCAAGAGTGGTTGTTGGTGAGTCTTGAAACCAACTAGGATTTGACTTGTGAGCCCGAAGACAAAACAAATTGTAAAGGTTGTTGGCGAGCCTAAGTTATAAAACCAAACTTAGTGAAATTCCCAAGGATGGCTTGGGGAGTGGATGCAGGTGCTTGGTTGGCACCGAACCACTATAAACCTTTGTGTTTGTGTGATTGTTCTCCTTGTGCTTTTATTTCTTTATTTCCACTGCATTTATTTGAAATACACAAATACTTGAATTGCATTATCACATACTTACTTTGGTTCATATTTTAAATAGTACAAAAGTTTTATAAAATCCAATTCACCTCCTCTCTTCGATTGCCTACCTGAACCTACAAAATCCAATATCAAACGGGAAAGAAAGATGATGAGAAAGAACCCAACAATAGCTAAGATGGCATGGTATTCCTACTCTAATAGGTCCGTACAGGATCCTTTGCTATATTTTATCAAATGAAGAGATCTTAACGCACAGAATTGCCTGCAATGAAGAATTTCAGTCTCTTAAAAGTCCAGAATGAAGGCAGAGATGTCGTGAGCACCTGTCCTAGAAAATCCTACAATTCGCATGCGAGCGGTCGAATTACAAAGTTGCCAAAGATTACCATTTAAATAAGACTACTATAGATTAAATCTTATATATATATATATATATATTGAGATTAAATCAACCCGAGACATCGAACATACCCCACAATTAGAATTCAATTATGAAAAGATAACACAATTCAGGTTCTCATTCTTCTTAGCTCAAAGCATAGCATTATTGATTAATTCCTGAATACATATCACAATTCTCCCCTTCAATGCGAGCTATCCACCGGCTGCTCCGTGGCTTCCTTCTCGGTCTTCTCGGCGATGGCCTCTTCGTCCACAGCCCGTTCCTCTTCCTTCGTCTCCGCAGACTCAACAGGTGCCTCTGCCTTCAGCTCGCTGATACCGGGAGCCAGCTCCTCACCACCAGCAGCAGAGGATTCCTCTGGTTTGGGCTCCGAGAGATCGACCAACGGTTCCTCCTTGCTCTCCTCAACATTCTCGGTCATGGCCTGAAAACTCGAAGCCGCATCAGGCTCCTGCAAGAGAATGCAGAAGGAAGAAAAACCGGATTGGAGTTCCGGGAAACACGAAGTCTTACCTCGGTAGGAGCATCGCCGTCGACCGATCTCACGGTCTGCTCGGGGGCAGCTGGGTTCTCTGCTGGAGGGACCTCGGGGTTGGGGCCATCCTGATCATTTGGTTTGCTTGCACAGCCACCCATCGAGCCTGGAGTTGAGGGAGTCGGGAATGCAGGTCGACGGGGTTGGAATGTGGGAAGAATGCTGATCCCAGGCCCCGGCCAGGGCCCCTTATATAGGATCCGGGGAGTGCAACGAGAGGTGGGGAGGTGGAAGAATGTTGAATTGTGTCTAATTTTGGGTGGGGAATTGTTGGTGGGGAGGGAAAGTATAGGTTGTCTCTGGACTTTTTCAGACGGACAGCTTTTAATTATTTTCCTTCAACCACTGCGAGCTTTCAGGGAAAAAAGCTAGCCGTTGGAGTACCTGGGTACGGTTCATGAAGTCGCGGGAAATTTTGAGTTTGTCCCCCTCTAATTTAGTGGTAATATACTAATCTATTTTCTTTCTGCCACCTTGGCAGAGCTTTTTCCAGGTTGGCCATTGAATTAGGCCAGGTTGGACCAGATAGGAATCCAAACTTTGCTAGTTTTATGGTAGCATGCTTGATTCCTTGTCCATAAGATTGTTCTTTTAGGGACAACCGGACTAGGCTTCTTTAAAGGATGAGATAAACTAGCTTTGAGAAAGGCTTGTGGTGGATTTTTGCACTTGCTTACGCATTTTGCCAGGCTAAAATGATATGGGCTGCAAAAGTATTGCGAAGGGTCATGGTTGCACGATATATGATCATTTTTCCAATGGAAAATGTACGTATGTCACCTTAACAATGTGGCATGACCTTCAAGGCATAATTCCAGCAGGCCGTAGTGATTGAGTAGCACAATTTAGTGGCAAGAGCTTCATTGCACCATATATTTTGTTAAGAGAAGCTTCCATATAATCATTGTCCCATTTCACTGATCCTTAACTAAAAAATCAGAACTATTTTTGATCTTTTATTTTGTAAACATCTTTCTGAAACCATATGTGTGTGTGTGTGTGTGTGTATTCCTTTTCAGAAAGATTTTTAGAGAAATGTTTGACAACTAATTAGTAGCTTCACTTTGCACTATCCATAGTTAAGTAGCCTCTTCTAGCCCTGGGAGGGGTTCTATCTTTGCACTGCTATTAGATTCCCTAGCTTTTCACATCATAGATATATATGGCTGCATGGTTAATCTAAATGAGAATATAGTTACAACCTAAAGATATTCTTTTAGATATATCGGAGTGCAAATATATATCTTCTATGTTTGTAGCCAAGACTTGAGAAAAGAATATTATAGCATCTGCATTAAACCAAATTACTTGTTATTGGCAATCATTAATTTATAAAGTATTTACATTGACATGAATCATGCAAATTGTGATGTCTTGGCAGAAAATCTTATTTAAGTGCCACCATTTGAGTAGTTTAGCATCATCAATTATCATATCCATAGCATGACCATCTCAAATATGTTTTTTCCCATATTAATTCCAACAAATTAAGTTTGAAAACTGGAGAAGTAATATATTTGTAATATGTGTACAAACTGAACTAACCATGATTCTAGGAAATGTATAATTAACTCTAGTTACCTTCTTGCTGTGAGCTATTTTATAGGATGCTGAAAGATATCATGAAGTCTCTGAAAATTTCTAACTTTAATACAAGCTTAATACATAAACCATTACCAGAAATGAAGGTTTCACTGTTAGACAATTCTGTTAGAAAATCCATAAAATCCATCAAAAAATGTGTTTCTGACGGATTCTCATCTATCAAAAAAATCTTGTCAGTTTTTTTTTTTTAACAGATCATATTCATCAAAAAGTTTTCTGACAAATTTGTGATAGATAATCCATCTAAAATAAGCTTTCCATATTCTTCAACAAATGGTATTTTTTTGTCAGAACATATAATTCTCATAGAATTTTATGACAGATAGTCTATGAAAAATATTTTTGATAGATTAACTATCAATGAATAGAAAGAAACTTAAATATAATAATGATAGATTTTTGGTAGATATTCTATCAAAAAAATTTGATAGAAAATATGTTAAAACGAGAGCTAGGTTGTAATAAAGTTTTTAATAAATAGTCCATTAAAAATATTTTTGACAAACTATCTATTAAAAACTTTTTTACAACTTGACTTTCATTCTGACAAATTTTTTGTTAGAAAACTTTTTGACTCGATATCTATCAAAAATCTATCAAAATTATATTTGAGTTTTTTCTGACAGATAATTTATCATAAATTCTACTGATAAAGAATTTATCATAAATCCATCAAAAAATTACAAACCTGAATGAATTTCAGATTTTATAAAACAAAATATGGAGATTCACCTAATAGTATTTAACTAATTATATATTAAAAATCTAAAGCTTATCATCAATATATTAAAACATATCAAATACCATATAATAAAAATTCTCAATATACTTATAAAAGTGCATTACATGTATAAATATTAAATTCAAAATATCAATCAACTACATCATATATATATATATATATATATATATATAAAGTCTAGTCATTCAACTGCTATAGAATCATTACTATTAGAAGAGAAAAGTAAAAATTGGCATGAAGGCCTCAATGCCCCTTGAATGTATTCAAGCTTCGAACATACAAGGAATCTGAGCTGCAACTCGTGCTTCAACTTGTACTTCTATCTTAGTAATTTTGCTTACAAGCGCTCCTCCATCTATTTATTGAACATCTCCTTAAATTGTTCCTGTATATAATTAGGTTGGAATGAGCTGCCTGGCTGCGTGCAGGAATAGGATGTAGAAGAACTTTCAAATATAGATGTTATTTTTACTATGGATCTAGAATTATATAATTGACCCTTCTTGGAACCTCCAGTTGCTTCCACCCATGCATTAGCATTAAAAAAAAGCTGCAATGAGATATCATCATCATACTTCGCCGAAATGGTCAATATATAAGACTATGTAATTTTTTTAGTAAGTAGCATATCAAAATAAAATAAATTCATGACTTACAACAACTTTACTTGACTTGGCATCGACATATTCTGACTTTCCCATCAACCTATAAGTGCATCCAAATAACTCTATATGATTCGATTCTTTATCATACTCTTGCATCTACACTCAATAATACATGATATTATTGAATAGTAAAAAAACTTAATATCCAATACCTAAAATAATTAAAAATATGTTTATAATAAAATATAGATGCCCACTTAATAACTAAAACTACAAAACCAAACAAAGTATACTAATTAGAATAAAAAAGAGAAAGAATAAATGCAATAAAGATAAAATAGTTTTAGAAATTTAAATAGATTTTTGCATGAGATTTTGTAATAGAATGGAGTAATACAGATACTAACTGAAATGTCTCCTATTATAGATGGTGCATGCTAATTGATATTAATTTATCTTACCAAATATTTATATTTATAACTTATAAACTCATCATTCTTTTCTTGTATGTACGATGGATATCGAACCGTATGAATGTTTGATGATAGATCCCTACTTCTCCGACATCTGATTAGTATAGCTAGCTTTAGACTTCTCTAACCATTTTTCCTTGGCCCAATAATGATCAATGAGCTTCTCCTAAATGCCAGGTTTCATCTATTTAGGACCTAAACCTTTACACTTCACCATAGGAACCTTATAATCCTAGCCCTTCTGTTTCTTTAACTTATCTCTTGCCTTCTTCCATTCTTTTTTGAAAATGCTTCTAAATTTTTTAGAGGTAGCCATATGATACATTTTAAGAATTTGTGCATTCATTTCTGAAGTCCATGTGTATTTAGCCTATTATCATGTCAATAAAAAAATATAAATTAATGAATAGTAATGATCTGCATTATATATAACATAAATATTTGTGTTTGTATTTTACAACTTAAAACCAATGCCAAATCTCATGTTTAGTGCATTCCGCAGCTAAACTCCATATAGGTCATGGATTGGACTACAACTTCTTGATTATAGTTGTGATCACTCTGGTGACCTTAGGATCATGAAATCTACATAAATATTCATGTACTATCATAACATAATACTAGTAACTTTTATTGAACTAAAAGTAATTTAACTATCATATACTTTCTATCATCTGCAGTAATACATTGCCTTGTTGATGGATTTGCAAGCTTTGGAGTCCCTTGATTTAGCCCTCTTATCTTGGAGGATGCAAACGGTGGTGGACTGGTCTCTAGTATATGATCTAATACTGGATCACTATTTAGAACATCTATAGGATAAGTAGAATCATCTACAATATTAGTAATATCATTCTATCCCAGGTGATGGAGAGCACTACCCTATAAGCTCTACATATGGGATAACGGACTATCCTAAATACCTTGTGGGTATAATGGCAATCTCCTATCAACACCATCACTAGAAGTAGTATGACAATAGTCATCTCTTATCCTCTACCACCTCTCCTCCCTCATCATGAGCTCTTGCACTAGCTTGTACTACCATGCTATTTAGAGCATTGTATTATTAGCCACATATAATTGAAATATGATAAAAATTACATAATAACAATAAATATTATAATATAATATGTTAATTGCAAAGATAATATCTCACTAAATTAAATATATATTTTCTAAATAATTTAATAATACTTGATATAGGAGGCAACACTGGATCCATGACTCTGAATTTGATTAAGAGAGGAAAGGATTGGGGGCAAAACTATCTAACAAAGGCAATAATTTAGATCAATATGTTTTACAAAAAGCCAAAATTACACATCAGTTTTATAAATTAATCATCATCATTATCAGATAATTCAAACTCATTTTCTTCCTCTGTAGTCTCAATTTTTTCAACAAATTCATCTTCCTCTTCTCTTTATCTTCCTCATCATACTCGTGTTCCAATTCTATTGTCTATTGTTGTTGCTATCTTAACTCCTCTCCATTGAGTTCTTGATACATATTAAAATCTACAAAGATATCAACACCATCAAGTACATCTGTTGCTTCAATTAGAGCTAGAATGGGCATCTCATCCTCTTGGTAAACATCATCAGTCATAGCTATATTTTTTTCATTGCTCGCAACAACTGGGATGTCATATGTGCTCCTTGCTCTAATTTGCAAATGGCCCACCACTCACATCTATCCCTCATTCTTGATGGATAAGTTATGTAATAAACTTGCTACACTTGCTGAGCCAGAATAAATGGCTCATTTGTGGAGAGATGCGAATTGTGTCAAACTTCAATGTACAAGACCATGTTTATCAATTTTAATCCCCCTCTATCCATATCATACCAATCACATTTAAATAGTATAACGTCATTCCTAGCACCATAATACCACAATTCTATAATTTCAAGTAATATCCCATAATAGTCACATTCATAATCATTATAAAGCTTCCTTTAACACAAACTCCACTATTCATTATTTTTCTACCTTGGCCATAGTTAATTAGATAAAACTTGAATCCATTGATAAAGTACACCTTATAGATTTTCACCGATTGTGAAGGACCTTGTGCTATATCCACTGTATAGTCATCAAATCCATTTCTAGCTATGCTTGCTTATTCAATAAAAATGTTAATAAATAGATAATCCATATATGGATAAAGAAATATTTTTTAAAAAATAATTATTCAATAACTATCTATTTCAACCAACTTGCAAACTCCTAATCATGAGACCTTTCCACCTCTTCATCACTTGTCGAAGGATAGCATGCCCTTACATAGTCATCAAATTACCTATAATTATATAATAATTCAATTAGTGGCTGCAAATGGTCAGCCATGATGGAAGAAAATTGACAAAAGTCCCATGGACCCCTCAACTTCCCCCGTCATCACTTCGTAGAAGTTTATTTAATCATGTTTGAACCTCAAGTTCAAAGTAAAGTAAGCAAAAAGTTAAAATTTTCTCTCTAATATAAGCTTCGCAAATCAATCTCTCGACATAAGCCTTGTTTCATACTTTTTATTTTAAATAGAATATATACCTAAATCACAAATATAATAGTTATCCCAATAAGTTAGTAAGGCATACAAACAATTGTGTTATTCAATTCAAAAAAATAATGGTCACTCAATTGCTAACTTTACCTTTCAAATAGATATATCTAATGAAACTAAATGTATCCTTCAATTTTAGCCTCATAAGCAAGATGTATTGGCAAGTACTCCATTAAATCAAAGAAACTTAGAGGAAAGATTTTTTTCTAGTTTGTACAAGGTCTGCAATATTTTTCTCTAACATCTCCATATGCTCAACACGTAAGATAGCAGAACATAATCTCTAAAAAAAATGAGTGAGCTAGATTATTGCATCCCAAATAGGAGTTGGCAATAAGTCACGAAAGTCAATGGGTAACAATCTTTCCATGAACACATGACAATCATGACTTTTTAATCTATAAAATTTGTATTTCTCTACATTTACACATCGAGATATATTTGTAACATAGCCATTAAAAAATCTTAACTCCTTAACCCAATTACAAACATCAATTTTCTATTCTCTAGTCAAACTGAAGATGGCCTTAGGTTTGTACACTCTTCCATTACTATCTTATTGCAACTTCAAATATGGGCACTTACAATATATAGCAAGATCCAACCTAGATTTTGCATTATCTTTAGTCTTTCCTTTGATGTCCATTACTGTATTGAATATGTTAGATGTGCATGTCCTAGAAGCCAAGTTGGCTAACACACTATAATTTCTAGGATATCAAATTATATTTAATCAAATTTTTATTAATAAAATTGGATATTTTTTATTTATAATTTTGTATTTATGAATCATTCATGAAGTAAATGGATAATGGTGCATATTTTCAAGAGTTAAGAATTTGAAATATGCATCATTATAGGTTAATTTCTATATACTCTTGATTGTTGGATCATCACGGAACGGTAATCGATCCATCAAGATTGATGTATAAATTATTTTTTTTTCAGTTAGACGAGTTTCGAGTCTACAATATGGGGGTACCGGAGCGAGAGTACAAGTAATTGTTAGAGAACAATGATATTGAGCATGACCAAAGAATAAGACGTCATATGAATATCTACTCACTCATTAGTAACTTCTTGAACTATAGTTATGTGAATGGTTTGTTGACCTGCAGTGCCTTAGCTACTTATAACAAAGTTGTTATAGTTTGACAAGTACATAAACATGATCCTTGGTTGTTTGGGGTCTTGTAATATATGTTGACTATAGTAAATTCATTGTAGGAGTTGAGAGTGTCCTATAAGGGATCTATCGATCTCAATAATAAAGAAATAATCCTATGCGACTTAAGAGATTTGAGTTCTTGAGTCTATAACCATAGCAGTATGATAATGAAAAGAAGTTTTCATGAAAATTATGATTGGGCTTGAGTTGATTAAGTTCAGTATATGATAGATACTTAGGATTTAATGAAAATCCATGACCTGCATCCTGTCAAGATTTTAGATAGAGAAACTTGATCACAAGGGGTTCATTCTTCTATTCTGTTGAGTTACCACCACATACTGTTAGGTGTCACTAGTGGATTATAAAAATTTACTTGGATCATTTTTGGATCAACGATCCATTATTTTAGGGTTGAGCTGGAAAGGTTCTGGTTCATCAAAAGGATTTCGATGATACTATGATAGAGATCATAGTATATCTCACTACCAGATATAATAGAACCTGAAAGATCATATATAATAAGGTATTGACCTGATCAAGGCTTAAATCGAATTTAATAACTACTAATTTTGTAAAGGTTATAAATTTAATAATTATTATTTTTGGAACCTATTAATTTTGGCACCAAGGACTTAATTATAAAGTTGTAATTTAATTTAATTAAATTATATTTGATCTAATTGGATTTAAGAATTCTAGTTGGACTAGGATTGACAATATTTTCAAATTCGATTTGAATCAGGTTCAAATTCGATTCGATTTGATCCAAATTTGAACCCAATTAAAGATGACACATAACCTATTCAGATTCAACATCAAATTTATTTTTTAGGACATAGAATATTTTTTTTGTGATAAGAAAGTTTAGTTTGAAAAAAAATTCTGTGCACATGTTTCATTTCTTATCCTAGTTTTTTTTTCATGCCTTTCAGGAATTTTTCTATGAATTCTCCAAAAAAAATCAGTTGTTTTATCCTCCCTTATTTCCTTTTGGATTAGAATAATGTGATTTAAATTTAGTTTAAATCTGAATTGATTTGGATTTAAATTGGAGTCTCAATAGGACTGAAAGGCCTAGACTTATCGTTATCCTATCATCTTTATCTCCTCCTATCCTCATCTAAACTCCATGCCTAATATAATTGGATTTTTTTAGATTGTGCAACTATTAAAGACCTATTTTACCATGTAATATGGATGGGAATTACCATGGAGTTTATTGGACAAATTTGTGTGACAAAGTCTTGTAAGAATCTAATGTTCCTAATATATTTCATATCCTTGCTTTTAACACACAAACTTGATCGCTTTAAATATCTTATAGTTAGGGATTAGTTAGTAATTTTTGGGACATGGAATTCCATCAAAAAGAGGTTGATTTGCTAGTGTTCATGAGAGAGGAAGAGGTGTGCGACATCTTATAAAGAAAGGAAGAGGGAGCGAGCACTAATTTTTTCTATAGAGATCAACCTTGCCACATATCTTCTGTCCATCACCTTTCTACTTCCTTTCTAATTAATTCCATACCTAAAACCCTCTTAGAGAAGAGTTAAGAGAGAGGAGAAAGGGTGAAGAAAGTTTTCTTCCTCCCTAAGGTGTCCAAAGACAAGTCTCGTATAATTACACGAAGGATTTGTGCAAAGGCTACAAGGGCTATAATCTTGTCCTTCGAGATCGTCAAGAAGGATTTCAAATTCAAGCCAAAGAAGAGGCCTGCAAGGAGTTAGCACTCCAGGAGTTTCAGAGAGTTGATCGGTGTTATCCTCGTGTAGATACCAACAGAGGCTGGATGCTTGTGCAACTTCGATTGCAACCCCGATGATCCATCGATTCGATTGTGGTTGAAAGAGGATAGCAAATAAGGTAAGTTAATCTAATCTTCCTGATTTGTTTTATTTTTCAGATCTGATTTCATGTATTGAATTCTTAATCAGTATGTTAGATAGGTCCTTAGATATTATTTTAAATAATTTCTCATGCTTGTACAAAATTATTTTGAAAATCACTTCTGCTAGGATTTTAAAAACTCTATTTTCTGCATGCTACCACCAGTAATTCTTTTAGAAAACATTATTGAAAATATTATTTTCAATATGCATAACATCTAGATTATATCAAATGAGATTTGTGTACCAGTATGGCAACTCCTAAAAAATACTCATCATCCAATTATGTTCGGTACCAAAACCAAGAAATTTTTGTTTACCACTTTGGGTGCCAAATGTAATATCATGAAAATTTTGTACTCTTTGCAACAACTTATCACTAGATAATGGAGGAGGGCGATGAGGTTTTTCAATTTTACCCTTCTTAAAGGTATCCTGTTATTTTCTATAGGAGTGATGAATAGAAAAGAACTGGCGATGGTAATAAAAAAAGATGTCTTTCTACCTTTCTCTAAAGTAAATACCTTAGTACACTCCATACAATAAGGACAAGCCAGTTTTCTATGTGTGATCTACTCTGATAGTATATCATAAGTAGGAAAATCACTGATAATCTATAAAAGTACTGCTCTTATTTGAAAATTTTGCTTTTGATGAATATCATAAGTGTTGATCCTTGCACTCCATAATATTTTTAACTCATCAATCAAAGGTCTAAGAAATACATCAGAATGCTTGCTTGAACTTTTCGGTCTTGATATGACCATATTTAGGAACATGTATGATTATTTGAGGCACATCTGAGGAGGCAAATTATATATGGTTATAATCACTGGCCAACAAGAGTTAAGAGTTGATGAGTAGATAAATGGATTAAACCCATCCATACACAGTCCAAGTCGCATGTTTCTTGGATCAGGGGCAAAGTCTAGGTGGGTTACCTTTTAATTTTCCCTCTTTTACTTTTTTTGATTTTTCAAGGGTTTTTCTTTGATTTTTTACAACTTTTCTACTGGTTTTCACTTTCTTTCTTCCACCTTCAAGCATCTCGTGTGGGTGAGAGGTGGAGCGGCCGAACAAAGAGACTCATACTGGTTTTCACTTTCTTTCTTTCATCCTCAAATGCTTCGCATTTGGTGAAAAGTGGAGTAGCCAAATAGAGAGACCCGCACTGATTGAGAGGTTAGTTGGTGGTATTAAAGAGTTTTAAGTAATATTTATAGCTATTGATTTAAGTTATATAAATATTTTATCAATCATAATTTATTTAAAGTTTAATTGAATCTTGGTGGTAAAGGTAGAGGGTATCCCACTATTTTTTGTATGAGTTATAAAAAGAAAAAAATTGGTGATAGTAATAAAAAAAGATGCCTTTCCACCTTTTTCGAAAGTAAATGTCTTACTACACTCCATACAATAAGGATAAGACAGTTTTCTATGTGTGATCCACCCTGATAATATACCATAGCAAGAAAATCACTGATTATCCATAAAAGTATTGCACTTATATGAAAATTCTGCTTTTGATGAATATCAATGTTGATCCCCATGCTCCAGAATATTTTTAACTCATCAATCAAAGGTCTAAGAAATACATCAATATGCTTACCTAGATTTTTTGGTCTCGATATGACCATATTTAAGAACATACATGGTTGTTTGAGGCACATCTAAGGAAGTAAATTATTTATAGTAATAATCACTGGCCAACAAGAATAAGGAGTTGATGAGTGGATAAATGAATTAAATCCATCCATACACGGTCCAAGCTACACATTTCTTGGATCAGAGGCAAAGTCAGGGTGGGTCACCTTTTAATTTTTTTCTCTTTTCATTTTTTCTAGTTTTTTGGGAATTTTTCTTTGATTTTTTATTATTTTTTTCACTAGTTTTCACTTTTTTTCTTCCATTCACAGGTATCTCATGTTGGGTGAGAAGTGGAACGGCCAAACAGAGAGACTTGCACTAGTTTTCACTTTCTTTCTTGTGTTCTCAAGTGCCTCGCATTCAGTGAGAAGTGGAGGGGCCAAACAAAGAGACCCACCCTGATTTGGAGGTTAGTCAATGGTATTAAAGAGTTTTTTGTAATATTTATAGCTAACAATTTAAGTTACATAAATATTTTATCAATCACAACTTATTTAAAGTTTAGATGAATCTTGGTGGTAAAGGTAGGAGATATGCAATTCAAAGATGTGAAGTTGAGATCCTTTCATTATTTTTTTTAGCGGGTTTTATTTTTATACTTGTGACTCTTTTTTTGACAGATAGTATGTCAAAAAATTCCAACACAAATCTATTTTTTGACTTCCAACTCGGGTTTTATTATAATATTTGTGATTTCAATTTTTGATGGATAATCCATTTTTTGCCAAATATTTCATCATAATATTTATTTTATGACTTTCAATGGGGTTTTATTTTTATACTTGTGATTCCAATTTTTGATGGATAATCTATTAGCGATGCTACTTCCAACATCAATTTCTGATAGATAATCTACCTAACAAATCTATTTCCATTTGTTAAAATATTTCTGATCATCTTTCTATCAGAAATAATTTATTTTAATAATTAAAAAAATGTTAAAATTATATATTTGATAGATATTTCTGTCAGAATGTTATTGATAGATAATTTATTACTAAGACAGTCAAAAATATTTTTAATATTTTTTAACATATTTTTTAAAAAACTGTCTAATAAATTTTCTGACATAGTTATTTTTGACAAATAATCTATCAAAGAGTGGTCGGAGATTTTGAGATATTTGACCATATTTTGTTATTCCTTTTTTAATGAAAAGTTGTTAATGATTTGTCAAGAATTGATGATGGATCATATCCATCAGAAAAGTCTATCAGTGAAGTCCTTGTTAACCATATAAAATAAATAACAAATAATATTACTTGATCTCAAAACAAATTAGGATATAAATATATTTTAAAATTTATTTTTGTATTAAAAACATATATAAGTCTTAAATCATAATTTAAAGACTTAAACAGGTTTTAGTCCTAATGGTTAGGGTCAAGCCAAGTCAAGTTAGGTCCAAATTTCATAAACCTAGATCAGGTAGGTTTGGATTATTAGTCAACCCGACCCATTTATAGCCTTATATAAGAGAACTTTACGAGTTTCAATCAAATAGGAGGCTAAGAGTAATTAGTATTTATATATAATAGTCTAAACAAGATAAATATATTATTAGTTAATTTAAAAATAGATTGATTAAAATAATTATTAGACCATCCAAAGATTTGAAGATCAAATCCTCTCATCCTCAAATTATTTATATATTTTATAAAAAATTATTATATTATATATATATAGAGAGACTTTTGAGAGGCAAGTTTTAAACCTACGCGGTGCTCTATACTAGTTGAATGGTACTAGAGAGAGAAGGGTAGAAGAGTTATTTTGATAGAATTGATATTAAAAATCAGTATGTGATACTAATTTTGCCTATGAATTTTATTTTTATATCAATGAAAAAATTTGCAAGTGAAATTCACTTGATACTAGATTTTAATATCACTAAAAAATTTTTAAGAAAAATTCCCTCTCTAATATAGTTTTTTATATTTTTTAAAATATCTTACTAATGCCAAGAAATAGCCTTTGATAAAAGACTAATTTCTAATAGTATAAACTCTATTACCAAATATTTCCATTGACAAAAACCCCAAATACAAGAACTTTGAGATGATCAAAATTAATTCATTAAAAAAGAAGCAAAGAGAACTTTGTTGGAAAAGATCTTACCTTTTAATTTTTCTATCTTTTCCTTATTTTTCTCTAATTTTTAAAAAAAAATTCTTTGATTTTTTTGAAGTTTTCAGTGAGTTTTTCTTTGTATCTTCTATCTTTAAGAGCATTAATCAGAATGAGAGTATAGTTGAATAGAAAAGTGGGGAGGCCAAATTAATGAAAAAGTTAGAGTATGTGGGAAGGCTAAATGGGGAAGCTAGAGCAGCTGAATTGGAAAGTCAGTGGGCCAAACATGAAAGCTTAGTCAATGATATTTTTGAATTATATTTGTATTTAAGCTTTTAATTAATATAAATATTTTATCAATTAAAATATAATTAATGTATGGTTGGACCTTGGTGACTAAGATAAGAAATAGACAATTCAATAATTTGAAGTTAAAATTTTTATATTTATCTATTTATAAAAATTAAAAAATATTTTTGATAATATATTCAAACTTGTGATGTTAATTTCTTAATGGATAATCCATCAGAATTTGCTTTATATTTTTAAAGATATTTTTGACCACCTTTCCATCAGAAACAACTATTCCAATAATTTTAAAATTATTGATATTAATTTCTTAATGGATAATCTATCATAAAATTTGCTTTATATATGTTAAAATATTTCTGACCATCTTTCAATCAGATACAACCATACCAACAATTTTAAAATTATTGAAACTAATTTGTTAACGGATAATCTATCAAAAAAATTACTTTATATTTGTTAAAACATTTCTAATAGCCTTTCCATCAAAAACAACCATTTCAATAATTTAAAAATTGTTGATGCTAACTTTTTAATAGATAATCCATTAAAAAAATTACTTTATATTTGTTAAAATATTTTTGACTACCTTTTCGTTAGAAACAACCACTCTAACAATTTAAAAATTATTGAAATTATATTTCTGATGGCGATTTCAATCAAAAATATTACTGATAAATAATTCATCACTAAATCTATCACAAATATTTTTTAAATTCTTTTTAAAAAAATTCTAACAAATTTTCTGATGGAATTGGTTTTGATAAATAATCTATCAGAAATTTATTAGAGATTTTGAGATATACTAAATATATTTTATTACTTTTTTTTAAAGAAATCTATTGATGATCTATCAAAATTTTTTTATAAATCGTGTCCATCAAAAAAATTTTGTCAGCAAATTACTAATTTCTAGTGAAGCCCTCATTTCTAGTAGTGACCTTACCTGCACATATAGCCTATGGAATAACTAACTAAATGTCATATGTTTCCGGTACAAGCCAACATATTGGTTTTTATTAGCTTCATAGCAGTTTAATATGTACATACTTCATATCATCATAATCCAATAAATTGAAACAATTTATAGAGGTTTTAGTTGTTGATAAATTTGAAACCACTAAGCATTCCTTCTTTTTGTGAAGGCGATAGCCTAGTATTTACTCATCCATCCTTTGAAAATGGAGTAATAAGAATCTTGGACTACAAACTGCATGTATTCCTTACATGAAGCTCTCATATTGATTATATTTTTAGTTGGTTCATTACTCTTTTCCATAGCAAGGTCTGGAAAATTTGGGGGATGAAGATTGGGAATCATGTTTCTCATTAAGGTTTTATGCTGGACCTCATGCTCACAATTTGAGAAAGCATATTGGCCATCCCTCAGTATATATGGAATACTTGTATGCCAACATGCACTACAGTAAAATAGAGTTTTCTCGACTGTTTTCTCCCAACGCTTCTGTGAAGCGTCGGGAAGACCCAGGAACCTACCGACGCTTTTTGAAAGTGTCGATAATCTCTGAAACTCGTCGACGCTTTTAAGCATCGGTAATTCGTCATGTTTACCGACGCTTATAAGTGTCGCCACTCAGGAATCCGCCGACACTTTTGAAAAGTGTCGGCATGCTCCTCAACAGGTCGATGCTTTTAAGCATCAGCAATTCCCGACCAGAAATCCGCTGATGCTTTTGAAAAGCATCGGTATGCATCTCAACCTGCCGATGCTTAAAAGCGTCGGCGGAATCAGCGTCGCCGAACTCCCCTCTTTTCCCCCGATCGAGCCCTAGTTTGCATCAGATATCCATCCGCCGCCGTCCCCCTAACCCTTTTCTTCCTCCTCCCTCTCCTTCCTCCTCCATCTCCTGTGCGTTGCCCGAGCCGACCACCACCTCCTCCCTACCGGTCCACCGATCGAAGCCCCTCCCTCCCTTTTCTTCCTCCTCCCTCTCCCTCCTCCTTCATCTCCGGTGCACTGCCCGAGTCGACCACCACCTCCTCCCTACCGCGGCCCACCGATCGAAGCCCCTCCCTCCCTTTTCTTCCTCCTCCCTCTCCCTCCTCCTTCATCTCCGGTGCACTGCCCGAGCCGACCACCACCTCCTCCCTACCGGCCTACCGATCGAAGCCCCCTCCTTCCCACCCATTACCCTGCCTACTCCACCGGCCAGGTAAAGCAAGAAATATCCCACATGTTAGTTTTTTTTTCTTATTCATGATTATTCTCGCATAAACCTATGCTTTTTGTTTATGGAATTTCGGCCCCCTACCCCAAAAAAACATGTTAGGATTGGATCAGAAATCTTCGAATTATTGAAATGAGGCTTGGATTCGGGTCATTGATATTCAATTTTGACCTGAACTTACCTTCAACAAATGCAATATATTCTTTGCTCAAGGCTTTAAGTTATGAATTTATGAAATTAATTATCTATCTTCACAGTTGAGTGACAATATTTAATTACATGTTAACTGTTTATTAACCTTAGGAGAATGCCAACTATTTTAGCAAAGTCTATGGGTGTCAATATATGTGAACGGCTTGGATTTGAGTATGGTCTTCGTTTAACTTTGGCTGGATTTTGTTTCTAGAATATTGGACACATATAGATGCATGCACATATCCTTCTAATGTCGACAGAATGGCATTAAAGATGATGCATGATACCTTCTTACATAATATATTTTTTTGAGAGAATTTTACATGATATCTTTTTAGTACAGTCAATTGCAGTCCAATTTACATACATGTTTCTTATAGTTCATGATTACTTACTGTTAATTTGATTCAATCAGAAAGATCTACTACATTGACAAAATAAGTTTCAACGTGAGTTGATGTAGCTTTGTTATGATCAATTATGATTTTTTAGATATTTTTTAAAAAACTTGCATTGTATTGAAACATAGACCCGTCAATTGATTAAAGTATATATTCTACAGGATCCATACAATTATTTAATTTTTGTATGGATGGGAGAAATATGTACAGTGGTCAATTGAATGTCCAGTTTGGATAGTTTGAGAATTGCAAATAATTTTATAGGTGTTTACAGTAATCAAACAGTACGGATAGAGTTCCAGATATATTTCAGATATCATTTCCTTTTAGTTCTTCTCATACATATATATAATGGTTTTATTATAAATGACTTTAAATTTCATACCAAGGAGCGCGAGAAATTTAGAAAAACTCAGAACAGTGGTGTTACGGTAGAAGTAGATGAAAAATCTTATTATGATATACTTAAAGATATTTTGGAGTTGGATTATTATGAAAATTCTAAAGTTATATTATTTCGATGCGATTGGGTGGATATAAATACACCGAGAGGTTTGAAAAATGACTCAAACGGATTCATACTTGTCAATTTTTCAAGATTGATACATACGGGTGTGTTATTGAAGGATGATCCATTCATTTTTTCATCTCAAGCTCGACAAGTTTTTTATAAACAAGACTCGAAAGATAAAGAATGGGCTATTGTTATTAAGACAAAATCCAGAGACTTGTATGACATGGAAAAAAGGGTGGAAGAAGATGATGATGATACTTACACTCAGTGTATGCCTTATAATATTATGCCGGATAATCATATAAATGATACAACCATTTTGGTTAGGTTGGATTCCGAAGAAGGTACAACTGGTTGATTATGACAAGTAAGTGATTTATATTTTTGCATGAATGATTATGTTATCTTTTAAATTGCAATTCATTTCCGTTATAATTTGATTATAATGTTGACTGACTTATTTTAAAATAATGCATGTTAGGTACACCATGCCTCGAAGGAAACGATTATCAGATGTACAGTTTTAGTTTTTCCAGACTGAGGCTGGTACTTCTTCAGCACTGCAGCCCGTGGGCAGTCGATCATCTTCACATCGGTCAGATGCATGTCCCTCTATTTCTGCACATCCAGCCGATGCTAGTACCTCTCCATCTCATGACGACGCCATTCCCTCCGAGTCCGCACATCACGATCCTCCTATGGATCATTCTGATGACGAGCCTATCGTCGATGACATATAGATACATGGTAATTTAATAATTTCATCCTATTTCAATTCATACATATGCAATAGTTTTGATATATAACTTTCTGTATTTTTTTTGTAGATGGATCTGGGAGACTTAGGCGGAGGCGAGGACCCACACTACTCCGTGATGTGTGGCAGTTACCTGAGGGCAAGATGATAGTCATAGAGTGCAACAAGCTAGGGCAGCATATTAAGAAAGCTGCTAGCTTGTTGACTAGTTTTCTGGGGACAGTAGCACGCCGGGGTTAGCTATGTCTCCTGAATTATTCGAAGTGGAACGACATGCTTCCTGCATATAAAATAGAGATGCTACGAGTTGTACAGGTAAAAAAATGATATATTATTTTATATCTTAGATTTTTAACAATTGAATTGCTTATTTCATTTAATACTTATTTTATTGTTTATTTAAATTATAGAGCAAGTTCGTTATTCCTTCAGATTCTTCTGATTTTATTCTTAAGTCTATCAATCGCAAGTGAAAAAAATATAGGGCGAAGTTGAAGAGAGACTACATGCGAGAGGGTAGGACAGAGGAGCAGGTTGCAGCTACATGTCCTCCTGATGTTCACCCTCATCAGTGGATGGAGCTGGTGCACTATTGGTTCTCCGAGAGGGCACAGGTTGTGTAGCATCATCAAATACTTCGAAATTTATTAATTTTCACTCGTCATAATTATATTTATACAATATATAACATAGTTTTAATTTTATTCGAAGTGGAACGACATGCTTCCTGCATATAAAATAGAGATGCTACGAGTTGTACAGGTAAAAAAATTGATATATTATTTTATATCTTAGATTTTTAACAATTGAATTGCTTATTTCATTTAATACTTATTTATTGTTTATTTAAATTATAGAGCAAGTTCGTTATTCCTTCAGATTCTTCTGATTTTATTCTTAAGTCTATCAATCGCAAGTGAAAAAAATATAGGGCGAAGTTGAAGAGAGACTACATGCGAGAGGGTAGGATAGAGGAGCAGGTTGCAGCTACATGTCCTCCTGATGTTCACCCTCATCAGTGGATGGAGCTGGTGCACTATTGGTTCTCCGAGAGGGCACAGGTTGTGTAGCATCATCAAATACTTTGAAATTTATTAATTTTCACTCGTCATAATTATATTTATACAATATATAACATAGTTTTAATTTTATTTTGTAGACATATTATGCTATTGGTAGAGCTGCACAAGCAGCTCAGTCTGTTCCTCACACAGCGGGATCCAAGAGTTATACACGGCTCAGGCATGAGTTTGTATGTTTCTCATCCTATAATACTTTAGTACACTTATAGTTTTAACATCATGTATCATCATGTATCATGCATGTACCATGTATCATGGTATCGGGGTATAAGATGTGTTATTTTGGATTTTTTTGTAATATTTACTCTTTATATAGGCTGATCAGCAGGGGAGGGAACCTGGTGAGGTGGAGTTCTATCAGAAGACTCACGTTCACCAAGATGGCAGTTTTGTTCAGGAGGAGTCCAAAGATATATATGTATATTTTTTTATTTATATTATATTATAATTTATATTTATATTTTTATTAAGTATTGATATATGTATTTTTTATAAAATATAGAATAGAGCTACCTCTATGATCTCCGAGCGTGCTGGCGAGGATTCATCATCTACTCAAAGCAGTCGCATCGAGACCGAGGTATTCTCGGAGTTGATGGGACCAGAGCATCCTGGACGAGTAAGGGGTTATGGGATTGGAGTTATCCCTACTCAGTTATCTGAGGTGAGTAGATATACTCGGGATACTAGAGAGAGCCATGATCAGTTATATGTTCGTCAGCTCCAAGAGGAGATAGCAGAGCTCCGACAAACACGTGATACAGACAGAGCAGAGATGCAGACCATTAGGTCTCAGCTAGAGCATGTTACATCTATGCTGCATATGTTCATGTCATCTCAGATAAGTAATTATTTATTAATTTTGTATGTATCTAATTCTTTAGAATATATATAATATATGTATCATAATTCATGATGTATATCTTGTAGGTTCCTGGTGCATCTACGAGTCGCAGACCTGAAGACGACCAGCCTCCCGCGGATCAGTGATGCCAGCTATTTTTTTTTTATTTTTGTATATCTTTTTTTTATTTGAACTTGGATTGGTACTTATATATATATATATAAATCTTTATGATTGGTTTGTGTTTGTATTTCTGTATATTGGGTGTGATACAGGTTTGAATGTTTGAATGTTTTTATTTATTTGTGTATGTTGGATGTGATACAGGTTTAAAGAATTTCATTTTGATGATGTATACAGGTTGTGTTGTATAGCTATCTGTTTATTTAAAAAATAAAATAAAATTCTACCAACGCTTTAAAGTATAGCGATGCTTTTAAAATAAAATTTCATTTTGATGATGTATACAGGTTGTGTTGTATAACGATGCTTTTAAAAAGCGTCGGCAGGTGGCGTCCCCACGCTTACATAGGCGATGCTTTAAAAAGTGTCGGGAGGTTTCTTGGCGATGCTCAAAAGCATCGGTAAAGACCAAAAAAAGCATCGCTAAAGCCCTGTTTTACTGTAGTGATGGTAATGGGCTTTAAGATGTTTATTGTCATACAATTAGTCTTGCATTTTTATTATTCTTTTTGGACTCTATACTCTAGTTATTTAAGTTTGTTTAACAAAATTGTGTACAAATCATTCGGGGGTTAGTGCAATGGTAGCACTACCTCCTCATGTTGGAGAAAATCTGAGATGAAGTCTAATGAGGTGCATCTAGAATTTCAAATTTATTTAGTTGTATAAAAAAAAAATAAATGTTAAAATGTAATGATAGGAGCCTCAACCCCTTACCTTCCACAAGATCAACTTTGACACTATGTGATGGATGATGGTGTTAATGGAGGGGTTGGCTTTGTAATTCAAAGCTCCAGCTCGTCCTTGGTGGTTGATGGTGGATCCCATCTATATAGCATCAATCTACCATTGGTGGAGAATAAAAGGGCGTGTGAAAGTCTTATTTATACCACTGCCATGCTGAAGGTAACAAACATTGTGTTGGAGGGAGACTCAAAAACCATGATTAGTTGGATAACTAAATTGATGATCCACATTTATAGCGCTCATCCTCTTTTTTCTAATATTTAGAGGATTAGCTCAATCCATGCATGTCTCATTAGAGGCCACTCACATCTATAAAGAGATCGACAGTGCCGTGAATTAGGCAGCTTCCTTTGTTACTGATCATGCAATTTCTATTCATTGACTCCATCTCATCAATCTTTAGCTCGGTAGTTTTATGATTTCTTGTACTTTGATTCTAATGAATGTATTTACACTAGCATGGTTTAAGATAGCCACCTTATCAATGAAAAAAAAAACAAAAGAAGTAATGACAGGCCTTTATATGGATAAGCAGTCTTAGATGTAAAATAAAGAAACAAGAATATCATATGTGAAGTTTGATAAAAAGGAGGTGAGAACATGAAGATGATGGAGTTAAAAATGATAAGACTTATTAATGCATGTTGATCATTAAGATTTAACAGATTGGATGTCAAGATATTAGATCCACCCACTCCAATTGCCTGACCTTTATTGTCAAGATAGGTTTTCTTTTTAAAAAAAAAAATAATAATAATAATAATAATAATAATAGTATAGCTCCAATTGTCCACAAATCCTATATTATCAACAAAAAACTTATACTTCTTTAATTATGAATTTATATTCATAAATTTTCAAAAACTTAATGTTCTTTTCTTTCAATATGTTTCAAATTCATTTTTTTGATAAATGCTAGTCTTAGTGTCAAGGAAATCCCTATATGCTTTAGTATGAGGCAGAGATACCTCTTTCTTAAGATGAGTCAACATTTCATTTATATAGAATTGTGTGGAATGCATTTGGTGCGGGTGGTTCCATCAAATTATGGGCATAGATTCAACATTTTCCTATTTTCTACCTCAAACACCTGGACCAAAATCTCAACAGCAAATCTCACCCTCATTTTGCTTTCATAAGGTTTTTTTTTTTTTGTGTATTGAGCATAGCAATTAAGAAACTATCCTAGAGTAAGTACAATCAAAAGAATCTGAAAGCAAAATATCCTTAAAAAGCCTAAGTGTGTCCTCAAGACAAGACCAAGATACTTCATCAGAGTGATCGCGACAAAGAAGGCCGCTCAATCCACCGCCGAGTTGGCCACCCGATAAACATACCTGACAAGAAGCCCTGAGCACCCTTGCAATATCCTAACAATATCTCTGATGAGAGGATGTACGAGAATAGACCGAAGGCCCTGCCAGATCCAAGAGATGATCGTGAGGGAGTCACCCTGAATAATAAAGCGGTCCAAAAGCCCACAGCCAGGAATCCCGATCTAGAAGCCCGGATGATAAAAGCAGCACCCCCATATCTGCCCTTGACACTCCTATCAAAACTCACAATAGCAAAAGAGGGAGGAGGGGGCTCCCACGAGAAAAGAACCTGACACGGCACTCAAAGAGCATAACCGAAATCCCAGATCTCCGCATTCCCCACTGTCAAACCCTAATACTCATTCGCATGAGCTCTCGCTTTCTCAACAATGAGTCTCATCAAAGAAGTAGACGAGGCAAAGACAACGACATTCTGGGAGAGCCACAAATGATAAGCGAGGTAGGCCAGAAAGGTCAGGGAAGGCAGGGCAGAGTCAGAGCGCATCAACTGAAGGAAGGTGTCCACCAAATCCTTCCCTCAGAGAATAGACCATAACATCCTACCCTGCACCAGACCTCCAAAGCCCATGAATACGTGAACAAAATATGAATGAGAGACTCCTCCTCCATCCCCCACGGCAGGCAAGAAAGCGGTAGATGAAGCCCTCTGGAGCATAGGAAGGACTTAATGGGGAGCCGACGCCGCACAACCTTCCATATGAATAATCTCATCCTGGGATGCACAAGAAGAGACCAAATCCAGGCAGCATGAATACCCCTCTAAGGTTCAAGACAATGATAGAGTAGAGGTCGGCAAGGGGAGCCTTAGGGGATGCAGAAGACCTCCAGACTCGAAGATCAGCACAAGAGAACATCGGAAGTGTAATGGATAAGATCCTGTCACCCAACACCTCACCAAAGTACCGGTTGACCAGCACTTGGTTCCACTTGGACTCTCTCGACAATAAGAGGTCCATAATAGATATAGAATAAAAAATATCCATGGAGATAAAGGTAGGCCACCTATCGAACAGTATATCCGAAATCTAGAGGTCAAACATAAAATCAATCGATCGGCCATCCCCAAGAATCCACCTCATATGATGCACGACATCATAAACCTTGCCACTATCTCCCTCCAGATAGTAGAGTAGTGGCAAACTTGCAGAGCACCACCCCCCAAAGTTGTAGAGGGAAGACCATGTCTAGCAATCATAGTGGAAGACCATATATTACCCAAATCAAGATAGGGCCAAGTAACATGCTGCGCCAAGAGAGCATCCCTCCTAACAATAAGTGAATGAATGCCAAGATCTCTCTCAGAAACTGGCAGACAGACTAATTGCCATCCCAATAGATTGACTCTCCGAGAAGCAGCATTAGATCTCCATAAGAAAGCCAGAATAATCTACTCAACCTTAAGAATAATAGACTTTGGGATAACAGCATTGAAGAGCATGTATACTGGGAGTAAAGTGAGAACTGACCTGATCAAAGTAATCGTTCCCATGGAAGAAAGAGCTCGACCCAGCGAACCCTCCACCTTCTCCTAAATGGCCTTCACCATCATAAAGCAATCCTCCTTCCAGAGTCTCCCACCAGAGATCGGGATCCTTATGTAAGACAGAGTCCCTCCCCTCTCTTGAATTCCAAGAATGCTCATAATCAAGTTCTGATGATGAATAGGGATCTTCAGGCTGAAGTGGACCTCTGATTTCTGAATATTGACCCGCTATCCTGAAGCCAAGCAATATGATCGGAGCACCCTCTTGAAGCCAGTGTCATAGTTGCAAAGGCTCTACCCAGGAGTAAGCAATTATCTGCAAACAACAAATACAAGAACGAGGGTATAGTAGGAGCTGTATAATACGATCGAATGGCTAACTCCTGCACTGAATCTTATAATGCTTGTGAAAGAGAGTTAGCACAAATGATAAACAGATAAGGAGAGAGGGGACGACCTTGCTGAAGACCAGTATTTGAGTAGAAGAACTTCGATAGAGAGCCATTAATAAGAATTGAAAAAGAAGGTCTGATGATGCATGACATAATCCTGGAAATCCAGAGGGGCTGAAAACCAAAGTCCCCCAAATCTTTATCCAAGAACCTCCACTACATACGGTCATAGGCCCTCTCCATATCAAACTTGATAGCCATCAATCATCGCCTGGCATGGGCTCTACGGAGATCAAACATAAATTCTTGAGCTAACAGAACATTGTCAGAAATACATCAACCACCAATGAAAGCATCTTGCTCAGGAGATATTAGATATGGGAGGATTGACTTCATCCTATTAGCCAACAATTTAGCACATAATTTATAAAGAGTATTACATAGACTGATAGGTCTAAAGTGGGACGGCTCGCAAGCATCAGGTCATTTTGGAATGAGAGTGACAAAGGTCCGCTTCTAGATGTCGGGCATGTGTCCAGAAGAGAAGAATTCCTGCACAACCAGAACAACATCATGCCCAATAATACTCCAAAATCTTCTAAGAATAGTGGAGGAAAGCTATCCGGATCGGGTGCTTTGTCCTCCACCAAAGACCATAGAACTGCAGAAACCTCTACCTCAGTAACCAAAGAGAGAAGACCATGATTCTCCTTATAGAAGACCCGAACCTTGAGGGGAGAAGCATGGAAAGGATGAGAAGATCCAAAAGAATCACACCATCTAGATCTGAAGAAAGATGTAACCTCCCACCTGATATCCTCCTCCTCCTCAATCTAGTGGCTATCAACTGACTTCAATGCTCTAATCCAATTTCTATGCCTACAGACCAAAATGGCATGATGAAAAAATCTCATATTTCTATCTCCCTCCATCAACCATTGCATCCTAGACTTCTGCCTCCATAGAACCTCTTGATGAGAGAGGAGTATGGTGCAAAGAGAGGTGATTTTACAAAGAGTGCGAATCTGCATCCTGGAAACCCCCTTCCTTCTCCTCCTCCTGAAGATTATAAATATCTCTCTCAACCAATTCTAATTTTGAAAAAATATTCCCTACCTTCTCCATATTCCACCTACGAAGTCGACGCTTGAGAAACTCCAATTTGCGAGAGACTCTATATCGAGCATCTCCGCGCACCAGCATTCTCCAAACCTTCTTAACCACTTTCCAAGACGTGGGATAAGATAATCATAATTTTTCAAATCTAAAACAAACATAAAAAGAGACATGTGCAGAGGTTGTGAGAAGAAGAGAATAATGATAAGTAGCAATCATTAGATTTATAAGTTTTTTCAACTCCATTCATTAATTTTTTAGACCATGACATGACATGTAGATTCATGAACAATCATTATATTCCACCAAATTAAAGAAGAGTGATAAAATTTTCAACCAATAAATAAATTATAAAATGGCCATTAAATAAAAGATCGATTTCCAATTATATCTTTATTAATGGTTATCTTGGACAGTTTAATGCCTCAATTTATCTTTATAAGTTTTTTCAACTCCATTCATTATTTTTTAGACCATGACATGTAGATTCATGAACAATCATTATATTCCACCAAATTAAATAAGAGTGATAAAATTTTCAACCAATAAATAAATTATAAAATGGCCATTAAATAAAAGATCGGTTTCCAATTATATCTTTATTAACGGTTATTTTGGACAGTTTAATGCCTCAACTTATCTTAATAAGTTTTTTCAACTCTATTCGTTAATTTTTTAGACCATGAGATGTAGATTCATGGGCAATCATTATATTCCAACAAAATAAAGAAGAGTAATAAAATTTTCAACCAATAAATAAATTATAAAATATCCATTAAATAAAAGATCGGTTTCAAATTATATCTTTATTAATGGTTATCTTGGACAGTTTAATGCCTCGACATATCACCAAAACTGCCTGGTTTCCATTTCACGTACAAAAGTTATATATCTATATTTATTTTAAATCTTTTTTACCTTTTTTATCCACGTAAAATTACGTGAGATTGACCATAAAGTTGAAGGTTAATTGACCGAGCGATCAGGTGTGGGAATCCTTTTGCTATAAATGAGGTTCGGCAGCCTTTGGAAGACCACGTCAAGGTTCCCCAGACCGCTCACCCACCACGCGGAAACCGCACCAAATCCCACCAAAGCCCCCCGAACTAAGTCCACCGCCGGCGAAAAGGGAGAAAGGAAAAATAAAAAAACCCAAGAAGGCGAAGGAGATATCGCAATTCCAAGATCTCTCTGGAAGGCGGAGGAGGAGGCCGCACACCGCCGGCGGCGAGCTTCCGTCTCCCCCCGTCCTTCCGCCCCCCACAGGAGGAAGGATCCAGGAGGGCTCCGTCTAGGGTTCGGCCTAGGGTTCTGCCGCCTCCTGATACCGCCCTCTGGCGAGCCGAGGAGCCGACGCCTCCACGGCTCGCCCGCCACCATGCCCGCCCCCAACCTTTCTCCCTTCCTCTTCCTCGTCCTCGTCCTCGTCCTCTTCCTCTTCCTCACCACCGCCCGCCCCGAGGCCCTTGGCCGCTACAACGACGATGCCTGTCCCGCTCGGCTCTCCGACGGTAGCGCATCCGGCTCCGGCTCCGCCTGTCCCATTAATTGCTTCCGGGCTGACCCCGTCTGTGGTGTCGACGGTGTTACCTACTGGTGCGGGTGCCCGGATGCCGCGTGCGCCGGTGTCCGGGTGGCCAAGCGGGGGCCCTGTCAGGTCGGGAACGGCGGGAGCGGCCTCGTCTCCGGGCAGGCCCTCCTCCTCGTCCACATCGTCTGGCTTATCGTCCTCGGGTTCGCCGTCCTCTTCGGCTTTCTATGAATCAATCAATCAATCATCTTCATCCCGATGGTCGCCATTCCCCGCCATGCTCCTGCAGCCCCCCGTAGAATCCGATGCCTTAGGTGCCTGTGTACGTTTTTTTTTTTTTGTTGCCTCTTCCAATTATTCTTTTGTTGTGTAGTCGCTTTTTCTGTACTGATTCTTTTCCATGGAGTAGGAGGAGAGCATTTGATTTCATTCTTTGAGCTGCTGTAAATCTGCATCTGTTGTCTTTGTATACTCTCGTTGAAAGATTACTTGATTTGGATCAGAATTTCTCTGTTGTGGTTTCGTTTTATATATGTTGTGTCTATATATATGTTTCAGTGGAATTGGATCTATCTCATAGTTGGATGAGAAATATTGTGTGGAAAATGTGGATGTGAACAAAAATTATGGATGCATTTTGTTGAAGCAAGGCATTTTTTTCCCTTCAGCATGACGAATTCTTGAAGGGGCAAAAAGGCTGAACTTTTGTTAGAATATTTGGGGTTTCTGGATTATGGTTATGGTTGACATGGTTGAAGCATTTAGCCCATGGGAGTAGTGAATTAGAACGATTAATGAATTCTCTTTCCTGCTCTTTTTCTCGGTATCGTTTGAGGCATGTTGTGCATAGGAACAACAACACCCATGAACTTGCAGTGATTGTTTCAATTGGATCAATTTCAAATGGTTATGTCACCTTTATTTCCATTTAATCTTTTCTTAACGATCATTTTTCAATGAAAAGCTAACCATCATTTGATCCCTCTTCCTGGTTATCAAGCCTAGTCTTGACTATTTGGGTTAGATCTATGACTCCTCGTTCCCCAATCTTTTCTATTGAGGGCTGCTTCTAATGTTATTTCAAACGAAAACTGCAGATGCTTTAGCATTCATGAATATGCCCTTTTTATAGTTCTCCATGTTTTTTACAATTAGCTATCAACCTACATCAACCCTCCACCTCTTTTGTATATTTTCCACTTGAAAATAATAATGCTAAGTCAATTGCAAATGACCTTTATCATGCAACAGTGAGATATTAAACTTCTCCTTTAGCTCATTGTTGTAGTAGCATCAGTTCCAATCTACAAGGAAAACATGAAGAGTCGTTATGGTAATCCATTCTTCAAGACCTATGCAATGATTTGGATACTAATTGTAATCGTATTGAAAAAATGATGTATGTACAATCTTTGAAAAAAAGAAAGGAGCAATCTCATTAATTCATTGCAAGCTAGATTAGTATAAGAACATGAACATGCTACATTTTCAATTAATTAAACATTACATGATATGATATTATGTTATGATGTGCCCTGTTAAAGTTGTGCTATAATGTGACATAGCTCTATTGTTGATGAAAGCAATAACAATTAGCTTTTTGACAGATGCCTTGTCATTTTTTTCCCTTGGTTTCTGATTTTTTCAAATTTTTACATTTCAATCATCCACCACGACTCTTGTTGGTATGCTTTTCCAAATCTTCTAGTTGTAGAGCATGGTTGTTATCAGCACTTTACAGTTTATATTTGCTATAAATAGCGTTACAACTAGCTTCAATAATCCATGTCGTATGGTTATCCAAGTTACATATGTATCAGATACCTAGATACTTTGAAGTGAGTTGAACTCTTCTAATAATGAGTGAGTCAAACTCTTCCAATAATGAGTTTGATCCTCTAATTTGTTATTAGAAGGAGTAGTTCTTTTTTGAGATTCATTAAGGATGTAAGTATTGAAACAACATTGTAAAATATTATTTTATCAATATCTTTAAGTTAATTAGGATGTTTGATAGATAAATATGTATTTTGAAAGATCTTAACAAACGATTAATATTTTTTTTACTGTTTAAACCAAAAAATGTTTAAATCTATAAATATATAACTTATATTGTTATCCTATGTATCTTCGTACCTCTTTCTCTCTTTGCCTTGCCAGATACATAGATACATGTCATGTTCGAATCTAATTGTCATATTTGTGTCCATGCAGCAGTGGTCATAAGTATTAAAAAACGTATATAGTTGTCATCAGCAGATATATCCCTTTTAAGGAGAATCAGTTTACAAGGGTTCTATTTAGAAGAGAAAGTGAAATCAATTCATGGACTTTGAGATGTGCAATGCATTCCATATTTTTTTTCTAAATGAGATAGAGATCCCCAAATAGAATCAAGCATACCACCAAAACCAATGTGATTGTTAGTAATAATAGGATCTATGAGATTAAAGTCTGATTATGCATTAGACTTTTGAAGGAGAAAGAAAAATAGGCTGATTGAGTCCATGATCAAACATGACAGGGAATCCACCATTCTCTAGCCTAAGTGCATATACAAACACCATACTGTGAAAAAAGAAAATTAATATATAGAGGCCCTGTAAATCCAGAAGAGACTGCCTCTCATATTTTCACCTTATTGGTTAAGGATTACAATAATTCTAAACTTAAACAAAATTCAGCATTTCAATTACAAGTCTTTTGAGATAAGGTCCAGCCATCATTCTGAAGTTTAAGAGAATAAATGCATAAAACCAAACCTCAGTTGGACAGTTACTACCTGTAGCTATCCTTGTACTCTCACCTGTCGTATTTCTTTTCTTGTCTTGGTTGACCTTGCAGTCATGGAGAAATGTCTCGTTTCCTTTTTCCTCTTTAGTTATGAGCAGAAGGCCAGTTTTTGAACTTATCATGGTCATCTTCACTATCCAAAAGTTATTGGAAGCTACAGTGTTATTATGTGGAACCTAGTTAGATAAACAGATGTTTCACAAGAGTGATGAGAAAGAAAACTTAAATATAGTATATCTCAAGCAATAAAGAAGGATCATATTTCTAGCCCCATCTTTACGTTTATTACATTTACTTATGCTGATGCATGTCTTTTGCTTTAAAATCATGTTGATGGACACCAATTTTATGTTTTAGTGTTGGATCTCCTATATCTTCTCAGCATTCAGCCTTCATTTGATCAAATCTGAAATTTTTTGGGCATATATCACTGTAGGAGTCATACTGTTAAATTATTAATGTCATCCCTCTTCAACCACACGCCTTCTAAACCAAAAAAAAGAAAAGAAAAAAGAAGAAGACCCAAAGAATGTGCAGTCACCAAAAAAAAAAGTGGTAAACATGAAATGAAGGTAAAATTGAAACAAGAATATTCATTAGTTATCCTTTACTCCAGCATAGCTGGTGAAGCAAATTTAAGAACTTTGAGAATTTTGTTTTTCATATTCAGTGTTTATTAAATGCCAACCAGTTTATTACAATATGTAATTCAGATTTGTACTGTTTTAAATTGTTTTGAACCATTTAAATTAAAATGTTTGGTTTGTCACCTGTGGCTCTGATACCTTATAATTTGTTTATACATTTGGCAATACCATTGTTTGAATCTGAAATGTTCGTTTGGACCAAAGTATCTCAAGGCTGATATCTCAGCCATCACTTTGATTGACTGACATTGAGTTGGTAACTTTATATAAAATGCTGGAGAAATTCAGATGTGATTAAGATGTCTTGAGATGTTGATCAATATATAATCAATGGAACATTAAAATATCAGCTGTTAAAACATAGATTACATAGCAAAAACATAGATTACGTAGCATTTTAGGGCTCTATTCTAATATTTAGTAGTCAAAAAAGCCATTCTAAATAGTTAAAGAAGATTAAATGATCTCGGCTGATATATTGATATCATATTAGCTGATATCTAGTGATATACCAATTTATATTAAACAAGATAAAGTTAAGGGCTGATATTTTTTTTTGTATATCACTACAATAGATAAAAGCTGATATGTTGGCCAAGATTTCTTTCGTGATGAGAACCTTGATTTGAAATGATCCCATTTGCATACTGATATCTGATTATAGGAGTACTTAAGCTCAAAAGAAACCTGTTTTGTTGAATTCAGCTGAAATTTCCATTCAGATGAAGAAAACTGTTTGCGAATCTCATGGAATCCTGTAAACTTAAAGTTTAATTTGATTTTTAACTAGTTTCCATGCATTACGATCTTTCACAGAGCTTTTGTCCCTTGTATTTTTTCTCCACCAGTTCCTGATTGCTTTTAATTGTAAACTATTGTCCATTTGAAATTCAATTCATTTACTGAATGACCCAGATTTTAGATTCTGAATAGTGCCAGATTCATTCAGAGGCAATTGACTAAAAAATCATGCTTTATTCTGTTTGTATAAATCCCCAGGTTGAGTGGCATGTGTACCTAGGTCGCATGTCCATTTCTCAAAAATTGTTCTTTCTATTCATTGGGCTACCTCTGAGTATGAATTTTTAATGGCATTGAAGTCAAATTAATCATTTTTTGTACATATGTAACACTAACAGATTTCAATTCTTTCTTTTTCTACCATCCTTTATTAATCCTTGGCATACATCTTACGCTGGGGCAAGAGTTCAACTGCAGCATCTGATCAAATACTTGTATAGTGCATGGTGATGGTGCTATGTTTCACCATCTACATTCTGGAGGCCATCACGTTACTTCTGAACAAAAGTATTCTTGTCCATCTGCATTGATTTGCTTAAGGTGACTCAGTATGCATCTACTTCTGAGCTGTTTTGTTCAGTCTTTGCCAATCAGTTGGTAGGTTTCCGACTAACCATCTAATGAGAAGCTTTGAGCACTTTCTGATTTCGTAGTAGATAGAACACCTGTTCTTGGGCCTCGTATTGGGAAGTGTTTTGGATGTCTCTGTTTCATTGTATGCATTTTTGTGTCTATATCATGTTTGGTGAATCTGACATTGCTTGATGCTGTTTTCTATTATTATTTTATACATTTCTTTTTGTTAGAAGCTTTGTAGGCTGGAACGGCCATTATCTGAGGAATATTTGGCCCCCACTGCAATCAAGCTGTTGCACTTTGACAGTCCCAGGTTGTCCGAAGCATTTTCAATTGTTTCAAAAAGTCCTCCATGTCATCATGTGCATCCTACTGGGTTAAAGTTCTCTATTGATAAAAAATCAAAGGCTCTCTCTCTCTCTCTCTCTCTCTCTCTCTCTCTCTCTCTCTCTCTCTCTCTCTCTCTCCTCTCTCTCTCTCTCCTTCGTCATCTACGGTAAAGAGTTTTATCGGATTGAGAAAAACGGTTCCTAGAATGACTGGTCTGTTTAAGTTTCTTATCAAAATAAATTGGATGATAAAATATTGGTATGCAAAATGAATTTTTGTTTCAGAAAGTTTATAATTTATTATTAATTTTGAGCTACTTGCCATGCTTAATTTTTTTTAGTTTTTTCAAAATACTTTGTGAGGATCAGATCTTCTTGGATACAATTTAGGTCTGCACCCGAGTTTATTAGAGCAATGGTTTCTAGCTTGAATTCATCTATTGAGATCATTACTCTAACATGCTAATTTTGTATGGTTAAGTTTGAAATTAATTTTTAAAAAAATTGGTTTTGAAGATCTTGCTCTGATTTTGAGTCGGAGTTTTTTTGTTTTTCTAATTGTTTTATCTGACTTTTGATCTGATTTATTTTTATTTTTATTTGATTTATTTCATATTGTAAGTCTTGCAGTGTTATCTGTTTTTGTTTTTGATGATTAAATTTATTAAAATATCATTCAGATTATAAGTTTGAGATATAGATGAATGGTTTTTACTTAGGATTTTTTTTTTAATTTAAGAAATTACTCTTTTTTGAGTTCTAGTTTTTACTTAGGAGTAAATTCTGTTCTTTTGTTATCATACTTATACTTGAAGATGGCGATCATCTTTTTTAAACTCCGCTGAAGAAATTCAACATCATATTCAAGCAATAGTTTTTCTAATTAAATCTTAAGAGAATTTTCTAGATCTTCTTTATCAATTTATATTTCATTTATCTTTCTTTTTAATTTACAATGTCTGGCATAGTTTCCAACTTTGCCGTACTTAAAGCAAGTTATTTGATTTGTTGATTTACTTATTTATTTTTTATTTTGAATGGATTTTTTTTCTTTTTTATAAGTTTTGTTTATAGCTTACTTGTGTTTTGTAAATTTGTATGATTATTTTTGCTTGATATAATTGTGGCAAGATTTTGATTTAGAGAATTTTATTTTAAAGGATTATGATTAAATTATTTATAGAAGTTCCCTAGTTCTCTTCTGTTGTTGGTTAGTTGTTTCTTTTTTAATTATTGTTTCATTCTCAAATCATTATAAAGATTTAAGTCTTCAGCATTGATAATATTGATTAAATCTTCATAAGTAAGTTTATCATAGAGTATTGTATTATTATTTTGTTCTCAGATTTTTAATTTGATCTTTTCTGCAAAGAGTTGAGGGAGCCTAGCGATGAACTTCTTTTTCAGAATCACTGTTGGCAATCGCTTCTAGTCATTACCTTGGTAAGGAAGACATCTTTGTATTATTTAAGTCTTGTAGCTTCTTGCATCTGAGATTGGTCAAAATCTCAGAACTTCTATTTTTCAGATTTGATGGATCGCCTAAGAAGTATTTTGCAATTGAAAATATGAGAGTTGACATCGAATCTTGTATTGGTTCACCCATTTTATCTTTAACAATTATATCTTCTTCATTCCTTCTATAAGCGAACAGAATATTGTTCTTATCAATTTTATCAAGGCAGTGATCCCACCAATCTTTCAGTTAGCTAGTGAAATCGACTATCAAAGTTTGGGCAATTGCTTGGTCAGTAATATTGGATTTTGTTCAGTAAACATAGCTACTATGATCATTTCTTGAAGGGTGTTGATGATTTAATATTCAATTTGACTATATATGTTTTATTCATAAATGGTATTTGCTGAATAATGGTTTTGCCTGATTGATGGTTTTTCTTCTAAGGCTATATCAGGAAGGGTAGGTCTGTGGTAGAACAGTTTTATGGATTGAATCCAAGACTGAATTTTATTGATTTTCAAGTTTTTGTCATCTGGGATTTCTGATTCACTGCTACTACCAGGGCCAGTTTCAATGGAATCCTCAATGTTAGAGGTTTCCAGATCTTGGATCAAAATAGAAATATTTTGGTTCCTGTGGACCATTGATGTTAAAGGTGAAGCTCTATCTGGGGTGTCTAATATAATGGTGGTTAAGAGTTCTATTTTTTCTAGTCTTTTATTGATTTCAGTCATTATATTGCTTTCTTTTAATTAGAGATTATTTTTTTTGAAATTTCATGTGTAATAAAAATTGAAGTTTTTTTTGTTTTTTATTGGTTGTTTTTCTTCTTTTGCCGATTCTTCAATCTTGATCAATTGATCTTCTATTATTTTTAGATTTTGATTTGTGAAATTGTTTTGTTCTATTATATTTTTAAGATCTCTGCCATTTGATGTTTCAATAAGATCAAACTTGATTTTGAAGGGTGATACAATAACTTGCATGTCTTTCACCGGAATCTTAATTTTTTGTGGGGGAGGGTGAATTCTTTCAATTGTTTTATCCTTTTCTTCTTACCAAGAAATCACAGATATTTTTACAAGCATATTTACTTGTTTTGGATTCTTCTTCATATGGTAATCAAACCATACGAAGAAATTTGCATTTGTCCTTAGGATTTCTAAGGTTTGATAATATTTTTTTTTGAATCTCATCTCTTTATTCTTTGCTAAAATTATCAAAAAATTATTTTTTTTTTTAATATTTTTTTATGAATAAAAGTCTTTTTTTAAATTTTTCTTTGTTTATCGTAAATTTTTTATATGTCATACAGATTTTAGAGTCTTTTACTTCTATAATTTATAAAAATGTTAGAGAAATTGAAGGTGATGTTTGATCATTATAAACAGTTTGAAAAATCCTAGGTTCATTGTCTACTTCTTCGAGTCTTGTTACTGGACTAAAATAGCTAAACCTAAGTGATATTGAGACTTGAGGGGTTGACGGATACCTATAATTATAGGTCCTATGAATGTTTCTGTTGAATTTTATCTTTACATCTCCTTTTGGGAGTGAGTGATGGATTCAACCATGCTTGGTACTTATCTAGGAGCTGGAACAGCTTTATTTAGGAGCCAATTATCTAGAAGGGAGATTTGATCCCAAATTAATGTCTTTGGGATGTGTGTTCCCTTTCAAAGGGTTGGTTCAGAAGTAGGTTGTACTTCCAAAGGTTTGTTTATTGATCACACAAATGTGATCAAGGTCATTGATTACCTTGTAATAGATTTTGAAGATAATTGCTACCGAGTAAGATCCTGGTATGATGTTAAACTCGTAAAGTTTAACATCGAGTTCTAAGGCTTTGAGAATATTTTGATCCTTAAGTTTGATGGTCAAATCCGTATTACAATTGAAATAAATGTCCTCCATACAAGCTTAACTTTACCATTCCTAATAGAGAATCATAAAACCGAGTTAGCCGGCCATCTCTTAAATAGAGAAAAATGGTTGTATCCAGTCCTCTCCTGACTAAGGGCTTGGCTGCTACTTGGACCATGCCTATATGGATGAACTCATACTTAGACCTGAGCGTTTTAACTAGATCTTGAGAGATGATTGGTATGACTGTGGTTATCCGTTATTGACATATTCTTTTCTTCTATCCTAACCCTATTATCAAATAGGATTTTATGTTGATAAATTGATCTTTATTTATTTTTAAAATAGTTTGTTTGTTCAACTATTCATCCGCTACCTCCATTAGGTAATTGCATGTATCATCCTCTTTGGAAGAACCTATAGAAAATGACCTAGATACCACATTTATATTGGAACGTTAGTATATCCTTTTCCCTTTAGATAGCTGCTTATGGCCAACAACGCCTATCCACGGCTAAAACGGTCAATGCCTACTCAACGCCTACTCAAGATATACGTTGATTCACAAATGAATCAACTATCTAGATATTTTTCTACTTTTCCTTCCCTCACTGGCACTGATACTAGGCGGACGCCGCAGGATAGAACAGGGTGAAAGAAGGACAAATGAGAGTTAATCCAAAGAAAAGAAAATGAATAATGCAGTAATTTGAAGCATGAATTAAAATATAGATAGATAAATATTATATTGAAATATAAATATAGAAGAACCGTAAAATTGCAAATGTATATTTATTGAAAAAATATTGATTAAACTTCTTGGCAGTTTGTGATCATAAAGGCATCCCTTTCGCTATAATTTCTTATAGCAGGACGGTCTCGAATCAGATTAAAGGATGTTCCCAAAGATGGCTGTTATCAAATCCTTTCGGAATACTTTATTAAGAAGTTTGAAATATGAACTGTTATAACATTAAGATATTGAAAATATCTTATGCAACTTCCAAGTAAGAGAGATACAAAAAGAAATGAAAATCAGAATTTTTTTTAAAAGTATATTTTATTAAAGATTTTTGAAAGATACAATAGTATAAGCTTTATTTATTTTTGCCTTTTGAAGAACACTTGGTCCCGGAGAGATTGAGATTTTGATACAAATTTGGGATCCCCAAAGGTCCCAATGATTCTTTGGTAGACTTGGATATTGGATATTTGGGGTTTACAAGAAAAGGATTTTGAAAAAGTTTTAAGAGGAGCTTGAGTGATGTCTTTTTCCATTCCCCCCTCCTTTCCCCCTTGCTTCTTCTTATAGAAGTTTTGGCCTCATGGAAGTTGAGAGTTGTTTGAAGTCTGAAATGGAATTCAAAAATTAGCTGGAGTCCGCGAGGAATCCAATGTATTGATCAGAGTGCTTGTCTGGTAGGTACTGTCCTTGGTTATTTTTGTTGTATAGAATCTTTGCATGAGGGTACTATCTGGTACTGTCCTTGTGATTGATTTGATTAGAGGGTACTATCCTTGATATATTGAAGTACAGATCTTGGCAGGAGGATACTGTTTGGTGCTATCTTTGCTAGTGATTTGACCAGATGGTACTGTTTTTGATATTTTGCTTTTTGAAAAGGAGGGAATCATTTCAGAGTTTGTCTAAATGGTATCATCCTTTTACTTTGGTAAGGAATCTTGTCAGTAGCCGTTGTGAGTGCAGTAGCCCTTTGCTTCAAAAAATTATTAGGATTGCTTTGGGATCTGTGCTTCATAGGATCCCAAAACAGTCGTCTTCATTGTTGGGTGTTTAGTTAGAGGAAGAACTATTTTTTTTATCTTCTTCTCCTTCATTTTAAAATTCTACTAGGGTTTCTAGCATTAGTTTTTTGTATTCTGCTCTTGTCGTTGCTGCTGCTAATCTAGAGCTGGCAAAGAATCTCTGGATGAGAAATTTTGAAGTAGAGGGTTCCATCTTAATTGATAATTGTGGATTTTTATTAAACTCTAATACCTTGGGCTTGGTGGTCTTTTTTGGATTGTGTTATTGCTATATTTTGTCTTGAACTTCTTGACCAATGTTGGCTGAAAACTTGGAACATTGATAATAAAATATTCCCAGCATGAAATCCATGACAGGAAAAATTAAGCAAAGAAATTGAGAAAAAGAGAAAATTTCTTCTCTCTATCTGGTAATAATATTTTTTACTGATAAACAAGGTATACCTCATTGACTTTTTGGGGTAAGATTTCGAGAGTTGGTTCATAATGGCACCACCAATATGAGGACCAGTATGGAAAGTGAAACTTGGTATTGGTTTTGAAGTAAAATAGCCAAGAGTGTTTGTGTTGAGTGTTTTGGAAGAGGAATGCATGGTATCATGCATTCCTGGGATGCATTCCTGTAATCCCAGTAATCGAAGTATTAGGGATTGTGTTTCTGGAATAATTTATTGTAAGTATTTAGATTGTCTTTCCATGCAGATGAAAATAAAACTTATAGAATCTGGATTGTTGAATAGGTTATAATGGATGGATCAGCCTGATCTTTGTAATGTTTAATGGCAATTGAGTCTGTATCCACTAGGATAAATACGTAGAAAATATATATTTTCAAAGGATCTTTAGATGGAAAATACCAGTTTTCTAAAAATATTTTTGAAGCTATTTTTCATAGATTATTATCCATGCATTCATCTTCTATAGTTAGAATGTATTGGAAAATAGACTTTTCAAAATATAGTGATTTTTTGGATGGTATTTTTTGAAGAGTTGGTCAGAAACCCCAACTTCCATTTGAGATGTTTGAAATGATAATAAGTCATAAATCTCAATAATCGATTTTTATTTTTATTTCGAAATTTCCTGCTGCTGAGTTTCAATCTCAGCTGCAGCTTTTTGAAAAATTTTCAAGCTCATGAGTGCTGGATTTGCTTTGGTTAATTTAGCCATTTGTTTGGTGGAAAGTGAGGAAGATTGGGGTTTTTTTAGATTTTTTTTTCATTTTCTTCTTGCATTACAATAACATACTGTTGCCGATCTCGCCGCCGTGGCCTTTAACTTCAGAGCTGGTACCGGACTCGGACCGTCTCACCTCGAGGTCTCCAAGCTTCCGATCCTGCAAAACAAGGTCAGAAATCCTGGCCGGGGGTCCCGGCGAGGGAGCTCCGACGGTCAAGTTAGAAAACTGCGAGATGGAACAGAATCCCTAAGGTGGGTCCCCGAAGGAGTCCTAGACTTAGAGAAGATCTTAACAAAAGAGGTCTTTGGAAGAGTGGAAATTGGGCCGAGCTCCTTCACCGAGCTTATGCCGAGGGACTCCCCTCTCGGGTCCTTGGATCCTACTCTTGGTGCCTTTCTTTTTTCCAGCCTGTTTTTCCCTTACATGGTTATCCGCTCTTCCCATCCTTTTATCCCATCACATTGCCTCCGGCCTACCGCTCCCGGGAGGCTTCCTCTCCGCTTTCACCTTTTCCTCTCTCCCTCTTTTTTCCCTTTCCCCTTCGGGTCCAGGAACCCGGTGGCCTCCTTGTCTTACTTGCTGAACCCAGCGAGAAAAGGGGAGAGGAGGACACAGGCCATGCCTTGGGCTGAGCGTGAGCGCTCTCCTTTCCAGGCGTTGACGACGTTCGTTGCTGGCTCCTGTCTGCCAGGACTCCGCTTCTCGGTTGCGGAACCTGTCGGGCCGATGTAAACGAGGTTCCGCGCGTCATTGCCGATCGTACGGGCGCTCATCGCGAGGTACGGCGCGCGCTGCCCGGGTGGTGGTTTCGAAACTCGTGCCCCTGCTTCCCGGAGGCCTCACCACGTAGGGTCGGCTTCGGCCGAGGTGGACACCTCCTGGGCGGACACCTGGCGGAGCGGCAGAGGAGTGCTCGACTTCGGCCGAGGTGGGCTCGTATCCGGGCGCCACCTGGCGAAGGAGCAGGAAGGCCCGGCTCGACCTCGACCGAGGTGGAACCGTCTCGGGCGCCTCCGGGAGAGGGAGCAAGGGGCCGCCGGCTTCGGCCGAGGTGGACCCCTCCTAGGCGGACACCTGGCGGAGCGGTAGAGGAGCGCTCAACTTCGGCCGAGGTGGACCCGTATCCGGGTGCCATCTGGCGAAGGAGCAGGAAGGCTCGACTAGACCTCGGCCGAGGTGGAACCGCCTCCGGGCGCCACCTGGCAAGGGAGCAAGGGGCAGCCGGCTTTGGCCGAGGTGGACCCCTCCTGGGCGGACAACTAGCGGAGCGGCAGAGGAGCGCTCGACTTCGACCGAGGTGGACCCGTGTCCGAGCGCCGTCTGCGAAGGAGCAGGAAGGCCCGACTCGACCTCGGCCGAGGTGGAACCGTCTCCAGGCGCCACCTGGTGAGGGAGCAAGGGGCAGCCGGCTTCGTCCGAGGTGGACCCCTCCTGGGCGGACACCTGGCGGAGCGGCAGAGGAGCGCTCGACTTCGACCGAGGTGGACCTGTATCCGGGTGCCATATGGCGAAGGAGCAGGAAGGCCCGGCTCGACCTCGGCCGAGGTGGAACTGTCTCTGGGCGCCACCTGGCGAGGGAGCAAGGGGCAGCCGGCTTCGGCCGAGGTGGACCCCTCCTGGGCTGACACCTGGCGGAGCGGCAGAGGAGCGCTCGACTTCGGCCGAGGTGGACCCGTGTCCGGGCGCCGTGTGGTGAAGGAGCAGGAAGGCCCGGCTCGACCTCGGTCGAGGTGGAACCGTCTCCGGGCGCCACCTGGCGAGGGAGCAAGGGGCAGCCGGCTTCGGCCGAGGTGGACCCCTCCTGGGCGAACTCCTGGCGGAGCGGTAGAGGAGCGCTCGACTTTGGCCGAGGTGGACCCATGTCCGGGCGCCGTCTGGCAAAGGAGCAGGAAGGCCCGGCTCGACCTCGACCGAGGTGGAACCGTCTCTGGGTGCCACCTGGCGAGGGAGAAAGGGGCAGCCGGCTTCGGCCGAGGTGGACCCCTCCTGGGCGGACACCTAGCGGAGCGGCAAAGGAGCGCTCGACTTCGGCTGAGGTGGACCCGTATCCGGGTGCCATCTGGCGAAGGAGTAGGAAGGCCCGGCTTGATCTCGGCCGAGGTGGAACTGCCTCTGGGCGCCACCTGGCGAGGGAGCAAGGGGCAGCCGGCTTCAGCCGAGGTGGACCCCTCCTGGGCGGACACCTGGCGGAGCGGCAGAGGAGCGCTCGACTTCGGTCGAGGTGGACCCGTGTCCGGGCGCCGTTTGGCGAAGGAGCAGAAAGGCCCGGCTCGACCTCGGCCGAGGTGGAACCGTCTCCGGGCGCCACCTGGCGAGGGAGCAAGGGGTAGCCGGCTTCGGACCGAGGTGGACCCCTCTTGGGCAGACACCTAGCGAAGCGGCAGAGGAGCGCTCGACTTCGGCCGAGGTGGACCCGTATCCGGGTGCCATCTGGCGAAGGAGCAGGAAGGCCCGGCTCGACCTCGGCCGAGGTGGAACCGCCTCCGGGCGCCACCTGGCGAGGGAGCAAGGGGCAGCCGGCTTCGGCCGAGGTGGACCCCTCCTAGGCGGACACCTGGCGGAGCGGCAGAGGAGCGCTCGACTTCGCCGAGGTGGACCCCTCCTGGGTGGACACATGGCGGAGCGGTAGAGGAGCGCTCGACTTCGGCCGAGGTGGACCCGTGTCCGGGCACCGTCTGGCGAAGGAGCAGGAAGGCCCGGCTCGACCTCGGCCGAGGTGGAACCGTCTCCGGGCGAAACCTGGCGAGGGAGCAAGGGCAGCCGGCTTCGGCCGAGGTGGACCCCTCCTGGGCGGACACCTGGCGGAGCGGTAGAGGAGCGCTCGACTTCGGCCAAGGTGGACCGGTGTCCGGCGCCATCTAGCGAAGGAGCAGGAAGGCCCGGCTCAACCTCGACCGAGGTGGAACCGTCCCCGGGCGCCACCTGGCAAGGGACCAAGGGGCAGCCGACTTCGGCCGAGGTGGACCCCTCCTGGGCGGACACCTGGCGGAGCGGCAGAGGAGCGCTTGACTTCGGCCGAGGTGGACCCGTGTCCGGGCGCCGTCTGGCGAAGGAGCAGGAAGGCCCGGCTCGACCTCGGCCGAGGTGGAACCGTCTCCGGGCGCCACCTGGCGAGGGAGCAAGGGGTAGACGGCTTCGGCCGAGGTGGACCCCTCTTGGGCGGACACCTGCGGAGCGGCAGAGGAGCGCTTGACTTCGACCGAGGTGGACCCGTATCCGGGTGCCATCTGGCGAAGGAGCAGGAAGGCCCGCTCGACCTCGGCCGAGGTTGAATCGCCTCCAGGCGCCACCTGGCGAGGGAGCAAGGGGCAGCCGGCTTCGGTCGAGGTGGACCCCTTCTGGGCGGACACTGGCGGAGCGGTAGAGTAGCGCTCGACTTCAACCGAGGTGGACCCGTGTCCGAGCGATGTCTGGCGGAGCGGTAGAGTAGCGCTCGACCTCGGCCGAGGTGGAACCGTCTCCGGGCACCACCTGGCGAGGGAGCAGGAAGGCCCGGCTCGACCTCGGCCGAGGTGGAACCGTCTCCGGGCACCACCTGGCGAGGGAGCAAGGGGCAGCCGGCTTCGGCCGAGGTGGACCCCTCCTTGGCGGACACCTGGCGGAGCGGTAGTGGATCGCTCGACTTCGGCCGAGGTGGACCCGTGTCCGGGCGCCGTCTGGCGAAGGAGTAGGAAGGCCCGGCTCGACCTCGGCCGAGGTGGAACCATCTCCGGGCTCCACCTGGCGAGGGAGCAAGGGGCAGCCGGCTTCTGCCGAGGTGGACCCCTCCTAGGCGGACACCTGGCGGAGCGGCAGAGGAGCGCTCAACTTTGGCCGAGGTGGACCCGTGTCCGGGCGCCATCTGGCGAAGGAGCCGGAAGGCCCGGCTCGACCTCGACCGAGGTGGAACCGTCTCCGGGCGCCACCTGGCGAGGGAGCAAGGGGCAGCCGGCTTCGGCCGAGGTGAACCCCTCCTGGGCGGACACCTGGCGAAGCGGCAGAGGAGCGCTCGACTTCGGCCGAGGTGGACCCGTGTCCAGGTGCCACCTGGCGAAGGAGCAGGAAGGCCCGGCTCGACCTCGGCCGAGGTGGAACCGTCTCCGGGCGCCACCTGGCGAGGGAGCAAGGGGCAGCCGGCTTCGGCCGAGGTGGACCCCTCCTGGGCGGACACCTGGTGGAGCGGCAGAGGAGAGCTCGACTTCGGCCGAGGTCGACCCGCATCCGACCTCGCTCACTGATCCCGTTGCGTCGAAAAAATCCACGTGGTTCGGACCACGCCCGACGGAACCTGTGACACGCCACGTCAGCGTAACGGCCATATCACATACCATGATAATTTTGGTAGAGCAGGTTGGGTTTTTGGAGATTGGAAACTTTGAGATTATGATGGTCACAGTAGTTTTGAATTTTCCAAAAGAAAAGTTGGGACCATGATAGTTTTGGTAGAGCTGGTTGGGTTTTTGGAGATTGGAAACTTTGAGATTATGATGGTATCACAATAGTTTTGAATTTCCCTAAAGAAAATTCGGGACTCTTGGGGACCCCAAATTTGTATCAAAATTTCAATCCTTTCGGGGCTAAGTGTTCTTCAAAGGACAAGAAGCAAATGAAGCTTATGCTATTGTATCTTTCAAAAATCTTCTATGAAATATACTCTTCAAAAAATGTTCTGATTTTCTTTTCTTTTTGCAGCTCTCTTACTTGGAAGTTGCATCAAGGTATTTTCAATAGCTTAATGCTATAATAGTTCATATATATATGGGCATCGAGCTGGGCTATCCATTATACGATCCGGTTATGGCCCGCTTGCTATAGTACAGGTCGTACTTGACACAACCCATATCAGGGGGTTGGGCTAGGCTGAGGCGTTTGTAGCTCGCGGTCCAGGCCTGTCACGGTCCATAAGGATCTGGCCTGGTACAACTCGCAGGCCAAGCAAGGCCTGCCTATCAGCTCGATTCCTTAAGATAGAGCACGGCCTATAACAGTTTTTAAAAAAATTAAAAAATTTTTTTTATAATTTAAAAAGGTTAGGGAGTAAATATTAAAAAGATGAGAGGATGTTATAATTTTTTTTATGTAAAAACAAAAAGGTATCTTGTAACGATGGAGAGTTTGGTATGAACCTCTACTAGTTTATTATTAAAATTAAAATAGTATCAGAAGGAAAGGGACATGGCCCATAACGGTTCTAAACGGACAATGCTAATCAATTTAAAAAATAATAAAAAAAAGGCTCATAGGTTTATTTGGTTTGCGAGCCTAACGGGCTAACGGGTCATGCCTGGTATAACCCGCCACTCCTGAGTCTAAGTCCATGCTAGGCTATGGGTTCATTTTACATAAGCCATCCCAAGCATGGCCCATTTAAACAAGGACCCGGTGGATCTGGGCTGGGCCATGCTAGTTACGACTCAATGTCCATGTCTACGCAGTTTCTGGTAGGCACTTCTTAAGATCTTGTCATCGTATGAAACTAGGGTGTGGTATGTGCAATACGCATGTTTTTTTTTTTAAAAAAAAAAATGATAAACAATAAATTTATTTACTGGATGACAAAATGCTAGAGGAAAACCTTGATGTTCAATCTTTTGGTTAATTGTTACATGGCATTAGGTTTGGCATTACAAGATAGAGTTGACTTCTCAAAATATTGTAGGTTTTTTTTTTTTTTTTTTTTTTTTTTTTTTTTGGGTGAAAGGGATTTGATTCTCTTGAAGTCTCTATTCAGGGAAACTCCATCCAATCCTTTTTGCATGCCTGTTCATAACGGGCTATCACCCATGCCATGGCACTTATTTGTAAACTAGAATCTATTATTTACTGGATTTGGCATCAAACAACCATGCACAGCCATGTCATGCATGAGCCAGAGCTACGACATTTTCATTCATGGAGGATTGGGTAGGCTAAAAGGTGCGGTGAAGTTCATTCCTGGAGGACTTAATTGGTGAAGGAGCTAACCAAGTAGAATAGGGTGGACCAAGTAAACAAATCAATTATCAAGGTGTGTAAACGTACGACTCAACTTTTCTATGAAACTGGGGCAGGTATTAACGGAAACTTGATTCCATTAACTTAATTAACTCTTATGAGCTACTGCAAACTTCATTTACTAAACTGCAACAAAGTAAACGAAGCAAATGGGGCAAGCGATGGTTTTCATTGGAAAGGGATATCCTTTTTTTTTTTTTTTTTTCCTCTATTTTTTAGCCTTGGATGTATCGGGTTTTGATTGGTATGATACACAATGCAATGGAGTTAGCGAATAGTAAGGGGTGAACTTAGGCCTAAGCCTAAGCCTAAATGGAGCTCTAATACCCAACATCGCCAGCCCCACCCAAGGTTAATTATTGCTTATAAAAGAGAAAAACACAAACAAAAAAAAGAAAGATAACTGATGGATCGTGGAGGAATTTTTTTAAAAATAATATAAAAAAATATTAATGAAAATAGGTTTTTAAAATTATATTTATCAAAATAGATGATACGTGGCATTTTTAAGGGACGCGTGGCATATTTGGAACACGTGGCAGCCGGCGTGGCGACGTGGCAAAGTGAAAATGTTTTTGAAAAGATGAATTCAAGTTCGTTGTTCCAAAAGATGATTTCCCCAGACACGTGGCGCATGGTTGGGAAGACGAATTCAAGTCCGTTGTTGGATTTGGTGACGCCAGGTAGGGTGAGAAAATATGTTTTGGAAAGACGAATTTAAGTTCGTCGTTCTAAAAAATGATTTTTTCTGAAAAAACATCTTTCGAAAAGGCAAACTTAGGCGGTGCCTTTTTTTTTCTTTCTTTCTTTCTTTTCTTCGATTTTTTTGTTCGTCCCTCGCCCATTCCTCGCTCGTGGTCCCTATCTCGATTTTTTATCTTCGTCCTCGCCCATGGTCCCCTCTTTGAAGTCTTCATTATTCCCGGTCCCAGTTAACCCTTTTCATTTTTTTTTCATTTTATTGTTTAAACTCTTTTTTAATAATGATTTTGTTTCCTTTCCAGATCCGATTTTCGATTGTGGGCGATCTAGATCCCGTTTTATTCTTACAAAAAAAAATTCATCATCCATCCGGTTGAAGGTATTTTTTATTAATAGTTGAATGAATGTTTAAATTAAATTTTGTATATCTTAATTTAATTTTAAGAATTTAATATTAGGTATACTTGTGTTTTAAATTTTTTGTGATAAATTTATTTAGTATTTATTATTTAAAATTTATATATTGCTATTTATATTATGAATTAATCTTGAAAAATTGATTTTATGTATAGTTAAATAATATTTTAATTATAAAAAATGATAAAATAGTATTAAAATTTGAGGGATGATTAGAATAATTAATTTATGTAATAAATAAAATTAAAAATGATAGGTTATATAATTTTATGTAGGTATAAAATGAAATTATTATAATTAATAAATATATATGAAATTTTTAATTTTAAATTTGATTTGTTTAATATAAATTAAGTATGATGTTAATAATAAATTTTACAAATAATAATTTTTTTAGCACGTAAATAATGAAATAAAGAAAATAATTTTGTTATCCTTTATAAATAAATTAATAAATTATCATAAAATTTTTAATATACATAATGTATTAAATATATCATTTTTATAAAATTGAAATGAAAGTTAATTATGAATATATAAATATATAAGAATAATATATTAATATATTAATAGTTAAATAATTTATAAATAGGCGATCGTAATATGAATATTTATAGCATGTAATATGTAGAAATTGGTATCATTGATATAATTATGTTTGAAAAAAAAAAATTTGGTTAATCGTTTGATTTTCTATATATATTTGTATAAAATTTGCATTGCATTGAATCGTAGACCCGTCAATTACTTAATATGCATATTTTTAGTATCCGTACATTTTTTAAATTTGTATGGATCTGAGAATCATGCACATTAATCAATTGATTGTCCAATTTGGACAGTTTGAGAATTGCAAATAATTTTGCAGGTCAGCTTACAGTAATCAAACATCGTGCAAAGAAGACCGAAGAAAATTTTGAGCATCATTTTCCTTTTGTTCTTCGCATACATAAATATTTGTATGCGGAGAACTAAGAAAAAATGCTACCGAAATTTCGTTCGGTCTTCTTTGCACACCGTTTGATTACTATAAGTTGACCTGCAAAATTAATACAATTCCTGAATGGGATAGCATCTATGACCTAGTAGTGGTGATAGGATGCATGCATCTATCTTTTAAGTCATAATAATCTCCGTACATTGATAATAAATTGAAAATATATTATAATTTATATGTTTGTGTTTAATAAAATAAATATTTATTTAATTTTATTGTCATATAATTTATTTAATTTCGTTGGTTTTTTGATGATGTCGATATAAATTTTGGGAAGGTTATATCTAAATGTATTTTATTAATTGAACATGTAGGGTACAATGGGAGAAACAATCACAACATTATGTTACATTAATGGTTCTATGATTAATGGTTCAAATGGGATTGAGTATAACCAAGGATCGAAAAAGGCAATTAGAATTAATTCTGGTATGACATTTCAAGAGTTGGAGAACAAAATCTGTAGAGTCTCCATATTAACAGAACTGGAGAAAAAATATTGATTATCTATAGATATCCACAAGTTATCCAACCGATATTTGTAAAGTATGAACTTATTCCACTAACGATGATGAAGACATGGATATAATGTTTTCAACTATCAATTAACATCCATGTATATCAGGTGCAGAGTTGTATATAGATATCCAAACCGTTGAAGCTTCTAAACCTGATTGTGAACATGATAATTATGAAGAAGCTGTTCGAAATATAGCAACAACTCGTGTAATTGAACAGGTTCTATCATATAGGACTTCGAACATTGTAGATAATGATGTTGAAAATATTGGTTCAGTTTTTATTGTAGATCCATTACGTTCGGTGGACAGTACTGTACCAGAAAGTAATATTAGAGAAGCATCAATATATACAGTTGCTAATGATAGGGTGCATGTCGATAATCAACTTTTTAGTGAGAATGATGACGAAAATGAACATGATTTGGCTGACGAAGGTAACGAAGCCAGTACTTCACATCCAGTACGAAGTCTAGAGGATACCACCGTTCCAAACTATTCTATATCTGAAGCTCCATCTAGAACATTCACTCAGGTTGATTGGAATGTTGCAAATATGTCAATGTATTCTTTAATGCAGGAACAACATATTATATGGCAAAGGGATGAGGAATTATGTAAAGGACTGTGCTTTATAGATAAGGCAGAATTACATATTATAGTAAAGCAATATTCTGTTAAAAGACATCATGAATTCAAGGTTACTGAGTCAATTTCAAATCTATGGCATGTAAAATGTAAGAGCAGAGATTCTGGCTGTTAGTGGATGGTGAGAGCTATTAAATGTCATGATTTTTTTGAGATCTCACGATAAACCGGTCCTCATATATGCCTATATACAATGATGTCTCAAGATCATTCTGGTATGGACTCCACTTTAATTGCTAATAAAATTCGGGACCTAGTTAAAGAAATTCCTACCATTACTGTTGTTGGACTTGGTGCAGTCATAAAGAACAAATACAACATACACCAAGTTAAGAAAATTATGGGATGCCAAACAGAAGGCGATAGCGATACTGTTCGGAGATTGGGATATGTCATATCAATTGCTTCCAAAATAGTTGCATGCTGTACAAACATTTAATACATAATGAGTATTTGGGTTGGCAGCCACCAAATGCTTATCATGTATATTGCCTACGTCACGTGGCAAGTAACTTCAACTCAAGATTTCGTTATCCCAAACTAAGAGATGTAGTGAAAAGAGCTGGAATGCAAACGCAGCCCAGAAATTTCCAGAAATATATGAGGAATATTGAGAAATTTAACCCAGAAGCCGTTCAGTGGTTGAACGAAATTTCTCTTAGCAAAATGGACACGTTCACATGATGACGGACGATGGTATGGAATGATGACAACTAATATATCCAAGTGTTTTAATGGAGTTTTGAAAAATGCTCGATTTCTTTCCATAACAGCATTGGTACAGTTGACTTTCTTTTGGCTTGTGTCATACTTTGAAGGTCGACGTGCCCAAGCAACAGAGGAAATGGACATAAATGAAAGGTTTACTCCTTTTGTTACGGGACATGTTATCTCCAAGCAAGCCAAAGCAACATCGTATACCATTACACGGTTCGATAGAGAAAGTGGCTTGTTACAAGTCCAAACTGCTAGACGTGGACCGAACATGAATAGGGGTAACAATACACAGGTACTTACTATCTTTATGTACCATTGAAAATATATTATTATGTTGTGTATATGTCGAATTATGATTTTTTATATTGTAGGTTGTTCGTCTTTCCTAGCAGACATGTACGTGTCAAAAATGGCAATGTTTTCATTACCTTGTTCTCACGTCATGGTTGCTTGTGCACATGTTGCCATGATTTTTATAGATACATTGATCGGTGCTATACATTACATGATTATCATCAAACTTATGTACCACAATTTCAACCAATTTCTCATGAAGAATATTGGCCCCAACAAAGTGAACATGGTATCATTATACCTGATATAAATAGGCTACGACAGAAAGGTAGGCCACGATCCACGAGGATTAGAAATGATATGGATATCAGAGAAGCCGGCAACAGACGCAAGTGTACAATCTGTAAAGAAGAAGGGCATGATAGACGGTCATGTCCAAGGCTTCTACAAGCAAATTGTTAAATTATATTCATATTTTATAGATGTTTTAAGGTATATCAGTTATTTCTGTTATTTATGCAATATTTATTTATTGATTATTATCAAACTTATACATATATGTTTCTACTATTTAAATTTTATTAATGTCTCATTACAAGAATTGCTTGTTGCTCTGGGAGTCCTAGACCATATTCACAGTTTGTGTCATTGCTTTATATTTATTTGATGGATTGTAATATATGGATATGGTTTGTGATGTTTTATTGTCTAATGTTTATACCTTCTATATGGATTGATGTCATTACTATTTACATATAATTTTGTATTAGATGGTATTTGTGATTGCTAATTTCATTTATTTGAGTTATTGAATGTCACAATATGGACCCTGGTCCTTCTGACCATAGTGTACTACACGATCAGCCTTCATATAGATCATCTTTGGTATGGGAGGGACAGGATACTGCTATTTTGCACTATCGATGTCGAGAGATGGTTATGCGTAGATCGATACCACTCGATCGTCGTATTGTGCCTTTATTGATGCAATCTGGATTCTATGGTCTCGCACGTGTTGGATTTATTAGATTGGATTGGCATTTGATCATTGCTCACGTCGAGCGGTGGCGTCCAGAGATGCATACTTTTCATTTTCTTCATGGAGAGATCACCATCACCCTACAGGATGTTACCGTTCACTAGGTTTGCAGTCGATGGTCTACCGGTGACGGGTACTACATGGGTAGACTAGGGACAACTTTGTCATGAGTTATTAGGGGTTGTTCCACCATAGGATAGATTGCATGGATCATGTTTGAGTTTAGTCTGGCTTATCGAGCATTTCTAGGATTTAGCATTCGATTCCGACGAGATAGCCATACAGCGCTATGCTCGAGCATATATTTTACAGTTGATAGGTGGGTATATTTTTATGAATAAATCTGGGAACAACATGCATTTCTTGTTTCTACCTTTACTAGTGGATTTCGAGATGGCTGAACAATATAGTTGGGGTAGCGCTGGACTTGCTTAGTTGTATAGAGAGATATGTAGGGCAAGCCACAGAGATGCTAATGATATTGCTGGTCCTCTGTTGCTACTACAGCTGTGGGCATGGGATAGAGTTCTGCGTCTTGCACCCCACAGATTACTTCGACAGGCTCCAGATCCGATGATCAATTTTGATGATGGTGGAGCCGGTTTACCACAAGGACCATTAGGGATAAGGTGAGTTTAGAATTTATATAATATTTATACAGTGTGCGATGTATATTATTTTATTTAATAAATTTAATTAATTTATTTTGTAGATGGAGAGATCTTTTTTCTGTGACACAGGTACCTATACATGTGGTCTCTTCATATCATTATTTACTTGATCGATTGCGACCCTGTTGGCTTTGGCTCCTTAATTTTAATGATTAACAAAAGGTTGAGTATATGTTTGGACTAATGTTTCATCTCAAGATAAAGTTTCAGGACTTAGGTTATTCAAAAGTACCAAGAGTACAATGATGAAACCAAGCTTGCCTGGTTTGGGAAAGAGCTCTTCTACCTTGAGCAAGATCAAATTTCTCATATTGGGCCTTATTATCAAGAAGCAATTGACAAAAGTAACAAAGGCTTAGAGAAATTCAAGCAAGGCACGCACCTCTCCAGAGTTTCAGAAAATATCAGACCAGAGGTCGACCACCAGAGGTCGACACCTTGCCAAAGGTCGACCACCAGAGGTCGACTCATGAAGAAAAGAAAAGTTCAGCAAGGCCGGCACGGCAAAATTTCAGTGGCACGCTCCAGAGGTCGACCACCAGAGGTCGACACCTGTCCAGAGGTCGACACCAGAGGTCGACTCATCGCCTGAGAATTCAAACTGGGCAGAACTATGGTTTTCTGGATTTTTGCCTAAGATAAACTGGAGGTCGACTCATGAGGTCGACACTTGATCCAGAGGTCGACTCATGAGGTCGACTCATGGCATAACAGCTAGTTTTCTGAACTTTTGATTTGATTTCTAACGGCCATAAATGGCCATATTTTTTATTCTAACGGTCTTATGGAGTTGTTTCAGCTTGAATGAGGTATTTAACCTCCACCTAACTTCAAAAAAGACAAGGAGACAAAGTGAAAAGGAATAGAGTGAAAGTACAAAGCCTTCAATCAATTCCAAGCAAAAAAGAGTGAGAAAACCAAGAGATTCCTTAGCCAAAAGCTTTCCATCTTTGAGGAATCCAACTTTCAAGAGTTTGGCATTTAGTGAGGTCCAAGATTCCAAGAGAAAGGCTTGAAGAGTCTCCATCAAGAGCTACATCGAATTACTTTTTGCTCAAAAGGAGTTTGTCTTGATTTATTCATTGTATTCATATTCTTTTTGTCTTAGGCTAGTTTCAAGGGAATTTGAAACTAGTGTGAGGTTTGTTGGTGAGCCAATTGATAAAACCAACTAGGGTTGCTTGTAAGCCCGAAGCCAAAACAAGTGAGTGAGGTTTGTTGGTGAGCCAATGATAAAACCAACTAGGGTTGCTTGTAAGCCCGAAGCCAAAATAAGTGTGTAAGGTTTTGACTTGTGAGCCTTGTAAAACATGTCGGCTGTAATCTAGAAAAGATTATAGTGGAAATTCCCAAGTGGAGCTTGGGGAGTGGATGTAGGTGCTAGGTGCACCGAACCACTATACTTCTTGTATGTTTGCATTGCTTTACTCTTCTTTTGCTCTTTAATTGTTGATATCTTTCATTGCTTCCGTTGCACAATTACTTGAGCACTATCACTCTTCACTTTTGAACTTGATAGCACATATATTGCTTTAATTTTTTAAAATACCCAATTCACCCCCCCCTCTTGGGCACCATATCTGGGCAACAGACCGATGAGGTAATGAATATTGATTTTTTCGTAATGATTGACTAGTTTTATTTGTTCTTGTTTAACGAATTATGATTTAAATTATTTATAAACAGGTGATATGGCAGCCATATACTATCGCTATACTTGCAGAGTTATCAGATTACTGTCTACAGGGTCAGGAGATATGGTGTACTCGAGTGCTACTAGTTTATTTTTATATAGTAGAGTGACATTTACCTGATAGAGTGGTGCGCCAGTTTGGGATGTGGCAGGTTGTGCCATATCGGTTTGATACAATGTCCACACTACATCGTATTGATCTGAGGGGATGATTCGATCAGGATTGGTCCGCCACTCATCGGGAGTATATTCAGTTATGGATGAGTCGACATGATTATATTATACATGGTGATCCATTCGATGGTACCATAGATTATCACGATCCTTATATGCAGTGGTACCGTAGGATCACTCGTCGATTCATCAATCGTAATGGTACAGTATATGATCACATGGTAAGTAATTTAAATTTTACTATTTAATAAAATCTAAGTTTAAATTTTGTCAAACTAATTATTTTTTATTTACAGGGCACTAGCATTGCGACAATACTTGAGCTTGCCCAGCCAGGTTCCACGCGATGTCCTCCCAGACTATACAGGACGTATATCATTCTGCCCTCCATACTCTTGGTGTGCATGCATGGGTTCCACTACGTGAGTTTTATCAGGAGGGAGATAGGGAGGACGAGACTCCTTCGCTTTATCCATATGCATCTTTATCGAGAGCACCTCTACCAGTTCAGCACATACGAGGTACCCGACGACATGGTACCTCTCCATATCTGATGCCCGAGTTCAGATCTATTGAGGATGTGGCAGCACACTTTGATTACACTACTGCACCGGATTCCATGGGCTGGCAGCATGATTATTCCGGACTTGAAGGATACTTTTTTGGCGAAGGATCGTCACATCACGTATCTGCACAGCAGGCATCACACGATGTAGAGCATGCCGCACATCAGGCATCACACGACATAGAGCATGAGACAGAGCAGCATGAGCCACCTCCGATCCATCGTCATATGCAACCTGCATGCAGAAGGAGACGACCGCCATGTGGGATCTAGTGTTTTTTTTATATTTATGCATTGTACGTAACAAAATCAAATTATGAATTTTTATTATATATATGTTTATGAAAGGTAATAAACTGTTCTGGTCCTGTTAGTACTTTAGATAATCATTATTTATTTAAATAAATTTAAAAAATATAAATTATAAAATTAAAATTATAAAAATAATAAATTATTTTAGGATTTATTAAAATCAATGATTTCTCATTAATTTTAAAAAAAAATTATTAAATTCTAATAAAAAATTATCATTTCATGAAATCGTGGCCATACAACCCACGATTTCTCATTATATTATTTTATAAAAAATTATTAATTTTTTACTAATTTTTTAATATTTTTTAATATTTTTTTAAATTTTTAATGTAATTTGGTAAAATCAATATTTTTTAAATATTTAATTTAATATATTAATTATTTAATAATAAAAATCCTATTTTCTTTCTGCATTAAAATCATTTGGTGGAAGGATTTAATAATTCATTTAATAATAAAATCCTATTGTCCGTCGATATTGTCACATATCCAGCCCCCAGTCTAAAATCCTATTGTCCGTCGATATTGTCACATATCCAGCCCCCAGTCCTGCCACCATCCCGACAACCGGTCCGGCCACCAGGATCCGACCATCGGCCTACCTACTAGTCCTGCTACCAGTCCGACCATCAATCCACCTACCAGTCATGCAATTTTTGTTAAATTTTTTTATTTATTTTTTTATTTTTTATAGAATTTTGATACAGAAAATGATTTATGTAAAAAAAAAATCGTGGATCGATTTCATAATTATAATCCACGATCTCCCGTTAATTTTTTAAAAAAAAATATTTATTTTAAAAAAATTTATTAAATTTTAATAAAAAAATATTATTTGGTGAAATCCCGGATACAATCCGTGATTTCTCATTATATTTTTTTTATAAAAAATATTAATTTAATTTTTTTACTAATTTTTTAATAATTTTTTTAATTTTTAATATAATTTGATAAAATCAATATTTTTAAAATTTTAATTATAAAATTAAAAATCTTATTTCGTTTGAGGAAGGATTTATCTAATTAATTTGCTAAGAAATCGTCGTTCCGAATGATGAATTTAGCTTGGTTAGAATTTATCTTCTCGAAAGACGTTAGGATTCGTATCTTGGGAGGATGTTTTCAGTTAAATAGAATTGATCTTTTTAAAAGTTGAATTTGAATTATTTTTTCAAAAGGTATTTTCAGTTAAATATAATTTATCTATTCAAAAGGTATATTGGATTCATTTTTTTTTGAAAGATGTTTTCAGTTAAATAAAATTTATTATTTTGAAAAATAAATTAAATTTATTATTTTGAAAAATAATTTAAATTTATTTATCCGAACGATGAATGCAGGTGTGTTGCGATAGTCACGTCCTCTGATCATCGATTTCGGGTAAATTTAGTTCGCATCATTTATTTTGGAGTTTTTTTTTTTAAAAAAAAATATTATTTTAAAAAAAATCCGATCGTGGAGCGCCAGTTTAGTAGTTTATCACGTCGATGGGACATGTGGCACTAATAAAATAATAAACATAGAAGCAAAACGTCAATTGCTTCTGGGCGTGACGTCAGGGATGCGGTGTCCCTTCTTATACTAATCTTGCTTTGATGGAACGCGTAATAAAACAAGCCCATCTTTTTCATTGGATTGACCAGGAAACGATTGTTTCGGTGGTGACGTCAGGGATGCGGTGTATCCGGAGGTTCGAAGAAAAGGCGGAAGTGCGGTCCCGCTTCCTCGTGGGGGCGCTCGGTAACCCAAACACGAAGGAACATAATCCAACCTCTTAGCAAAGTTTCACTCAGGTTTAATTTATTGGTATTTAACGAGAGCACCGGAGTACATGCCTCGACTAATCAAAATATTCAATATAAAATAGTTTAAAATGGATCGAATTGAATCATGTTGATTTTGTTTTCCGTTCGGATACCGGAGGTTACTGGAGGAGTGCTTACAGGGAGTTTGAAAAGTTTTGGCTGGAGAAATAAAGCGAAGTGGAGAGAGAAAGATATTGCATTCAAAAAATATATATATATATATATCTTGAGAGTTTCCAGAAAGTTCTTTTTTTATATACGAGAGATAAGAGTATTTCTCGGGATGCAGAAAATCTCGATGAATTTAATATGAAATGGAAGAAATCTCAGGATAATATTGTTTGTTATCTATTATATATGATTAATAGTAGTTGGCTATGCGGTTATTAAATATAGTTGGCTATATTTAACCTAAACTCGACTTAGACCCAATTTGGACCCGAATTTCTTGAATTGGTACCGGGCATACAAGGACTTGATCCAATCCGATTGATCCATTGGATCAAAAATTTTGACTGGTGGACCTGACCCAAGCCAAACTTCTATTGGGTAGGGTCTAGATCCAATATTAGAACTTGATCAAAGAATCGAATCAAGCTAGTCTCACTTATGATCCAATCCGATCCAATCCGTTTGCACCCCTAACATATGAAACATATGAGTTTGGATTGGTTTGATATACTGATCATAGACAATTAGATTAGATTGCCTTGGTAGAATAACTTCCAACACAAGATTTAGATAAAGATAGGTTATAGCTATACTTTTTCAATTTTTTATAAGTTATTTAATTTTTTAATTAGGTCACAAAGTTAGGTTTTTGTTGCAATATAGGTCATATCATCCATTTCCATTAGGATCCATGAATATATGACAATCACGTGATATAAATTAAGAAAAATATACCAAATATATCCTTGTTGACTGGATTATAATACTGACAGTTAGGAAATCCTTATGACTAGATTATAAAATCAAGAAAAAAAATTACAAGATAATATACCCGACTTAACTCTTGAATCATTGTCACAAACATGTTAGGAAAGCCGTATTGAAAGTGTTAAAGCAATAAGATTTCAAGCTCCACAAATAAAAGATGCTTTATTGATATTAATAGAAGTTAGTGAAGATCCTAAAATTAAAAGTGAAGCTAATTGCTTAGTAACTTGAAAATTTTGAATTTTTGTTGGACATAACTATTTAGTATAATATATTATTTACTGTTAACTCGGTTAACAAAAATTTACAATGAAAAGATATATGTATTGATGTTGTTATAGAACAATTAAAGATCTTCTTTCTTTTTTGAAAAATAGAAAAATATTATGAACCATCATAGAAAATATTATGAACCATTATAGACTTTACAAGCGGTTATAACCACCTAACTAACTCGACCCTCTATTTCTATAAATAAGAGATCGAGGGAACCTCCTGGGGGATAATTTCTCTAAGCACTCTCTATCTTTATTTTCTTCGTACTGTTCTCTCTCTCAAATAACTTAAGCATTAGAGTGTCCCCCCTGTTAGAGAATCCCATCAAGTTTCTCTAATTCTATAGACCTTTTATAAGTTAAAGAAGAAAGAGATTAGCCAACACCATCTGAAGACCTCTACATCTTCGGTAAGAGATCAGCTAGGTACCTGAAGATCTCTATCTTCGGCGAGAAATTAGCCAACCATCTAAAAATCTCTGAGATTCCAATTCGCTCCAGTACCACCCACCTAATCAGCTTGGAGAGATATAGTAGTAGATTGGTGCTAGAGAAATGGCCCGAACCTTCAACATTCAAGAAAATGAAAAGAGGGATACCACTACTTAATTGTATTGTTCAATCTCGATCAACGAGAAATGCTTATAGTGCCACCAAGGCAGAGGTAAGAAATCCTCCACTTGTCCTTATTACTAATCCATCATTAGATATTTTGATTGAGAAGGTCCAATCACTAGCAAATGCTATCCATAATCTTCAATAATCTACTACCTATCCTCCTGCTCCATCGACAGAAGCATCATAGCGACCACCCCTTAGGAAGTAAGAAGTCAGATAGTCGATTCCTTCCTAAGAAGGAAGAATTCTCCATCACCACATTCAAGATTGACTCTTAGAGAGATTCAACTCCTACTCACCTGCTTGACTATTATCCTCAACAAGGGGACATTCTTGAGAAGAAGATCAAGAAATTGGAAGCTAGGCTTGGAGAAATCCATATGGAAGACCGACATCGAAATAGCATCTACAATTTCAACATTCAATCTCCTATTTTTGATGAAATCCTAAATGAAGCAGATCCTCATTGGTTCAAAATATCATCGATTGATTCTTACGATGGCTTCACAAATCTTGTCGACCATCTGAAGGGATACAAGACTCTTATGTGCCTCCAAGATATGCCCGATACCCTGCTATGCTTAGCTTTTCCTACCACTTTGAAGAAGGTGGCAAGGATGTAGTTCTCGAGTCTGTCATCTAGATCAATTCATTCATTATAACAATTAGGTTACCAAATGATTACCCATTTTGGAAGTCATCATCTAGCTCCTAGGAACAACGACAACCTGTTCTCTCTCAAGTAGGAAGGAGAAATACTTCGAAGCTACATGGTGTGCTTCAATATAGCCACATTAGAAGTCAAATATCTCAATGAGTCCATTACGATATCTGCACTAAAAATAAGGCTCTGCAATGGCCATCTTAGTTACTCTTTAAATAAGAACTTTCCAAGAAGTTATGTAGAACTCTTAGAGCATGCTGGGAAGTATGTTTAAGCTGATGAAGGATTATTCCTTTGATGGAAGGAGGAAAAAATAAATAAAGTAGGAAGCAAGGAAGAAATTCACACCTAGTCGAAAGTTGCCAGACCAACAAAGAATCCAAGATCGGATCAACTTGTTCATCACTTTGATGACTACACTCCTTTGACTACTTCCCAATCTCAAATCTTGTGGAGATTGAGGACTTCTTCCACCAACCATTTCCCATAAGGGATTGCTCGAAAAGAGGGATAGGAGCAAGTATTGCAGATACCATAGAGATCATGGGCATGACATGGAGGATTGCTACCATCTAAAGCAAGAAATTGAAAATATGATCCAAAGGGGGCACCTTAGCAAATACATCAAAGCCCAGGAAAAAGAAGAGGTTTTACCTGCTCAGCCCAAGCACAATGACAAACTGGATAACCTGCCAATCGAGGAGATTGTAAACACGATCTTGGGAATCCCACATAACTTGAGGGCAGGGAGCTAGGAAGAGAAAGTGCAGAGCAAGAGGTGCTAGTCAAAATCAGGTACTCCTAAAAATGTTATTACCTTCTCAGACAATGATATAAAAGGGATCCAAATCCCTCACCATGATCCAATTGTTGTATCTATAACAATAGCTAAGCACAATATAAAAAGAATTTTAATAGATAATAGAAGCTCTATCGACCTCTTGTTCTATGATGCTTTCCAAAGAATGAAATTACCACTTGACAGGATGAAGAAAATATACATCTTGCTCACAAGGTTCAACGGGAGCTTGGCATTTACAAAAGGAGAGATCCCTTTGTTAGTGATTGTAGGTCAACTACCTAAACAAGCAACAGTTCTGGTAAACTTTTAGTTGTTTGAGTACCATCAACTGACAATGCTATCACCAGATGACCAGGGTTGATTGCATTCAGAGCAGTGGTTTCCACCTATCACCTACTCATCCACTTTCCTACCAATAATAGAGTTAGGGAACTCAAAGGGGATTAGATACTGGCAAGATAGTACTTCCTTGCAACCATTAAAAGCTCAAAATTGGTCAAAGAGTCATCGATCAAGTAGTTGGATGGGAGGGAAGATGCCATTGTAAGCCGAGGAGAACTAGCCAAGCAATTTGTTAGTATTCTCCTCGGAGATGATCCAGATAAGGCAGTACAGATCGGATCACTTTTGATACTTGAAATCAAAGAAAGGTTGATTCTTTTCCTCCGAGTTAATACTGATATTTTTGCATGGACTGCTATAGGCATACCAGGATTCCTGCCAATATTATTGTTCATAAATTAAATGTCAACCCTATTTATCCTCTTGTTAAACAAAAGAGGAGTTTTGCTCTAGAAAGGCAAAAAGCTATTGAGAAAGAAATAGATAAACTATTAAAAGTAGGCTTCATCAAGAAAATCCATTATTCTCATTGGATAGCTAAAATGGTTATGGTTAAAAAGTCAAATGGAAAATAAAAAATTTGTATTAACTACATAGACCTCAATAAAGCCTGCTTGAAAGATAGCTATCCTTTATCCAAAATTAATCAGCTAGTAGATGCCATATCAAGACATGAATTACTTAGTTTTATGAATACATTATCTAGATACAACCAGATTAAAATCGCATAAGAGTATTAAGAAAAAATAGCTTTTATCATTGAAAGAGGGCTTTACTACTATAAAATGATGGCTTTTGGACTGAGAAATACTAGAGCCACCAGCCAGCATTTGGTCAACAAAGTCTTCAAGAATTAGATTAGAAGAAACAAAAAAGTTTATGTGGATGATATGCTCATCAAAAGTACAGAACCTGATTGTCATATTACCGATATGGGAGAAGCTTTCAATGAACTGAGGCTACATCAAATGAAGCTCAATCCCAATAAATGTGCATTTGGCATCACGTTAGGAAAGTTCTTGGACTTCATGATAACTCAGAGGGGAATGAAACTAATTCTTAGAAAATCCAAGTACTTTTGGAAATGAAACATCATAGGAATAAAAAGAGGTCCAGAGCTTAACTGGTTAGGTCACCTCATTAAGAAGGTTTATCTCTTGATCAATTGAAAAATGCTTGGCCTTCAAAATTTTGAAGTATGCCGATAACTTTGACTAGACAGATAGCTGTGAATCTACTTTCAAGGACTTGAAGAAGTACCTTGGAGCACCTCCATTGTTGTCAAGGTAGAGAACGGGTGAGTTGCTTTACATGCACTTATCTATTTCTCTTGATGCCATCAGTTCTATCTTAGTGAGAGAAGATGCAGGTATCTAAAAGCCTATTTACTATACAAGCAAAATATTGAGGGATACGGAGACCAGGTAAACCAAGGCGAAGAAGTCGATATATGCCTTTCTCACTGCTTCCAAATGACTTTGGCCATATTTCCAGTCTCATACCATAGTCATCCTAATAGATCAACCCTTGAAGTCCATACTTCAGAGGTCGAACATGTTGGGATGACTAGCTAAATGGGCTATCAAACTCGAAGAGTTTAACATTAAGTACAAACCCCACTCTAGCATGAAAGTGTAAGTCCTTGCAGACTTCATTGTCGAATATACTATTCCTGATGCGAAAGCAGAAGTAAAGAGCTCAAGAGAGGTTCTAGAAAAATTGCTAACCACTTCATGGATTTGCATGTTAACTAAGCTTTAAGCACCCAAGTGTGTGGAGCTGGATTGATCCTCATGACTCCCGGCTAATTATTGTTCAAATATGACAAGAATATGAAGCTAAAGAGTCAGCCATAATCAGATACCAACAAAAGATCAAGAAACTACCTTCAAACTTTAGGCTCATGGAAATATAGTAGGTTCCTAGGTCAAAAAATGTTCGAGTGGTTACATTGTCACATCTAGCTATGTCAAACTGTCCAAACATTCTCAAAGAGGTCTTTGTCGAATACTTAAAAGCCTCAAGCATGGAAGAAACTCCAATAGTGGCCCAACTAAAGCAGGAGCCATGTTGGATAGACCTGATCATCAACTTTCTAGAAAAGGTGATCTCCCAGAAAATCAAAGAGAAGCCCATGGGATCAGATGATAAGCTTTATGGTATGTCCTCCTAAATGGACAACTATATAAAAAGTTTTTCACTATGCCACTGCTCTAATGTCTGTGCCTCTCAGAAGCCAAATATGTGCTCAAAGAAGTCCATGAAGGCATTTGTGGCAACCACATCGAAGAAAGGTTATTGGCTTACAGAATCCTTTGGCATGGATTCTATTGACCATCTATCATGGAGGATGCAATGAACTTTGTCCAGAAATGTGATTGGTGCCAACGGTTTGCTAATGTTCAATGAAAACCGTCCATGCCAATCCCCAAATCCTGGCACCTTGGCCCTTTGACATGTGGGGCATCGATATACTCGGCCCTTTCCCGATAGCAACATGATAGAGAAAATTGCTTTTAGTTGTGATTAATTACTTCACAAAGTAGGTTGAGGCGAAGACTTTTACCCATATTATGGAAAGAAAGTTCAGGACTTTGTGTGAAAATCTATTATCTGTTAGTTTGGATTGTTGAAGTATATTATCTCTGATAATAGTAGGCAATTTGACAATAAAAAGATTTCAAGAGTTTTGCTCGAGCTTACACATCAAGCAGAGGTTCACATGGTAAGACACCCATAATTGAATGGGGAGATAGAAGTCATGAATCAAACAATCCTAGAAGGACTCAAAACCAGGCTTAATTAAGCAAAAGGCCTCTAGGATGATGAGCTATATAGCATTCTTTGGTCCTACCGAACAACTCTCTGGACATCAACAGGTGAGATGCCTTTTAGGCTCACTTACGGAGCTGAAGCAATCATCCCTCTTGAGATCAGCTTACTTTCCAATCATGTGAGGGGATATGATGAAAGGACTAACCAAGGAAAACTACAAGCAGACCTCGATCTATTGCAAGAAGCTTGAGAGAAGGCTCACATCAGAATGGCAGCATATAAGTAAAAAGTTGCCTAATACTACAATTTCAGCATTAAAATAAAACTCTTCTAACAAGGAGATTTTGTTCTCCAATGAGCTAAAATCTCATAGCCAATGGAACAAGAAAAGCTCTCACCAAACTGAGAAGGGCCATACAAAATATTAAAGGTCATTAGACCTGGGGCTTACTATTTAGAGAATATAGACATGACTTTAATCCTAAGATCATGGAACTCAGATAATCTAAGAAAATATTATCAATAAAGTTCTTTTTAAGTTTTAAGAAAATATTGTACCTCTTTTATCTTTATACTGATTGGATAAAATGGTGCAAATATGATCATCATTTTAAATCAGCCATAAGAACATTTAGGTAGAGCAGCAAGGCTTTGCCCATAACTTCTAACCAGAAATCGAGAGGATGGTGCAGGCTTGGCTAGGGAAGAAACATGTTTTCCCAAACTTCGATCAAGAGTATATATCAAAGAGATTGGCAGAATGGCATAGGATCACCTAAAGAAGGAATAGATTTTTTTTATCAATGATCGACCAAACTAATTGGCAGGATGGTGCAGGCTCGCCTACGGAGAGGACAAGTTTTCCTGAACTCTGATATAGAGTTTTATATCAAAGAGATCGGTAGGATGGTGCATGCTCGCCTAAAGAAGGAATAGGTTTTTCTGATCTTCAATCGACTAAACTAATTGATAAGATGGCACAGGCTTGTCTAGGGAGGGAATAAATTTTTCTGAACTTCGATTTAGACTTTTTATAAAAGAGATCGGTACATAGGATGGCACAGGCTTGCCCAAAAAAGAAATAGATTTTCTTGATCTCCGATCGATAAAACTAATCGACAGGTGGCATAGGTTTGCCTGGGACAGAACAGGCCTTCTCGAATCCCAATCAGACACTCTTTATCAAAACAATTGGTAGAAGAGTGCAAGCCTGCATAAAATGGTGGGAGCGAGCATTCCCAACATTTGACCTAGCATCCCATATATAAAATGATCAGATTGGCATAAGCATGTCCAAAACTTCAATCAAACTATTCTTTCCTCTCCTGTCTAATGAGAACAAGTAGACATGGATATTCTTCAATTTCTACCTGATGACATAGAATACATATCAGTATGACTAAAACTTTAATTAAGCATTTCTTATTCTCTATCTAATATGATCGAATAAGATATCGATCAAGTATTCCAACACTTTCTAGCTAATGAGACTAGAGATAATCAAACGAGCAAAGGGCATTCATCTAGATGTTTTATGCCTAAAGGAAAATGAGTTTGCCAAGTTATCGAAGTCCGGTAAGTAATGCACATCACATCCACTGAAATAAGGTAAGTGAGGAAATAAATGAGAAGAACATTTTTTATTAATCTCTCGAAATTCCTTACAATATTAGGTATATTCTTCCCCTGTGGGCCATATCATTCAGAAAAGAAAAAAAAAGAAAAGAAAGATGAATACATATTTATCTCTTTCTTATTGTTTTTGATCTTGCGGCCCTCGAAGGTCTGAGACATGATGAACTGGGGGACTTACCCTTCTCATCAATCAAAATTTTTGAAAAGGGAGGATCACCTTCAACCATAAAGTCATCATCAACTATTTTTTCGGTTATATCTAAGACTATATTGGTAGCTTGCACGAAAGAGATAGGGTCTCCTTTCATAACCTCCTTTTTATCAAAGACTCTGCATCCAGATCTATCAAAGTGAGGAAATTGGGATCACTATTTGTATAAAACTCCTTTACCTTATCAATACATCTGTTAAAGCCTAGCTCATAAGCAAAAAAGATCCTGATGTTTTTAGCAATTGCAATAAACCTCCATGTTAATGTCGTGCCGGCTTTAGAATCCATCATTCATCCTTCAATCGGTACTTCCAAAGTAGATCTTGGAGATTCATCAATAGGGGAATGGGGATCGATGAAGGCTCTCTAGCTTCTCTCTCAGGTATTCCCTCTATCAGGTCAACATTCAATGAAGGATTCCCAACAATCCTTCCAGGATCTTTAGAAAGGACTCCTTTCCAATCTTCATTTGAGGATAACATGTTGAGCTCTCCATCGACCACCACTACTGCCATAACACCACATCTCCTGCAAATAATTTTAAGTAGTTGCAAATAGTTGATGTGCCAAAAAAAGAAGGAAAGAAGAAGAAGGAACACTGATTCATAATGGAAACTTACACATATCTATATGACCTTTCTATACTCTTGGTGATAAGGGGGTATAGGTCAGAAAAAAAGAGAAGGGAAAAACAAAATATGAATAAAGATAAGGGCCCTCATACTGGGTTGCTTGGTCAGTTGGGACTTCTAGTCACGTCTCTACAGGCCCCTTAAATACATCGATAGCAACCACCAGCTCAGAAGAGATTAGATGGGACCCATCAGTAGGGTCATCACTAGCACAAATATCCATAGCTTTTTCTGTGATGTCTTTAGACACTACTATTGCCATCTCCCTTAAAGTACCAATGCTAGAGATGAGAAGATCAACGTTGAAATGCGGAAGCTTCTCCTTCACTTTCTTCTTACAATCCTCAAATCCCTTGAAGAATACTTCTAATGACTCGTCGACTATGTCATCGATAAACTTCTCGAAGTTCTTATACTCTTCGATAGCTCTGCCCTTGGCCTCCTTCAACTCCTTCTTGAGCTTCTCCTCTTCATGAAGCTTTCTGATAGTAGCTCTATTTACCTCAATCTCTTTATTGGAATTGGAGAGGTTGGCATTTAATTTGTTAACCTCAATGGACGAAGTGACCTCCAATTCAATATATTTGGCTTTAGGAGTATCCCTCTGAACTTCCATGGCCTTTGCTCGAGCACTAGCAGCATTCACTTTGTTGACTACTTCTTACCCTCCTCCCTAACCTCCGCTAGTTTTTTATTCAAGTCTCTTTTCGCATCATCAAACGAAAGAATGTAACTTTTGAGATGGGTAAGGTTCAAAAAAAGCTAGAAACAATGAGAAACAAAATAAGTTGGAAAATATTAGAGCCAAAGAGATAAAAGAAAGTAATACAAAATAAGAGTAAAATATCTTATAGATCCTAGTGCAGCTATTGCTGAACACTTGATGAAGTCGATGTGTCCCTTATTCCTTCATGTTAGCAGGAAGCAATATGATGTCCAAAAGCTCTTCAGCAAGTTTTAAATCATGGCGACTAGAGTCAGTTGCGAGCAGCTCCTTATGGAGAATGATGCATTTCCCTCGAGCACTTTCCACATCGATAACTCGACCAACCCTTGAGGGTCCTCTAGATCCTCCGGTGAAGATAGCCAAATAGCATCTGATGACACTATCAGCAATAATGTAGAAATGGGCTCGATCACCATCGATTCAGGAGTTCTGTCATTTTTCATCGAAGGGGTCCTCTTGAATAAGGTCAGAACAGAAACCTCATCGGGTTTCTTCTTCTTGTCTTATGGATCATCGTCCTACTAGATACTTTGGTGAAGATAGCCAAATAGCATCTGATGACACTATCAACAACACCATCGCTGAACACTTGATGAAGTCGATGTGTCCCTTGTTCCTTCATGTTAGCAGGAAGCAATATGATGTTCAAAGCTTCTCAGTGATTTTTAAATCATGGCGACCAGAGTCAGTTGCGAGCATCTCCATATGGAGAATGATGTGTTTCCCTCGAGCACTTCCACATTGATAACTCGACCAACCCTTGAGGGTCCAACTAGATTCTCCTGTGAAGATAGCCGAATAGCATCTGATAACACTATCGGCAACAACGTCAGAGTGGGCTCGATCACCATCGATTCAGGAATTCTGTCATTTTTCATCGAAGGGGTCCTCTCGGAAAAGGTCGGAATAGAAACCTCATCGGGTTTCTTCTTCTTGTCTTCTGGATCATCATCTGACCTCCTCTTCTTCATCTCTTGCTGGAGCTCGTCAATACCAATTTTTCCTATCTCTACAAACATGACAGTGATATGACAGATTGGTCAAATCCGATGATCTTAAAAAAAAATTAATCAAAGAGATCGGACATACTTCTGGGGACTACCAGACTTATGCCTACATCATATAAGGCCTGATCAGTTAAAAGCTCTTTGAACTTTGGGATTTTAGAATTAAGCAACTTAAAAAAATCATTCAGATTTTTGTCCAAAGGGATATCATTTCGGTTGGGGGTCATCCAAGCACAACCCCAGGAAGACTAAAGTTTTAAGTGTTGTTTCGAAGAAAGGCCCGTGAATGGCTGAAGGAATACCTCCCATAAGCTTAGAATTCTATCTATGAGTGAAATAATATCATTCTTTATCATAAAGATGGGTTTTCAACATAAAGTGGCTCTAAACATGAAGGTCTCAATTCTACCTCATAAAAATCATAGATAAGAATAAAGCTTATAATAACTCTAAAACCATCCAGGGTGAACTAGGTCAGAGCCACTTAGTAGAAATCCAAGATAGGAAAAGGGGTGAAGAGAAAATCTTATACCTATTTTGAACACATCTTCGTAAAAAGGAACGCATCTTCGTAAAAAGCAACACATCCAAGTGGAGGAGAACTACCCTTTCATCCTTACCTGGAACCATCATCACAAATTCATCAGGGACAACATACTTAGTCCTAAATTTATTGAGATCTGCTTCTTGAGTCTTGGACTTCTCTAATTATAGACCTAGAGAGGCTCTTCAATGGCATGGCCTTTCTACAATAGGAACAGAAACTTCCTCCTTGACCAGAATTGTCAGAGGAATAGAGGTTTCCTCCTCAACAAGGATTTCCTCCCCAACTGGGTTGTTATCCGCTACATTACTAGTAAGACCTACCAAACATACTCTAGCCTTAACTTTCCTAAAAGTTCTCCTCCCTCTAAAAGCCATTGTTGCTAAAAGGAAGCTAAAGGTGAGAAGGACTGATCTAAATCTCCGGGTATAAGTGGTCTGAGACTTGGAGAAGAAGAGTCACTAGGAAACCCATGGAGAGATGAAGGCTGAAGAACATAAGGCCAAAGATCTCAAATAAAAAAAGCTAGAAGGATATTTATAAGTCTTCGACGGCTTGGATCAAATTGATCACATTGTTGGATGGCATCCATATCACATAATCCTTGTTTTAATGTGCAAACCAGTCGACCCACAATATATGGATGATTTTTATTAGCTAGGGAGCAGACCCACGGACCGACGCATCGTTGTCGTTTTGAAGAAACTGCCCACCATTAGGCATATCATTACTTCTCTAAAAAATTCATGCTATACTTAATGCAGCCCTACAAGGTGATGATCCAAAAAAATATTTCTTGTCCTTTCCTATTAGAAGCCTAAGACATTGTCGCATTGTAACTTAGAGCTAAGTTAAAAGAATCTATCTTGTGCTCAAAAGTGGGAGACATCTGTTATAATATGGATGACCTCTGGGCACAGGATGTCAATATCTTATACACGGCATAGGGTGCCGATCTCTTGTACATGATATAACATGTCAATCTCTTACACACAGTATAGGGTATTGATCTCTTATACATGGTACAGGATGCTGATCCCTTATACACTGTATAGGGTGTCAATCTCTTATACATGGTATAGGATGTCAATCCCTTATGCATGGCACAGGGTACTAATTTCTTATACATGGCACATGGTGCCAATCCCTTATACATGGCATAGGATACCGATCTATTATATATGGCATGGGTTGTTCAAATAACCCATTAGATAGATGCCTAGCATATCGGATAGATCAATGATCACCTGCCCGAACCGGGTACTAAGAATATAACTCCTATTAAATATAAGCATACATCCAAAGGTCGTTATAGCTATTACAACAAGGTTGGTAAAGTGGCTAACAAGAGGTGCAATAGACTATTTAACATGCTACTTCATGAACCAACCTCTTAACAGGCCTAATCTACCTAACCCTCAACAATGTAATCACCTCACAAGCGGTTGTAAGCACCTAACTAACTCGACCCTTTATTTCTAAAAATAGGGGACAAAGGGATCTTCTAGGGGGTAAATTTTCTAAGAACTCCCTATCTCTATTTTTTTCATACTACTTTCCTTCTTAAAGCTGACTTAAGTATGCTGGAGATCTTTTGTAAATTAAAGAAGAAAGAGATCAGCTAGTATCATCTGAAGACCTCCACATCTTTAGTAAGAGATCAGCCAGGTAGCTGAAGACCTCCATGTCTTTGATAAAGTCAACCAAATATTTAAAAATCTTCAAGAATCTAAATTCGCTCTAGCACCACCCATCTAATCAACTTAGAGAGGTGCAGCAATAACAATAATTCTTCTTTATCTATCATTTTAACAACATGTGTCCCTAATCACTCATTTCATTAGCAAATATTTTTTCTTTTTTACTACCAAGATATGCCTTTGTGATAAAAAATATCAATGGCTAATGCTATGCAAGATATGCAAAATGTGGTCCAATGATTCATGTAGTGGAAGAAGATCGACCATTTTTTCGCATAAAAAATACAACCCAAAGCTTTGGAATAGAAAACTCAGAAAATAAAGGAGAAATGAATAGGTCGGACAATAAAGAGATATCAAATATGGAATTATCTAGTAAAGATGCAATAATCAATACTTTTTAAAATTTAAGATTTAATTACAAATAGCTTAAATTTGAAAGGAAAATTTTATAAATAAAAATAGTGTCAAGTCAACCATGTGGATGGAGCATGTAGTACTAATAAAATAATAAATATATAAGCAAAGTCTAGACCAACATCCAAAACTTATCCTTTGAATTAGGCTTACTGCAGAATCAATTACTTTTATTTTATAATATAAATTAAAAATTAAAATGCAACCAACCGCATTCTTAAATTTATAATAGAGTCAAATGGTTTTGGGCATGTATCGTCAAAAATGTGATGTATCTCAAGGATCAGGGAAGACCAAAGCTGGATTATCACTTCCTATACTTGCTTTGATGAAACATGTAATAAAATAATAAGAATTTTGTAATGGTGTTTGTTTACAATATTTTTTTATAAAAAATATTTAAGATATTACATGGTCATTATTTTTTTATATATATATTTTGAGTTTTCTCCTCCATATCCCTTCCTCGCATGTAGCTCTGCATATCCCACCCCCTACCAGTAGGGATGGCAATTTATGATCCGACCTATCAATTCGACTCGTGTTCGATCTGTCATAAATAGATTTGGATTTAAAATAAATGAATTCGGATCGTAAACAGATCGATCTGTTTAATTCATTTAATATACGTATCAGGTTCAGATTTTTTAGATCTAACATGTTTAACCCATTTAAAACATTTAATTATGTATCGGATCGAGTCGAATCAGGTTGGATAAACAGGTTATCTATTTATTAAACAAGTTAGACCGGATTAAGTTGGATAAACAAGTTATTTAATTATTAAATAGGTTAAACATATTGGATCGGATCAGGTTAATAGGTTATTTATTTAATAAATAGGTTAAACAAGTCGAGTCGGGTTACTTATTTATTAAATAGATTAGGTTCAGATTTTAAATTATAATATGTTTAATAAACATATTACATTTTAGTTAAAACTTTTGTAACCTGACCTGTATCTGATTCGATCCTATTGCTATCCCTACTCACAGGTAGCTTCTCTGCCTTTGATGGCATGATGATGGCCTTTGAAAGAAAAACTTAAAGTTTAATTTAATTATAGACTTGCTATCTATTTTAATATTAAAATTATTTTAATCTTTAATGTATTTACCGTGCCAATAATGTATGCCAGCACTTTAACCAGCTAGAATCCAAGTAATTCATATTTAATCCAATGTTTAAAAATAAATAAGTAATAAAAAAAAAAATTTCTTTGATCATGGTAAAGCCAAAATGATGAACATTGAAGTCCACGATAGGCTAATACCGTAAGAACTCGTTCTTCGAACTGGATTTCTGATATATGGTCAATAGACTTTGGGCGTGACGTCAGGGAGGAGGTGTACCTCAAGAATGGAGCAGGTCTTGCTTCTTATACCTGCTTTGTTGGAACGTTTAATAAAATAAACCCCATCTTATAAACTACATTTATCCGGGAGACAATTGTTTTAGGGGTGATGTCAGGGATGCGGTGTTTCTCGAGCATTTCGAAAAAGTTACGGATTTGCCTCGGGTTGACCCAGCCCACGTTGCACACCCTTGCTCCTCCTCCGGTCATCGTTTCCTTAGCCTTACCCTCATGAAAGACAATCCCGATCATCAAACGGCAATGTCCCGTCTTCTATAAATAGTAGATAGCCTCTTCCCTCTTGCAAGGTAGCACAGCAGTCCCCTTACGGAGATCGAGGAGAGAAGAAACATCTCTCCACCGCAGAACAGCAGCAGCTCCAAATCGCCCGACCGTAATCCTCATCAAAGGTAACCGTATCTAACCTTGGATTTCTGTCTTTGCTCATCCGAGAATCTTTCTTTTCCATATCCGATATTCTTTGATGGTTCATAATCTTCTTCTTATGTTGTTTCTTTTTTCCTTTTTCTTTTGGTGAATTCTTATTCTTGGTAGCTTGGTTATATATTATTATCGACACTGGACTGGACTAGCTCTTTAATGATCATTAAAGTTCTTGTCTTATTCTTCTCAGAGGTGGGGAGCAATTTTTTGTATTGAACCCCACAAGTTGTCCAAGATAACCGAAAGATTGGGAAAACATTAAAATTGTATAAGTTATGAAATGGGTAGAGTTCTGGAATTCTTCTAAAGGATAGTCGGAGACATTTTGATCTTAGGAGGCACAAATTTACGTTGTATGTTTAAACAGAGGATTGACTAAGTTTCAGTTGTGCGCCAGTAGAGACTTTGTTGCAACAGTAGCAAGAATCTTAGAGCAACTGTGATTTCAATGTGAAGACTACTCGATGGAGAGATCTGACTTTGATTTTAACTTAGTGAAATCAGGTGGGGTCTTAGCTTCCATTTTCTCTAAAGAAATTTCTGTTACCATATCCATCTAACCTTGCATGCTTTATTTAATAGCATAATATTGCAGAGAAGTTAAAGGTTCCAACCATATGCTAAAGCATTTGTTGTTTCACTCTGTGTGTGTGTGTGTGTGTGTGTGTGTGTGTGAGAGAGAGAGAGAGAGAGAGAGAGAGAGAGAGAGAGAGATGAACCTGCTTATCCCCAATCAATATAATTTAACTTTTTTCCTGCCAAAAGCTTCAATTCGTATAAGACAGGGAACTTTATAGAGTAATTATAAGGAATGAAATCAATTATGTGCTAGGCAATTGTTTAGACCTTTTCTGCTTGACCTGTTAAGTAATGATCAAGTCTCAGTGGAAAGACAAGCTCATGACTTTGTGTACCTGCTATGCAAATTTTAACTCGTACATCTGATGATGCTAATATTTCTTAAATAAAATCTGATAATAATATTACTTATGGTACATATATTGGTACTTCTGGGTTACATGATGTTTTAGTAGTTGCAGATATCTTAGCAATGGACACTGAAATTGGCATTGGAGATTGTTTAGCTTGGGCTGCAAGAGATGCTTCTGGAATTCTTTCACCTTACAGATTCAATCGCAGGTGCACCTGTTATAGTGCATGAGTTATTTCTAATGTTATCCTAGCAACAGAAAAGATAGATCCAAAATTCTTTAATTAATTGCACCTTTTTTTATGAGCTTATATTGTTGATTTCAGACAGGCATTTCAAAGAAAATGGGCATATAATCTAATGCACTATGAGGCCTGATTTGTTCAACCATGTAATTTTTTGTATATAGTTTTTAATTAAATATATGCTGATTTTTACATGCTGTATGTAATCACAAGTTTTTTTTTTTTTTTTCACTTCTTGTCATCATATATTGGCAATATACTTTTCCAAATCTTAGTAGTAGGAAACTCACTTAGGGTGGTGCATTTGCTTTGGAATCTCTTTGTAATTTCATCTCTGGCACCTGCTTTCTAAATGGTTCCTTATTCAAAGCAATTTTAAAGGACCTGATTCCCCGAACCCTCACCTGCACCCATTTCGGGTAACTAAGTTCCAAATAACACTACAGGTTCTGCTGAAAAATTATATTAGCAGTGTAGTTATCATACCCTTCTAATTATATTAGTAGTATAATTGTCATGTAGAATCATGGCATATGTCCGTTATACTTGTTGATTTATGCTTCCAGTTAATTGGTATTTTTTAAAAAAATTTGGAGTTTTTAAACACTATTTTTGTGGCCAAAATGGATGATACTTCTTGAACCTAGCATCAGGGATAAATGGATGATATTATGTAAAGTTGTTTAAAATTTTACTATTTTCATCATGTTTCTTATTTAGTTTTCTGAACATGCACTAGAACTATTAATTTATAACAACTAGATGATTCATGGTTTATTATTTTTGTCTATACTCTTCTCCAAGATGTGACTTAAGTTAATTGTTGTAAGATTTTGTTCTTAAAACAGCAACTTTGTCATGAACCATCATTAAATTTTTCTGAAAGTCTTGCAGACTTGTTGGAAGCGATGATGTTCGTATAGAAATAACACATTGTGGAGTTTGTTATGCTGATGTCCTTTGGACTCAAAATGCACATGGTGACTCAAAATACCCTTTGGTGCCCGGGTATGTTTTTCTTTACTCAACTATATTGCATAATTTTTATTTTTCAAAAATTGTGCAAACAATGAATGAAGATATCTGCTCCAGATTTTGCTATAATAATGTCATATTTGAAACTTGATGGCCCTGGCAAAAGAATATGGTTACCGAAGAAGAAAGATTGCTTGACAGAAGTTTTAAAAGTACATATTTTTTAATGGGATCAAGAATGCTTAGTGGATCCTATGATGAACTAGATTTTGACAATTAATATGTTAATACAGTGGATGCTCCAATTTGAATTAGAAGAAAATTTTGGAGGAAAGAAACTTGTTGCCTAAGAAGCAGTCTACAAGCTGATTGATTATCAGCTAAAATATGTGATACAAATCGTGGAATAGTGAAATAGTGTTCTTATTTCTAGTTAACAGGACTAGAGGAATATGTACCTTCCTATGAGGAAGTCCATCAGAAGAAGAATGTTTGACAAATTTTCTTTACTCTGTCAAGGTAAATTAGTGTGCTCGCAATGACAAAAATGACAGCTGTTAAATGAAGGCTCACGTAATTTGTTTTGCTTTGGTTGGGGCCCACCAAGTTTCCATTCAACTATTATAGCCCGAGCTTTGAAGTATCAGCCAGAAATTTGGAAAAAATTAGAAAAACATTGGTAAATATGGAGAAAAAAGAACAAGAAACCGCATGGTTTATAATTTTATAACATATTGTGTTGTTTGTAATATTTGGATTGATGGTTTTGATGATCTCAGGCTGAAAACTTAAAGTATAAAGAATCATAAATACTGTTAAAAACCAATGAAAATGTTAAAGAACTATGATGCATCCAATTGTTTGATAGTAATTTAATTCTCAAATCACCTCACGATGTAAATATCTATGAAAGTTATCTGTAATGATATAGAATGACATGTGAATGTCAAACTGGATATAATGATCTCCAACTTGGGTGGCCTGTAATTGATTTTTAAATAATTAAATATTTTAGCCAAGATAATATGTGCACTGTAGTCCATCATCTGTGTTTTTGTGTGTGTGTGTGTGTGTGTGTGTGTGTGTGAGAGAGAGAGAGAGAGAGAGAGCACATTGTTATGGCACATACACAAACACACATCAAACCTAGCATCAAACTAGGAAGTGATATCTCATCTATATGGAGTTCATGTAATGCAGAAACACATCCACATAGTCTGATAATATATTTTGATTAAATTTTTGTCTGGCATCAAGGGCCTGTGATATCTAAAATGCCAGAAATGCATAAAAAAACTTTTTATGAAGTTTGGGGCAAATACTGAGCAGCCCCTTCCTCTGGACCAGAAAAGTCTAAATCTAAATGAAAAGGAAAGGAAGTAAGATCTTAATAAGGAAGACATGAATGTCATGAGAAAAGATATATACAAGTCCAAGTTATAAAGCTTGGCCTAGTCTTGGTGGTCTGTACCATGTCTAAATTGCTGTGAAGCTTATAAGGTTTGGCTTGATCCACTTTAGAGCCTGATTCTTCACAGCCTAGACCCTAGTTGAATGAGGCCTCACATCCCAAGCCTTATGCCAATGCAGGCCTGCTAACACTCCTAGATGATTAAGTCAATCCATCAAATCTGATAAAAGAAATATAAATAAGTGTCATGCCTAGTGCTTTAACATTGGTGAGGAAAGTTTGATAAAACTTTCTCTTGGTTTGCCAAAACGAGTTTTGAAAAGCAACTATAAAAATTGCATGCGAATGTGATATTGGATCATTAAAGTTGTTTGCAAACATCCCAACACATGCACTTAAATAAGCCTACCTTACATATAATCAAAGTGTCCTCAAATAGGAATTTTATTAGGGGAATAATTTTATGTTGCATACAGTTTGAATTGGCCAACTTGGTTGAGATGGCAAGCATAGTTTAGGAGTGGTATGACATTGTAATTTAGGTACAAAAAATGCTTAGAAATAAACTAGATAAGTTGTATGAACAACATCTGAGCAAATAGTTCATGAACAAGTACTTCTAACTATGAATTGGACTCTCAAGCATGCCCCCTCCTCGTGCCCACTCGCCCCACCCCACACACCCCCTCAAAAAAAAGAAAGAAAGAAAGACAAAAAGAATCCATGCTTATTTATCTTATATTTTTTATTAGCTTAAGCACTTTGTGGATTGGATGGGGTTATTTTCTTAGTGGAAATGAAATAATACCCTCTATTTGAGGGGAGCCCTAGGATTTTGAACAATCTTCCATTTAATTTTAAGGCATTGATGGTGGAAGATATGCTTAATATTGAGCTATAGAGATTGTTGATTATGGTAATTTTGTAAAGCTTGCTTACCACTAAATTTCAAATAAAAGTAAAGGGATAATCTTTGTTCGTTAGTGACTTGCACAATTCTAATATGGATACTAGCTCATAGCTGTTCTTCAAAAATCTCAACTGAAAATATTAAGGGGGTTGTCGACTCTAAACTGAATTTTTTTTTAAAAAAAAAAAAAGAAAAGTGCTTTGCTAATGCACAATTTTTCGTGATGCATCATGCATCTTGGATTTAAAACTATAATTAGCTAGTTGTACAAACTTTTGTTGTTGCACAAGAGGGAGAAGGAGAGGGAGCAAGAGAGCAAGAGAGAGAGGAGGAGCTTACTTGGATGTCATTCAACATCAATCACCATCAATTTAGTGTCGAAGAGCAGCGAGATGAGCAATTGAGTGAGCGACACAAGCAACCGAGTGAATGAGATGAGTGACTAAGTTAGCAAGATGAGCAATCGAGTAACAAATGCATTCGGCAAAACGTTGAAGCTCCAATCAAGGTCGGGGGGGGGGGGTAGAGCAGAAAGTTAGGGTGGCATCGAGGAGGGCTCATGGCCGGGGGGGGGGGGGGGGGGGGGGGGGCAGAGCAGAAAGTTAGGGTGGCATCGAGGAGGGCTCATGGGGTTTAAGGGACCAAACCATCCTGATCACCAGAATCTTCCTATTTCTTGACCAGTTCAGTTTGATATAGCTTGAACCATTTGTTTCAGGACAGTTCGGCATACCCTAGAAGGAAGTATTCTATTCCATATAAATATAAGCTATAAGTTATCAATGCTAAAAGCTAGCACAATATACATGTAGCACTTCATACAAAATGGATAAAGTATTTTTTTTAGGAAACAGTAGCACTCGAGAAAAATATCATCTTGTCCATTTGCCTTCCATCACTTGAGCTTTGTAAAACAATCTTGATTCATTCAACTGTAGAAGTTAGATCAGTAAAGGTATATATGATCCTTGAGATAATGGTTGTATATGAATTGTAGCATACATTTTCTTATTTATTTTAAAGAACACATTATTGGCTTAAGTGGAGAAGTTGTGTTGGTGATTAGCGTAGTCCTCATTGGAGAGAAAAGATGAAAATTGAAATATATTTTTAGAAAATGACTTTTTTGTTTCCAATAAAAAAAAATGATGAAATACTAAGAAACAATTTCAACAACTTAGCAAATATGTATTTGTTGTTATATTTCTTGATGAAACTATCAGATAGATTTTCCAAGATATGTATTAATGGTGTAATATTTGGCTATCCATATTTCAGGCATGAGATTGTAGGTGTTGTCACAGAGGTTGGTTCCAATGTTAAAGGTTTCAAAGTTGGTGATCATGCTGGCATTGGCACGTATGTTGATTCATGTGGAGAGTGCGAGCATTGTAATGATTTTCTAGAAGTTCATTGTTTGAAAGGAGCAACTTTTACTTATAATAATCTTGATTCGGATGGCACAATCACAAAAGGAGGATATTCCAGCTACATCACGGTTAAGGAGAGGCAAGTTACTTTTCATGATCAGAAATTTCTTCTTCTGTTATTTAGACTTGATTTAATCATACCATAATAGAAAAGCATAGTATATAATGATAAATCGATAATTATTTTTTATATGCACTGCAACTTAAAGTCTTCTTTCTTGACAATCTAATGGTACTGATTTATTTTTGTTGGAACACGTGTTCTTGAGCTTTGTTGACAACTGAATTTGTAAATGTTATATGTGATTCGTACATAATCGTTTCATGGTCCTCATGTTCGAGATGTTCTATTTAATGGAAATCATGTAAATGAAATCAAGATGTTCTATTTAACAGAAAGTATGTAAACGAAATCATGTGGAAGATTACTGACAAACTGCAGAGGATACTAGTTCAGTAGATGTGAATGTAGAATGCAGTATAAATGGTGGTGAGATGAGCATGTTGACATGGCACATTCTGACTATGTATGCCCTGTCATTTTAGATAGGTCACACGAGAAAACAGAGTGAAGTCAAGGATTTACTAAATGAAGTTTTGCTAGCTAGATCTGTCCAACTAGTTTTCTTGAATGTTGTGTGGTTATTGCATGTTATCAAGAGATCAGAGAAAATTTATAGGACAGCAACCAGCAAATGTCGAGTAGATTAAATTGATGCATAAGACGAGCATTAATTTCGATATGAGCAAAGCAGTAGGAATTTAATAAGAAAGGAGGTCATTTAAGGAATTCTAGACAGCACACAACTTACAAGTGAGGTTATATATATAGACATTTGCTGCTGCTTTATTTACTATACTTTAAAAAATCAATCAAATCCTATTTAGCATTCCAAGTGACAGTGAAAGAATCATATCCTCCAATGAAACACAAATGGTGGAAGTGTTTATATTTGCACTTATGGGTTAGCTTTTAGAAATTGGCCATCAAAAAATTAGGCATGGAATGTTACCAAACTATTGATTGTGGAAGATGACACCATGGTAGATCTTTGGATATTCATATATGCTAATTTACATATCTTGGAGATTGACTACAACACCACCAGTGCTGGTCCTAAGCCCAAAAGAGGTCGAGGGTAGATATTAGATTGATAGATACTTGACGTAAGAAGCTCAAATTATGAAATGAAACCTAAATTTGATACTCACATGTTAAAATGTCTTTATAACTGATGCTGGAGTTGGTTGGGTATAAATGCATGAATTAGATTTGAACACATAACCCAGGACTTGGCTCGAGAAGTAAAAAGAAAAAAAATGATATACAGGAAAAGAAAGAAATGGAAGTAATTTTAACTAGATATTATTTATTAAAGTATTCTAATATACATGAATTATTTATCCAAATATTTTAAAAATTAATATAAGAATGTAAGAAACATGAATTTTGTAAGGTTATTTTCATACTATATTACTGGCAAATTTCTAAATGAAATAAATACCTAGTTCTTAGTAGACCTGCTCATCAAGCAGGCTGGGCCAGGTTTCAATCCGAAGTATGACCAAACTTAGTCAGGCCTCAGCTCAGCCTAACCCAGTAACTCCGGGCTTTGGGCCGAACCTGGGCTTTGCAGACTATGTGATAGTTTTGCAAAAGGATTTGAGTGAGCTTATTGGGAATACTTGAAGAAAAATTCAAGCAGTTGGAATGAAATTTAATGGATTTGGTTTAGCCGTGATTAATCTTCTAGATTAACCAATATCTCTCTCTTTCTCTTCATCACGTGCCTTATGGTCCCATGAATTTTACTAAAAGAAATTTTACCTTTTTTGGGCATGAAAAGCTTTGGGCTTTTGAATTTGGCCAGAAATGGATAATCGGTTAAATTTATATGAGCTTAGTAAGTGTGCAGTATAAGTGGTTTGGTATTAGCCAAAGATAATTTTATTAGTTTCAAAATTCTGCCATGGCATCGACAATCTAAAATATGCGACATTACAGTAGTGCAGGAGGACAAAGTCCTCACCAATATACATACATGTTTGTAATTTATCTGAATTTATCTGTTAAATGTGATTGGTATATTCATTTGACTAGAAAGTGATCTGTCATTGTAATTCAGAGTTCTAAGTTAAATGAATCCATGGCAAATATTTAGATGCAACCAATTGTGCTGATGTTTTTTATGTTATTGGTTGGGAGTGTGCAGGTACTGCTACATGATTCCTGATGGCTACCCATTAGCTAAGGCAGCACCTTTGCTATGTGCTGGAATCACAGTGTACACTCCCATGATGCGCCATAAGATGAACCAACCTGGCAAATCTCTCGGAGTCATTGGGTTGGGTGGCCTCGGCCACATGGCAGTGAAGTTTGGAAAAGCTTTTGGTTTGAAAGTAACAGTGTTCAGTACGAGTGAGTCCAAGAAAGAAGAAGCACTAAAACATCTTGGAGCAGATAAATTTGTGATCTCATCAGACAAGCAGAAGATGGAGGTAAATACAGATCATTGTTTCTTTGATGCACCTTCTATGTTTCAACCTTCTTGTTCAAGTTTAGGGGAGGGATAAACACGAAGTGCCTGATTCTTTACGAATACATGGTGTAATAACTTAAATTTTTATTAAATGATCTCCAAAACTTTGTTCAATAATTAAAGCTATTAAACCTATCACAATTTCCTGTTTTTCCCTTTAATACTTTCGTAGTCAGCACCATAGCACAACAACTCCAATTCATGGAGTTACCAGAGGTGACCTTGTGATCTCAATTTTGAATTATGTTTCATATATAAATATTTGAAACTAAGATTCTTCCATCTAAATCATGAACACTTTTTCTTAAGATTTTTCATTTAAGGAAAACCTCTTTTTATTTTGGAAAAGAAATATTCAAAATTTCATCATTTGACTATTATACATTGCAATGACTACACAAAAGCTGTCTTGGCATACAAAATTACCTACATTTGAATTATCTTAAATCATATATTCATGATTTTTTTTTTTTCCTTTGAGAATGGTAGACATCTTTATCATGAGAAAGGTAATCAAGCACTACAGAGATCGCTACTACAACTTCACTGCTGAAAAGTTGTTGGAAATTTATTTGTTTGTTGCTGGCTTCTAATGTATTCTTTGTTGCAGTCTATGACAAAATCCCTGGATTTCATCCTTGACACCGCTTCTGGTGATCACCCCTTTGATCCTTACATGTCTCTTCTAAAGATTGGTGGAGTTTTGGTCCTAGTAGGCTTTCCTAGTGAAGTCCGTCTGCACCCTGGAAGTCTTAGCTTTGGTATTCTTCTTGTTGTTTAATGTAATTGTGTTCATTCTAGTAGTCTGGTTTTTCCTCAAAGCAGGATACTAATATTGGCCCAAAGCTCGTATTATATTTGACTAAAATTTACTTTTGTTAGGTTCAAGAAGCATTTCTGGCAGTTTGACTGGTGGTACCAAAGAGACACAAGCAATGCTGGAGTTCTGTGCGGCAAATAAAGTATATCCGGAAATTGAACTCATCAATATTGAGTACATAAATGAGGCACTTGCGAGGCTTGTTAAAAGAGATGTGAAGTACCGTTTTGTGATCGACATTAAGAGCACTCTCAAGTGATTTCATAATAAGAGAGCTACTGCATGGAGCTTCCCTAGAGCTTATATAAGTCATGGTTTATGTGTATTCAGAAATATGAACTCATAATAATATTTTTTTGTTATAAATCCTCACGAACAATCATATTTAGATTTTGAACTTTTGCTATCAGCTTTCTCACGTACGTATAAATATATATGTTTTACACTTTTTGTTTGTGGATGTTGCAGTGTGGATAATCTATTGACCAGGATGCTAATCTCTTGTATGAGGCACAGGATGCTGATTTCTTGTATGAAACATAGGGTACCGATCTCCTGTATGAGGCACAAAATATCAATTTTCAATATGAAGTATATGTCTTAGGATCATTAAATTCATTATGATAAGATTGGTAAAGTAATTTTTAATAAATATAATATATCACTTAACAAATCACTTTACGAGTTAATCTCTTTATAGTTAACTACTTTTTTAACGGTATAACCATCCCGTAAACGTTCATAATCATATAACTAACTCGGCCCTCTATCTCTATAAGTTGGGGATCGAGAAGATTTTCTGGAAATAACTTTTTCTAGGCATTCACTCTCTCTCTATTTTTTCTTACTATTCTTACTTTTGAGCTGAGTTAGGCATCGAAGTGCCCCTCTATTGGAGATCCCACCAAGCCTCTCCAGCACTGCAAACTTCTTTATAGGTTGAAGAGGTCTGACAGGCTTTCCAGGTCATTGGCGGGAGATTGATCGACCACCTAGAGACTTCCCAGAGTCCAAATTCACTCCAGCACATCTAGCTTGATCAGCTCAGAGAGTTACAGTAACATATTGGGGCTAGAGAAAGGGCCATATATCCAAATATTCAAACAAATGGCAAGAGGGAGACCTTTACTTAGCCATGCCATTCAACCTCGATCAACCTGAAATGCTCATAGCACTATCGAGATGAAGGTAAGAGATCCTTTGCTTGTCCCTGTTACTGATCCAAGACTAGATGCCTTGATTGAACAGGTCCATTTACTTACAAATACTATCCATAATCTTCAAAAATCTGCCAAATGTTCCCTTGCTCCACTGGCGAAGGCATCACGATGACCACCCTCCAAGGAGGAATAAGTTAGACAATCTATTCTCCCTCAACAAAGAAGATTTCTCCTTCTAATTTCTAGGGAGATTTAACTTCAGCTCACCTGCCCGACCGTTGTCCTCAACAAGGGAACACTCTTGAAAAGAAGATCAAAGAATGGAAGCTAGGCTCGAAGAAATCCATATGGGGGACCGGCACTAAAATTTCATCAACAATTTCAATACCCAATCTCCCTTTTTTGATGAAATCCTAAATGAACCAATTCCTCATGATTCAAAATATTATCGATTGATCCCTACGATGTTCCACTGATCCCGTAGACCAGCTAGAAGGATACGAGGCCCTCATTTGTCTCCAGGATGCATCCGATGCCCTGCTTTGCTTAGCCTTTCCCTCGACTTTAAAGAAAGCGGCAAGTATGTGGTTCTCAAGTCTACCGCCTGGATCAGTCCATTCATTCTAACAATTGGATCACTAGATAACTATCTATTTCGAAAGCCATCGCCCAACTCTCAAGAATAGTGATAGACTATTCTCCATCAAATAAAAAGGAGAAACTCTTCAAAGTTACGTGGCTCGTTTCAATGCAGCAATGCTGGAAGTAAAGAATCTCAATGAGTCCATTGCTATGTCTGCACTAAAATGAGGGCTCCATAATGGCCATCTCAGTTGCTTTCTAGATAAGAACTTCCCAAGAAGTTATGCCAAGCTCCTTGAGCATGTCGAAAAATATGCTCAAGCTGATGAAGGATTAACCCTTTGCAGAAGGGATGAAGGAAATAAAGAAAGTAGAAAGAAGTGACCTCATGGAGAAGAACCTCATACTCGGACAAAATTTGCTAGATCAACAAAGAATCCAAGACTGGATCATCCTACTAGCCACTTCCATGGCTATACTCCCTTGATCTCTTTTCAACCTCATATCTTGATCGAGATCGAGAAGAAAGACTTCTTCCATCGACCATTTTCCATGAGAGGGCCACCCGAAAAGAGGAATAAAAATAAGTATTGTAGATACCATAAATATCATGGGCTATCTAAAATAAGAAATCAAAAATTTGATTCAGAGGGGACACCTTAATAATTATATCAATATCCAGAGAAAAGAAGAGGTCCAACCTGCTTGGCCCGAGCACTCTATCGAATTGGATAACTTGCTAACTGAAGAAACCATCAACATGATCTCAGGATCCCCACATAAGTGGGGGCCTAGGAGCCAAGAAAAGGAGATGCTGGTCAGGAAACACCAATCAGAAACAATCACTCTCGAAAATGTTATCTGCTTTTCAGAAAATGATGTAAAAGGGGTCCAGACCCGTCATCATGACTCGATGTTGTTTCTATGACAATAGCCAAGCATAATATAAAAAGAATTATAATAGATAATGGAAGCTATGCCGACCTCTTGTTTTACAATGCTTTCTAAATAATGAATCACCACTTGACAGGATGAAGAAGATATATACCTCGCTCACAGGTTTCAATAGGAGGTCGATAGTCACAAAAGAAGAAATCTCTTTGTTAGTGACCACGGGTCAGCCACTCAGACAAGCAATAGTTCTGCTAAACTTTTTAGTTGTCCGAGTACCCTCAGTCTACAATGCCATTATTGGATGACCGGGATTGAATGCACTGAGGGCAGTGGTTTCTACCTATCACTTATTTGTCTGCTTTCCCACCAATAATGGAGTCGAAGAACTCAGAGAAGATCAGATGATGGCAAAACAGTGTTTCCTCGCAACCATCAAAACCTCAAAATAGGTCGAAGGATCATCGACCAATGAGTTGGATAAGAGAGAAGATGTTATCATGGGTGAAGGAGAACTAGCCAAATACTTGGTCAGCATTCCTCCAGAAAACGATCCCGATAAAGCATTACAGATTGGTTTGCTTTTCACTCCCGAGGTTAGAGAAAGATTGATTCTCTTCCTCTAAGCTAATACCGATGTCTTTGCATGGACTGCTATGGATATGCCAAGTACTCTTGAAGATGTTATCGTTCATAAGTTGAGTGTCAATGCCCATTACTCCTTATTAAACAACAGAAAAGGAGTTTTATTCTAGAAAGGCAACAAGTAATTGAGAAAGAAGTGAATAAGCTATTAAAAGCGGGCTTCATCAGAAAGACCCAATATCCTGATTGGATAGCTAATATGGTTATGATTAAAAAGTCAAATGACAAATAAAGAATCTGTATTGACTACATGGACCTCAACAAAATCTACCCAAAGGATAGCTATCCTTTATCCAAAATGGATCAATTAGTAGATGCCATGTCGGGACATGAATTGCTCAGTTTTATGGATACATTTTCTAGGTATAATTAGATTAGAAAGGAGGAAAAAGATCAAGAAAAAATAGCTTTCATCAGTGAAAGGGGCTTTACTACTATAAAATGATGCCTTTTTGACTAAAAAATACCGAAGCTACTTACTAGCACCTAGTGAATAAAGTTTAAAAACTAGATCAGAAAATACATAGAAATATATGCAAATGATATGTTAATCAAAAGTATAGAAGCCAATAACCACATCGCCGATCTGGAGGAAGCTTTTACTGAGCTAATGTCTCACCTCAATCCAAATAAGTGTGCTTTTGGTGTCATGTCTAGAAAACTTCTTCTAGGCTTCATGGTAACCCAGAGAGGAATTGAAGCCAATCCTGAAAAAATTGAGCTATTTTGGAGATGAAACAACCCAAGAACAAAAAGGAAGTCCAATGTCTTACAGGTCAGATTGCTTTTCTAAATAGGTTTATCTCTCGATCAGCTAAGAAACAGTTGCCATTTTTCAAAATCCTGAAGCATGTCGATGACTTTAACTAGTCGGATAGTTACCGATCATCCTTCGAGGACCTAAAAAAATACCTTGGCACACCCCCACTACTCTTAAGGCCAAAAAATGGTGAGTTGCTCTATATTTACCTATTTGTTTCCCCTAACACCATTAGCTGTGCTCCGATGAGGAAAATGCAGGCACATAACAAACTATTAAAAGATGAGGAAACTAGCTACACCAAAGCTGAGAACATGATTTAAGCCCTTCTCATTGCTTCCAAAAGACTTCAACCTTATTTCTAGTTACATATTGTAGTCATCTTGATAGATCAACTCTTAATATCCATACTTCAAAGACTAGACATGTCAGGAAGATTGGCCAATTAATGGGCCATCGAACTCGAAGAGTTCAACATTGAGTATAAGCCTCATCCTAGCATGAAGGTGCAAGTCCTCACGGACTTCATCATCGAATGTATCATTCTCGATGAGGAAGAAGAAAAGAGATCATAAGAGGAACCAGAAAAATCATCGATCACTCTTTTTTGGGTTTTGCACGTTGATGGGGCATCAAGCACCCAAGGGTGCAGAGCCGGGATGATCCTCACGAGCCAAGGTGGGGTGGTTATAGAGTGTGCCTTGAGGTTCGAGTTCTGCACCACCAATAATGAAGCTGAGTATGAGGCCTTAATAGCTTGCTTGAATATAGCTAAAAGGGATCGGAGTCGACCATATTAAGATACTCTCCGATTCCCAGCTAGTTGTTATCCAAGTATGAGGAGAGTATGAAGCCAAAGAGCCAACCATGATTAGATATTTATAGAAAATTAGAGAACTAACCTCAAACTTCATGGTCCTAGAGATACAGTAAATCCCAAGATTAGAAAATATCCAAGCTAATGCATTGTCATACCTTGTAACATCGGACTTTCAGAACATTCCTAAAGGGATTCTCGTCGAGTACTTGACAACTTCAAGCATAAAGGAAACACCCATAGTAGCTCAAGTGGAGCAAGAACCATGCAAGATGAATCCAATCATCAACTTTCTTAAGAAAGGTGACCTCCCTAAAAATCCAAGGGAATCTCATGAAATCAGATGACAAGTTCTATGGTACGTTCTCCTAAATAGACAACTATACAAAAAGTCTTTTACCATGCTGCTCCTCTGACATCTACACCTTCAGATGTCGATTATGCGCTAAGAGAAGTTCACAAAGGTATCTATGGCAACTATATCGGAGGGAGGTCATTGGCTTATAAAATCATCAAGCAAGGGTTTTTTAGCCATCCATCATGAAGGATGCAATGAGCTTTGTCCAGAAATGTGAACCATGTCAAAGATTTGCTAATATCTAGAGAAAACCGTCCATACTGATCACCCAAATTTTGGCTCCCTGGCCCTTCGACATGTGGGGTATTGACATCCTAGGTCCTTTCCCAATAGCAACTAAACAAAGAAAATTTCTGTTAATTATAATTAACTACTTTACAAAGTGGGTTGAAATAGAACCTCTTTCCCATATTATAGAGAAGGTTCAAGATTTCGTTTGAAAATCCATTATCTATCATTTTGAACTACCAAAGTACATCATCTCTGACAATAGTAGATAGTTCAACAACATGAAGTTTTGAGAGTTTTGCTCAAGCTTACACATCGAGCAGAGGTTTAAATCAATTAGACACCCATAGTCGAATGGAAATGTGGAAGTCATAAATTGGACCATCCTCTTAGGATTCAAAACCAGGATCAATCAGGTAAAAAATTTATGGGCAGATGAGTTGGATAGTTCCTCTTTCCCTACGAACAACTCCGGACATCAACAGGTGAGATACCTTTCAAGCTGACTTATGGAGTTGAAGCAATCATCTCCCTAGAGATCGGCCTAATCTCTAACCATGTGAAAGAGTATAATGAAAAGGTTAACCAAGAGAAACTACGAGCAAGCCTCAATCTATTACAAGAAGCATGAGAGAAGGCTCATATTAGAATGGCGGCATACAAACAAGAAGTTATCCGATACTATAACTCAAGAGTCAAATTAAAGATTTTTCAATAAGGAGATCTTGCTTTCTGATGGACCGAAGTTTCACAACCAATAGAACAAGAAAAACTCTTATCAAATTAGGAAGGGCCATACCAAGTGTCAAAGATCATCAAACCTAGGACATATGATTTGAAAAATCTAGATGGGATAACGATCCTGAGATCTTGAAATTCCAAAAACCTTAGAAAATATTATCAATAGAATTCCCTCTCTTATCTAAGGAAGCAATTTTCTACATTTTCTAGTTGAAAGTGATTGGAGGAAGGGAACAGGTATTTTCCAACTATTTTTCAACCTCTGATTTAGCATTACCTACTAAACATATCAGTAAGATGGTGCAGGCACACCTAGTGAGGAAATAGATTTTCTCAAACTCCAATCAACCAAAGAGATCAGCAGGATGGCTCAGGTACTCTTAAGAAAGGAACATGTATTTTCCAACCTCCGATCTAGTATTACCCACCAAATAGATCGGCAGGATGGTGCAAGCATATCTAGTAAGAGAATAGGTTTTCCCAAAACTCCAGTCAACCAAACAGATTAGCAGGATGACGTAGGCTTGCCTAAGAAGGGAACAAATATTTTTCAACCTTCGATCTAGCATTACCTACCAAATAGATTTGCAAGATGGTACAGGCATGCCTAGTGAGGGAAAAGGTTTTTTTGAATCCAGTCAACCAAATGGATCTGCAGAATGGTGCAGGCATGCCTAGAAAGGGAACATGTATTTTTTAATCTCTGATCTAGCATTACCTACCACAGTGGTTGATAGGATGGTGCAGGCATACCTAGGGAGGGAATAGATGTTTTCTAAGCTCCGATCTAGCTTCACTTCTAAAACTAATTAGCAAGATGGCACAGGCACGCCTAGGAAGAGAACAAGTATTTCCTGATCTCCTATCTAGCCCCACTTTTTAAAGTAATCGATAGGAGGCACAAGTTTTCCTAGGATATGAATAGATCTTCCCAACTCCTGATTAGACACTTATCACCAATGCAACTAGCATGATGGTGCAGGCACACCTATGTAGAGGACAAAATAGGTACAAGTTAGCCTAAAGACTTCAATCAAAAAGGGACTATTTTGCCTAAGCTTCGATCATGTTTGCTCTATCCCAATATTCTCTCCTTATCTCTACAGGATTGGCAAAGGTCATTCTTTAAGCCCATTGGTCAAATATTTTGCATTTGATCGGATCCAACTATCAAGATTTTAAAGTATACCGGTAACTTTGACTAGATGGATAGTTATGAATCTGCTTTTGAGGACTTGAAGAAGTACCTTAGAGTGCCTCCATTATTGTCAAGGCGAAGAACGGGTGAGTTGCTTTACATGCACTTATCTATTTCTCCTGATGCCATTAGTTTTGTCCTAGTGAGAGAGGATGTAGGTATCCAAAAGCCTATTTACTATACAAACAAATTATTAAGGGATGTGGGGACCAAGTATACCAAGGCAGAGAAGATGATGTACGCCCTCCTCACTACTTCCAAACAACTTTGGCCATATTTCCCGTCTCATACCATAGTTGTCCTAATAGATCAATCCTTGAAGTACATACTTCAGAGGCCAAACATGCAGGGATGACTAGCTACATGGACTATCGAACTAGGGGAGTTCAACATTGAGTACAGGCCCCACTCTAGCATGAAAGTGCAACCCATTTATTAAATGGATTGGATTCAAACTTTAAATTACAATCTATTTAATAAATATATCAGGTTTAAATTGAAACTTTTGTAACATGACCTATATCTAATTCGACTCGTTTGCTATTCCTGCTTACAAGTAGCTCCTCTGCTTTTGATGACATGACCAAGATTTTTGGAAGGCAAAACTTAAAGTTTAATTTAATTACAGACTTGCTATCTATTTTAATATTGAAATTATTTTAATCTTTGATATATTTACCATGCCAATAATATCCTTTAATCGGCTAAAATCCAAGTAATTTATATTTAATTCAATATTAAAAAATAAAAAAAATAAAAAAATAAAATATTCTTTTTTTTGGTAAAACGAAAAAGGGGGAGGAGTTAGATCCCGAGCGTGGCCACTCCCAGACGGTCCCCCAACCACGGTCAGGAAATGTTCGATACACGGTGTATATTAATTTTCCGCAGCCGTTCCCCACCCAAAGGTGAGTACGTTAATCTGACTGTCATCGGCGTCAGCCAAATGAACGGAATTTATTATATATATATTTTTATTATTTTTATTTATTTTACCCCTAATTTTTTAGTTAAAAATGTCCAAATCGGGACAGGAAGATTTATTATATATATTTTATTAATTTTTTTTTATTTTATCTTTAAGTTTTTTAATCAAAAAATTTTTAAATCAGGATTGAATCCTGCCAGTAGAGCTGTCAACGGATCGGGTTCGGGTCGGAACCCAGATATCCAGATCCGGATCCAATTTTAGCTACCGGACCCGGACCCGGACCCGAATACCCTACGGATCCAATTTTAAGATATCAGACCCGGATCCGAATGGATCACTGGTATCCAGACCCGAACCCGGATCCGAATACCACTATGGGCTATGGGCTTGTAAGAGTGGAGGATTCTAATCTTTTATTTTTTTAACCGTTCGATTATGATCCAACGTTCTATATTTATATAAATATATATCATATTATTTTATTTAATCGGGTTTCGAATCTGTAGAATCTGAATATGTAATATCTAAATCCAAATTCATTTAATTATGACTAATCAAATCCAGATTCCAATAAATGAATTTAGATTGAGATCCGGATTCAGTCTCGGTTCGTTGACAGCTCTACCTGCCAGAATCTTACAAACAGCTGTGGCACGCGCAAGCGATAATTAAAATATTCTTTGATTACGGTAAAGCCGAGTATAGAAGTCCACGATAAATTAATGCCCTCATTCTTTGAACTGGATTTATCATGTGCACAATTGACTTTGGGCGTGACGTCAGGGAGGAGGTGTACCTCAGTAATGGAGGAGCAGGTCTTGCTTCTTATACCTGATTTGTTTGAACATTTAATAAAATAAACCCCATCTTTTAAACTACATTTATTCGGGAGACAATTGCTTCGGGGGTGATGTCAGCGATGCGGTGTTTCTCGAGCATTTCGAAAAACTCAGAAGACCGGGACCCGCTCCATACACTTTCCTGGCTCCGCCATGATTTGAGATCCCTCAACTTCCTCGGTCACAATAATCGATTTCAGGACCCACCACAAACGAATTAAATCCAATCTCTTCTAGCAAATTATCACTCTGGTTTATTTTTATAGGTAGTTTTTTTTTCGGGTAAAATATTGGCAATAGATGAGATCATTGAAGTCCATACCTCAACTAATCAAAATATTCAATTGAGAAATAATTTGAAATGAATGAAATTGAATTAAATTATGTTGCTTCGGTAGGACGGAATGCATCAAGTTTGGACCGGTCAGAAACCATGTCATATAAAATTAAATTGGATTGCCCCATCTTTTTATGAAAAATGCTGCACGAGTTAGACAATGCACATACAATATCCTATGCAAAATTTTTAAAATTTTATTATAGTACTTTTTTATAATATTTTATTGTAAAAAATATTTTAAAATATTATTTTTTTTTATTTTTTTTTTTTTGAGCCTTTTCTTTCCTGTGGATATTCGCAGCTCCTCCATAGCCCTTTAGACAGAGCCCCCACCCCCTATGACTCCTCCATGCATCCCCTTTTCATAGCTTGTAGCTCTTCCATGCTTCCTTTTCTCCTAACTCGCTCGTGAGTCCTCCTTAGAGGTTCAGCACCCTTGGGTCTCCTCCCCTCCTCCAACACCATGACTCTTGGTCCTTTTCCCAATCTAGCAACTGCACACCGCCTCCCCACACAAGCCAGTAACTCCTCCGCGCACCCCCCTCCCCCCAGGCCGGCTCGCCCATGGATCCTTCAGCATTCCCTCGCCACCCCCAGGATGGGACATGAAAGATAGAACCTATTTTTTTTATAACAAAATAATCTTAGATTTTAATAAAATTACCATACTAATCATGTCCATGGCCGATTACTGATGGATAAATATTGACTATCAATATTAGATCGGATGGCTAAAATTTTAATTTAATAAAAAATAATTTTTTTTTTTGGAGCATCCTGGTAAAATCTAAATTTTTATGGTAGAAATTTCTGATCTTTTTATTTAAGCTCGATAAGAACTGAAATCAAGCTTGCGTTTTTTTTTTGACAATAAGCCTGACTTGGAGAATATTATATATTAAAGCTAGGCCTAAAAATTACGGATTTGCCTCGGGTTGACCCAGCCCACGTTGCACACCCTTGTCCCTTGCTCTCCCCGCCGATCTTCAGTCGCCGTCTTCTATAAATAGATAGGCTCCTCCCTCTTGCAAGGTAGCACAGCAGTCCCCTTACAGAGATCGAGGAGGGAAGAAACATCTCTCCACCGCAGAACAGCAGCAGCTCCAAATCGCCCGACCGTAATCCTCATCAAAGGTAACCGTATCTAACCTTGGATTTCTGTCTTTGCTCGTCCGAGAATCTTTCTTTTCCAAATCCGATATTCTTTGATGGTTCATAATCTTCTTCTTATGTTGTTTCTTTTTTCCTTTTTATTTTGGTGAATTCTTATTCTTGGTAGCTTGGTTATATATTATTATCGACACTGGACTGGACTAGTTCTTTAATGATCATTGAAGTTCTTGTCTTATTCTTCTCAGAGGGGGGGAGCAATTTTTTGTATTGAACCCCACAAGTTGTCCAAGATAACCGAAAGATTGGGAAAACATTAAAATTGTATAAGTTATGAAATGGGTAGAGTTCTGGAATTCTTCCAAAGGATAGTCGGAGACATTTTGATCTTAGGAGGCACAAATATACGTTGTATGTTTAAACAGAGGATTGACTAAGTTTCAGTTGTGCGCCAGTAGAGACTTTGTTGCAACAGTAGCAAGAATCATAGAGCAACTGTGATTTCAATGTGAAGACTACTCGATGGAGAGATCTGACTTTGATTTTAACTTAGTGAAATCAGGTGGGGTCTTACCTTCCATTTTCTCTAAAGAAATTTCTGTTACCATATCCATCTAACCTTGCATGCTTTATTTAATAGCATAATATTGCAGAGAAGTTAAAGGTTCCAACCATATGCTAAAGCATTTGAAGTTTCACTCTGTGTGTGTGTGTGTGTGTGTGTGTGAGAGAGAGAGAGAGAGAGAGAGAGAGAGAGAGAGATGAACCTGCTTATCCCCAATCAATATAATTTAACTTTTTTCCTGCCAAAAGCTTCAATTCGTATAAGACAGGGAACTTTATAGCGTAATTATAAGGAATGAAATCAATTATGTGCTAGGCAATTGTTTAGACCTTTTCTGCTTGACCTGTTAAGTAATGATTAAGTCTCGGTGGAAAGACAAGCTCATGACTTTGTGTACCTGCTATGCAAATTTTAACTCGCACATCTGATCATGCTAATATTTCTTAAATAAAATCTGATAATAATATTACTTATGGTACATATATTGGTACTTCAGGGTTACATGATGTTTTAGTAGTTGCAGATATCTTAGCAATGGACACTGAAATTGGCATTGGCGATTGTTTAGCTTGGGCTGCAAGAGATGCTTCTGGAATTCTTTCACCTTACAGATTCAATCGCAGGTGCACCTGTTATAGTGCATGAGTTATTTCTAATGTTATCCTAACAACAGAAAAGATAGATCCAAAATTCTTTAATTAATCACACCTTTTTTTATGAGCTTATATTGTTGATTTCAGACAGGCATTTCAAAGAAAATGGGCATATAATCTAATGCACTATGAGGCCTGAATTGTTCAACCATGTATTTTTTTGTATATGTTTTTAATTAAATATATGCTGATTTTTACGTGCTGTATGTAGTCACAAGTTTTTTTTTTTTTTTTTCCGCTTCTTCTCATCATATATTGGCAATATAATTTTCCAAATCTTAGTAGTAGGAAACTCACTTAGGGTGGTGCATTCGCTTTGGAATCTCTTCGTAATTTCATCCCTGGCACCTGCTTTCTAAATGGTTCCTTATTCAAAGCAATTTTAAAAGACCTGCTTCCCCGAACCCTCACCTGCACCCATTTCGGGTAACTAAGTTCCAAATAACACTACAGGTTCTGCTGAAAAATTATATTAGCAGTGTAGTTATCATACCCTTCTAATTATATTAGTAGTACAATTGTCATGTAGAATCATGGCATATGTTCGTTATACTTGTTGATTTATGCTTCCAGTTATTTGGTATTTTTATTTAAATTTGGAGTTTTTAAACACTATTTTCCAAAATGGATGATACTTCTTGAACCTAGCATCAGGGATAAATGGATGATATTATGTGAAGTTGTTTAAAATTCTACTATTTTCATCATGTTTCTTATTTAGTTTTCTGAACATGCACTAGAACTATTAATTTATAACAACTAGATGATTCATGGTTTATTATTTTTGCCTATACTCTTCTCCAAGATGTGACTTAAGTTAATTGTTGTAAGATTTTGTTCTTAAAACAGCAACTTTATCATGAACCATCATTAAATTCTCTGAAAGTCTTGCAGACTTGTTGGAAGCGATGATGTTCGTATAGAAATAACACATTGTGGAGTTTGTTATGCTGATGTCCTTTGGACTCAAAATGCACATGGTGACTCAAAATACCCTTTGGTGCCCGGGTATGTTTTTCTTTACTCAACTATATTGCATAATTTTTATTTTTCAAAAATTGTGCAAACAATGAATGAAGATATCTGCTCCAGATTTTGCTATAATAATGTCATATTTGAAACTTGATGGCCCTGGCAAAAGAATATGGTTACTGAAGAAGAAAGATTGCTTGACAGAAGTTTTAAGAGTACATATTTTTTAATGGGATCAAGAATGCTTAGTGGATCATATGGTGAACTAGAATTTGACAATTAATATGTTAATACAGTGGATGCTCCAATTTGAATTAGAAGAAAATTTTGGAGGAAAGAAACTTGTTGTCTAAGAAGCAGTCTACAAGCTGATTGATTATCAACTAAAATATGTGAGACAAATTCGTGGAATAGTGAAATAGTGTTCTTATCTCTAATTAACAAGACTAGAGGATTATGTACCTTCCTATGAGGAAGTCCATCAGAAGAAGAATGTTTGACAAACTTTCTTTGCTCTGTCAAGGTAAATTAGTGTTCTCACAATGATAAAAATGACAGCAGTTAAATGAAGGCTCACGTAATTTGTTTTGGTTTGGTTCAGGCCCACCAAGTTTCCATTCAACTATTATAGCCCGAGCTTTGAAGATCGGCCAGAAAATTGGAAAAAATTGGGAAAAAATTGGTAAATATGGGGAAAAAAGAACAAGAAACCACATGTTTTATAATTTTATAACATATTGTGTTGTTTGTAATATTTGGATTTATGGTTTTGATGATCTCAGGCTGAAAACTTAAAGTATAAAGAATCATAAAAATTGTTAAAAACCAATGAAAATGTTAAAGAACTATGATGCATTCTGTTGTTTGATAGTAATTTAATTCTCAAATCACCTCACAATGTAAATATCTATGAAAGTTATCTGCAATGATAAAGAATGACATATGAATGTGAAACTGGATATAATAATCTCCAACTTGGGTGGCCCATATTTGATTTTTAAATCATTAAATCTTTTAGCCAAGATAATATGTACACTGTAGTCCATCATCTGTGTTTTTGTGTGTGTGTGTGTGTAAGAGAGAGAGCACATTGTTATGGTACATACACAAAACGCATCAAACCTAGCATCAAACGAGGAAGTGATATCTCATCTATATGGAGTTCATGTAATACAACAACACATCCGCATAATCTAATAATATATTTTGATTAAAGTTTTGCCTAGCATCAAGAGCCTATGATATCTAATATGCTAGAAATGCATAAAAAGACTGTTTATGAAGTTTGGGAGTTGGGACAACTACAGAGCAGCCCCTTCCTCTGGACCAGAAAAGTCTAAATCTAAATGATAAGGAAAGAAAGATCTTAATAAGACATGAATGTCATAAGAAAAGATATGTACGAGTCCAAGTTATAAAGCTTAGCCTAGCCTTGGTGGTCTGTACCAGGATTTACGGTACCGTCCTGTACCGTACCGTATCGGCCAAGAGCCGATTCAGTTCATCTATAAAAAACGGTTCAGAGTATCGAACCATTAAAAAATATAAAAAATTCTATTCCATACCGGTATGGCACGGTACCGTATCATACCGGTGCGTACTGCTCGGTTCGGGTCCGATTCAGGTCAAACAATTTTGCCATGAAGAGAGAAGAAGATTTTTAAAATTTTGTGGACCCGGTACAAGGCCCGATATGGTACAGTACGGTACCATATTATACCGTACCAATGGGTGATCGATACGGGACCCGATACTGGTTCGATATTCCTTGGTCTATACCATGTCTAAATTGCTGTGAGGCTTATAAGGTTTGGCTTGATCCACTTTAGAGCCTGATTCTTCACAGCCTAGACCCTAGCTGAATGAGGCCTGACATCTCGAGCCTTATGCCAATGCAGGCCTGCTAACAGTCCTAGGTAATTAAGTCAATCCATCAAATCTGATAAAAGAAATATATAAGTGTCATGCCTAGTGCTTTAACATGGATGAGTAAAGTTTGATAAAACTTTCTCTTGGTTTGCCAAAATGAGTTTTGAAAAGCAACTATCAATATTGCATGCGAGTGCAATATTGGATCATTAAAGTTATTTGCAAACATCCAACATATGCACTTAAATAAGCCTGCCTTATATATAATCAAAGTGTCCTCAAATAGGAATTTTATTAGGGGAATGATTTTATGTTGCGTACAGTTTAAATTGGCCAACTTGGTTGAGATGGCTAGTTTAGGAGTGGTATGACATTGTAATTTAGGTACCAAAAATGCTTAGAAATAAATAAGATAAGTTGTATAGACAACATCTGAGCAAATACTTAATGAACAAGCACTTCTAACTATGAATTGGACTCTCAAGCATGCCCCCTCCTCGTGCCCACTCCCCCCACCCCACACACACCCCAAAAAAAAAAGAATCCATGCTTATTTATCTTATATTTTTGATTAGCTTAAGCACTTTATGGATTGGATGGGGTCATTTTCTTAGTGAAAATGAAATGGACTATCAGGCAACATAGAATACCCTCTATTTGAGGGGAGCTCTAAGGATTTTAAACAATCTTCCACGTAATTATACCCTCTATTTGAGGGGAGCTCTAAGGATTTTAAACAATCTTCCACGTAATTCTAAGGCATTGATTGCAGAAGATATGCTTAATATTAAGTTATAGAGGTTGTTGATTATGGTAATTTTGTAAAGCTTGCCGGACCGATTCCAGGCTTTGTACCAGCCAGCTACCAAGTTGGTATGGCACTATACATACCTTACCATGCCAGGGTGTACTGAATGAGGGGAGGAGGAGAGGGAGAAGGAGAGGGAGGAAAAGAGAGAGGGATGAGGTAGAGGGAGAGGGAGAGGGGAGAGAAGGAGAGAGGGAGGGAGGGAGAGGAAGGGTTTACTTAGGATGTCAAATGATGTCGATCAACATCAATCAGCATTAACGAGCAGCAAGATGAGCAATCAAGTGAGCAAGACAAGCAACCGAGCGAGCAAGATGATTGACTAAGCAAGCAGGATGAGTGACCAATAACTTGGTGAAGCTTCGAAGCTCCAATCATGGTGGAAGAGGGGGGGCTTGTGGGGTCTAAGGGGCCAAACCATCCCGACTACTTGAATTGTGCTCTTCTTGACCAGTTTGATTAGGTAAGGCTCAAATTGCCTAGTTCATGATAGTTCAACATACACGGGAAAGAAGCATCCCATTGCATATAAAATAAAAAGTTCTTAATGCTGAAAGCTAGCACAATATACAAACTGTTTCACTTAACATGAAATGGATTTAGTTTTTTTAAGAAATAGAAGCACTCGAGCAAAATGTCATCTTGTCCATGTGCCTTCCATCACTTGAGGTTTGTAAACCAATCTCGATTCATTGAACTTAAGAAGTGAAGGTGTATGTGATGTCTGAGATAATGGTTGTATATGAATTGCAGCACACCTTTTTCTATTTTAATTTATAGAATATATTATTAGCTTTAAGTTTAGCAGTTGTGCTGGTGATTAGCAGTCTTCATCGTCGGAGAGAAAAGATGAAAAGTGCATATTTTAGAAAATGACTATTTTGTTTTCAAAAAAAATGATAAAACACTAATCAACAGTTTCAACAACTTAAACAGTATGCGTTACTTATTATATTTCTTGATAAAACATTAAAACTATCAGACAAATTTTCCAAGATTTGTATTTGTGATGTAATATTTGGTTATCTATATTACAGGCATGAGATTGCAGGAGTTGTCACAGAGGTTGGTTCCAATGTTAAAGGTTTCAAAGTTGGTGATCATGCTGGTGTTGGTACATATGTTAATTCCTGTGGAGAGTGCGAGTACTGTAATGATTTTCTAGAAGTTCATTGTTCGAAAGGACAAATTTTCACTTTCAATGGCATTGATTCAGATGGCACAACGACAAAAGGAGGATATTCCAACTACATCATAGTTAAGGAGAGGTAACTTACTTTTCATGAGCAGAAATTTCTTCTTCTATCATCTAGACTTGATTTAATCACAGTATTATACCAAAATAGAAAAGCATAGCATATAATAATAATGTTTTTTTTTTATATGACTGCAACTTAAAGTCTTCTTTCTTAACAATCTAATGGTACTGATCTATTTTGTTGGAACACATGTTCTTGAACTTTGTTGACTAGTGAATTTTAAAAATGTTTGATGTGATTGTTATGTAATTGTTTCATGGTCCTCATGTTCAACATGTTCTATTTAATGTAAAGTATGTAAATGAAATAAAGATGCTCTATTTAATGGAAAATATGTAAAAGAAATCATGTGGAGTACTATCAAACTTCGAAGGATACTAGTTCAGAAGATTTGAATGTAGAATGAAGTATAGATAGTGGTCAGATGAGCATGTTGAGATGGCACATTCTAATTAAGTTTGTACTATCATTTTAGATAGGTCATGCAAGAAAACAAAGTGAAGCCAAGGATTTACCAAATGAAGTTTTGCAGTCCAACTGTTTTTCTCAAATATTGTGTGGTCATTGGATGTTATTGAGAAAATCGAGAAAATTTGTGGGACAGTAATATGAAGTATAAAGTATAAACAACGACCAGCAAATGCCAGGTAGATTAAATTGCTGGGTAATAGGAGTAGTGGTACTCACTGTATATAGGATGAGCATTGCTGATATGCAAGCTTTAATTTGGTTATGAGCGAACCCATAGGAATTTAATAAGAAAGGAGGTTATTTAAGGAATTCTAGACATTAGATAAATTACAGGTGAGGTTATGTACAGATATTTGCTGCTGCTTTATTTACTATACTTGAAGAGATCAATCAAATCTTATTTAGCATTCTAGGTGATGGCGAAAGAAGCATATCTTACAATGAATCACAAATAGTGGAAGTGTTTATATTTGCATTTAGGGGATAGCTTTTATAAATTCTCCATCAAAAACTTTAAGGCATGGAATGTTACCAAACCATTGATTGTGGATGATGACACCATGGTAGATCACTGGATATTCACATATGCTAATTTACACAAAATATCTTGGAGATTGACTGGAACACCACCGGTGCTGGTTCTAAGCCAAAAGAGGTAGAGGATAGACATTAGATTGATAGATACTTAAAGTTATAAGCTCAAATTATGAACTAAAACCTAAATTTTATATTCATAAGTGTTAGGATGCCTTTATAACTAATGCTAGAGTTCCTTGGGTATAAATAAGGTTTTATGTCCTAGCAGGATAGGGACATCTTGATTGTCCCATCTTGTTTCTATGAGAAAACTGAACTAGGACAAAGTCAATATTCCATAATCCATCCATGCAGGGAGAGAAGAAGAAATAGGAAAAAAATGGAAGATGAATGGTAAAAAGTGTAAAGGAAAGAAGGAGATGAAAAAAGAAAGGAAAGTAGGGAGAAGAAAGAAAGGAAGGAGAAAGAAGGAAGAAAAATAAAGGAAGTAAAAAAGAAAGAAAGAAAAAAAAAAAGGGGAGAGAGATGGAGGATATTTACTGAGATGCAAGATTGGGATAGCTATCAGGATGTGATGGGACAGCAGGGTGTCCCATCCTGTAGAGATACTGGAACACCTCTATTCCACGGGATTCAAAACCTTAGGTATAAATGCATGAGTTAGATTTGAACACATATCCAAGGGTTTGATTCAAGAAATGAAAGGAAAAACAAAAGAACCATGCAAGGGAACAAAGAAATGGAAATAATTTTAATTACATATTAATTGTTAAAGTATTCTAATATACATGAATTATTTATCCAAAAACTTCCAAATTAATATAAGAATGTAAGAAACATGAATTGTTGTAGAGCTTAGGACATCAGCTGGGGGAAAATAGTGAGAATCAAGCTATTTGCAAGGTTATTTTCATACTACATTATTGGCAAATTTCTAGAAAAAACAAGTGCCCACTTCTTAGTAGTCCTACTCATCGAGCGGGCTAGGTCAGGTTCTGGCCCCAAGTATGACCAAACTTAGCTAGGCCTAAGCCCAACCTAACCTAGTAGCTCCGAGCTTTGAGCTGAGCCTCGGGCTTTGTTGACCATGTGATAGTTTTGCAAAAGGATTTGAGTGAGCTTATAGGGAATACTTGAAGAACAATTCAAGTTGTTGGAATGAAATTTAATGGTTTTGACCATAGTTGTAATTAATCTTTTAGATTAACCAGCATCTCTCTCTCTCTCTCTCTCTCTCTCTCTCTCTCTCTCTCTCTCTCTCTCTCTCTCTCTCTCTCCATCATGTGCCTTACGATCCCGTGAATCTTACTAAAAGGATTCTTACCTTTTTGGGCATGAAAAGCTTTGGGCTTTTGAAGTTGTCCAAAAATGGATAATCTGTTAAATTTAGATTAGCTTGGTAAGTGTGCAGTATAAGTGGTTTGGTGTTACCCAAAGACAATTGTTTTAGCTTCAAAATATGCTACCCTAGAATAGTGCATGAGGACAAAGTCCTCACCATTATACATACTCACATGCCTATAATTCATCTGTTAAATGTGTTTGGTAAATTCATTTGACTTCGAAGTGATATGCCTTTGTAATTCGGGGTTCTAAGTTAAATGAGTCCATGGCAAATATTTAGATGTACATTAACCAAATGTGCTGATGTTTTTTATGTTATTGATTGGGAGTACATAGGTACTGCTACGTGATACCTGATGGCTACCCATTAGCTAAGGCAGCACCTTTGCTATGTGCTGGAATCACAGTGTACACTCCCATGATGCACCATAAAATGAACCAACCTGGCAAATCTCTCGGAGTCATTGGATTGGGTGGCCTCGGTCACATGGCAGTGAAGTTTGGAAAAGCTTTTGGTTTGAAAGTAACAGTGTTCAGTACTAGCGAGTCCAAGAAAGAGGAAGCACTAAAACTTCTTGGAGCAGACAATTTTGTGATCTCATCAGACAAGCAGCAGATGGAGGTAAATACAAATCACTGTTTGTTTAACTCACCTTCTATGTTTCAAGCTGCTTATTCAAGTTTACGGGAGGGCAAAAAACAAAGTGCTAAATTCACTTTGAATTTATGGTGAAATAACTTTAATTTCTATTATATGGTCTCCAAAACTTTATTCGATAATTGCAGCTATTAAAGCTATCACAATTTTCTGTTATTTCCTTTAATAGTTTTGTGGCTAGCACCATAGCACAACTCCAATTCCATGAAGTTACCAAAGGTGAACTTGCGATCTCTATTTCAAATTATGTTTCATATATAAAAATTTGAAACTAAGATTCTTCTATCTAAATCTTTAACACTTTTTCTTAAGATTTCCCTATTAAGGAAAACCTCTTTTTATTTTGTAAAAGAAATATACAAAATTCCATCATTTGACTGTTGCATGTTGCAATGATTGGACTAAAGCTTTCTTGGCATACAAAATGGCCTACATTTGAACTACGTTAAATCATTCATGATTTTTTTCCCTGAGAATGATAGACATTTTTGTCATGAGAAAGGTAATCAAGTACTGCAGAGATTTCTACTATAACTTCACTGCTGAAATTTTTTTGGAAATGGCTTTGTTTGCTTCTGGCTCATAATGCAGTCTTTGTTGCAGTCTATGACAAAATCCCTGGATTTCATCATTGACACTGCTTCTGGTGATCACCCCTTTGATCCCTACATGTCGCTTCTGAAAGTGGGTGGAGTTTTGGCCCTAGTGGGCTTTCCTAGTGAAGTCCGTCTGCAGCCTGGAAGTCTTAGCTATGGTATTCTTCTTGTTCTTTAAAGTAATTTTGTTCATTCTAGCAGTCTAATTTTTCCTCAAGGCAGGATGACTAATATTGGCACAAAGCCGTATCATATTTGACTAAAATTTACTTTTGTTAGGTTCAAGAAGTATTTCTGGCAGTTTGACTGGTGGTACCAAAGAGACACAAGCAATGCTGGAGTTTTGTGCAAAAAATAAAGTATATCCAGAAATTGAACTCATCAATATTGAGTACATAAATGAGGCACTTGAGAGGCTTGTTAAAAGAGATGTGAAGTATCGTTTTGTGATCGACATTAAGAACTCTTTCAAGTGATTTCATAATAAGAGAGCTACTGCATAGAGTTTCCCCAGAGCTTATATAAGTCACGGTTTGTGTACTTAGAAATATAGACTCTTAATAATGATAATTTTGTTATAAGTCCTCATGGACAACCATATTTAGATTTGAACTTTTGCTGTCAGTTTTCTCACATATATATAAATAGATATATTTTTATGCTTTTTGTTTGTGGATAATGTGTTATTTAATTTATTTTTTATATACTCTGGGTATTGTTATGAAGAAGGTTTTTGGCCAAAATTCATATTTTGCAGGATTGTAAATTTAAAATTCTATGGTTTGAGGTTCTTCTGTTTCTCCTAGGCGAGGGTGAAAAAATATAAAGAAACATACAAAAGCTCTTTTTGTCGCAGGTCGCACTAAGTAATTGTGAGCCAAAAAATGTATTGCTCCTCTAAAATGTGGTATGCCATAAAATTCAATAAAGCTCTGGCACATGATGAGGCTTGGAAGCTTAGACTACATTTTTTTGTCATTACTATCATACTCTTTTGTTAACACAGTTTGGTACTTTAGGACTGCAAGTTTTATTTAATTTGTTTTATATTTTTCTATAACTATCTATTAATCTGTGAAAGAACCCAAGTTGGATAACCCGGTATTCAATGTCCAACATGTGGCCTGCTGTAAGTGTATCAAACAACATTTACTTGGGTCCTAGAAAGAAAGAAAAAAAATCAATTCTTGCTGCAGATCCTTGATCACAATAATTACACCTGATGTGTGACACCTCCACTAATCACTCATTTTATTAGTAAATATCTTTTTTCTTTTTTTGTGTGTTCTGATGATGAAAAATACCAAAGGCTAGTGCTCTCTGATCTTACTAAACCAGGAATTTATTGCACCGCAGAAACCTCTATATTCTGAAGCTCACATCTATTCATTGATGATCAAGCAAGGATTAAATTGATGTACTTGTGTTGGTTTGGACTCCAGAACATTACTTTCTGATTGTTCATCCATTCTAAGTATTTAGAGCATGTTGGATGACAGGGACATGTTATTTGTTATGTGATTGACAGAGTCTTAATGAGAAAGAAAAAAAGTTAAATAAATGCCAACAGGACAGCGGTCAAGATGTCTGTTTTTGGGAGGTTATCTTATCCAGTTGCCATGGCTGACCTGTCAACTTTAGGTCAAAGGTAACTCTTAGAAGTCTCTTCCCAATAGATTGCAAGGAGAAAACCCAATTCTGATGGTGCTCCATCCATTGTGCTCATAATTTTCCAGCTGCGTTTTAATTCAGTTTCCAAATGACTTTAATGCTCTTTACTTCTAGAATGACTATTGTAACCTGGGCCTTAGCCTTTCCTAGCCAAAACACAACAACAAGTAGAGAAACAAACAAATAAATAAAGCCTCCAATATCATGCAACTTGGAATGTTGGATGACAGGATGTCCATAAAGACAAAGTTTAATGTAATAAAAATACAAGAAGGTTGAAGTGAATGTACAACAAATTTGGTCAAAAAGGTTATTTCCAGGGAGTTTGTGGATCTATACCAAAAAGAAAAATGATAAGAGAGAGATCATATGTTCTTGTACACTCAAGTTATCAAGGGATTTAAGTACTTTGACCCTTGTTTAGGAATGTACAAAAATAAGAAGACTTCAGAAAACACGGAATAAATATTGTGAAAAGGAAGATTAATAGATAAATAAATAACGACAGAGACAATTAGATTGCTCAGCAACTGAGGATTTCTGATGGTCCAAGGCCTGCTGCTTATGGTTACAGTATATGTGCTGATTTTAACTTCCATGGAAAATGCCTTGAGGTTGGTCAAGTCTCCTTGAGGGCCTGTGAGCTCATGTTCTCTGATTTTAATCCTGTAAAGTTCTTTGCAGGATTGAGCTGGTACTGCAGTCCAATTAAGCTTAGCACACGGCATCGATCATCTTATTATAGGGCTACACATTCCCTTACGGGTCCAGAGCATGCATCTCCTTTAGGCATCAAATGGTGGTAAGGATACGTTAAAAGTCGTTTACGTGTAAAATCAGTTACATGCATGCAAAATTGGAAAAAGAAAAAGAAAGGTACGTTGCAAGAGTATGGCAAATTCTATATCAAAACTTAGCTTCTTTACCTACCAAAAAGGTATACACTCAACTTTCTCACAATTGAATTCATATGAATAGAACTCAAATCATGAGTAAAGCGGCACATCATACTCCAGATAGTTTCTGTTATAACATGATGAACTCAAAATGAGATGCAATATAGGATCTCAAACAGCCATGATCTTGCCAGATTTTAATGTAAATTAGGTCTTATCAGCAGCAAATCACAAAAGCATCACCCTTGTCCTACATGTTGCTACTCCCTCCCTGAAGACCATGACCACCATAAACATAGCCAAGCTTATCTACAAATCTCCGAAATTATGTGTTCAATGAACCCTAATAGCCACAAAATCAACAAAAATCCTAAATGTAGAGCTCATAAATTTCGATGCTGGCCCATGATCAACCTGAATCTGAGAACTGCTATAACATACTTTTATTTTTTGTGAAAATAATAATAATAATAATTCCAGAGGATCTTTCCTCTGTTTCATGGGTTCCCCAACCTAAAATGCAGAATATGCATGTGGAAGCCACATTTGGTATGGTATGGCATGATGGAATCTGCACATGTTCATTTCACAATCACATCAAGATCCCACAAGCTCTGGAACTAAAATAGTGAACAATGCTGGACATAATACACCATCTCTTCTGGGCTGAAGTAAACAAAGCGAGTCTTCACCTGGAAATCCAATAATTCTATTATCAATAAAGCAATTAAAGTTATTGGGAACACCCTCCCACCTTGCCTGAAATTGTTACTGATAAATCATCTTTTATTGGGCTCTGGTGATGCTTGAGGATCTTCCAGTCTTCTTTAGCATGGATGAGATGTTGCTCTCCGACGTTGTCAGGTGGAGACCTGCAAGAACAGTTCCTAGACCGGTGATGACCGGCAGGGAACCTTCCGATGCTCAACTAAATGGAGAGATAGTAGCCAGAGCCGAGAGCACAACAGGAGATTGAATGAGCATGAGAGTAGTAATGAAAATGTACATTTATCGAGATCTTCTCTTACTAGTTTATAAAGTTATATGGAGTAATTGAATGCCATTTGAAAGATAGCCTCCTCTGACATGGATAACGAAATCTATTGGGATGTTGAGATCTTGTCCATTGAAATCTTTTCTGTTGGCATCTTTTTGTTAAGATAACTGATTATATTAAGATCCTACTCTCCAAGACCTTGTTCGCCATAATCTTGCATGCCAGTGTCTCTATTAGGATAGCTATGGTTGATTGACCTTTGTCACTTACTCGAGCATCGTGAACTTCGACTAACAGGGTAACTTGCCTATCGCTGAGACAGAGAGAGTCCTACCAAGAGGGAATATTTTGACATTGTACCCTAGTACGCTCGATAAGTCTGCTTGAAAAGTTAGCCAGGCCCGAGTAAATACTTGGTAAATGCACGTGAAGGGATGTCAGTCAGATCAAGTTATTTGTAGTCTTTCGGTGCAGGATATTATAGATAGTCGGTATAGTGATCGGTTTAGTTGCCTTATACTTAGTCGATTGTTAAATAAATCAATAATTGGTAGCCATCTTCTTCTTAGTGTGTGGCATAGTAGGCGGTTTGGTTATTCTTTGAGGCCGAGTGAGTAGTTGCCACAATAGATCCCCTACTCCCGAGTCTAGACGCTACCGAGTAACTCCTTCAAGCTTTGTCTTTTCTGAACGAATAAAGTAATTACTCTGTAGGCCTCAAGAATTGGACAGATTTTTTTATTCTTTGAGCATTGATTGGCTCCTTAGAAACTATTGCTAGCTGTTCTATCATTTTAATAGTAATGGGCAAAGGAATCATTAGTGCAACATTCTAAGGATTGTGCAATAACTTCTAGAGCAGTTGACGATTCGGCCTATCTTCCTAGACCAACAGGATAGTACCACATGGCCTAACAGTTGTGGCTTTTAAATGATTAGTACAAATCCCGATGCCAAGAGCTAATTGGCTAGTAGAAAATTTAAAATGGTGCAGTGCTACCAGTTTAGAGTGGGCCACATGTCAGGATCTAGCAACTTTAACAAAATCGAGATTTCAATCTCAGTCGTTCAGACTATGTATAAATATCGTTCAGACTATGTATAAATAAGGACTCCCTACTATTGTTTCCCTACTACTATTGATGTGACTCCGAGTTTGCAAAAAGAAACAAGGAGAAGAATTTTGGCTCTCAAAGACTCTACCCTCAAGTTGGTTTCTCGTCTACTTCTCTTTTTCTAGGTTTTCTTCCTTACTTTTCTTTAGAAATTTCCTTTTTTTAGGGGTCCTATAGGGTTTTGGTAGAGATCCTTTCTTTTTTTTGTGTTGCTTCTTTACTTTTCACTTCTTGCCTTCATCTAGTTCTTGGGTAGAGAAATTTTTTTGAGTTTTTCTTTTTTTTTTTTATTTGATATTTCCTTTACTTACTCGAGAGATGTCCTCCATCGAGGATGAAAGTTATTCAGTGAGTAATATCTTTGAATTGTGAAGGTCTTAGAGCTTTTCCTCAAATGAGGGGAGCCCAGAGAACTCAGAGGAGGTGAGGGCCCCTATGCCCCAAGTAAGTCTTCGAACTGAGTGCTAAGGACCATCTCATTCAGTCTGGTGGCGAAGGTCTCCACATTAATCGAAGCTAATATCCTTAAGCTCCGTAATAAGTATAGATTCCCGGATACTTATCACATCCATCTGCTAGGATTAGAGGACCGAGTAACTTCCTGTCCTATCAACCAACTGACCATATACGAGAAAGAACTTCATGCCAGTTTTTGATTTTTCCTTTACTCCATCTTGAACATTCTTGATCCATATCAAATCATCCCTGCTTAGCTTACACCAAACTCATTCCACATCCTAGTTTCTTTCATTATTCTCTATCACTTCCTTGAGATCCGGTCCTGAATATCCTTATTTTGGACCTTCTTTTTATTGAAGAGGCATCCCAAGGCAAGGGGGTGGTCTTGCCTTCTTCCATCTATAATTGAAAGTTCACTTATAACCAGCCATGGAGGGTTCATTAGATCTGAAGAAAGCCAAGTAAGTCCGTCTGCAGCCGGAAGTCTTAGCTTTTGGTATTCTTCTTGTTATTTAAAGTAATTTTGTTCATTCTAGTAGTCTATTTTTTCTCAAGGCAGGATAACTAAAATTGGCTCGAAGCTCGTTATCATACATGACTAAAATTGGCTCAAAGCATATTATCATATTTGACTAAAATATACTTTTGTTAGGTTCAAGAAGTATTTCTAGCAGTTTGACTGGTGGTACCGAAGAGATGCAAGCAATGCTGGAGTTCTATGCAACAAATAAAGTATATCCAGATATTAAACTCATCAATATTGAGTACATGAATGAGGCACTTGAGAGGCTTGTTAAAAATGATGTGAAATATATCGCTAAGACGGTAGCCCGGTTGGTAGAAGCCTTACCTCGCTACCAACAGGTCCCGAGTTCGAGGAATGATCCAGGATGACTCGATTAAATCCAGGATAAGTTCTGGAACCTAGAACCGTTGGTGTAAGTAAGAGATCAAGGGATATTCCATTTTTACCGGACGGTATCTTAGTAGTATCAGATTGACGTACTCACCATTTGATGAGAAAAGACTCTACAATGATCTTGAATCGAACATGACCTAACAGAACAGGAGCCTGAAAGGATAGGTACACTAGGATTTATCCTCCCATCTATTTTCTTTTATAAAAAAAAAAAAAAATGATGTCAAATACCATTTCGTGATCAACATTAAGAACTCTTTCATGTGATTTCATTATAAGAGAGCTTCTGCATAGAGCTTCCCCAAAGCTTATAAGTCACGGTTTATAATTCTACCAGATCCCAAATCACAATATTTCCACCGGATCTACCCTTTTAACAAAATGTTATGCCGCCGCTAATCACTTATTTTATTAGCAAACGTCTGTTTTTTTTGTTTTTTTTTTTTTTTTTTCATTGCCAAGATGAGTTCTGATGATGAAAAGGCCCAAGCTAGTGCTCTCTGACTCTGATCTTACCAAAGCAGGTATTTATCAGCAAACATTTTTTTTAACATGATCAAGTCCTATTTTGAAGTAGCAAAAGCCAAGGGGTCAAAACAATAAAAAACCCAACCGCCTGAAGGCCTTCGCAGCCACCGCCAGTCCTGGCCCTCTTCATCTCTTTTTATATTTTCCTCTCTCAGAAAATAGACAGAGCCCCAAAAGCCTCGGCAGCCATCCAAAGCACCAAAAATAAATAAATAAATAAATTGCAGCCTTCCCAACCTAACCTTCTCATTTCCTTCTTTCTCTTTCCCAATCCACAACCAATACAGCTCGTCTCGAAACAGGCGGTTTGGCATTCCCAACCAAGCAAAATAAATATGGAATTTAGCAATCTGATGCTAGGTTAGATGCATCAATCTGAAAAGCACCTCTTTTTGTCTAGAGTTGTAGTGATTCAATCATACAGAACAGTGACATGGTGATATTGACAATGGAGAAAAAACGATTCCCTTCATCATCATCTCTCACCCTATGCTGAACATCCATAATTCAAATATTATAACAATTTTTGATCCGGGATAATGGAGAGCAGAGAGAAATGCCACGATGGCACAACACTTTCCACGAATTTTTTGCTAAAGCATCATATCAAATGCACCCAATAAGCATATTTGATCTCGATATATATGCTGATGTATCCGAAAGAGATGTCCGAACTAAGTGCCATATATTGCGGGGTAATTTGCCTGGGTTCACCTCTAACGTTCTGCAATTGGCACAAGCAATTAATCATCAAATGACGGAACAATATATGAAAGTCATTTATATGTAACATCAGCTACATGCATATAAAATTGATAAAGAAAAAGAAAGCTAAGGCAGTGTTTGCATTGTTGTCACTTTTCCTTTTAGAAAAATATAGAAACATGAATTCTTTTTCTGTTTTTTTACCAGATTTTTGATAACAGAAAACATGTTTGAATATTTTTTTCCCCTCATCTTTTAGAAAAATATAGAAACATGATTTCTTTTTCTGTTTTTTTACCAGATTTTTGATAACAGATAAAAACATGTTTGAGTTTTTTCTTCTCCCCCTACAATGAGGGCCAGAAGAGATGTGGACAGCGACAAGGGAGAGGGAGAGGGGATGGGGAAGGCAACATGCCCAAGGACAAGAAAAGGCTCGATGCCGGGCGGTGAAGCAATTGAGGGAGTGGCACAGGAAATGGAGGTTGGGGTGGTTTCTCACTTCCTTCTAACGTAGATGTTCTATTGCTAGACCCACATGTACATTTTTCAATGGTGCTGCACTGAAACAATCGAAAGTTATTACTAAAAATTAAAGAATGTAAGAATCTTGTGACATTTTAAGGTCTAATAGATGATCTATTGCGCAAAGACACACTAATAGATGATGACATAAATGTCCCTGAAATCTAAAGATCCATGATGGCTGCATCTTTTAGGTTTTATTCTCTGAAGTTCTTTTACTATATCAAATGTTTCTATTTCTTTTCAAAACTTACAGAATTCAAGTCATTAATTATCAATCAGAATTCTGGATTGATTTCAGTTGGATTTCAGTTGAAAGTCATGTGTCCTGATTCAGCAGCCACAACCAAAATTTCAAGACACAATTAAGGCAATAAAGCATGCAAAACTTCTCAAATAAATGCTCACATTGACATTGTTCCCCCGTTCTCTACATTTCTCTCTCTTATTTCTTCTATTAGCTTCTTTCTACTCCAAAATTTAACATTCTGTCTTGTTCCCTTCTTTTTCCCCATTGCTGAATTGCTATAACAATTCTATGCAGCAGATCTATTCCATCTAGCTGAACAAGAACTAAAGGCAAAACCCTGCTTAATGTCACATCCAGTCCCCTAAGATCCACCTAAGAAACCCATTGCCGACACCTAAGCTCGAACAGTAATTCTATTATCCTAGCCCCTCAGATCCCTAAAGAAACCAGATCCTTCCTCATCACAGACTTTAGCTTCTGTCCTCAGCTTTAAGTTTTTCGGACAGCAACAAATCACTTTCATTGCTAAGCTTTATTAGAACTCTCCCCTCTATCATCCCCACAAGCAATCTCAGATGCTCAGAAATTACATCATCAGAGGTTCAAAAGAAATCTAGAAATCTATTTGGATAATTATCCAATGTAGGCATCTTATCAAGTCTAACTACCAAAAATAAACCTTAATTCAACACTATTTGCACTTCTTGACAAAGCATATGTCAATGAATTATGATGGACTGGTGCAAAATTGATATGCAAAACAATTAAAAAAATTCCATCAAGGATACTTGATGGTATTTCAATAATTACACTGTGAACTACATATCGTGAACTTGACAACATTTCTTTCTAGACAGTAGTTGTGTTTATAAAATTTTAATAACAAATACACTAAAAATCACAATGCAGAAAGGCTCGAATATAAAAGAATCTGTTACATGATGAAATTGTGGCCAAAATGTTATGCATTCTGTGGAACAAAGGGCTAGGCTCAGACCTTTTATGATTTTCTTGCATATTTAGGATATCTTCAAGCAAAATGATAAAGCTAAAAGGATGGATCATTTGAAAGGGTTCAAGAAAAAAGTTTTGGTGTAGGTTGCCAAAAGCATTATTTGTGGGATTTGATAAGAAGAAAGAATCAGAGGTATTCAAGGAAGATAAAGTGTAGTAAAGCTAAAGTTAAATCTTCTGGGCTGAAATAAACTTATTACCAGACTTGTGGCAAACATTCCAATTAACTAAAAGTGAGGCTTCACCTGGAAATCCAATATTCAATTATCGATAAAGCAGTTAGAGATGTTGGAAACACGCTCCCACTTTGCCTGGAATAATTTAGATGAGGTATATAGGTGTACATTAAAGGGTTAGTTTCAAATTTTGCTTCATGGGAAAAAGGTCATATGGCTTTTAATGTAATAATTCATTCAAAGACTGAGTGATAAACATCACGACGAAAGGAAGAAAAAAAAAATTACAAAAAAACAGAAAACTCCTTTAAGAAAAAGAGATGGGCTAACCTGGAGAATGACCTATATTATCACTGACATTTACTGCAGCTTCTAATAATAGAAAAGGTTCTGCTTAAGTTCGTGAAGCCTTCAGCTGAAGTATTGGAGCACTTCATTGAAGGAGATCATAAAATGATGGTTATATGACACAACAACTTTAGATTGATTTTTACTTATATTTTTAAGAAAAACAATTGTTCCTACCTTTTTTTTAAAAAAAAGGCATTCTATTTCAAGTAAAAGTTCAAAAAAGTATACCAGCTTTGGAGAAATAATATTATTCAAAAATGAAAACCTGAAGGATTTGACTATTGACAGTGAATAAGCAAGTTCTCAAGGCATTATTTCCAGCAGAAATAAAGTAGTCATGAACTTAAGTTTTGAAAGGTCTAAACCAACAACACTTATGTTTAAGTTAGCAGTTTTATCCTCCATTGCCACCAAAGGCCATACTATGTGCCGCAATAAGTGTCTTCAATTAACATACATGCCCACACGGAATGTCTCGGATCCTAATATTACAGTTAATATTTGTGAAAGATAACTCTGACAAAAATTAACAAAATGCTAGCATCAATTTTCTGGATACTTCCTATTTCTGATTAAGTGATGATCTGTTGCAAAGGATTCAAATGATTGAGAATAGAAGGGTGAACAAAGGCATAATGACCTAGAACAAAATGGATAGCACAAATTACCTCTGCCCAAAAACAGTTTCTACAATACTGTCAGCTGTACAAGGATCAATATCCAAGATCGGTTGGATCCCCGGTGTACTCAGCGATTTGTTCCAGTCTTACAGTGATCAAACAATGAGTGTCAGAATCCCTGATGACAGCTGTCTCATCTTCCTTGTTCCTCTCTACCAGTCTTCCAAAGACACCCTCATGCTTCCCACAGAGCACAAGAACCGGTCCCCCTCTTCTGGGCAGTGCTGTCTCAAGGATCTCCTGGTCCACTCCCTGTAACAGTTCCCTGCTCCCATCCAATGCAAGATCGCATGTGGTCGGGCCAACAACATCCACCACCTCCCCTTTCTGTAGAAACAGCTTTCCTTCCATGAAATCCTCACTGATTATCCTTACTCTGATGTGGCTTTTGAGCCACCGAACTGTTCTCCCCCTTTCTCCACTGCCATTGCCCGATCTCTGGTGCAAGTCCTCACCTTTTTTCACTCCCTTATCCCTACTCCTCTCCTCCCTCCTCTTGTCACTGTTCCTCCTATCCTCCCTCTTGTTATTCTTCTCCACAATCCTTAACTCATTCAATCTCCTTAAGAATTTCTCTTCCTTCGCTGACCCTAACTCCACAACCATATCACCCTGAAGCTTAACCTCCTCTCCAGTTTCGAGCAGCTTCAAAATGACCTTGGAGGCGTCTGAGTCCTTCAAAGCCTTGCCTTTCATTCCAGCATGCCTTCCTGATATAATCCTAACAATCTTCTCCTTCTCCTTTTCCTTGTCTTTCTTCTCCTTCTCCTTCTTCTCCTCCTGGGAGACCCATTGGCCCTTGCGCTTCTTGGGATCAGTCGAGGAAGGGACGTACCCCAATCCTTCGGTCCCAGCCCTCCGATCATACTGGATGACCTTGGTATCCCCCTTGTTATTCCGGCCGATCCCCTTGCCCTCCGACCATCCATACCCCGCAAGAAGCGCGGCACCAAAACCCTCGACCGGGATGTCGTTAAATTCGTCAAAGCCGCGATCTTCCGGGAGGTTCTTCATGTCTTCCTTGAATCTCCTGAGAATCGAATCCTCCACCGAGGGGCGGCGGCCGTCGCCGTCCCTCTCCTGCGATCTAGAATCGGCGGAGGCGGCGCCGTTGGACCGTAGACTGAGGCCGTAGGGTATGTTGGAGGCGGGGGCGTCGCCGGTGGAGGTATCGAGGACGAAGCGTGTGTCGGCGGCGGCGGCGGTGGAGGGATCGTCGTCGGCGGTAGGGAGAGGAAGAAGGTTCTTCATCTTCTTGGGTGGGTGGAGGTCGGCGTTGGGGATGGGGGGGATGACGAGCTTCGCGGGGGCGTCTAGGGTTTGGGAGGAGTCGAAGACGGTGACATATCGGGGCTTGGGCTCGCCGTTCTCCGCCCCGCCACCGTTGGTGATCTCTTGGGGGGTTTGGGGGGATTGGAGCGGGAGGAGGAGGGTTTGGAGGAGAGGGAGAAGGAGAGCTTCATCTCTATTCGCGCTTCGAGAGAAAGATCGAGATGGGGAGAGAGAGAGAGAGAGAGGGGCGTACGGGTGGGCAAGGGGGAGAGAGAGAGAGAGAGAGCCCGGGGAGGTACGGGTGGGAATGGGGAAGAAAAGGCGAACGACGGGCAGAGATATTAATATAATAAACTAGTGGAGGCAGGAGAGGAGGAGGTATTTGACCAGGCCGCCGCGGAAGGATGTGATGGTTGCTGCCTTTCCGAGCAGTTCTCGACTCGAACTCTCGATGTAGCCAGGGAGATTGAGAGTCCTTTTTGTAAAATCTTTTTTTTTTTTTTTTTTTTTTCTTGCCAAAAGGGATGGGAGGGATTAAATAATCCGACATAGCTATCAGCATCTTGCCATCCTATTAAGTAATTTTCTGATTAAAATAATTAAATTTTTATAAATTTTTTTATCAACGGATGAGAATATTAATCATGGGAATGCAAAATAAGAAATCCTCGTTTCTCATTTTCATTCGATAATATGCGAAGCAGAATGATTAGATTTTCGTAGTCTTTTCTTATTAATAGGGATAAAGAAAAAAATCCTGATCTTTCTTTTCATCATGTAATGTTTAATTCAAAACGATTAGATTTTCGTAATCTTTCTCCATCAATAGATGAGTATTTTAACTACGGGGATACAAAGTAAGAAATCTGATCTCCCGTTCAAACCAACCATCATGAGTCTCAGAAAATAACTTGAGTCACTTTCAGGATCCTGCCCCGAATCCATGACTGGTTGAAAGTAATATGAAATCTCTAACAGCCGAACTACCGTTTTAGCTTTAGCGACGAGACTTTTTATTTTTACCCTTAACTTTGTTTTAGTACAACCAAAACAAAGCTCTGCTTGCTAGCATGTAACGTCGAAGATATAAGCATGGACACAACTGGCTGTCGTGGATGAAAATTTGCTTTTCCATATTTTTGCGCTCAAACGCTGGAGTTTCCGCTTTCATTCTCCTCCTCCTCCTTTCCGGGAGGATGGGAGAAGAGATCTACGCGGAGCGGCTTATGTATTTGTTTTCTGTTGGCCTCCAAGGACCATTCCTAATGGACCTGCTGCGGCTAATAGGTTGGTGGGAAATTTTGTTCCACTGCACTAATTAAATGCAAACAAGAACTTCTCCGCTTTGGCAACTCCTTCCGTTCATGAAGTTTCTTCTTGATCTACCCTTTAGTTTCAGAAAGAAAAAGGACCTCTCTTGCATATATGCTAATCAAGTTTAGAAAAGTTGAAATAATTTTCATAACTTCTCGTTAACTTCAAGCTAGCTATCTAGAAAAAGCACCTCATCTCATGGCTATCATTGGTGTTCGATCACCGGTGAGGAGGAGAAGGGGAATGGAAAGTAGAAACCTTAGCCATTTGGGACAAATATAAGAGAGAGGAGAAGCCATGTTACTTTTGTCCACATCAGCCAGTTCTACACTGTTGCCATCGGGGAGATAAGCTGGCCTAGACCATTAAGCTGGAGTCAAGGAAGAGGACATGGTCACGAGCTATCCGATCGAGATCCTTGTAATGACTGATGCTAAGTTTGAGATCGATCCCACGGTCCAGACCTGCAAAATCATAAAAGACACAAAAGTCTGCATGTGGTTGGGGGTTTTCTAGTGATGGACCTTCTAATGCCTGAGTCAATCTCCTGCAAAAGCAAGCAAAAGGGTTATGAGCTAGTTATGCAAATAGGAGGATAGTATGCAGTATAGAGAGCGGAGTGTCAATGAAGAACAATAGTAGAAGGTGGACAAAGGAGCTCAAAACTTGACGGAGGAGATGGGTTCTAGTGTGCATGGAGTTTGTCTCAGGGAGAAAGCACTTACTCTTACCTGGAGGGTCTCAAAAAAATATTTTATAAGTGAATACATGTCACCTTTTAGATGGGGATCTCTGTGGCAAGGAATAATAACTTGCATGTCTCCACGGTAAGCAATTCCCAATAGAAAATATGTCCCAAGATTGTTGAGATACAAATCTTGTATAGTGAAAGGGCATGGCACTGGATGGCTTGTCATCTTGCGGATGGAAGACGTTCGAAATTCCTCTAGCACAGTTGTCAAAGGTCAGGTGGCAGTCGCCCAGCGGCTACATACCTTATTGTCCCTTACTGTGGGCACATATTGAGCTGCTATTGGGTTGCTGCTAGATAGCTCAATCTCAGGTACATCACTTGTCTCCCACTGGGTTGATATAGGAACTCCAGGCCTCAATCTTTGCAAGGTGGGTGTTAATGAAGATTCACTTAGAAGAGGTGGTGATTGGAACTTTTGCCGAAGTTGGGGGCTTTGAGACTAGGATGCTTCAAAGCCAGAGGATCTTATTAGATCCTCGATATAAGAAAAGCTAATGTCACACACCACTCGGGGGGTGCATCAAAGGATCGCTACCTCAATTTTTTTGTGCACCGCATTTAAAGAATATGTGCACAAGCTCCCACTCTCCAAAGGAATATCATGGTGAGCAGGCTTCCATATACAGTAATTGATCATCTCGATTTTAGCAATTCATGTAGCATTTGGGTGCCCAATTAAAGGTGGACACTTGCATGTTCATTGGACTGCTCATTCAAATCAACGCCTTTGCTCCGGTCCCTTAGGAGGTGCTATAAATGGCACAAACTACCAAGAGGAGACTGGCACCACCTAACAGGGAGAATAGCTTGTTGGAGTTCCTTCTTTATCACCAAAGCATTGGTGGGTGCTCCTTTCTTGCTTTCATTCACCCTTCCCTTGCTCTTTCTCTTTCGCAGTCAGTCACCATGTCTTATAAGGGTTCCTCCACATACTCACTTAATTCCCACCAAAGTTCAGACATGGTGAGTACCATCCCGAACAAAAGTGATATTAAGTAGATCTACATATTTACCAGATTTTTGATGAGGTAGGTGTCGAGGTCCCCAACCTTGCCAGTAGGGTTATCCCAACCTAGAAAAACTGGATGGCCATATATGAGGAGACCTTTAAGGCTAGCTTGAGACTCCTTGCTCTAGATATCGTGTCGAAGTTGTTGCAGTGGTATTAGCTCTATCTAGCCTAACTAGTCCACAACGATTGGCGAATAATACTTGGGTTCTTTTATTTCTATTGTACCATGGGTTGGCCTCCCGTGTATATTTTGGGCATTCTTCTAGATGAAGATGTACCTATAGAATAAGGGCCGGTGGTATATCTTTCCTAGAAAGGATTTTTTTTTCTTTTCCCTTGGGCCCTTCCTCCATCCTAGGTGGAAGGGATAGTTCTTCTACGTGACTTCTTTAACTCCTTGGATGTTTTTGACCGAGTGGGGGTCACCGGAGAAGTCAATGCTGCTAGCCTATTTAAAGCTATTGGAACTAGAGAAGTGGATGGTGTAAGAGGTGAGGCAGCTCAAGGTCCCTTCCTTTGCCAAGCTCCTATGTGAAGATTTGTTGATAAAGTTGAGCCGTAGGAATCCCACTTCTAGAGGTAAGTGCCGATGTTTGTTTGCTTAACCTCTGTCTTACAATGGCAAGGCTTGTGACTTTTTTACGGTTAAGTAGGCATTTCATTCTCCAAGGTAGAGCCATCAAAATAGGCAGTTGTTGGTCCTTCCAGGGAGAAGAAAAGGAAGAGGGTTGTTAGTTCCTCCTCTCCCAAAACTTCAACCGAGGTTGTGGCAACCAAGGCCACTGTGGTTGAGGCTGTCAAAAAGCAGAAAAAATGATTGAAGAAGAAGGGAGACTCCCCTCTCACTGGGGCTATCGGGACTGTTGCTAGCAAATCTACCACTGTTGGAGGGACTCCTCACAAGGGCATGAAGGCTAACACCCCCGAACCTATGAGTGCTTCTTGGCTAATGATTGATGACTTGGTGCCAAATGCTGCAAGCTGCTCAAAACTATTAGAGAGGGTCATTCTTCCATAAAATTAGGAGGATCTACTGTAGCAGTCCTTCACATATGGCATCAGCACTTCTCCCACATCACCTTAGCGGTAAGGCTTCGACCTTAGCTAGTTCCTCATGAGCTTGGTTTTGACTTGATCTCTGGGTGATCTGCAAGGAGCTTTCAAGGCATGGGGCTTACTTCAACACACCCAGCACCTAGAAAATGAGACTTGCGAATCATAGTGCCTTCTCTAGTTAGAGGAGCGATAAGACAAGGCTGTAAGGGAGTTGAGTGCCATCTTTGCAACGATGGATGAATAGCTTGCCACCGAGAGCTTGCTCAAGATGAAGGTTGTCCAAGTCAATGAGAATGAAGTGGAGGTTGCTTGGTTATGAGGCCTACTAGTGGAGGTTCAAAAGTCATGCTCTCAGCTAGGGGAGAAGCTTGCCACTGCCAAGCATCATTTCGAGGAGGTCACTACCGATACTACCGCCAGAGCATGGACTACTTCCAGGTGGTGTTGTAGTTAAGCTAGAAGACATTCTAGTGGGGCTTCGAGGAGTGCAAGAAGAAGCTAGGAGATACCTCATGAAGATCGATCTCAGTAGGATATCACTTCTATTCTCATCCTTCTTGGATAGTGGTTCCGCCAGTATACAAGGGGATGAGAAGGAGAGGGATGATGTTGAGTCAAGGTTGAGATCCTCATAGCTAGGAGCCGACGCAAGGCTTAAGATTGATCCCATGATCTAAACTTGTAAAACCACCAAAAGTAGAAAAGTCTACATATGATGGAGGGTTTTCCAGTGGTAGATCCTTCGATGCCTAAGTCAATCTCTTGTAGGAGCAAGCAGAGATTTGAGCTACTTATGAAGATGGGAGGATAGTATAGAGTATAGAAAGCAGAGTGTCAATAGAGAATAAGAGTAGAAGGTGAAAGGATGGATGAAGGAGCTCAAAACTTTGTGGAGGAGATAGGCTCCAGTGTATATGGAATCCGCCTTAGGATGAAGGCACTTGCTCTTACATGGAGGGTTCCAGAAAAGATTTTATAGATGAGTACTTGCTATCTTTGTGGTGGTGGTCTATGCGGCAGGGAATAATGGCTTACAAGTCTCTATGATAGGCATATCCCAATAGAACACACGTCCCAAGGTTGTTGGGATATGGATCTCATGTAGTGGAGAGAGCACGGAGCTAAATGGCCTGTCATCTTGTAGATGGAAGATATATGAAATTTCCTTCACATGGTTGTTAAAGGTTAGATGGCAGGCACTGGATAGCCACTTTATTGTCCTCAGCTACAGGCACATGTCAAGCCACTACTAGGTTAAAAAAAAAGGAAAATGAAAGTAATACCGAACAGCACCTATGTATTCTATCTTCTCCCCTAAAAATACTTTTTTAACTTTTTATTCTTATAAAAACACTTTATAGAAAATTACCAATCTTTTTTCCAAGAAAAGCCTTTTTCTTTAAAAGTTATAAAAATATATTTTTAAGCAACACCAATCACATCATAATACTGGATCAAAAAATTGGAATACGTACAAGTCATATTTGATAATATTAAACACAAACCCACTTTCATAGTTCAAACATATGCCCAAAGTATCCACTTTCATTATGATCAATTGATAAAAAAAAGTTCTCCATAGCTAATTATCATTAACTATAAGACTAACCATAGAGTTTTTAACTTCCAACATAAGAAGAAAGAACAGTAATTCCAAACAATCACATGACAAAATCAAAATCATAAACCTATGACTCCATTTCCAAGCTCAGCAGACATCAAGTTGAAGAGAAAACTATCTAACCAGAGACTCCTCCACAAGAAAGCTTCAGTGAGGCTCTAATCATCTTAGCATCACTTACTATTCCTCAAGAATTGTTCCCTTCTCGCTGACATAGATACCATCCAAGAACTTCCTGATGTCTTTGTTCTTCACGTGGCATTTCTGTCAGCACAAAAGCATCAAATCTTAGTCTTTAAAAATGTAAATACATATAAATATAGAAGCAAATGGCAAATTACTACTCCGATATATTTAAAATGGCTGACCTGGTTGATAAGGGCAGCAGAGCGAGAAACAAGTTCAATATCATTCCCATCAAGGATAAGCTCATCCTTGACCTTCTCAGACCGAAGGATTGTCACTCCCTCAAGCATATCCACCTTCCGCACCTGTACCACTAAAAGATAAAACTACTTGCAACAAGGATGGAGATGCTAAGAGAACTATTAAATGAAACATATGAATCAACATCCAATGTACAGTAAGAATATAAAATTTGCAGCGCTAGAATCTGGCTTTCATTTTAAGCACCCCAAAACATCCAGACTTGCTGAGGCACTTATTCAGAACTTAGTTCCACTAGAAATGTGATCTTCTGTTTGAGATAGTTTGTATTATCAATATGCATTTTTGTCGAAGAAACACTTAAGCAAGGTTATCAAGTGGTACAATGTTGTTGTTTTTTTGTATGGGGGAACAGGGGGAGGAGCTTGCCAGATAAACAGCAGTTCTAATATATGCGGTGTCGAGGAAAACTCACAAATAGAAAATAAATATGAAAAATGCCCCTAACACATTTTGAAATCTCAACTATATCACATTGAAATGCAAATTGGTAAAGTAAACATCGAATGAGTGTCATCAGATATAAATATAAATCAGGAAAATATAGTGGTTCAAATTTAATCCAACCTGTTTTACCCATTTAAAAAGAGTTAATAGTGGACAAGCCACAAAATAAGGTAAACTACAACTTAAACTTATCTTAGGGCCAGATAACAAAACCCACAAGCTGCTTAATAACATCAAGATAGCATTGGTGAACAAGAACCTGTCATGTGGTTAGCAAATAATGTTAACTCTAGAGTCCAAACAATTGTGTGTGGTATGCGTCAGGTTCAAGTTACGCATGATGTAACTCTATAAACAATTACACCTTTTGAATTAGATGATGAAGGTCCCACATCGATGATCCAAGCCAATGGATGTGATCTGCTACCTCTTAAATATTTATACACCACAAATCATATGATTTGGAGACCCCAAGCCTATACATCAAGCAATTAAAAGACATCTATTGTTTTGAGTTATTTAAACTATCCAATTTTTTATCAGCTTATGCACAGGCTAAGAATCTCCAAAATACATGATTTATGATATGCAAGCAGTTTAGAGTTAATAGATCATATTCAACAGCTTGGATCATCAATATGGAACCCTCATCACCTAATTTAATGATGTGTAGCTCTTATAGAGTTGCACCAAATTTAACCTCTAACTAACCCATATCTGTGTATGTAGAGTTAATAGATCATATTCAACAGCTCGGATCATCAATATGAAATCCTCACGCCTAATTTAAAGATGTGTAGCTCTTATAGAGTTGCACCAAATTTAACCTGAAACTAACCCATATATACGTATATATACCAACTAATCCAATACAAATTACATTGGAAATTTAAAAAAATGCATAAGTGAAAGATTTTCAAAAGGCAATCTTTTTCAGATGATCAACCAATTAAATATGAAATGCTTGATAAAGTTCAAGAAATTCTGCAATTATTTTTACATATCAAAAGAATAAGAAAGAATAAGATATAGAAGAAGAAAAACGTGACATACAAAGGGTTTCGGTTTCAATGGCATACTTCTCACTATATTCTTATGATTGGCACATACACACATCAACTTTCTAATGAGCTAGCTTGCATATGTAAACTCTTTGGATAAAGTTAGAACAAAGGTTCATCATCTCGATACTAGAGCCCATATCAATAACATCCTATTATAGTATTGGTATGCGGTACAGTATACTAAGTATCGGTATAGTATAAGACTCTGTACCAATTTGGTATCGATACTATATTGATTATAATAGCAAATCTTGGTTCGAACCATCAAAATTTAAGATGTATTTGGTAAGCATATCAAAGAATAAAATGGAAAAAAGGCTTAAGGAACATCAAAAACTAAAGCAAGTAATAAAATATCTACTAATGGCCTCTTTGGATGGTCAGCTAAGTTATACATTGGATAATGCCTAGTCAGATTTTCATGAACTAAGGAGGAAACAAATGTTCAAAGAAATACTGCAATCAAAACTAACCAGAGCCCATACATCTCTGAAAAATTTAGGATCATGAGTTCCAAGTGAGAGGTGATTTTCCTTGTGTATGTGGCTAGTAAAAAGGTTGATTGCATATCTACTACTCAAACTCTTATCTTTAGCCATATGAGTATCAAATCATATTGTATGACGAGAAAAAGATACAGCTTCCAAACACGGCTTTAAGAAATTGAAATATGTAAAAAACTTGTCACAGAAAGATGCAGATATATCTTGCTGACGACACATGGAAAATAAGGCACCACAAGCCATAAAAGGCATGGGATTTGTAGCACTCGCATAAGGTGCACAAACTAATCGGGTGCTAACAAGTCCAAGATACAAAGGATAAAAAACGTCCCATAATTAGAAGCAGACTCTATCATTTGCTGAGCTAAGCAATTGGGGGAAAAGAAAAGAAAAATTAAACCAATAAAGGCACTTAAGATCGGTACAATCACTGGCTACAAAAAAAAAATTAATGGCACAACGACTCATTTTAGATCTTGTTAGTTATCTCGGACTTCAGTCGTACAAACATTAAAAAAAAAAAAAAAGTTACAATTACAACATTAATATACGGGAAAAAAACTCGGAAAACATTCCAATCAGGACTAGCATATAAATAATTAAAGCTACCATTTTCCCCATCAGGAGTTCGCATTTTTACCGACTAAAAAAAAAAAAAAAAACATCTCAAAAATTTAAAATCAAATACCTAAATACAATACATTATAAACAGGAGATATATTCTTCGAAAAAAGAAGAAAATAGAGAATAAGCGAATAGGGGGGATAGATCGAGGAAGATGAGACCTTTTTCTCGCCAAGGAAGTTGCGGATCTCGATGGAGGCATTCTGGTTGGTGATGGAAGCGTTGATGGGGAAGTGGGCGTAGACGAAGCGCATCTTGTAGCGGAACCCCTTGGTGACGCCGGTGATGAGGTTCTGGACGTGGCTGATGGCGGTGCGGATGGAGGCGGTGGTCTTGCGGGAGCCGAACCAGGCGTCGACTTTGAGCTTGCGGCCGCCCTCGATGAGCTGGAAGTCGAGGTTGAGGTGCTTGAAGTTGCGGGTCAGTTTACCGCGGGGGCCCTCCACCTCGACCACCTTCGCCTTCACTCGCACCGTCACCCCCTCTGGGATATCCATGGCATCCGTCGACAGAATCGTCTTCATCTCGACCGCGCTAGATCGGACTCTCCCTCTCTCTCTCTCTTCTGCCGCCCCCGCCGATGGTCCGTCGCGAAAGGAGGGTGGAAACCCAAATATATATATATATATCTATCTGGGTCTTGCTTGATGGTGCTTGGGGGTCTCCTTAAGGGAAAGGGATTAGGGTTTTCGAGTGTTTCCGAGTTGAGATCGTGGCCGTGTGGGTGGTATGGGATGGTCTGGATTGTTTTTGATGGGTGTGAGGAATGGGTGGTGGCTAGACCTGAGCATGGGGCGGGTAGCCCGCCCGACCTGTTTGTCCCGGCCCGTGATTTAGACGAGTTTGAACATAAAGAATTTACATGAGGCCCGATTTATGATCGGGTCTGAAAATTTATAAAAATAATTAGCCCGACATGATCTAGCCCGATAAATAAGTGGAGATTTGAAAACTATTTATATGATCATATCCCCCATCCCAAACCTTGCTTGGAGTTAGACCTGAGCATGGGCCGGATAGCCCGCCCGGCCCGATAGTCCCAGCCCGTGATTTAGGTGGGCTTGGACATGAAAAATTTACATGAGTTCCGGTCCAGCCTGACCTGAGGTCCAAAAGGCGAATTTATTTTTATAATCGGGCCCGGAAATCTATAAAAATAATTAGTCCAACCCGGTCCAGCCCGACAAATAAGTAGAGGTTTGGAAGCTATTCATATGATCATATCCCCCATCTCAAACCTTGTTTAGAGCGCCCACTGTCCAGCAATATTTAATACCCATTCATATCCCCCATGCCCCATCCCATACGTTGTTTAGAGCGCCCACTACCCAATAATATTTAATATATTTAGTTGTAAAGGTAAAATGTCTTCTATCACTATTCACTAGCTATCTCTGACCGTCCATCTTCTTTACCAAATTCAATTCATATCCCACCGTCCTTAGCACTTACCACTTGGCAGCTACTAAAACAAAATACGAACAAAATACTATCCTTCTCCATCTTTATTCAAATGAAAAGAAGATAGCCGTAAGCCCGAAACTCAGGTATATAATTTGTGTTATGTGATTCGTGTCCTTCCTTCTCTCCTAGTTCCCTACTTTGTAAAGTATTTTTTTTTTTTTTGATTTGAGCTCTATAAAGTATATTCATATCATGTTGTTATATGCATATGGCTATACATGTCCACAAGATTTTTTTTTTTTTTTTTTTTTTTTTTCATTCTATAAACTAATAGGCACCTCTAGCACATCATATGTAAAAAATCACTAAATATATTTACTTTTCATGTAGGCATGGAGAGCATAACCCAACCAATTGATGTAGAAGATGGATATTGAGAGTATAAGCAGAAACATCCAAGAATAACATCAGTAGTGATACGGCGGAAGGCTAACATGTGACCCCTATCAGATGCCATAACAGAAAAGCTGCCATGATGGACACTCCATCTCAGACTCTTTTGCCGGGCCGAGCTCTTCTAGAATGGCGAGCTGGCCCGCTGAAGCAGAGTTCCATCCTCCGCCAGGTCGGCACCCGCGAGCCCGAGGCGCCTAGGCTGGAGCCGAGCGACCCCCTTCGCCATATTGAGCCCCTCCGAAACTGAGTCCCCTAGACCGGAGTCGAGCTCAGCCCTCCTCCACCAGGTCAAGCCCCTCCGAGGACGAGCCCTCTGGGCTGGAGTCACGTGCTGACCTCCTCCACCAGATCGAGCCCCTCCGAGGCCGAGCTCCCTAGACCGGAGTCGAGCTCAGCCCTCCTCCACCAGGTCGAGCCCCTCCGAGGCCGAGCCCTCTGAGCAGGAGTCGAGCCTTCCTCCGCTAGGTCGAGCCCTTCCGAGGTCGAGCCCCTTGGACTGGAGTCGAGCTCAGCCCTTCTCCACCAGGTCGAGCCCCTCGGAGGTCGAGCCCCCCAGGTCGAAGCCGAGTCCCAGCTCTCCAATTCGGCAACCACCTCGGACAACGCCGCCGGCCAGCAAAGGAGCGGAGCCACCTCCCCAGGGCACCGGCGGGCCACCTGAGGGCTATGAAGAAGCACCCATCAAATCATAAAACTGCCTGTAGATGCCACTTATACCAGGAGAGGGAGAAACTCCCCCCAATTAAGACACTTCCGAGCTTCCCAGAATTGAGCAACCGAAAGGAATGTCAGAACGCACAGTAGTTTCCTCATCACCAATCAGAAAAGACATTTCATCCATGGCACGGAACGCTGCCACACGCTCCTAACAGTACGTATCAGAAGAGACGTCCCGTCCGTGGCATGGAATGCCGCCGCACGTGCCTGACAGCACAGGGGAGATCCCGAGGTAGGTGTTCAATGATCACCCATCTTAAAAGAACCTTCGACATGCTCGGGAGGAAGGTAATAAAAGCTAAACAGAAAAATCCAAGAGAGGGGGGGGGAGGAGACCACACAGGAGGATCCATCCACCTCAGTCATCACCTTTCCCGGCATACTTGCACCCCCATTCTCACTCTACTCATATCATTTTCACCTCCAAGTGGTCCACCGGGAGGATGGTGACAACACGAGCGAGAGAAGTCTCCACCAGCCGTGCGGGAGACCCCCCTTCCCAAGGGAACCCGCACGATCCAGAAGAAGAGCTCCCCGCTCCCGCTCAACCACCTCTGGTAGACATCCAGCTGGCTGCACTCGCCTAACAGATGCAAATCCTCACTATGGTAGTGCGCCAGCTCCAACACTAGCACCAGCAGCGATCCTTGGCCACCCACCAGCAGCCAGGGACCCCCGCGGCCCATGCCGCAGCACCCCGCGATAGCCTGCGATCCTTCCAAGGAAGACATTCTAGCCACGGGGTACCACTGACCACCGGGGCAATCATTTTACTCCGGTGAAGAGACAACGGGCCGGGTCTCCCGATAGGGAGAGCCGGTCCCCTTACCCTCGAACGGGTGATATCCAAACCCCGTTGAGGTCGAAGAGGCAAGTCCCACCTTCATGAGCACCGTGCACCCATGTCACCTTCTGCGTCTCTTTCCGCAGAAGATTCTACAGACGAAGCCATCAGGCGCGCAGTCGAGAAGCGCCTGGAGGAGCACGTGCACAAGCTAGCGGAGTTATCCCGCTGATTTGTGAACATGCAGAGCTCTGCTAACGAGCCAACGGGCTATGATGCCCGTCCCCCCTTCTCCCGAGAGATCCAAGCGGAATCGATTCCCAACCAATTCCAGATGCCGCAAGTGGATCCCTACGATGGGACCACCGATCCCCTGGACCACCTGGAAAGCTACAAGGCCTTCATGAGGGCCCAGGAGGCCACCAATGCCCTTATTTGCATCGCCTTCCCAGCAACCCTACGGAAGGTGGCTCGAGTCTGGTTCACCCGCCTTGAGCCCGAAACCATTGGTTATTTCGCTCAGCTGGAGCGGAAGTTCGTGGCCCACTTCGATGCCTGTCGGAAGGTGCCGCGAGAGGTAGACAGCCTATTCTCCATCCGGTAACAGGACCGCGAGCCACTGCGAGACTACGTGGTCCGCTTCAAAGCTGCCGCTTTGGAGATTTATAATCTTGAAGAGCCAGTCGCCATGCTAGCGCTGAAGCGAGGGCTCAAGACCTCCCGCCCGACCTACTCGCTCGACAAGAAGCCCCCCAAGAGCTACTCCGAGCTCCTCCTCCGAGCTCAAAAGTATGTCCATGCCAAGGAGGCAGACCGTATGAGGAGGGAGTTAGACGGGAGGCCCTTGAAGAAACTAGCTCCCGCCGAGACGTCCGAGATGCGAAAGCCAAGCCCTCCACCTTCGAACTTCCACCAGGGGCCGAGACCGAGGTGCGCTCCAGTCCCAGAGGAGACACTTACTCCCCTGCTCGTCCCGAGGATAAAAATCCTGATGAAGATCGAAGGTGAGCCCTACCTGAAGCGCCCACCTCTGATGAGGCCGTCCTCTAGCCATGACAAGATGAAGTACTGTCGCTACCATCGTGACCACGGCCACGACACCGAGGAATGCCGCAACCTCAAGAAGGAGATCAAGGAACTCATCGAGAGAGGCTACCTCGAGAGGTACGTGGGGGGCAGACCTTAAGCAGAACCTCAGGTGCTCGTCGCTCTCCCGCCAGTTCCTATAGTGGATAATCGCCCTACCGAGAAGCTAGTGAGGATAATAAGTTGGGAAGTCGAGCGTGCATCCAAGAAGGCCCGGAGAGCAGGGCAATCAGAAAATGTACTTCCCTTTATGAGGGAAGGGGAAGGTTTGGGGGAAAATGTAAATAACGATGTTGTGGTCGTCGAGATGACGATCGCAAAGCATCCTGTAAAATGCATCATGGTTGATAGTGGAAGCTCAACAAATGTGTTTTTTTATGATGCCTTCTCCAGAATGAATATGTCTACTGCACAACTTAGGCCTGTGCATACACCCCTTATCGATTTCATAGGGAACTCTATGAGGGTTGAGGGAGAAATCATACTTCCGGTCATTGCTGGGATCCCACCTCGATAGAGCACTGTCATGATGACCTTCATAGTAGTTAGACTCTCTTCTGCCTATAATGTGATCCTCGGCTGACCCGGACTCAATCTGCTCGATGCCGTCATCTCCACAAAGAGATTACTGGTGCAGTTCCCAACTCCTTACGGAGTTGGCGAAATGAGAGGTGCACCTCAGCCAGTCCAATACTGTTTCCAAACCCTCCCGGGTACCAAGATCTCCGAGGAAGATCACAGGACGGACGAGCTTGATCAAAGGGCGCAGGACCACAGAGGTGGCCTGGCTGAGCGCCTGTTGTCTTTTCCGCTCGGAACCGATCAGGAGAAGACGGTGCAGATTGGGGCCCAGCTACAAGAGGAGGAAAGAGCCCACCTGTTGGAGTTCTTATGGGCGAACGCTGACGTGTTCGCTTGGACAGCAGCCGACATGCCAAGTATTCCCTCCGACATCATCACCCACAAGCTGAGCATTGACCCGAAGTGCAGGCCAGTTCGGTAGAAGAAGAGGAGTTTTGCCCATGAGAGGCGAGCGGTAATCAACGAAGAAGTCGACAAACTCCTCACCGCCGGCTTCGTCCGGGAGGTACAATACCCAAGCTGGCTGGTGAATGTAGTGATGGTGAAGAAAAGCAATGACAAATGGAGGATCTGTGTGGACTACATCGATTTCAACAAGGCGTGCCCGAAGGATAGTTTCTCTCTTCCAAAGATTGATCAACTGGTGGATGCCACCTCAGGTCACCGACTTCTCTCCTTTATGGATGCATTCTCCTGGTACATCAGATCCGGATGCACCCAGAGGATGAGGAGCACACCGCCTTCATCACCGACCAAGAGACTTATTGCTACAAGATGATGCCCTTCGATCTGAAGAATGCTGGGGCCATGTACCAGCGTCTGGTCAACAGAGTCTTCAAAGATCAGATTGGCCGGAACATGCAGGTGTACGTGGACAATATGCTTGTCATGAGCAAGCCGAGCTCGGACCATGTCGCCGACCTCGCTAAATCCTTCAACAATCTTCGAAAGCACCAAATGAAGCTAAACCCAGCAAAGTGCACCTTCGGAGTGGCAGTAGGGAAGTTCCTGGGCTTCATGGTCACCCAGACGGGCATTGAAGCGAACCCGAAGAAGGTCCAGGTGATCATCGACATGGAGCATGCGACACCCAAGAAGCAGGTCCAGCGCCTGACGGGACATATTGCTGCCCTGAGCCGGTTCGTCTCGAGGTCGGCCGATCGCTGTCTTCCCTTCTTCAAGGCGTTGTGCAAGATGCTTGACTTCACCTGGATGGAGGAGTGCAGAGCAGCCTTTGAAGAGCTGAAGGAGTTCCTGGCAACTCCCCCGCTGCTCTCCAGGCCGGAGGAAGGAGAGGAGCTGTTGCTCTATCTGGCGGTCACACCCGGAGCCGTCAGCTCGGTCCTCATCCGCGCAGACAAGGACGGATCTCGGAAGTTGATATACTATACCAGCAAAATCCTCCGTGACATGGAGATCAGGTATACCCACTCCGAAAAACTTATTTTTGCTCTAATAATGTCTGCTAAGTGCCTCAGGCCCTACTTCCAAGCGCATCCCATCGTGGTGGTGACGGACCAATCGCCGAGGACCATACTCAGCTACCCTGAAACATTCGGATGGTTGGCCAAATGGTCCCTGATATTGAGCGAGTTCGACATCGCGTATCGATTGAGGTCGTCACAGAAGGCCCAAGTCCTGGCCGACTTCCTAGTCAAGTGCACAGGACTTGTCGAGGAGCCAGAGCAGACCCTCGAGGAGCATCAAATCGAGCCCGGCACAGAGGAGGGACCATGGATCCTCCATGTGGATGGCGCATCCAACTTCGACGGAAGCGGAGCAGGGCTCATTCTCACCAACAGTAATGGGATTGTGGCGGAATGTGCCCTTCATTTCAAATTCGTTGCGATAAATAACCAGGCGGAGTACGAGGCACTCCTCGCAGACTTAAAGGTCTCATGCGAGCTAGGCGTCCAGAACCTGAAGGTCTTCACCGACTCACAACTGGTGGCCGGACAAGTTTCCGAAGAGTATGAAGCTAGAGATCCCCAGATGATGAAGTACCTGGAACGAGTTCGCTCATGCACGACAAGCTTCCGACGCTTCAATATCTTCCATATCCTCTGTGGGGAGAACGCACGCGCGGATGCACTATTGAGACTCGCAACCTTACCAGACTCATCGCTGGGGCGTGCATATATTGAGTACCTCGAAAATCCGAGCTACGAAGCTCCCGAGGATGTGCAGCAAGTCATCCCGGAGCCGAGCTGGATGGATAGGTACATCAGGTACATCACTGATGGCACCTTGCCCGAGTGCCGCGCGGAGGCTGGCCTCATCAAAAAGAAAGCCTCTCGGTTTGTCCTGATGGAAGGATAGCTCTACCATCGATCCTACTCATACCCAATCTTGAAGTGCCTAACACCCGTAGAGGTAGCCTTCGTTCTCCAGGAGATACACGAAGGCCTGTGCGGGAACCACGTCAGAGGAAGGATGTTGGCATATAAAGCTCTCCGCCAAGAATACTTCTGGGAGACCATGAGGGAGGACACCGCCGATTTTGTGAAGAGGTGCGACAAATGCCGGCGCTATGCTCACATACAACGTTAGCTGGCGGCGTCGATCTCACAGCTCTCCATCCCTTGGCCCTTCGTCCAATAGAAAATGGACATCTTGGGGCCATTTCCCCGTGCACCGGGACAACAGAGGTTCTTGCTGGTGGCCATCGACTATTTCACCAAATGGGTAGAACGGAGCCACTGGCGTGGATCACGGAAGCTAAGGTCCGCCAATTCTTTTGGAAGTCGATAATATGCCGCTTCGAACTCCCACGCTGCATCATCACCAACAATGGGTGATAGTTTGACAATCGGGAGTTCGAAGGCTTCTGCGCCGAGCACGGCATCCAGCACCGTTTCACCTCTGTCACTCACCCCCAGACCAACGGAGAGGCCGAAGTGACAACCGAACCATCCTCCAGGGACTCAGCACCAGACTGGACTAGGCCAAGGGTAGCTGGGCAGAAGAACTCCCGAGTATTGTCTGGGCCTACCACACAACGCCCAGGACTGTGACCGACAAGACGCCCTTTAACCTTGTCTTCGGCACCGAGGCCGTGGTCCCGGTCAAGCTCGGCTTACCCACGCTGCGGGTGCAGCAATATGACGAAGTACAGAACTCGGCACACCTTCTGCTCAACTTGGACCTCCTCGAAGAGACCAGAGACAAAGCCCGACTCAGGATGGCAGCAAACCGGTAACAGGTCGCCCGATACTATAACGCCCGAGTGAGGCCCAAGGTCTTCCGAACTGGCGACCTGGTTCTCCGCCGAGCTGAAGCGTCTCAACCTCGGGGTGCGGCAAGCTCTCGCCAAACTAGGAAGGTCCTTATAAGGTGGTTGAAGCTCTTCTGCATGGAGCCTACTACCTCGCGGATCTGGACGGTGCCAGATTCCCGCGAACGTGGAACACCTGCAACCTAAGAAAGTATTATCAGTAATGTAAGGCTCATCCTTTTACATAATAAAGGCCCTCTTTTGTACAGATTGCCTTTCACCTTGCAGGAAAATCGCTACCCGGCCCAAGGCCTGACACGCCAAAACTCGGAGGCCAACTCCCCGACATCAAAATGCGGGGCCCAATTCTCTGGTACCAATGATGTAAGGTTCATTCCCATCGATACTTAAGGTTTTCCTTGCGCAAACACTTTTTGCCTTGCAGGACACCAAGTCTTTGAGCCCAGCTCCAGGACATCCAAGCCCAGAGCCAAGCTCTCCGGCCACCGAGTCTTCGAGCCCAGCTCCAAGACATCAAAGTCCGGAACCAAGCTGTCCGGCCACCAGGTCCCAGAGCCAAGCACCGAGACCTCAAAGCCCGGAGCTCAGATCTCTGGCCACCAAGTCTTCGAGCCAGCTCCAAGACATCAAAGTCCGAAACCAAGCTGTCTGGCCACCAGGTCTTAGAGCCAAGCACCGAGACCTCAAAGCCCAGAGCTCAGATCTCCAGCCACCAAGTCTTCGAGCCTAACTCCAAGGCATCAAAGCCCAGAACCAAGCTGTCCGGCCACCAGGTCCTAGAGCCAAGCACCGAGACATCAAAGCCTGGAGCTCATATCTTCGGCCACCAAGTCTTTGAGCCCAGCTCTAAGACATCAAAGCCCGGAATCAAGCTATCCAGCCACTAGGTTTCAGAGCCCAGCATCGAGATCTCAAAGCCCAGAGCTCAAATCTCTGGCCACCAAGTCTTCGAGCCCAGCTCCAAGACATCAAAGCCCGGAACCAAGCTGTCCGGCCACCAGGTCCCAGAGCCAAGCGCCGAGACCTCAAAGCCCGAAGCTCATATCTCCGGCCACCAAGTCTTTGAGCCCAGCTCCAAGATATCAAAGCCCGGAACCAAGCTGTCTGACACCAGGTCCTAGAGCCAAGCATCGAGACCTTAATGCCCGGAGCTCAGATCTCCAGCCACCAAGTCTTCGAGCCCAGCTCCAAAACATCAAAGCCTAGAATCAAGCTGTCCGGCCACCAGGTCCCAGAGCCCAGCACCGAGACCTCAAAGCCCGGAGCTCAAATCTCCGACCACCAAGTCTTCGAGACCAGCTCCAAGATATCAAAGCCCGGAACCAAGCTGTCTGGCCACTAGGTCCTAGAGCCCAGCACCGAGATCTCAAAGCCTGGAGCTCAGATCTCCGGCCACCAAATCTTCGAGCCCAGCTCCAAGACATTAAAGCCCGAAACCAAGCTGTCTGGCCACCAGGTCCTAGAGCCAAGCACCGAGACCTCAAAGCCCAGAGCTCAGATCTCCGACCACCAAGTCTTTGAGCCCAGCTCCAAGACATCAAAGCCCAGACCAAGCTGTCTGGCCACCAAGTCCCAGAGCCAAACACCGAGACCTTAAAGCCCGGAGCTCATATCTACGGCCACCAAGTCTTCGAGCCCAGCTCCAAGACATCAAAGCCCAGAACCAAGCTGTCCGGCCACCAGGTCCCAGAGCCAAGCACCGAGACCTCAAAGCCCGGAGCTTAGATCTCCAGCCACCAAGTCTTCGAGCCCAGCTCCAAGACATTAAAGCCTGGAATCAAGCTGTCCGGCCACCAGGTCCTAGAGCCCAGCATCGAGACCTCAAAGCCCGGAGCTCAGATCTCCGACCACCAAGTCTTCGAGCCCAACTCCAAGACATCAAAGCCCGGAACCAAGCTGTCTGGCCACTAGGTCCTAGAGCCCAGCACCGAGACCTCAAAGCCTGGAGCTCATATCTCCGGCCACCAAATCTTCGAGCCCAGCTCCAAGACATCAAAGCCCGAAACCAAGCTGTCCGGCCACCAGGTCCCAGAGCCAAGCATCGAGACGTCAAAGCCCATAGCTCAGATCTCTGGCCATCAAGTCTTCGAGCCCAGCTCTAAGACATCAAAGCCCGGAACCAAGCTGTCCGGCCACCAAGTCCCAACGTCCAGCACCGAGACCTCAAAGCCCAGAGCTCAGATCTCCGGCCACCAAGTCTTCGGGCTCGGCTCCAAGACATCAAAGCCCGGAACCAAGTTGTCCGGCCACCAGGTCCCAGAGCCCAGCACCGAGATCTCAAAGCCCGGAGCTCAGATCTCCGGCCACCAAGTCTTCGAGCCCAACTCCAAGACATCAAAGCCCGGAATCAAGCTGTCCAGCCACCAGGTCCCAGAGCCCAGTGCTAAGACCTCAAAGCATGAAGCTCAGATCTCCGGCCACCAAGTCTTCGGGCCCAGCTCCAAGACATCAAAGCCCGGAACCAAGCTGTCCAGCCACCAGGTCCCAGAGCCCAACACCGAGACCTCAAAGCCCGGAGCTCATATCTCCGGCCACCAAGTCTTCGAGCCCAGCCCTAAGATATCAAAGCCCGGAACCAAGCTGTCCAGCCACTATGATGCAGAACGAAAGCTCTGATACCAAAATTGATGCAGAACAAAAAGATGATGCGATGCGGAAGTAAATTAAAATTAATGTATTTTTTTTTATTTATTTATTTTCAGAAGTCGGCTTTGACTTAAAGAAAAGATAAACTAATGCTGAAAGAAACTAAGAAATGACAGAAAGCACAATTAAAAGGAGTAAATTATCAGAGTAACTCAGAAGTAGGATCGCTGGGGATTGAGAAACCCCCAGACCTAGGGTTTACTCCTCTTTCAAGAAACAGACGAAGAGAGAAGAGAAGGTTTTATACCTGACTGTGATATCTCTCGTTGCTTCAATTGAAGGACACTCTCGAACAGATTGTAGGATCCTTGGAGACGAGGTATCTTCGCAATGGATCCTCGGATTGTAGTCCTATGGCAAGGTTGGCCTTCTTCTCGAACTCAAGATCTGGAAGAAGAAGAACAAAAAAAAAAAAAGAACCAGAAACTCAAAGAAAGACACTGACCTGAGAACTTAATGAAGATTGTTGGATGTAGAAGTTCCGGAGATCTTGATAATGATCTGACTCTTCTTTGAACTTGCTCTGTAGTTGAAACAGTTGATCTGAACCTGGATGCTGGTGACCGGCTTCGATGTGGAAGAGAGGGGCCATGGGATTAAGATGGAAAATTAGGGTTTGGTGGTGGTGGAGTAGAGATGGGTGGACTAAGCTAGGGTTTTGGGGTTGGAGATCTCACACCTCCTCAAGGTTCCTAGGGAACCCGGATTTACTCCCTCACGGAGCTCAACACTTGAATACAAGTGTGGAAGAGAGAAACACAAAGTTACTCACAAAGAAATTGATTTCATTCATCATTTTTTCAAGAGTTACATAGAGTTGAATATATAGACATAACAAAGAAATAAAATTTCATACACTTCCCATGTGGGACTAATAGGACTAACCCACACTTTAGGCATCAAATTCTCTTCCCAAGACTCCTTCCATGAGTGGGCAGCCCAAAAACTCCAAGAAAACTTGAAAATCAGCTCCAAATGGCAGGTTATGGGGGTGTCTCCTAGTATCTCTCCATGAATCAAGGATTTTTCCTTCATGGTTTGGCTCTTTTGGACACCTCCTAGTCTTGCTCCACAAGTTTAGGCTTCTTCCTTTCATGGCTTTGGCACTTTAGGAAACTTTTGGGTGCCTCCTTGATTTTCTCCCCAAGACATGCTCTCTTCCCTTTTATAACTTGGGTTTTTATGGAACATTGTGGGGCACCTCTTTGATCCTCTCTTCAAGAAAAATTCTTGCCATCCTGGCTTGGGTTTATCTGGAAAGAAGTTGGCTCCTCCTTGGATTGAGGTATCTTGATGGATTTCTCCCCCAAGTGGTGCATGAAAGAAGGGACCTGCTTTCTTGTGGTGTGGGGACCAAGGCACACTGGATGGAGATGTGGCGCCTCCTGGACTCTGGCGTGTGGCTGGGAGTGTGGCGCCCACTTGCTTGGTCCTGGGAGAAAATGTGGCACCTTGGAGAAGACCTAGACCACTACTAGGACTTGTATTGAGTCAATATGACTCAACAAAATTTAAATTGCAGGGAAATACAAACTCAAACTAAAATTGAGTTGACCAAGTCAACCCTTATTACAAAACCAGAAAACCCTAATTCTTCGGGCAATGTCAATCAGAGATCCAGATGGAGCCCTGAAGTCTTCTTCTGAGTCTGGTGCCCGCACCAATTCTCCCGGGGTGGGAGGAACTCGACCCTGTCGAGTATGGATAAAGCTGGCTCTGGTATCTCTCCAAGAGGTCTGGGTCCAATTCTTGTAATTCTTCTCGGGAGATCCAAGAGTTATCAGAATCTGGCCTTCCTTGCCAGCGGACCAGGTATCTTTGGTATCCTCGATTACGAGTAGAGATAACCTGATCATCCAGGATCTTTTCAATCTGCTCTTTCCTCACAGGCCAGTTTGTTGGTGGACACACAGGGTTGGGTTCACTCTCAAGAGCAGGATTAGGCTCAAAAAGGCTCACTGGGAATCACAGCTGGCTCTCTATACTCTACTAGGTCTGTAATGTTGAAAGTGGAGCTAATGCCTAGTTCTGAAGGCAACTCGAGCACATAGGCATTGGACCCTACTCTCTTCACTACTCTAAATGGTCCAGCTCCTCTAGCATGTAACTTTCTAACGGTTCCACGAGAAACCGCTCAGGCCTTAACCAAATCATTACATAGTCTCTCTCAACAAAAGTTTTGACTCGCCTTTGAGAATCAGCCAACTTCTTATAAGTTTCATTACTTAAATTTATTTTGGCATGAATTTCTTTATGCAAGTCCTTTACATGCTATGCAAGTGCATCAAGAGACTTGTGTGTGTGGACTAATAGTGAAATCAGATCAAGTGGTGTGTGAGGCTTGTATCCATGAACAATTTCAAAGGGACTCTAGCCTATAGACCTATTGATCGAAACATTATATGCAAATTTAGTCCTGGACAAAATACAAATCCCAATTTCTGGTGCTCTCAATCAAACCAAAATCTGAGTCAAAGCCTAGTAAAGGGTTAAGAAAAACTAAACTAGACTGACGACGCATTCCTAAAGAATGGACTTTATTCCAAAGGAACCCTAGGTCTAAACCTAACAAACTACGGCTCTCTAGGTTTGACCTTGGGTTGGAGGATGGCATGCAGAGCATGAAAACTTATTATGGATGCCTAGTAGGTGCCATAAGGTCTTCCAGAAGTAGGTGGCAAACCTAATAGGTTCTAAGGAGTCTTGCAACCTAAAGATCTCAGTAAAGTGTAATCCCATAGCTCTAGAAACATGAGAAGATTCAGGGAAGGGTAGGAAATAAGAATCAGAGTTTTGAGGTGGTTTATCAGAAACAAGAAACAAACCTTGGTTATTCAGGATGACCTTAAAATGAGGACATTGTTCTATAGGTGCACTCATCCAAACCTCATGATTTGCTCTAGGAGGGTCTACAAGTGCAAGTTCTAGGGTAGGCTGGGTGCTCCTAGAAGGTGGAAGGTTATCAGGAAGGTCTTTGGAATGTTTATCTAAAAAGTCCTCTAAGCTACTGTCTTTTTCTTGTTCTTGGACCTTCTCAATGGGCAATTCTTGTGAACCCCTTCCTTCTTCACACTTCTCTACCAAATTTGACTCAGGGGTGTCTTCTTTGGATTCCTCAATGAGTTCAGGGGTATTCTCACTTAAACTTTCATTGGGTGTAATTTCTTCTTCCTGAACTTTCTCAAAAGGGTCTTCTCTTAGGGTTAGCTCCTGAATTCCTTGAGTGGTAGGGGTCCCCTCAATAACCCCATTAGGTAGGAGTTGGTTAATTGAATTATCGGGAGAGATATCCTCAAATTCTTCTTCTTCATATTCATCTATCAAACTTATGTCAGGCTCATATATTTCTTCCTCAATCTCACTGAAAGGTTCTAATCTATTCTCCTTTGATTCCTCTTTAAGTATGGCTCTGGTCGGGTCAACTAATTTTGGGATGACCATGCCTAACTCCTTCTCAGTGTTATCCTTCTGGTCAAGAGGTGACACAAGTGGGAATTGACAAACAAGAGTCTGGTTCACTACGGGTGTCGGATCAATCGGAACTTGACTCAAGTTGGTAGAGGTTGGCTTTAAGTCCAAAGTACTTGATTGGTTATATCTTAAAGACCACTCATAGTCTTGGGCTTCTTGGTAGGCTCGGACTAACTTATTGGTCTTTTCAAGGCATAGCTTCCTATAAATGTCTGGGTGTAACCCAACCCTAAATCTCGATGTGATCTGAGCTTCGGTCTCAATGGTATTGCATTTCATGTCATACCACTGAAAGTCCTCAATATATTTAGACACAGGCCTATTACCTTGTTGCAATTGGTACCATTGGTCTAAAAGTCTTTTCTCATAGGATCTACCTAGGTACCTATCTCTCAACTTACTTCTCATATCTCTCCAAGTATATATTTTCTCTTTTCTTTGATAACACTCATGCTCAATAGCATACCAATGCGACCTAGCATGTTTGGTGAACTTGGTTTTGGCCAACCTAACTTGTCCTAATTCCGATATGTTAGTGCACTCAAAATATCGATCCATTTGTTCTTCCCACTTAATATATGTCTCTTGTCTTCCATCAAAAGTGGGTGCATAAGGTTCGGTGTTCCTAACAGGTCCCTTTTCTGAGTCAACCAAGTATGGATATAGGCTCCTAGGGTTATGCTCGGGATCACGGTATAAGGTCCTCCTAGGCTCCTGGCATGGGTGAGGTTGGGGCCTATTAAATTTTGGATCAGGAGTCCAATTTTGATGTCTACGTTTCTCAAGTCCCTAGGCTCCGTCTCTAAACTGGGCAAAACCCTCATTCATATCCTGACTCAATTTGGTCATACTTTTGGTAAGAGTTCTAATCATGGCCTCTAAATCAGGTTGGGTTTGACCAGGTTGGTAGGGTACTTCGTTCCGGGTGGACATGATGATGCAAGCAAGCACACCAAATGAGACTTGACTGAAACGACTACGGGCTAACTAGACCTAGAGCCCAAACTAGATGCCCAATCAGAGTGGCAAGCTAGCCTGTAGTAACTCGGGACTCAGCCAGGCAGGTGTAAGGGGAGTGTTAGGTCCCTAATTGCCAATCCTAGACACCAATCAGAGATTGGCCAGGTAGGCGGACCAGCACACAAGTCCTTCGGGATAGAATCCCTGAACCACCATTCTAGACACTGAGTACAAAGCACACACAGAGTAACTAGACAAACTGACTCAACATTAGCCTAGACACGACTTGTTGGTGTCCCTAGCCCACTAGGGCAAATTAGGTCTAATCAATTTTAGATTAAAGGCTTAGGTTCGAATGAAGGGATGGTGGTTTTGGGCTAAGGAGAGGTTATCAACTCCTCCCCTTATCTTAGATGCTCAAACGCCCTTAAGTTGAATTAAGAGATGAACACTCAAAAATAATTGGATTGCAGAACACAAAAATAGAGTTGCAGTAATTTAATTCTTAGAAATCGCACAGAAACCAATAAATCATGAGAAAATTATGCAAATTATTTTCAATTATACTGATTTTAGAAAAACAAAAATCACTGAATTTGGAGTTACCTACAGTGAGAAATAATTCCTGCAACAGGGCAATTACGGGCTAAAAATAGAGCACTTCCCCGTTTACAATTTCTGCTACGAAGTTGTAACCCAACGGATCCCCTACACGCCCTAGGAACACCCCGTGGAATGGGAAGAGGAGGTTTGCACCTCGCTTCGTTCCTAGGACCGGACATCCTGGGGAGTCTACTTCGAGCAAACAAAGTAAAAAAAGAGGGACTCAAACAAACAATCAAACAGAAACCCTAGACAGGGCTTTGATACCAAAATGATGCAGAACGGAAGCTCTGATACCAAAAATGATGCAGAACGAAAGCTCTGATACCAAAATTGATGCAGAACAAAAAGATGATGCGATGCGGAAGTAAATTAAAATTAATGTATTTTTTTTTATTTATTTATTTTCAGAAGTCGGCTTTGACTTAAAGGAAAGATAAACTAATGCTGAAAGAAACTAAGAAATGACAGAAAGCACAATTAAAAGGAGTGAATTATCAGAGTAACTCAGAAGTAGGATCGCTGGGGATTGAGAAACCCCCAGACCTAGGGTTTACTCCTCTTTCAAGAAACAGACGAAGAGAGAAGAGAAGGTTTTATACCTGACTGTGATATCTCTCGTTGCTTCAATTGAAGGACACTCTCGAACAGATTGTAGGATCCTTGGAGACGAGGTATCTTCGCAATGGATCCTCGGATTGTAGTCCTATGGCAAGGTTGGCCTTCTTCTCGAACTCAGGATCTGGAAGAAGAAGAACAAAAAAAAAAAAGAACCAGAAACTCAAAGAAAGACACTGACCTGAGGACTTAATGAAGATTGTTGGATGTAGAAGTTCCGGAGATCTTGATAATGATCTGACTCTTCTTTGAACTTGCTCTGTAGTTGAAATAGTTGATCTGAACCTGGATGCTGGTGACCGGCTTCGATGTGGAAGAGAGGGGCCGTGGGATTAAGATGGAAAATTAGGGTTTGGTGGTGGTGGAGTAGAGATGGGTGGACTAAGCTAGGGTTTTGGGGTTGGAGATCTCACACCTCCTCAAGGTTCCTAGGGAACCCGGATTTACTCCCTCACGGAGCTCAACACTTGAATACAAGTGCGGAAGAGAGAAACACAAAGTTACTCACAAAGAAATTGATTTCATTCATCATTTTTTCAAGAGTTACATAGAGTTGAATATATAGACATAATAAAGAAATAAAATTTCATACACTTCCCATGTGGGACTAATAGGACTAACCCACACTTTAGGCATCAAATTCTCTTCCCAAGACTCCTTCCATGAGTGGGCAGCCCAAAAACTCCAAGAAAACTTGAAAATCAGCTCCAAATGGCAGGTTATGGGGGTGTCTCCTAGTATCTCTCCATGAATCAAGGATTTTCCCTTCATGGTTTGGCTCTTTTGGACACCTCCTAGTCTTGCTCCACAAGTTTAGGCTTCTTCCTTTCATGGCTTTGGCACTTTAGGAAACTTTTGGGTGCCTCCTTGATTTTCTCCCCAAGACATGCTCTCTTCCCTTTTATAACTTGGGTTTTTATGGAACATTGTGGGGCACCTCTTTGATCCTCTCTTCAAGAAAAATTCTTGCCATCCTGGCTTGGGTTTATCTGGAAAGAAGTTGGCTCCTCCTTGGATTAAGGTATCTTGATGGATTTCTCCCCCAAGTGGCGCATGAAAGAAGGGACCTGCTTTCTTGTGGTGTGGGGACCAAGGCACACTGGATGGAGATGTGGCGCCTCCTGGACTCTGGCGTGTGGCTGGGAGTGTGGCGCCCACTTGCTTGGTCCTGGGAGAAAATGTGGCACCTTGGAGAAGACCTAGACCACTACTAGGACTTGTATTGAGTCAACATGACTCAACAAAATTTAAATTGCAGGAAAATACAAACTCAAACTAAAATTGAGTTGACCAAGTCAACCCTTATTACAAAACCAGAAAACCCTAATTCTTCGGGCAATGTCAATCAGAGATCCAGATGGAGCCCTGAAGTCTTCTTCTGAGTCTGGTGCCCGCACCACACTAGATCCCAGAGCCCAGCACCAAGACCTCAAAGCTCGGAGCCAAGCTCTCAGGCCACCAAGTCTTCGAGCCTAGCTCCAGGACATCCAAGCCCGGAACCAAGCTTTCTGGCCATTAAGTCTCAAAGCCTAGTGTCGAGACACCAAAGCCTGGAGCCAAGCTCTCCAACCACCAAGTCTTGGACACTCAAAAACAAAGGAGGAGTCTTTTTTTTTTTATCTCATCACATGCACAAAAAGAAAGAAATAGTGGCAAGACAATTTGACAAAATATATTTTCATTACTTAATGGAAAGGGTTACATTGCTTCTAAGGCCTGACATGCCGGGCAGCCCAGGAAAAAAAATAGCAAAAAGGTTACAGCTGAAGAAGGGACCCTACTCTACTCTACCGGTGCCTTCCCAGGGTGGCGCGCCATCGAAGCTCCATTGCCCTCGACCTCCGAAGCCGGGGCCCCTCCTTCAGCCACCATCGCTGGCGAGGTTGGCTCAGCCGCCGTCACCGGCGGAGCTGGTTCGGCTGTCGCTACCTATGGGGTCGGTTACGTCGCTGCTACCTGAGAAGCTGGCACGATCGCAACAGGGTGCTCCTCCGTTGTAGCCAGTACGGGGCCGAGGCCTTCGCACCCTTGGAGCCCAGGAGTCGGAAGGCGGCCATCCGTTCATCCGAGAGAATGCTGCGCAGCTGGGATCGGCAGTAAGCGAACCCCTTGAAAAAGGAGTTCGTCGCTATCTCCTTGAAGTCCAGCTTGAACTCCTCGGAAGCCTTGTAATTTGCAACCGCCTCCACCACCCTCTTGTTCGCATCCTCAGCTCTGCGAATGGCCTCGGTAGCCTCTTTCTTCGCAGCCTCAGTTAAACTGATGGCAGTGGAGGCCCTCCTCTCTGCCTCAGCAGCCTTCTAGTCGACGGTTCTCAAAGGAGATGGCCCGCCCTTTCGCCACCTCCAGCTCGGCCTGAAGCTCCTTTAGCTGGGCGGCCTTTGACTTAAGCTCTTCCTCGAGCTCCCTTGAGTGTCACCCGGCGCTGGTGACTTCATCCCGGAGGTTCTTGATCGTCATGTTAGCCTCCCAGAGCTCGTCGCTCTTTCGCCTCAGTTCAGCCTTTGAAGACTCGAACTCCGCCTCGCGCTCCTTATCCCTCCTGGCCCGGTTGCGGCAATAGTCCCGGATCATTAGGAGTTCGGCGCCTTGCTGCATCAAGAATAATGTTAGTCAACAAGAAAGTAAGAGAGAGAGCAAGGCATATCGGAAATCAACTTACGGCATAGAGGTTGGAGAAGGATGTGTTGATGGTGTCGGCCAGGTACTTCTCGCTCCTCTCTTGCCGGTCGCAGGACTGGACGGAAAAATCCATCATCCACTCGGCAAGTGTCGGGTCCCTGGCAAGGGAGATGTTGGGCCCCAGTCTGAACTCGACGGTAGTCCCTGTCTCTTTTACCCGTCATCGATTCGGGACCCCATGCTCCATCGACGATGGAAGATGTTGCTGCGGGCTGGGAGCTTGGCACCACCTCGGACGGAATCGCTGAAGTCGACCCCGCGCCCTCTGGCTCCTTGTCCTCCTCGACCCCGACAATCTCCGGAGGAGGGGATGCCATCGCAATGGCAGCGGTGGCAGATCTGTCCCGAACCCCCACCCCGGACTCCGACGCGGGGGCCAGATCACACCGCCTCGGAAGCTCGGGGGTGGATTCAGCAGCCCTCTTCCTCCTTGGCTCAGGAATGGGCTCGGCCGTTACCGCACTCACGCCGACATCTACCCGAGCACTCTTCGAAGTGGGCTCGCCATTGCCCTTCGCTTGATTCCTCTCCTCGGAGAACGAGAGGAGTTCCTCTACAGAAAACTTCATGGCTGCACCAAGGAAGAAGACACTAGCTCAAAAAAAAAAAGAGAATAAAAGATTTTTGAGCCGAACTCACCCAACTCTTGTGTTGGGCTGACCCCGACCTCGTGGAGATTCTGCTCTGGGTGGGGTGGCATTTCATGGTGAAAAAAGCCTTGAACAAGAAAAAACGGGCGACAATCCCGTGGAAGCGACACAAGACAATAAAGGAAAAAATGGTCCTGATAGCATTCGGGACAAGCTAGGCGGGGACAAGATGGTAATGGCTCCGGACAGAGAGGAAGAAAGGGTGGAACGGAAATCGGAGGCCACCCAAGAAGGTTTCCTCGTAGAAGGCTATCTGACGCGGGCCACTAGAGGTGACCCGCTCCCCTAGTCAAGGGATCGAGAGCCGGATGCCGGCCGGGATACCATAGGTGTCCTGGATGGTCACAAAGTCCATGGCCGTGATCACCGAAGCGATTCCCCCGCGACCTGTTGACCGAGAAGGTTTGGGAGCAGGTGCAGAAGGAAGAAGAAGAGGACGAGGTGGGGGAGAGGATGCGGGCTCCCTAATCACTATTCCCTTAGGCACGGGGTTTCGGCTAACCTCGAAGTGCGCCACGTCCTCCTCCTCGTCGGAAGAAGAAGAGGGCAGCCTCGGCCCCGAAGGCCCGGCCTCACCTTGGTTAGTAATGGGACAGAAATTCTGTTCAAAATGAGACATGAAGGTCAAGAAACGAGAAGAGCAGAAAGAGGGAGGAGATGGACGAAGATTCGAAGGAGAACCTAACCCTAAGAGAAGGTCCCTACCCAACCAGTGCGAGGAAGGAGACTGACCTGCTCAGGACTTGGAGAGGTAGAGGTGGCCGAGAGAACAAAGGAAAGGCCTCGGTACGAAGGCGGGTACGTAGAATTTGAAAAAAGGTACGCTTCGGAAAAGGTCACCTTTCCTTTCGAAATGACGGGCATCCGACTGCACCGTTACAGCTCCCCACCATCGGATCCGCACCATGTGTCGACCATCGGCAGGGCTAGCGTCTGGCTTTGGCTGCGGCCGCCCGAAATTCTGTGCCCGCAAAACCACTCCTCGGACGTGTCCACGTGGCTCCCTCAGATAGGTCGAAGAAACCGCTCCCCAAAGTGCCGGTGATCGTGGCTATCATTGCGCTGGATTCTAACCTTTCCATGTCAGCACTACATTTACTCCCTTCGCCCCAAGCTCTTCGTGCCAACGAGACTCGAGAGTGGGGGGCAAATGATACGGTGAAAGGCTGACGTGTGACCCCTATCAGATGCCATGTCAGAAAAGTTGCCACGATGGACACTCCATCTCAGACTCTTTTGCCAAGCAAAGCTCCCCTAGAATGGTGAGCTGGCTCATCGAAGCTGAGTTCCATCCTCCGCCAGGTCGGCACCCATGAGCCCGGGTCGCCTAGGCCGGAGCCAAGCGACCCCCTTCGCCAGATCGAGCCCCTTCGAGGCTGAGCCCCCTGGACCGGAGTCGAGCTCAGCCCTCCTCCTCCAGGTCAAGCCCCTCCGAGGCTGAGCCCTCTGGGCTGGAGTTGCATGCTAACCTCCTCCGCCAGATCGAGCCCCTTCGAGGCCGAGCTCCCTTGACCGGAGTCGAGCTCAGCCCTCCTCCGCCAGGTCGAGCCCCTCCAAGGTCGAGCCCTCTGAGCAGGAGTCGAGCCTTCCTCATCCGGTCGAGCCCTTCCGAGATCGAGCCCCCTGGATCGGAGTCGAGCTCAGCCCTCCTCCGCCAGGTCAAACCCCCCGAGCCGGAGCCGAGTCCTAGCTCTCCAGTTCGGCAACCACCTCGGACAACGCCGGCGACCACCAAAGGAGCGGAGCCACCTCCCTAGGGCACCGACGGGTCACCCGAGGGCTATAAAGAAGCACCCATCAAATCATAATAACTGCTTGTGGATGCCACTTATACCAGGAGAGGGAGAAGTTCCCCCCAATTAAGACACTGCCAGGCTTCCCGAAATAGAGCAACTGGAAGGAATGTCAAAACGCACAGTAGTTTCCTCATCACTAACCAGAAAATATGTTCCGTCCATTGAACAGAACGCCGCCACACGCTCCTGACAGTACGTATCAGAAGAGACATCCCGTCCGTGGCATGGAACGCCGCCACACGTACTTGACAGCACAGGAGAGATCCCGAGGTAGGCGTTCAATGATCATCCAAACTTAAAAGAACCTTCGACATGCTCGGGAGGAAGGTAACAAAAACTAAACAGAAAAATCCAAGAGAGGGGGGGGGAGGAGACCACACAGGAGGATCCATCCACCTCGATCATCACCTTTCCCGGTACACTTGCACCCCTATTCTCACTCTACTCACATCATTTTCACTCCTCCTAGTGTAGAGTCCATCAAGAGGGGCTCGACCAGAAGGATCTGTTCCTCTGGGTCGTCACTGACTTAAGCATCGGAGTGCCCCCGCCGGAATCTCCGGCCCGGGTCACTAACCCCTGTTTTACAGGTCCCGAAGTGCCGGCCAACCCAGAGAAGACGGAGGACGATCCGACGTCGACAGCCGCTACGGGCCACGACGATCTTGGTGGCAACAAGTAGTATGGAAGCATTTTGAAAAACTTTCAACTGAAAACAAAGATGAACTGAAGGCTCTATGTAACCACTGTAAGGAAATTTTTTCTGGTGCTTCTAAAAATGGAACCTCTCATTTAAAACGTCATATGGATAGATGCACTGCCCGTGTCAATCATGATATCAAACAATACATGTTATCAAATGAGACTTTGACAAATGAAAATTTTGCTCTGAAAAATTTTAAGTTTGATCAAAGTAAATTTCGTAAAAGCATAGCAGTTTACATTGCTGATGGAATGCATCCATTTTCTATTGTTGAGCAGCGGGGCTTTAGATACATGATTAGTAAAGCATGTCCTCAGTTTAAAAATATCAGTCATTTTTCTGCTAAAAGAGAAGTAATGGATTTGTATGTGGGGGAAATGGATATTGTTAAAAAGCTTTTGGCTGAAGTTTTAGGTAAAATATGCTTGACAACTGATTTGTGAAAATCTGAGCACATACAAGAAGAATATATATGTATTACAGCTCATTTTGTTGATGAAAAATGGAAATTGCAGAAAAGAATTATTAGATTTAAGGCCATGGTAACACCACAAGATAGACTTCATGTATCCGATGAGATAGCTATGTGTATCGCTCAATGGAATATCGAGGAAAAGGTGTTTAGTGTCATATTAGACAACGCTTCTTATAATGATAGTGTCATTAATTTTTTTAAGAGGTGTTTGCTAGCAAAAAAAATTTTTCCTTGTGATGGTGCATTTTTTTCATATTCGCTGTTGCAACCATATTTTGAATCTTGTTGTTAAGGCTGGTTTGGATCTTATTGATGTTTCTATTGATAAAATTTGACATGGAATTCAGTATATGAAAAAATCATGTCCAAGAAGGAAGAAATTTTTTGATGTTGCCGACAAGAACTTTCAACAAAATGTGCAAAAGAAGTTACGGCTTGATGTGCTTGTAAGGTGGAACTCTTCCTATTTGATGCTTGAACGAGCTCTTTACTACAAGGCAGTGTGGTCTTATTGGGGAGTGCGAGATATAAACTTTTTAGCTTTTATTCTTACTGAAGAAGAGTGGGAAAAAGTTTCTACCATTCATAAATTTTTGAAATTTTTTTATGATATTACTTATTTGTTTTCAGCTACAAAGAAACCTACTTCTAATCTTTATTTCAAAGAGGTGCGGAGAATTCATAATCACATGATGGAAGTAGCAAGAGGTCTGGATACTTTCTTGATACCTATGGTTAAAGAGATGCAGGCAAAATCTGACAAATATTGGTGCAACTATAATTTGATTTTATCATGTGCTGCTATTTTGGATCCCCGTTTAAAGTCAAAGGTTGTAGAGTATTGTTTTACCAAAATTTATCGTTCCAGTAAATGTTATATTGATAAGGTCCTAGATACTCTTAAAAATTATTTTGTGAGTATCAAAAATAGAATTCAGCTCCAAGAACTAAAAGTAATGTTGCTGCAACAAGTTCATTTGATGGCTGTGATGGATTTGAAGATTTTGCAAGTTTTGAATGTACATTGTTTAAGCTACAAGTTGATAAATCATAGCAAGATCTTTACTTGGAAGAATCTCTTATGAGCTTGAACAGTGACATTGATATTTTGGAATATTGGTGTAATAACTCAAAAAGATATCTAGAACTTTCATCGATGGCTCGTGATATATTGACTATCCCGGTCTCTTCTATAGCTTCAGAATCTACTTTTAGTATTGGTAAAGAGATTATAAATCCTTGTAGAAGCTCACATAAGTCAAAAACTGTTCAGGCCTTGGTATGTTTAGAAGATTGGTTGTTTGCAGATGGTTCTTCAACAGGTTTTTTTTCCTATTTCTAATAACTTATAAGGTCACATTACTATATAAAATTGTTCTAATTAAATATTTTATGAATCACAACTTTGTTATCTACAGGTCCAAATGCATCTAGTTTAAAAACTGAAGTTCCAAATTCACAAAAAATGCTAACAATTGGACATCCTTTTTTGGAAGAAGAATCTGACAAAAGCAGTGATGATGAAGATGCGAATATCAGTGATGGTGTTACACTTCCTTAGGCATGTATAGCAATTTTTATTTTAAGTCAATTGCTGTTATGATAATTTCAAGTTTAATTACTTATTGCTTATATATAAGTATGTGCAAATATTCACAAATCAGCATACATTTTTTGGTAATTGTGGTTGATTTCTTGGTCTTGCAGTGCATCAGTTTATATTTGGTTTGGAGCATGCATGGGATTGGAGCAAGCCAGCAAGGCAATCAAGATTGATTTATTTACTTTAAGGAGACATCTTTTTTGTTATGTGTTGAAATGCAAGTAGCTGGACTAATGTACTAGACTTATTTAGAAGAACTTATTGTTTTTGATTTATAGAGCTATAACATGGTGTCGGTGATGTACTTCAAGGTCTTTGGCTTTTTGCACACAATTGTCAACCTTGGTTTCTGAATTTAGATTTTTGTTAGTTGTACAAAAATTATTTATGTTTTACTCTATTTATTTATCCTTATGATTTTTTACATAGGATCTTTACTATGTGAGAGAAAAAAATAGGGGGGCCTGTTGGACGGGCTTGGGTAACCCGTCCATCATCTAGGGCCGGGCCTAGGTAGCAAAGATAAACCCGATGGTCAGGCCGGGCCGGGCTCGGGTTAATAAAAAAAATGTTAATATCTTAGAAAGGCATGCCCAACCCGAACTCGTCCAGGCCTGCCCATTGCTCAGGTCTAGCGGTGGCTTGCTGCATAGTTGATGCGCAATGTGTGCCAATTGGAGCTGGGATCCACATGGCGAACCAAAGCCAATTTGTTTCTAATCGCATAATTTTTTTTCATTCTCATGACCTAGTTGCGGCCAACCTAGAATGGTTCGAAGTAAAGTAAAATGTCAAGCACCTTGTTAGAAAGTTTATTAGGATTAGACTATATTTTTCATAGGAATCGGCATGTTAGGATGCTCAATCCCCCCGCCCCTCTTTTTTTTTTTCTAAAAGCTTGTCATAATTCTGGCTTAAATCACCCCTATAAACCGAGTGAACTGAAGGATCTAAAATAAAATAAATTTATGGAGTCTCTTTTATTTCTGCTGAATTTAGATTGGAGAGGGATTGGATTGACCGGCCTTAGTTAAGTATGCATGATCTTACAAAACAAATAATAATAATAATAAACAAATTTTAAAGGGTGCATTCCATTTATAACTAGAATTAGAATCAGCATGTGAATCAGAATGGCCGTATCATATTTAGTTCATGACCAAAATCGGAATGAAAATTAGAAGAAAGTTTAAATGTTAGAAAAGAGTAGGCAATTGAGTTTTCAAGGATTAGGATATTTCCATTCTATTCTACAAATTAGAATAAAAGTATTTTTTTTAACTAAATAGCTGATTTGGGAGCCGCTCACTTTCATTTCCAAGTCCTAACTCCATCCAACTGAATATGTTCAAAGTGAAATCATTCCTGTTGGGATGTATGCAGCGGATTAAACCAGTTTAGGTCTCCAAATAATTCATGTTTACTCACTTAGACAATTAATCAATCACAACACAGGCAGATATCAAATCAAAAAAGACGAGATTTACGTGGTTCGGTAAAATATTGTCTACCTCCATCAAGAGGAAATGAGTAATCCACTATAATCTGATCCAAATCTAGATACAAAAGGAATACAAATATCCAGATAACAAATGCCAGATTAAAAACAAAGAGACATGATAAATAAACAAAAGAGGATGAAAGAAGCACGAGAAAAAATCCCAAATACCAGGCCTCTAGCTTTTCCTGGTGCCTGGATCGAAGAAGAAATCTCTCTAAAATTTCTCTGGATTTTCTCTCTCTGTCTCTCTCTGTTTTTTCAAAGACCGCAGGCTCTCTGTGGTTAAATAACCATCTGAAACGGCATCCAAAACATACCTAAAACGAATCCAGAAAATCCAAAACACTCCCAAGCCGTCAGATCAAAGAACAAAGGCTCAGATTGTGCCAAAATCCATGCAAAATACTCTTAGATCAAGCCTAATCAAGCTCGGATTAATCTCAGTTGTCCGATCGACCGATCGGACGGTCTAGAATGTGAGAAATCACGTGGACCGCGCGTACACCGCGAGAAACCAAGGGAAAACCGCACGGGAAACCGGGAAAATGCCCCAAGGGGGCGCCGCAAGCGGCTGGGCCGAGCCCACGCGCTCGCCCGCGCGCTGCGCATGGGCCTGGTCCGTGCGCACGCCTGCGCGCTGGGCCGGGCTTCGTGGGAGCGGGTTTTACGGGAGCATACGTAACAATCCTCCTCCTTGCAACAAAAAAACAAATGTCTCTATCAAATATGGATTATAAAGCCTCCTCCTCATCAAAAGATCCCGAAGGGGATCACCAAGTGCTCAAACCAATCAAGTTTTGGAATGTCTTGAACTTGACTACTGGAATTTGTTTAGTGAGCATATTAGCCGGATTATTAGCTATGCAAATTTTCTGAAGTTGAATATCATCATCCTCTACCAAATCTCTAATAAAATGATACCTGACATCAACATGCTTAGTGCGCTCATGATATATCTGATCTCTGGCGAGATGTAACGCACTCTGACTGTCACAGTGAATAACCAAAGAATTCTGCTTGAGATCCAAATCTTGTACTAACCCTCTTAGCCAGATTACTTCATTTGCTGCCTCTGTCAAAGCCATATACTCTGCCTCTGTAGTAGACAAAGAAATTGTAGATTGAGCGCACTAAACATGTTGATGTTAGGTATCACTTTATTAGAGATTTGGTAGAGGATGATGATATTCAACTTCAGAAAATTGGCACTGCTAATAATCCGGCTGATATGCTCACTAAACCAATTCCAGTAGTTAAGTTCAGAACATTCCAGAACTTGATTGGTTTGAGCACTGATCCCTTTTGGGATCTTTTGATGAAGAGGAGGCTTTATAATCCATATTTGATAAAGGTATTTATTTTTTGGTCGTAAGGAGGAGGATTGTTACGTATGCTCCCGTAAAACCTGCTTCCACGAAGCCCGGCCCAGCGCGCAGGCACGCGCACGCGGCCCAAGCCCACGCGTAGCGCACGGGCGCGCGCGTGGGCTCGGCCCAGCCGCTTGCGGCGCCCTCCTTGGGGCGTTTTCCCGGTTTCCCGTGAGGTTTCCCCTTGGTTTCTCGCAGTGTACGCGCGGTCCACACGATTTCTCACATTCTAGACCGTCCGATCGATCGATCGAACAACTGAGATTAATCCGAGCTTGATTAGGCTTGATCTAAGAGTATTTTGCATGGATTTTGGCACGATCTAAGCCTTTGTTCTTTGATCTAACGGCTTGGAAGTGTTTTAGATTTTCTGGACTCGTTTTAGGTATGTTTTGGACGCCGTTTCAGATGGTTATTTAACCACAGAGAGCCTGCGGTCTTTGAAAAACAGAGAGAGAGACAGAGAGAGAAAATCCAAAGAAATTTCAGAGATATTTCTTCTTCGATCCAGGCACCAGGAAAAGCTAGAGGCCTGGTATTTGGAATTTTTTCTCTTGCTTCTTTCATCCTCTTTTGTTTATTTATCATGTCTCTTTGTTTTTAATCTGGCATTTGTTATCTGGATATTTGTATTCCTTTTGTATCTAGATTTGGATCAGATTATAGTGGATTACTCATTTTTCTTGGTGGACGTAGATAATATTTTACCGAACCACGTAAATATCGTCTTCTTTTGATTTGATATCTGCCTGTGTTGTGATTGATTAATTGTCTAAGTGAGTAAACATGAATTATTTGGAGGCCTAAACTGATTTAATCCGTTGTGCACATCCCAATAATTCTTTTGTTCATACAAACCATTTTCAAGTTGATGACCATGGCCTTGGACAGATTAGGTTGAATTGGAGGTCTCCTTGGCCACCTTATTTTTTTATTGTCTTGGACTAAAGGTTAAGAAAAAGAATTTTTATCGTAATCTCTCGAGAAAAAATCACAAAAAAGATAAATATGTACGTCTTCTCGAGAAGGAAAATGGCTAAAATTCTTGATAAGAATTTCAATAAGTCTAAATTGATTGAAAAGGTTTCTGAGAGATTTCTGTATGGATCATCATTTAAGGATCTCATGAATTACACACTGGCATCGAACAATTATCATTCATGCACATATTTATTCTAGTTACTTATATTATTTTTTATATGTGCGGAGATATACTTAGCAATCTTTTTACACAAGGTCTTAGAAAAATGCTAGGAGATGGGTATGGAAGGGTAAATCAGATCACGTGGCAAGCCTTTGTGGGTGGAAAGTTGGTAATCGGTCCCCGGCAACAAAAATTAAAACTTCTAAATAAAGGAGTTCACTTTGGAAACTAATCATCCAAGGTATGGCAAAGAGAGGAGGAATCCAAATCATGTTTTCATTTAATGTTCCTAGATCAAGAGGGTTTGGAATACTTAGAGACCCGACAAACTTATGTTACCCCGAAAAAGAAAAAATAAAAAAATAAGACTTGGTAAACTTCAGCATATGGTTCTAAAACAAACCAAAATTATCATGATGGAAAGAAATGTTCTCTTTTTTTTTGAAGGGGCGAAAAAAATATATAAATTAAAAATATTAATTTAGAAAGATCAAATATATATATTCTTCAAATTATATTTAATATTTTAAATTTTAGAAGGAATCAAATACATAAATATATATTTATTTAAGATTTTATTTAAAATTTTAATATATATATATATATATATATATTTAAAAAAAAACTAGAGTTGCTTTGGAGGTTGTCATGTTTGCTTTTGATTGGCTTGGCATCGTATACTGATAGCCATGTGGTTATGCAACAATGGTTAGTTGGCTAGATCGTTCACCATTAATTACAAGAGGTTATCACTGGCTCCTTTTGGATATATGGAACATGTCAGCTTAACTGGATCATTTTAGTATCACATATTTATCCAGCAAGCAGTGGCATTAATCCTGGTGTTATGCTTCAAGGGATCCAATCATGGTGAGTTTGTTTCCTCATGGAGCTTGTTTAGATTGGAGACCAATTGCCCTGATGGAACCACAAAACACCTTCAGCTCATATCATCTTTATCTAAGAATATTGATTGTTGTGTTCAAACAAAATATAGCAAGCTTGAAATAAAAGAAAAATAGATCAAGCTGATTTGATCTAGCTCTCCATCATCTTCTTGGGATATCTGGGTGTTGAAGTAGCTCTCAAGCTTGTTGATGGCGTCTGGACTGAAACATATACGATCTAAAGGAAGACCAGGCAAAGAATGGTGTGGAGAAGAAGGAGTAGTAGAAGTCCCTTCATCATTTCACTTGGAAGTATTTATAGGCCACGAACTTAACCACTTACAGCTGGCATCTAGCTGTTAAACGGTTAATCCAGGACTGTGAGCACGTGCAGTGAAGGTCATCTATAATTGATCAGCCCTGAAAGTTAGTCGTCCATAATTGATCAGCCCTGAAAGTTAGTCGTCCCTAGTTGATCAGCCCTGAAAGTTAGTCATCTATAGTTGATCAGCCCTAAAAGTTAGTCGTCCCTAGTTGATCAGCCTTGAAAGTTAGTCATCTATAGTTGATCAGTCCTGAAAGTTAGTCATCCATAATTGATCAGTCCTGAAAGTTAGTCATCCATATTTGATCATCCCTGAAAGTTAGTCATCCATAGTTGATCAGTCCTGAACCTCTCGGAAGAGGTATTGATCATATTTGTGCCTATTGGGCATTGATCATATTGAGCTTTGATCATACTTGTGCCTGTTGGGCATTGATCATACTTGTGCTTGTTGGGCATTGATCAACCAGACCCAAGCTCTCACTAGATTAGCATAAACTGACCAAACATGACATATCCCAACACTAGTCCCCCCAGTTTCTGAATTCATTAATTTGAAATCAGAAACTGTCAGAAGTGTTTTTTTGCTTTCTTTCTTTTCTTCTTATCAAGACCGAATGAGAGGGATACAACACAGTCCCCCACTCCCGATAAGTCAGTGGATCAGACCAACTCGATTTGTCAAATTATAGTCAGCTTATCAGGCCAACATTTCAATTGATCAGTAAATTATCCTGACCATTAAACACTGATTAGTTAGTGGATTAGACCAACTCGATTTGTTGGATTATGGTCAGCTTATCAGGCTAACCTTTTGATCAGTTATTTTGATCGTTGAACACCGATGAGTCAGTGGATCAGACCAACTCGATTTGTCGGGTTAGCGCTTTTTGGGCATTTGAACGACCTTGCGCCTTTTGTGCGTTTGATCGGCTTCTTGCCTCTTGGGCATTGATCAGTTTCATGCCTCTTGGGCATTGATCAGCTTCTTGCCCCTTGGGCATTGATCGTATTTGTGCCTATTGAGTATTGATCATATTTATGCCTATTGGGCATTGATCATATTTGTGCCTCTTGGGCATTTATCATATTCTTGCCTCTTGGGCATTGATCATATTCTTGCCTCTTGGGCATTGATCAGCCTTGAACCTCTCGGAAGAGGTATTGATCATATTTGTGCATATTAGGCATTGATCATATTGGGCATTGATCATACTTGAACCTCTCGGAAGATGTATTGATCATATTTGTGTATATTGGGCATTGATCATATTTGTACCTCTCGGAAGAGGCATTGATCATATTGTGCATATTGGGCATTAATCATATTTGTACCTCTTGGAAGAGGCATTGATCATATTGTGCCTATCGGGCATTGATCATATTGGGCTTTGATCATATTTGGACCTCTCGAAAGAGGTATTGATCATATTCGTGCCTATTGGGCATGATCATATTGGACTTTGATCATATTTGTACCTCTCGGAAGAGGCATTGATCATATTCTTGCTTCTTGGGCATTGATCATATTTATACCTCTTGGGCATTGATCAGCCTTGAACCTCTCGGAAGAGGTATTGATCATATTTGTGCCTATTGGGCATTGATCATATTGGGCATTAATTATACTTGAACCTCTCGGAAGAGGTATTGATCATATTTGTGCATATTGGGCATTGATCATATTTGTACCTCTCGGAAGAGGCATTGATCATATTGTGCCTATCGGGCATTGATCATATTGGGCTTTGATCATATTTGAACCTCTCGGAAGAGGTATTGATCATATTCTTGCCTCTTGGGCATTGATCGTATTTATACCTCTTGGGCATTGATCAGCCTTGAACCTCTCGAAAGAGGTATTGATCATATTTGTGCCTATTGGGCATTGATCATATTGGGCATTGATCATACTTGAACCTCTCGGAAGAGGTATTGATCATATTGGCCTATTGGGCATTGATCATATTTGTACCTCTCGGAAGAGGTATTGATCATATTGTGCCTATTAGGCATTGATCATATTTGTACCTCTCGGAAGAGGCATTGATTATATTGTGTCTATCGGGCATTGATCATATTGGGCTTTGATCATATTTGAACCTCTCGGAAGAGGTATTGATCATATTTGTGCCTATTGGGCATTGATCATATGGGGCTTTAATCATATTTGTGCCTATTGAACATTGATCAGCCTTGAACCTCTCGGAAGAGGTATTGATCATATTTGTGCCTCTCGGAAGAGGCATCGATCAGCCTTTTCTTGGACTTCAAGAGACCTTGATAAGATAGGCTGTAATGGGCCTTTCCTTGGGATGGCTCAAGAAAATTTTAATTATATGCTTCGGACACATCCCTTTGGACTTAGAATATATCAAATCTTCAGATTTTAAGTAACACTAAGTCTTCGAACTTATGATAATTCTGAGATCAAGTCTTCAGATATAAAATAACACTAAGTTTTCGGATTTAGAATAAATAAGTAATCTTGATCTTGAGAAATCAGGTTTCCAAATAATAATACCAAGTCTTTGAACTTGGAAATATATTAAGTCTTCGGATTTAGGATAGTTAAGAATAACTGAAACTGAAGAAGCACCAAGTCTTCAAATAATAATATCATGTCTTCGGATTTATAATTGCTAAATAACTCTGAAGAGATAATTACAAGTCTTCATATAATAATGCCAAGTCTTCGAATTTATGATTGCTAAATAACTCTGAAGAGATAATTCCAAGTCTTCATATAATAATGCCAAGTCTTCAGACTGGAAAATATACTAAGTCTTCGGACTTAGAATAATTCTGATATGAAATAAGATAGCCTTTGATAATAAGATAAGCTTCAATGAGGTTTTCCTTGGACTTCAGTGGTCCCTAATAAAAGTCGTCAGCTTTCAAGAATACATTGGCCTTAAAGAAGTCATCGACCTTCAAGAAGATATCGTCCTTTAAGAAGAGATCGGCCATTAAGCGGTCATCAACCTTGAAAAAAAAAAAATTGGTATTCGAAAAATATTTGCCATTAGAGGTTCCTACAAAACAAATTTCTGATCGGGATTCCTTCGGTAGAAGATACTCCGACGATCAAATTAGTAGAGTTCGAAAAAATAGAGAACTCATTGATAAATAAAAAAGGTCAGAGTGATATAATGGTTTACCTCAGGGGCTCCTCCTACATTTTTAAGAACAAGATCATTCTCTTATTCGCCAAGAACAAGATCTGTGTTTCTGTTGCCAATAACATGATTGTTCCCTTTTTCATCAAGAATAGGATCTGTCTTCTTGTTGCCAAGAACAGGATTTGTCTTTTTTTTCACCAAGAACAGGATCTGTCTTCCTGTTGCCAAGAACAGGATCTGTCTTCTTGTTGCCAAGAATAGAATCGTTCCCTTTTTTACCAAGAACAGAATCTGTCTTCTTGTTGCCAAGAACATGATCTGTCTTCTTTTTCACCAAGAACATGATTTGTCTTCCTGTTGCCAAGAACAGGATTTGTCTTCTTGTTGCCAAGAACAGAATCGTTCCTTTTTTTACCAAGAACAGGATCTATCTTCTGCTGGCATATTCTTCTTCCTACCTTTCACCACGCTTCCTTCCAGATTGTTTGAAACTCCTTCATTGAGTTTCCCTTACCTGGCACGCCAATCTGTTGCGTCCAAACAAATTACAGCAAGATTGAAATAAAAGAAGAACAGATCAAGCTGATTTGATCTAGCTCTCCATCATCTTCTTGGGATATCTGGGTGTTGAAGTAGCTCTCAAGCTTGTTAATGGCATCTGGACTGGAACAAATACGATATGAAGGAAGACCAGGCAAAGAATGGTGTGAAGAAGAAGGACTAGCAAAAGTCCCCTCATCATCGCACTTGGAAGTATTTATAGGCCACGAACTTAACCACTTACAGCTGGCATCTAGCTGTTAAACGGTTAATCCAAGACCGTGAGCACGTGCAGTGAAGGTCATCCATAATTGATCAGCCCTGAAAGTTAGTCATCCATAGTTGATCAGCCCTGAAAGTTAGTCGTCCCTAGTTGATCAGCCCTGAAAGTTAGTCATCCATAGTTGATCAGCCCTGAAAGTTAATCATCCATAGTTGATCAGTCCTGAACCTCTCGAAAGAGGTATTGATCATATTTGTGCCTATTGGGCATTGATCATATTGAGCTTTGATCATATTTGTGCCAGTTGGGCATTAATCATACTTGTGCCTGTTGGGCATTGATCAACCAAATCCAAGCTCTCACTAGATTAGCATAAACTGACCAAACATGTCATATCCCAATATTGATGATTGAAAAAATTATATTGGCCATGTATATACGGGTCAGTTTAGGTCATGGTTCCATTCACAAAACCATAAGAAATATTTATACATGGATTTGACTGAACTGAGATTTGGCATGGCATTACATCCGCCTGGGACCAAAAAAAAAAACATCACGAAACAAGCTAAAGCCATTTTCGAATCTCTAATACTATTCCTTCCAAATTCTATTTAGCCCAGATAATGATCACACATAACAAACTTTTATGCATCAATATTGCTAAAATCAACACCAAGCCAGCTTGCATGTATAGTAAATAACACCAAAAAAAAAAAAGTTGTTCATGACTAATGAGTGACAAATTGAAATTACCTGTTTATTCTGAACTGATGCATATTAACTGGGTTTTGCTAATTTGAGCTAGACTTGGAGATCTAGGATTTTGAGAAAGGATTACCTAGAGCCGTGAAAAGGACAAGATCCATGAAGGAGCTCCTCGATCTTATAAACAAAATGGAGAAATAGGATCCTACTTCCAGCTCGAGGATACCCAACCAGAGAGAGAGAGAATGGAAAGCAAACAAGATCGGATTTGGACCTTTGCCACCATTCCGTACCCTTTACTTTCTCTCCAGGAAGAAAGCCAAGTTCTACTGCTCCCGCGAAACTCTAATAACCAAAGTTTCGCATCTAGAATAATAGACAAAATCTTGAAACTCGGAATCTAGGGAGTAAAAGTTTTAGAAAGAGAAATCAAGGGGGCTAAATGAACTCTGGAAAAAGGAGCGGAAGGAGAACTCGCCTGATCGAATGGTGAAGGCTCTAGGGCTTCCTTTTTAGGGTTTCGTCGCTGGAGTTCTTCTCATCGAGTACCAAGTATCGACTAACCATGCACTCTCCTTCTCGCCGGCCACCATTATTGTTCACCGAACTGAGATCGATCATACAAAGGGGGAGATCTAGAAATGGGAGGAGGGAGGGAGACTGAGGGAGATGTGGAAGCGGAGTGGGATTTGGGATTAGGGCTGAATCGAGGATTTGAGAAGCTCGGCATTAATAAAAGTTTAGAGTATTTTATGACTCGGGACTAGGGAGTTCGAAAATTGGCTGAGCGGTGGATTTAGCCCAAGTCGGAAACACATTAGGCCATTACACAATATATTTATATAATATATTTATATGAGCCAGAGGCCCAGAGTCCATACATAGATATTAAAAAAAGATTCGGATCCTATATTTGGGTTTAGGTCGGATTAGGTTGGATTGGATCATATATCTGAAGATCCAAATTAACCAAAAAAATTGTATAGATCAGGTCGGGTCGTGTCGGGTCCGAATTTAGTAAATCCAGACCCGATCCAAAAAATGAATGGATCCAATTTTTAAATCTGATCCAGATCCATGAGTCTTTTAAGTGGGTCTAGATCGGATCGGGTCACGGATCGACCCGATCCATTTGTAACCTTGCGTATTAGGAGAAAGCTATTCTCAGGCACCTCCAATCTTCTAAGCTCTAGTAATTTGAACTCAAATCTACAGTACTATATCAAAAAAAAAAAAAAAGAAAATGGTGCACTCTTAATGAGTCATGTTTTCTAAAGATCAATGTAATTCTTTTACCAATGCCATCAAGAAAGAAATGTGCGAAAACCGCAAAGACGGTTACCCAACCGGTTGGGGTCTTGCCTCATAACTAACAGGAAGACTCGATTAAATTTAGGGATTATCCTCTAAGATCCGTGATGATTGGGTGAGTGAGAGGTCAGGATGCTTCTTCTTGAATTGAATATTTTTTTTTGGTTGGTTGGTCCTGCTCAAAAAAGAAAATGTAAAAGAATTCATTCCAAAGACGGCAAACCGTGTGCCGTTTTTATGACAGAAAATGTAAAAGAATTCGTTCCAAAGACGGCAAACCGTGTGCCGTTTTTATGTCAGAAAATGTAAAAGAATTAATTTCAAAGACGGCAAACCGTGTGCCGTTTTTATGTCGTAATATTCAAAGACGGCAAACCGTGTTTATGTCAAAGAATGTCATTCCAAAGATTCATTCCAGACGGCAAACCGTGTGCCGTTATGTCATACTAGATGGACCGGTGTCCTGGTCGTCTGGGTCCGGTTCTCTTTGAGAGCCATTTTCGTGTCGGCTCCACGAAGGGATCAACCTATTCCCGTGCTCGCTCTGCTCTTTACCTTTTCCCTCTCCATCCCTCGCTCTCCGGCCTCCGGCCTCCGCCCTCCGCCCTCCGCCCTCTTTCTTTTTTCTCGCCGAATCCGCCCTCTTTCTTTTTTCTCGCCGAATCGTCCATGTCCGCCCTAGTCGAATCCCCCAAAGCCACCGCCGCCAAGAAGCGAAAACCAAAGCAGAAGAAGAGCAAGAACCCAAACAAAAAGATGAAGAGGGCCCCCGCAGCCATGGCCGCTGCCGCCAAGCGCAATAACCCTAGCAAGAAGATGATCAAGCTATTCCGCAAGAGGGCCAGGGAGTACAACTCCGATGACGACGACGACTACGACGAAGAACAACCGAATGCCGGACTTTGGGATTCGGGTGCCGAAGCCCTTCAGGATCGAGAGGATGCCACCTCGAGTGGAGACTCCGGCGAGGAGGAGGAAGGGCAGAGGGGTTTGGATTCTGGAGACGATTTCAGTGGAGATTCTGAGGGTGATGACGAGGACCAGGGGGATGGAACTCACCAGCGTATTACGAAGTTCGCCGAAGGTTCTAGAGCGTTCAGGGTAGCTTTCATGAAGATTATGAAGAAGAATCTTCCAAACGATCCACTGGTAAGTGTTTCTCGGGGCATCAATATGATTCTTGCTGAAAAAAAAAGGTTTTCTCTCTTCTTTTTGGTACTGATATTTTTATTTTTAATTTTTCAGGGTCCTATAATGTCGGCACACAAGAAGCTTGTCGCCGAGAAGCTTGCAGAAGAGGAAGCTGAGCATAAGGTGAAGGGAGAAGTAAAGAAAGAGAAGCATTTGGTCGGTGCACTTTAACCGAAGTACCTAGAATTTGGAGTTTATATGTATGAAAGCTCGTTGTCATATTACTATTTACTTAAATTTCTAACAGGCAGCAGAGAAAGGGCATGTAAAGCCAGCTAATTTCTTGGACGCGAAGGAGAATTTCTTATTAGTATTGCCACAAAAGGAGGTATTTTTTGACATATGAAAAGTATGGTTTTGTTTTCTTGGCTACAGTAATAGTGCCTGGGTGGCTACTTTTGTTCTTGTTTTCAATCTCTGGTGGCTAACACACACCCTTTGTTTTGCATGCTTGATGCTGGTTATTCAGTGGTGAAGTTATTTAACGCGGTGAGACTTCATTCACTTGAGCTCACGTACTTGTTTAGTTCTTTATTAAAGCTGGCATTTGTTTTTAAAAAATCTATGATTCGTGTTAAGGGAAAAGTTACTGTTTTATATCATAACTTCGAGATGTTATCTACAGGTAAGTAAGGCACAGAATCCTCAGGGAGGCTTGAATCCTTCAAAGTCAAAAGATGCCAAAGGTATGACAATTGGAACTGTACTGTCTTTCATCTTCTTGGAGTTCAGCTATCGAGCTGGGAAAGTGAACTTATTTATTGTCTCTCAAGAACTCTGTCACTTAGATTTCTTATCTCTATTCGGATGTTATTTAAGATTTAATCTTGTTATCATGCCTTTACTTGCTTTGCTTATTAGAGAGGACCAATTAACTTAGAACATTTGAACTACAAAGCCAAATCCTTTTTTGGGTTATTATTGACATGCTTGCTGTTGTTAGATGTAAGAAGTTGAAGGTCGGATTATGAAGACATTATTGTTCTTCACTCATGCTGTGCTTGGACAGTACATGAGAAAGTGGATATGCCAGTTCAGATGACAAAAACACTTGACTGTAATTTTAAGAATTATTGTTTTTGCTTCCCTAGAAGACGCTCTCTTTGCAAAGGGAGCTTTTGAAATAAATAAAAGTACCAGTATCTTCAAGGTTGCTGCAATAGTGAAATTAGTGACAGGGGGTTATTTCAATGATATAAGAGATTAGTGAGAAGAGGATTGCTGGAATGGTATAGGCATATGAATAGTGGATCAGCATAGGCCCTCTTAGCGAGGATGCATGTCATCTTTAAACATTTGGGAAGTGGGGTTCGTACAATATCCAAATTCCTAAAAATGACACAAGGTTATCAAGTTCTTCTAGAGTGGTATCTTGTTGGTGGCTTAGTCCCTCCCCCCGCTGCCCTTGTGGCAGGAGGCCTTCTTTGCCTTCCACCTAAGATATAAAGGAACAAAAAAGCTTCATAGGCTCTTTCTGTCCAAGCATTGGTAGTTTGTATTTTTACAAACATGTCTATTTTAGTGAGCCTCTCTTCGAGATAATGCCCACAAGATTGTTATCCTTTCATGCTGGTCAGAACTTACCTGACAAGGTATTTCACTTATGAATGCCATTGACTAGGAAGGAAAAAAAAGATATGAGTAGTTTGGTTCCATTTGAATGTTCTTGATTCATCAGCTATGGCATTGATCAATTATGTGATTTTGTGTTGATTCATTGTACAATTCATGAGTTAAGTTATATTGATAAGAATTGTGTCATGTAACTTCATTCAAAATGAAATTATATTTAAGTAATTTTGGAATAAAATAAAAGAATCGGGTTTGAAAAGAAATTCAATTTGATTTTTTAAATAAATAGTATCTAATTCATTTAGGGGTGAATGGCCTGATATTACCTTTTACTTTTTTTTTTTTTTTAACTCATTGGATTCAGTACATTAAGAGGTTGGTTAATTGCCCATAGTATCTCAAATGAGAAGAAAAAAGTGCCCAATGATATTAAATAATCTATCAGAACAAACGTTTACTTTTTTTTTTTATTCTTTTTGGTGGTGGTGGGGGGGCTCCAACTCGATTCAAAGATGAACAATCTCCATTTAGATCTTCCAATACATGATAGGTGGCAGCTTAACTCCTTGCTGTAGAACTCTAAAATCTTTAACATGTTCTGATCATCTCAAGCATCTTTGAGTTCAAATTCTTAACTAATAATTGAGATGGTATTCTTTATTTTATTCTTTGGTAGGTATTTGATTCATGGCTTTATCAAATGAGTTTTGTGTTTTGTAATTATGTTATAAAAGATGTTTTCATTTTTCCATTTTGCTGCCCTCATATATCCTTTGATATTTATGATCCATATTTACCCATTATCAATAATAGGTACCTCTTACGAGTATCATTAACTTTTCTGATTCATCATCTTCAGATACTTTGTTGTTCTTCTGCTCCATATCTACAGTTAACTTGAGAACTCCCTGGCTAGACCAGAAGATGTAATTTTACTTATTGTTAGCTATAGAAGAAGTGGTCTGTTACAAAGTCATATGCTTCTATTTAAGGAGATGGGATTTAATATAACTAGGAAATCAGCATCATCTTGACATTGCTGGGATAATTTAAAGTAAGGTTGTTCTGTAAAAGTGCCTTCAGGATAGGAGATAATTAGAGAAACCAGATCCCTTAGGTTTTCTATAGGGACAGGGTTGTCAGAAGGCTATTTGGATGGCCATATATATATTGATGGTGTTATAAGTTCATTTATGGTTGTGATGTTCAATCTTCCTGTGTGTGATATGTGAAATCCAATAATAGCCGATTAATGGCGTATCATAAGTTCTTTAAGTTGATAATTTTAGGAGGTCCAAAAGGTTTAAGGGGTGGTTACTGTTCACATCGCTGTAGCATGAATAGTGCAATACAGTTGGGCTATTAGGAGTCAATAACTTGTTTGTTCTGGAAATGTTTCAAGGAATTTGTTTCTATCATTGTAAAGAATGCCAAAAGGCCTAAAACGAGAGTCTTTATAAAGTGGATCAAGTAAAAGACTTGTATGCTTTTTTCCGTGTCTGTGAATGGAATTGAAGATTTGATGCCAGGTTGAACCCTCGTTTCCCCATTCTCGCTTCCCTTCTTCTCCTCCTCTCTCTTTTTTTCTGCTAGTCATTCTTCCCTTCTCTCTTTAGTGTTCTTCTTCTTATTTATTTCATAATTTAATGTTTCTCTCCCTCTATTATTTCTTTTCCCCATATTCTCTCTTCTATTCTCTTCTGTCTTTTGTATTCTTTATTCTACTTGTTATCTTCTACTATTGTTGCAGAGTTCTGTTTGAAGCTGGAACAAAATGAGGAACAAATCTAGATCTAAACTGGATTTTCTTTGCTACAATTAGGATCTGCTGTGAACTTATGTAAAACTGTTTTGTTCTCAGTCTCATCATATCCTTAAAATGTTCTTAGCCTGGTGACCGTCTTCTTTGATCCTAAAAGAACACTAAAAGTCTCTGTTTTATCCTCTTTCATCCACAAGGTAGAACCCTTCCATAATCAGTCCCGAAATCTGTTGCGGATCAGCCAGGGTTTAGGTCCTCTAAAAGCCTCAAGACACCATATTCATTTTGACCTACCATTACTACCATGCAGCCCTAATCTCAGCATCCTACATCAATATGGTGGTTAAAAGCTGATATTACTAGGTTTTCTTTTGACCTACCATTACTATGTCATTGATTGTTTTCACTAATATTAGGGTGTTTCCTGTAATATTTTTTTAATTTATTGTGACCAGTGTATTTGTAACTGTGACAGCATTGGCAAAACAAAGAAAACAAACTTTCTTATCAGAACTCCAAAAACCAACAATACAAGCTCCTGCCAACCCTTCGTCATTCAACTCTTCCAAGGTAACCACATTTGTTTGTGTCTTGTGCATGCCATGTTCTTTTCCACTTTCACAGATTATTCTCTTTACATTTTAATCTATACATCGTTTTCTTGTGCATTGAACTGGTAAGAAAGCATTTGTTCTCTAATCTGTGTAAACCATGGTGTTGATGTTGCACTCTTTACAATGACTTAAAGTTATGCTTTTTTTTTCCTGAGGTCATCTGTGTTTCTGCATTCTATGTGTATCTGGTATTTTATCTTTCTCTCCAGAGAAGCCTGCTATTATCAAGACAACCATGATTGTAGTCTTTTCCGGAATTATCTATTCTCTGACATTGCACAAATTCTTTCAATCATGCCTTGGTAGTTGTGATTTAGTGTCTCATTTTGTTTGCCTTTTGAAAATGGTTTATGGAGTCATATGCCTCGATTTTTCTTGGTTTTTAGTTGTAGAATTTTCATCTTGATCCATGAAGCCCATTCACAAGAACCATTTGGGAATTTGTGGATCAACAAGAAAAGCAACAAATGGAGCTTGCTCTTTATAATAGGTTGTGTGGGTTTTAGTTCAAAGATTTATGACAGGTCTGTTGAAACCAAGATGTGAAAGGTTAGGAATAGGTGAATTTGGAGGAATGCGTGCATTTAGAATTTCTTTTTCAGCTGAGATACATTTTTGGTGTGTTTTAGCTACATTGAACATTAGCTTAAGATGTAGTGGTGTTATTTTTTGCTTGTCTGATTATATTTGATTTGACTAGATTTTTTAGTAATAAGGTGCTAAGTTGGTAAAAACCAAGGTTTACCATCTTGGTACTAGACTTCATACCAGTGCCATTCTATTACAGTATCGTTATGCAGTTTGGTACGGTATGAGATGGCATACTGAGTATTGATATGGTACAAAATACAATACCGGCATGAGACTGATACGGTACATTATAGGATATACCAGGCAGTTCTGCCTGGTATGGCATTCCATGGTAGAAACTTTTTTCTGATAGCGGCCATTAACATGCTTTAATTGTGGTCAAGGGAATAGAGGGACCTAATGGGTGAAACTTCTCCCCTTTCTCTTTGTGGCATTATGCATTGACCCATAGATCAAGCATCTGGTTGGCTTTCATTTTCATGACATGACAAAGATTTGATCACTAATCCCTTGATATATAATCTTTCATATAATACTAATTAGTGATAGGTTTTTGGTCATTGTTTATTATGAGTTTCGAGTATCTTTTGGATCCCTTAAGGTTAGCTGCTTCTGTCTGCACTTCCATCAAGAGATAAGGAATATGATTTGCTACTTCTCTGTCATATCTATAGGAGAATTTGCAAAATGAAGAAACACTCACCAATAATAGGGAAGTTGACACAACAAATGATGGAATCAAATGCACACTAAAGAAAAAAGAATTGTAATTACTAATAAAGGCATGAACCAAGGTCAGGTACTTTAGTTGCTGGCTCTAAGTGCTATTTCAGGCATAAGTCATCTAAATTTTATGTTTTTATATGAGGAAAATAAATTTTACATGAGAAAACCTTGGAATGAGCTAAGATGAGCATTAAGTTATGTGCATGTGTTCAAAAAGGTAATATTCTGATACCGGTAACAAAATCAGTTGTGTCTAACTGTAATCAACATCTTTTATTATTTCATAGAACATTTTTCTCCAATATCAAAAGAACCTTTTTTTTATGAAACAAAAGTTGTGGCATGCATGCAGTGATTATGGTGCAACAAATTCCGTCTTTGTTTTAGAATCTTCCCTTTTTTTTCTTTTTCTTCGAAGCCCTACATAAACTTGAGGACTAAAGACAAAAAAAGATGATGCAGTTTTATAGTAAATGACTCATGGCAGTGTAGGTCCCATATCAGACATTATGTGAGTCCTATAGAAGTAATAAAGGTTTGATACAGGCATAGATAAGTATTACTTATTGATGCACCCCTTCGGCTAGCCCCCGGTCGGACCGGCCCCGGCGTCCGGTCGGCTGGTCCCCGCGCGGAGTCCGACTCCCCGGTCGGCTTTCCCAAAGAGCCGGCCCGGGAGCTTTCGGAGCTGACAGGTACCTTGCCGCCTGTGCGGCGCCCCTTTGATCGCTATGGTCGGCCCCCTTTGACCCCACTGAACGCCCTGGTCGGCTTCGTGGAAGCCAGCCAATTCGTCGCTAAAGGAATCATCGAAGCTTCCAGGAACCCTTCCTCTCCGACAGTTCTGACATTCTGTTATAACAAACTCCACTGCATTGCCACTACTCTGACACACCTGTCATGCCGCTATCCACGATCTCGCCGCCACGCCTATTCTTCTGGGGGCATTTCTGGGCTTTCTCAGCCTGCCCCCCCAACATAATTTGGCAGCGCTCCATGCCTATAAAAGGCACCCGGGGACCTTCGTCAGGGGTAACGTTTTTCTTCCCCATTCTGATTCCTCTTTCTGAGTTCTTCTCGTTCTGTTGCTCCAATCCTCCTCTAACTTAAGCATCGGAGTGTCCCCCGCCGGAGCCCCTTCTGGCGCTTAGGGACTTCTTGCAGGTTGCCTGGTCGAGGAACCCTCCAGCGCGTCCGCCGAGCTCGGTTCAGGAGGAAGAGTGGCAATAGATTGGTGCTAGAAGGAGCGCCCGAACCTCCGTTGTGCTCCTTACTCGAAAAGGGAAGATAAACGGGAAGGATCCAGCTATGGCAAGAGGAAGAATCCAGAGCGTCTTCGCGAGGGGAGGACGCTCCCACCAAGGGCCCAGCGCACCCCCCGCGGAGAGCAATGTCGTCGCCACCGTCGAGCCCACCATCATCCTGGGGCTGCAACAATTCCAAATGCTGGTAAACCGCATTGAGACGTTTACCTCGGCAGTCCAGCGCTTCCAGGAGATGGCGGACCGTCAGCAGCAGCCGCCGGCGGCTTCCTGCGTCAATCACCAGCCGGTCGCCGGCGTTAGCCAGCAGCCGGATGCACCTCCGCCGCCGTCCCCGTTGTCCCAGAACCCCAGGGGTCCATGAGGGCCCGCGCTGAAGGAAAGGGTGAGGTCAGCCTCTCCCTTTTTCGCTGACTCTGCTCATCCCGGCGGCCGGCGCCCTGCTGCAGACCCGCACGACTACGACAGCAAGATCATGCGCATGGAGGAGCGCATTGCCGAGATAGCCGAGCGGCAGAACGCCGAGGGAAGGCCGGCGCACGACACTTGCCCGCCTTTCTCCGCGGAGATTCTGGGGGAGACTATCCCCTGCCATTTTAAGATCCCGCAGGTGGACCCTTACGATGGTACCACCGATCCCCTGGATCACTTGGGCGCCTACAAAGCCCACATGATGGCAGGGCGCATCCGACGCCCTCCACTGCATCGCCTTCCCAGCAACCCTGAAGAAGGCCGCGCGGATGTGGTTCTCTGCCATTCGTCCAGGTACGATTCATTCTTTTTCCCAGCTCGAGACCCTTTTTCTCTCTCATTTCAGGACCTGCAGCCGGGCTCTGAAGAACACTGACTGCCTCTTCCTCATCCAGCAAATGGAGGGAGAGACCCTCCGGGGCTACATGGCCCGCTTCAACTCGACCGCTATGGAGATCCCTGACTTAAATGAAGCGGTGGCCATGTCAGCCTTCAAGAGGGGGCTCCGCTCGTCCAGGTTCACGTTTTTCCTTGACAAGAAGCTCCCTACAAGCTATACCGATCTGCTGGCCAAGACGCACAAGTATGCCTTGGTGGAAGAGCAAGCAGCGAGCCGACGCCAGGCTGAGGGAGGTCGGCCCAAAGAAGCGGGGTGATAAGGCCCCTGTGGTCCGACCCCCCAACAACGGCGGTCGATCCATCCGGCGCCAGAGCCCCAAGCCGAGGGAATACCTCAAGCGGTTCAATAACTACGCGCCCCTCTCCCTGCCGCGGGAGAAGATTCTGATGGAGATTGAAAACGAGGCCTTCTTTCAAAGACCTCGACCGATGAGAGGACCCCCTGCCTCCAGAAACAAGAGCAAATACTGCCGGTTCCACAGGGACCATGGGCACGAGACAGAGGAGTGCCTCTAGCTGAAGGACGCCATCGAGGATCTCATCCGCAGGGGGTATCTGAACAAATACGTTCGACCCGCCGGGATCGGGCCGGGACTTCAACTGTTAGAAACCCCCTGGGGGAGGCTGAGCTCCCCAACTAGCGCCCGACAGATGGAGGCGTCGGCATGCTGCATCGACGGTCCGACTGGGGCGGAAGGAGGACCAGGACATTGTAAAGAGCCCAGGGGATCCAATGTAATTAGCTTTTCTGATGAGGACCTTTTGGAGCCTCCTCTCTCAGGCGATGATCCTGTGGTTGTGTCGGCTGTCATCGCCAACTATGATGTAAAGCGTGTCCTTATCGATAATGGGAGTTGTGCATAGGTTTTACTGTATGATGCGTTCATCCGGATGAACTTGTCCAGGTCTAGATTGCGGGAGTCCGTGGCACCGCTCACCGGCTTCGAAGGGAATCCCGTCGGGGTCGAAGGAGAGATTGCCTTACCCGTGACCCTCGGAACGGAACCTTACCAGCGGACCTTCTCCGTCAACTTTGTGGTCGTCCGTACGACCTCGACGTATAACGTAATCTTGGACAGTCGGTCCTCAATAAGTTTCGGATTATTGTGTCTACTTACCACCTGCTGGCCAAGTTTCCGACCCGCGACGGAGTTGGAGAGCTGGGGGAGATCGTAGAATGGCCCGGCAATGCCTTGCTATCCACGACAGGCAGTTGGACGAGCGCCCTATGCTCGAGCAGCTGGATCCCATGGACGAGGCCGACACCACGGTCGGCCCATCGAGAAGATTGTATTGTGCCCCTTAGGAAGGATGATCCAACGAGAGTCCTCCAAATAGGGAGCACCTTGGACGAGAGAGCCAGGCAGGAGCTAGTCAACTTCTTGAGGAAGAATGCGGACGTCTTCGCCTAGTCGGCGTCCGATATGCCATCAGCTCATGGTGGATCCCACTTACAGGCCTGTCCGGCAAAAGAAGAGGAGCTTCGCCGCCGAAAGGCAGAGGGCTATCGAGGAGGAAGTAAAGAGCTCCTCGATGCTGGCTTCATCAGGGAATCTCACTACCCGGAGTGGCTAGCCAATGTCGTCATGGTGAAGAAGGCTAGCGGGAAGTGGAGGATCTGCGTAGATTACACAGACCTCAACAGGCGTGCCCCAAAGACAGCTTCCCCCTGCCAAAAATTGACCAGCTGGTAGATGCGACGGCCGGCCACCAACTCTTAGCTTCATGGATGCTTTCTCTGGGTATAACCAGATCAGGATGCATCCCGAAGATGAGGAGAGGACGGCCTTTGTCACGGACAGGGGGCTGTATTGCTACAAAATGCCCTTCGGCCTGAAGAACGCGGGCGCCACCTTCCAAAGGCTGATCAACCGAGTCTTTAAGATCAGCTTGGGAGAAACATGGAGTGTACGTCGATGATATGATAGTCAAAAGCCTCTATAAGGTGACCACATCAGAGACCTTCAGGAGTCCTTTGATGCGTCGAGGCGCCACAGGATGAAGCTGAATCCTGCCAAGTGCATCTTCGTGGTGACCTCCGAAAGTTTCTCGGTTTCCTCGTTACTCAAAGAGGCATCAAAGTCAATCCCGAGAAGATTAAGGCCATCATTGACATGACTTGTCCGACCAATGAGAAGCAGGTACAAGAGCTTACGGGTCGTATCCCTCTCTTAGCCGCTTCATCTCCCGGTCGGCCGAGAGATCTCTCCCATTCTTCAAAACCTTGCACCGCTCGGACCGTTTCCAGTGGACTGATGAATGCCGAACGGCCTTTGAAGCTTTGAAGGACTACTTGAGGAACCCTCCGTTCCTGGCCAAGCCAACGGAGGGGAAGTGTTGTACCTGTACCTGTCGCTTCTAGTGAGGCCATCAGCGCCGTCCTTGTGCGGGTGGGGGAAGGTGGCCAACAGAGACCTGTTTACTACATCATCAAGGTTCTCCATGATGCCGAGGTCAGATATCCTAAGGTGCAAAAGCTGGTGTACTCATTGGTTATAGCGGCGAAGCGCCTCCGACCTTACTTCCAGGCGCATTCCATCATCATGTTGACGGACCAACCCCTCCGGGCGATTCTCCGAAGCCCTGATATCTCTGGACGGCTCGCCAAATGGGCCGTCAGGTTGGGCGAGTTTGACATCTCCTTCCAGCCACGGTCAGCCTTGAAAGCCCAGGTGATAGCTGAATTCATTGCAGAATGCACTTGGGGGGCGGACCCGCCCCCGGCGACGGTCGAGACGTTTGTGGCTGAGCCCGCGGGAGAGGCCGATCCGGCGAGGGAAGACGAGCCTGCCTGGACCCTGCACGTAGATGGAGCTTCCAACCTCTCGGGGTGCAGTGCATGCTTAATCCTAGCTGACCCCGATAGGCAATGTTTGGAGTATGCCCTACATTTTGCATTCCAGGTGTTGAACAACCAGGCGGAGTATGAAGCTCTGCTTGCGGGGTTGAAGATAGCGAATGAACTAGGTCGGTAGGATCCGCTCCTTCTCTGACTCCCAGCTGGTGGTTAATCAGGTGATGGCGATTGAAGCGAGGGATCCGTCTTTGGCCAAGTATTAGACAAGGTACGAGACCTGGTGTCACAGCTTAAGTTCTTTGAGATTCTCCATATACCCCGCAGCAAAACTTCCGGGCAGATGCTTTGTCGTGGCTAGTTACCGCGCGGTCGGCACCTCCGACCGGACCTTCATGGAACATCTCGGTGTCCAAGTATTACTGAGGAGCCGACGAGATCCATCAGGTTGAGCAAGAGGCCTCGTGGATGGACCCAATCCGCACATTCTTGGCGCAAGGGGTCCTTCCGGACGATCTGACGGAAGCCAGGCGCATCCGCTCCATGGCCTCCAAGTACGTCATCCTTGATGGGGCTCTCTACAAGGCTCGTTTTCCCAACCCTTGCTGAAATGCTTGGGTCGACCAATGCAGACTCGCGCTTCGGGAGGTGCACGAGGGCATCTGTGGCGATCATCTTGGAGGAAGGTCTCTGGCTTACAAAATCATTCACCAAGGTATTACTGGCCTACAATCCAGAAGGACGCCTTGGACTTCGTACGAAGGTGCGATGCTTGCCAGAGGTTCTCCGGCATCCAAAGGAGGCCAGCCAGTCAGCTGACCCCGCTCACAGCGCCTTGGCCATTTGCCCAATGGGAGATGGATATCCTGGGATCTTTTCCCCTAGCCTCCGGTCAGCGAAAATTCCTCATCGTGGCCATTGATTACTTCACTAAGTAGGTGGAGGCAGAGGCATTGGTGCAGATAATCAAGGCCAAAGTGGAGAACTTCGTCCGAGACTGCATTATCTTCCGGTTTGGGATTCCGAAGACGATCATCACTGACAATGGAAGACAGTTCGACAACTCCCAGTTCCGGGACTTTTGTCAACAATACCACATCGCCCATCGCTCACGTCGGTCGCCCATCGGCTCATGTCGGTCCCCATCGGCTCACGTCGGTCGCCCATCCTCAGTCTAATGGGGAGGCCGAGGTCACCAATAGGACGATCCTGCATGGGTTGAAGACCCGGCTGAATGAAGCCAAGGGCTCTGGGCGGAGAAGCTCCATTCATGCTTTGGGCGTATCGAATGACCGCACGGTCGGCAACGGGGAAATTCCGTTCAACCTGACCTATGAAGTGAGGCTGTCATCCCCGTGGAGGTCTCTCTACTATCTTTGCGGACTGACCAATTTGCCGAGCCGGTCAACTCGGAGCAACGAAGGGCTGACCTAGATCTGCTGGACGAAACTCGACTCCGGGCAAGTATGAAGATGTCGACCTACCGTCAAAGGATGGCCAGGTATACAACTCGCGGGTTAAAGCGCGCACCTTCCAAGTTGGAGATCTGGTCCTGCGAAAGATGGAGGTCTCGAGTCGACCGAACAGGGGAAGCTCTCCCCCAATTGGAAGGTTCCTATCGGGTTATCGAGATAGTTCGGGTTGGAACTTACCGCCTAGCACACTTGGACGGGCAACAGATGGCATGCCCGTGGAATGTAGACAATCTTCGCAAATATTATCAATGAAGTCTACAAGTTTCTTCAAACTCCTTCAACTTCTGCCAGTCCACTCCGAAAGTCCAACCCCTTCGGCAGAGGCTCTACGGCAGCCCACTCCGAAAGTCCGACCCCGGTCGGCAGAGGCTCTCTAGGGCACCCACTCCGAAAGTCCGACCCCGGTCGGCAGAGGCTCTAGGGCAGCCCACTCCGAAAGTCCGACCCCGTCGCAGAGGCTCTAGGGCAGCCCACTCCGAAAGTTCGACCCCAGTCGGCAAAGGCTCTAGGGCACCCACTCCGAAAGTCCGACCCCGGTCGGCAGAGGCTCTAGGACAACCATCCCAAGACAGCTCCAACGGGACCTCAAAGAAGATGGACCGCATTGCGAGCCGACTCGCAGACAGAGACCAGGAGCAAGCGCCCAGGTATTTGGCTCGAATCAAGTCACTGTTCTCAGCTACCCTACCGGCTCCTGGCCCGAATAGGCCGACCGGGGGTACTTGGGAAATTCCGGAAAAAGGGCACTTGCCCTGTGTCCGCCGGCTGCTTCAAAGCGGTTAGTGACCCTGCAATGCCGTAAGGCCGACCCGGGGTACTTAGAAAGATTTTCGAAAAGAAAAGCATTTTGCACACAATGAAGGAGTTTCAGAAACAGGTATACTCATTCATTTCCAAAACAATACTTACAAAAGAGGTGGGTCGGACCTTTACAAACCTCTTAGGTCCAACCCACGAGAGATGCCTCAGGGGCCACAACCTCGGCCCCGTCAGCTACAACTGGCAGGTCAACTGGATCTACTGCAGCGGGAGAGTCCTCCGGGAGGGCCATCACCTCCGTGTCAGCCGGTGCCGGAGCTTCGACCCTGGCCGCTTCTGCTTCACCTTCTCATGGGGGCTCCACTTCGGCCTCCTCCCCTTCGGACGGGTCCCGCAGTTCGGCGCCCGCCAGGTCTAGCTCCGGGAACAGTCGACCCACCTTCTTCAGGGCATCATCGTAGCCCTCCAGGTAGAAATCGGCCGCCGCCTCCTCCACGTCCTCGGTAAAGGCGCTGGAGGCCTTGTATGCCACCATGGTCCCCCGCACCTGCTATGCGACCAGCTCCTTGGACTCCTCGAACTGAGCCTCTAGCAGTGCTGCCGTTGCCCGTCCGGCCCGACCTGCTCGTCGGCCTCTGCCGACCGCTTTTCCTCCTCGCCCAGCCGGCGGGCGAGAGAGTTGGCCTTCGCCTTCTTCTTCCTTAGCTTGGCCTCGCAGCCGGCTAGCCTGCTTTCGGCCTTCTTCAGAGCCGCCTTCGCCGACTTTGTCTCCCCCTGGGCTACCGCCAGACTCTCTTTGGCCGACTTCAAGGACGTCGCAGCAACTTCCTGGGCCGCCTCAGCTCCTGGGCCCTCTTCGCAGAGGTCTTGGCGGCCTGCACCACCTGGCTGATGGCGTCGTCCATGAGGGAGATGCCGTGGAGAAGCTGCGGAAGCATGACCCAGTCAGTGTTTTACTTGAAGACGGAAAGATAGTGGAGTAAAAAAGGTAAGGTAAAATCCTTACCCTCATAAGGTCATGGTAGCTCTCCACGGTCACGTTGACCAAGTTCCTCTTGATCGACGCCTCCCAGTCGGCATCGGTCATCGCCCCCCTCAGCAGGCTCCATACCCGCCTGGGATGGTCCAGCGCACGCCAGTGCTGGAACTCCTCCTGGCGTACCTCCTCTTCTGACAGCTCGAGCTCGCTGCGGCTGTCCCTTCAACGGCCGGCCCCTTGCCCTTGTCGGCTGGAGGTGCTGCCTCCTCCGGATCAGCAGGCGCTGCGGCCACGACGGCGTGTCTCCGGACGCTCTTGCTCCGACCGGGGGGCTGGCTCTCCCTGTGGGGCCGACGCCCCCGCCGCGTTCCTCGCCCTACGCTCGGTAAGGGGGATGTCGTCCCCGTCCGACTCGACGTCAACGATGGGGGCGGGTCGCTCCTCTTCCCGCCTTTTCTTCTGTCGCTCGGCAGCTGGCGTAGAGGTCGATTCTGGAGCAGCTCACTTCTGCACCGCCCGTCGGATGACCTTGGATTTGTCAATCCGTTGCATCCTTCCTCCTGTCACCAAACATCCAGAGTCAGAGAAAGGAGGAAAGATTAAAAGAACGGTAAGAAGAGGGGTCGGCCCTTGCCCAGAAATCTTTGGGGGCTGATCCCTGCCTGATGAAGGGTCTCTTCCCTCGACAACTCATATGCCGCCACCGGGCCGGCTCTACTAAGCACGGTGAATGCGCCCAGGTCGGCTGTCGATACCGACCTGCCCTCGCGGACCCTCACCCGCGGCTTTCTCCACAATGGCTCGAACCCCCAGCATTCGAGACTACTAACGAAGAAGAACCTGGCCTTCCACTCGTGGACGGTTGACGGGAGGCACTTCAATAGCTTTCGGCCTTGACGAGGGACGAATAGGATCCCACTCCTGGTTCCTAAAGTTCCTCTTCAGGTAAAAGAAGTTACCGAAGAGGGACAGACTGGGGTCGGACCCGACCCTACGACAGAGTACTATGAAGCAGTATATCATCCGAATACTGTTCGAGGTCAGCTGCGCCGGGTTCACCCTATAATGGTTGAAGATGGCTACGAACAAGGGATGCAGTGGGAACCTAAGGCCAGCCTTAAGATGGGACTCGTACATTGAGAGGGTCCCTGGACCTAGTGGGTTGTTTGCTTTCCCCTCTTGGCCGGGTAATGTGAGGTGCAGGGTGGACGGGATGCGTACACTGCTCTAAGTTTTTCGACCCGTTCCCGGGTCATGGTCGAGAATACCGCGCTCGGCTCTGGGTCCCTAGGTCTAGGGACGAACCCCTACTGCTAGATGCCATCGGGAGTTAGAAGGAAAAGAGGAATGACTGGGACTAACCTGGGATGAACTCCTAGACGACGAGATTTGCGGAAGGGGAAGACCCTAGCTCGAAGCGCAGACGAAGCAAAAAAGAGCCTCTCGCCCTGCCTCCTCCCCCTTTTATAGGCCTTCGGGGGAGGAGAGAGGTCGGAGAAGAATTATTACCTACCTCGTGTGCATCCCAGCCGTCCCGTCGAAAGCCGCAACCGCCAGCATCGCGGGAATTGGAGCGGCTGAAGCACCCTCTCACGCGGATCGTGATCCGCGTGCGTGCTGGATCAGCGGTGCGAGACTGGCCCAGAGGCAACGCCGGCCGACCAGATGCTGCCGCGTGGCGTCTGGCCCCAAATTGACGTGGGACAGCCTGGCTCTCATCATGGCGCCGGACCTGCATTAACTGTCTCGCCTGCGCCCCACCGAGCGGCTGATAGCTGTTCAGGGCACCGTTTGAGGCGAATTCGAAGTGACCCGATGTCTCGGTCCAGAGTCCGCCGTAGGTGCGCATGATCATGCTCCTGTCCTTTTGTGCCACGTGGCCCCTCAACGCCCAGGAGCAGGGGGGGCAACTGATGCGCCCCTTCGGCTAGCCCCCGGTCGGACCGGCCCCGGCGTCCGGTCAGCTGGTCCTTGCGCGGAGTCCAACTCCTCGGTCGGCTTTCCCAAAGAGCCGGCTCGGAGGCTTTGGGAGTTGACAAGTACCTTGCCGCCCATGTGGCGCCCCTTTGATTGCTACGGTCGGCCCCCTTTGACCCCACTGAACGTCCCGGTCGGCTTCGTGGAAGCCAGCCGATCCGCCGCTGAAGGAATCACCGAAGCTTCAGGAACCCTTCCTCTCCGACAGTTCTGACATTCTGTTATAACAAACTCCACCGCACCACTATTCTGATACACCTGTCACGCCGCCACCCACGATCTCGCCACCACGCCTATTCTCCTGGGGGCATTTCTGGACTTTCTCAGCCTGCCCCGCAACAGAATTTGGCAGCGCTCCGTGCCTATAAAAGGCACCCGGGGGACCTTCGTGAGGGGTAACGTTCTTCTTCCCCATTCTGATTCCTCTTCCCGAGTTCTTCTCGTTCTATTGCTCCAATCCTCCTCTAACTTAAGCATCGGAGTGTCCCCTGCCGGAGCCCCCTCCGGCGCTTAGGGACTTCTTGCAGGTTGCCCGGTCGAGGAAGCCCTCCAGTGCGTCCGCCGAGCTTGGTTCAGGAGGAAGAGCGGCAACACTTATAAAATCTCCTTGCTTAGAGGCTGATAGCAGCGAATAACCTTGTTTGGGTTAGATGGCTTGTGTCTGACTCAAGTAGTTTAGGCTACCATATATTTTCTTTTCTACAAAAATGTACAAAATGATATGGAGAAAGATACTTCTATATGCTTTTTAGATGCTGCACTTTCAGATTTTCAGTTTCAAACCTGTTATACTTTGTAATTAAATGAGCACTCTGCATATCTTCTACTGGTTGATTATTTCAGATTTTGTTTATATATTGGGCCTCAATCCTCACAATTTCATAGGATGCTTGAGTACTAAATTTTCATTTTAAAGAACCAGTGATATTTTGGAAGTTGAAACATAGTTGCCAAATAGCCCAAGTGACCCCAGGAAATGCTCCTAGTTTATTGTCCAGGCTATCTTGCCCAGGTGACTGACTGAATACAAAGTCAGTCATTCTTGATCTAATTTTGTCATAGGTATCATCATAATTTTTTAGCATATCAATAAGCTAACATGTTATTATCATGCCTTAAAGGCATAAACTGTGAACATAAACAATGAAAAGCACTTTTTAGGTATATTGTAGTTTGTAAGATTTATATTGAAGCAACAGTGCATTGCATCTCTATTGTTGTTGTCCTATCTCAATTGGTAGAAATTGCCAGGTTTACCCAATTGTTTATCTTCCCAGAGACTGGAAACTGGAGCTTGTGTGTAAAATTTTGAAGGAAAGGTTTTTTGGCTTCACCTTCTTTTAATATTTTAACATGCCTTGAGGCACATGCAGTGAATGTGAATGATCAAAAACACCTTCAAGATATATTGTTGCTTGCAGTGAATGTGAATGATCAAAATACACCTTCAAGATATATTATTGTTTGCAAATCTATATAGAAGCGACAACATATATATCATTATTGTCTTAGATCATGTGGTAGAGATTTCATGGCTTCTCCAAATGTGTCTTGCCTGAGACTAGAGAACTAGAGCTTGGGCATAGGGCTTTGAAGGAAATAACCTTTCTGGTTACTTGTTTTATTCTTGAGTTTGTTTTTTTCAATTTCATTTGATTTTTCGTAGGATCCTATTTGGTGTATCTTTTTTCCATCTTAGCATCCATGTGCCAACATAATAGGAAATTCAATGAAATATTCTAAATGTTTAACTCATATTGATGTAGACACATGCATGTGGACATGTGTATGTACAAAGACACAAATGTGCTTGCATGTATGATCATCTGAGGGTCGCCTAGGCATCTTGAGGCTTCACAACTGCTTAGGCACCCACGTGACAACAATGCACTGGAATGGTATTCATATCAAGGAACCTGAAAGCAATTTAAAATTTAAAATTTGTCACTTCTTTTCTTTTTTTTAGCTTATATGTGAAATTATTGTGAGACACGGGCTAATGCAAAATATACTGCCTTCTAAATCATCATAAAATGGAAAGCTGTATTTCTAACGTTTTGTTTGACTTAAGCTTCATGATATTCCACACTTTTCTCTTTCCATTGAAAGTGGTCACATGTAGTTTGTTTAAATTTAAATATGATCAATATGTGTATTCAGGTTTCCCATTACCTAATCATATTGTGAGCAAGAGGTACTATTCCTCTGGATAAATGTGATTATCCTTGGCCTGTGTTGCTAATAGCATGCTTTGTGCAGGTTCTCAATTCTATAACTAAAGAACATAGCAATGAGCCTGGGTGGGCTCCATTACGTGATAGTTACATGCTTAGTTCAAAGTTGAAGGACTGGGACAAAATGCCAGTAAGAATTGATAATGAGTATTTAATTTTCTTCTATCTGCATTTTGTTTGAGAGATATGAGTATATGATGCTTGAAAGATTCTTTCAAATGCTTATTGGATTTCTCCTGCTACTCATCTAGGTTCCTGCTGGAGCTCTTGATCAAGAAAATGTTTCTATGGAGAGTTCCTCTGATGAGGAATAAAAAAAAAGTGAAAACTTAATGTAAGTATGCTTTTTTCAGCAAGTATTTTGAACCTGGAAATAGAAACATATGCTTATCTTATAATTCAACACTTAGGGGTTCCTATGACTGATTAGGTATATGTGACTATTTTCACCATCAACATAAGCTGATGATTGGACTGGTTGATTTATATATATTGAACTATCTGGAAAGTCAGGGATGATAAAAGGTGGGGGAGAGAGGAGGAAAATGTCTAAAATAACCTTTGAATCATGTATGAATGAAATTAGATAAGTCAAACATTACTGTTCCCCTTGTTTTATCATATATTACCACATAAGTTAATGAGGTTTATAGTGTATATTATTAATGACTAGTTGATCACTAGAAGGCAAATGTCCAAGAACTTTCTTATCTAAACCTTCTCATAAAAAAATGGTATTCAAGTTTGTTTTCCTTTATGGAAACTGAATTAATGGATTATCTTAATTGGACTGATTGTTCCCTGAAAGTTACATTGATAAATAACCTGTTTTCTTGCAATGCTAACTAAAAAGTTCAAAACAAGGGAAGAAATGGGTGTGCACTAATTATAGATAAGCAGTTTGGCTTCTAGCCTGGATGAATATGCTACAAAATACAAATTCAATCTTTTCTGTTGCAGTATATTAGAGTGAGCTGATGTCATGAAACACTTCCTGATTCTGCTGCAAACAATTTCTCAGATTCAGGCATGATTGAACTGGCACTTGTATGCTGCTCTTTTGGCAACAATGATAAGCGAGGACCATTCTACAGAAGAAGCTCTTGAAAATGCAACATCCATTATGCGTCGAAATAGGCACTGACTTGTAAAGGATATGGCTAATATAGGGGAGCATGGTTAACAGTGCCATTAAGGTGCTTAAGAGCTTATTAAAGTGATGTTGACAAGAATCGATAAGATTCTGGTAGACCTAATCTGAAGAAACCTAGAGTAGAAAACAAGGTTTTTGGGTTTTCCTACTGTACTTTTAGTGCATCATTATGGATATATGATATGATAATTGATGCCAGTCCATGGTTGACATGGGCATTATACATGATGCTTGAATCCTCATTATTTTGTAAATTTATTTATCATCCACTAGAGAGAGATTCGTGTCTAAACACCTTTTTGACTTTTGCTACTATGAGTTTTTTACTTTTTTCTTTTCAAGGGAGGGGATCATGAATGATTTACCTACAATCGTAAATTCTTGTATCGGAAGCTTTTTCCAGAACAAGGAAAACATTATAAAGTTTTTAGGAAGAAATTTAACTAGTTTAGTGAATACAGCGAAAATGTTGAAGATGCACTCATGTTACTAGGGCTTGTCATAACTACACATTGTATGAGAGGGGAAGACATTGAGGGCATGTCCGGTGTTGCTTATGCTTTTTAAAAAGATATTTTTATAAATGAAACCAAAATCTAAGCTTTCTAGCATCTCCTGAAAACCTTTTTTTAGACATTTTTTCCTTGTAAAAGCACTTCATAGATAAGTTACAAAAGACTTATTTTTCTGAAAGCAATTTTTTGCTTTGAAGTTAAAGAAGTACTTTCTTAAAGCAACACTAAACATGCCCTAACACTCCTTTTCTTTATACTTATCACTCTGTGATGCGATCTTCCTTTGTGATATTACACACACGCATATACATGTATATTTATCAATACATGTGTATATGTATGTATTTAAAGAACCATACTTCCAATAGGATTGTAGAGTCAGTTCCACCATTGTAAAATCAATTATGGCTTTTAAATGGAGGAACCATGCTCAGTGACAGTATGCAGTATCTACTATACCTAAAAAGAAAATTTATTTATTTTTCTTATGCATCAACGTGGTATTAACAAAACTAATGCAGGAAAATATGTTATAGGCTATATACAAAACCATCCTGATCTTTAGATCTTAAAACATGTCGAAAATCAATGAATTCAGGTGCTTGTCTATTTTGTGTGATGGACAAGTTGTAAGTCTAAAACTTCTATTTTCAGTTTTAGGTATTTTATTTGTTGCAAGTCATGTGTAACACAATACGTTTTTAAATTTAGATGTTATATAATTTATTTGCACAATAAGGTCCTCCAGAAGAATGTTTTCCTATCTTCTCTCTCTGTCTCTGCATGCGTGTGCGTGTGTGCATGTGCGTGTGTGCGTGCGTGCATGCAGTCAGAATTGTTTAGGTATTTTTGTTTTTGAAGGTATTAGATATTTGATTTTGATGGGTGATTATTGATTTTGGAATTATCAAATCTTTTGTCAAGGATTTGTCTTGTGTGTACTCCAACTCTGTATAGATTCATTGAGTTGAGACGATGTTTTTATTTAATTTTTTAACTCTCTAATATGTGGCTATCTTTTCCTTTATGTGCTTAATTATACTGTAATATGAACATTTACTTTTCAGTTGGACGAGGTGTACTAGCAGGCTATTTTTTATAGCATGACACGACATTGTGGCCCATGATATGATGAAATATAAACGATGGTTGCCAGGATGACTAAATAAATATGATTCGGCTTCATGTATATTGTACATGGGCTTTTCTATTGATTCTGCATATGGCAATGAACTTGTTATATTTTGAACTTCTTTCAGCTTTTCTATAGATTCTGCATATGGCAATGAACTTGTTATGTTTTGAACCTCTTTCTCATCTTCACTCTAGCACTTCGTTTGCAATTACAAGTCCTACATAAAAATGAACTACATTTATATCTTGTAACCTGCAGGCTTTCGCTGACATTCTGTGGCTGGTGTTAGGAGAATGGAATTATATTCCTAGAAGTTATCCTCGAGTATCATATGCTTGTCTAATTAATTTGCTTCCCTTGAAGCAGATTCTTGAACCCAAGCAGGTTTAGAGACTGTTAGGATAACAAGAGCATATACAGTTGGCATCAACATTCTAGGAATATTGGAGGAGCAAGATTTTGGGGTTTTCCATGTTTGCCCAAAATAGCTTCAGTACTGCCGATAATTGCTGGTTCCCTAGTTTCTGTTATCATTACTTGTTTTAATATTTTTCCACCTTCTACCTGCAGATAATTAGCAAATCCTGTAATCACTTATTTTGCAAATTGTAGGCGAGTGTCTTATGTTTTTCAAACTTCCCTATATGAAGGCCTTGGGAAGGGGAATCTTGTATCCCATTTTGTCATCTGTCTCATTCTCTGAAAGATGACGGAGGGCAATCAGAGAATTAGTTTCTCGAGTAAATGGATGGGTAAGAAATTGTTTTTAAGTTTATACATGATATATCTACTATATGTTGTTGGACCCATATCTACCACATCTATATAAATCCATAACCAGTTGAAAAATATAACATGCAATGTCATATGAGAAATAAATCATTATTAGCATGCATCATGCTAGTTAAATGCACCTGGCTGAAAGAAAGGAATACTCTGATCTGAGTTGAATGTTAACTGCTACGATATAAAGGAGAGCATGCATTTTCCAAAGTTGTATAAAAGTTAATTCGATGAGCAGCGAAAAGTGGATGGCTCTTATTAAGAAAATGTCATTTTCCAAATATTTGTCAACTTGAAGCAATAAACGGAGGTAGCTAATAAATCGAGGGATGATAATATTTTCCACATATTTGGCTCTTATTCAGACAATGAAGACCATCTTATGAGGGAGCCAAGGAATTCGCTATGCCTAAATTATGAGGATAGAGTAAAATCATATTTTATCGAAATCAACTATATGAAAAGTAATGGATGTTATGAGCAGCAGCCCCTCTCAATTTGGAATTTAGATGTATCGTCTTTCCTTTTTATTTTGTCTTTGTGACTACCTTCCATGGGTGAGATCCTAGGTTGTTCAGAATTTATTATTTTTAAGGTATGGTTGGCGACAAGCGAAATCATGTTGTTACTTGATTTTTAAGTATAAATTAATTTAGATTATACTTAGCTAAATTTTTGAAATATCACAGAGTACTTTTTGATTTTAGACCTTCTAAAAATATTTTGAATAATATAGTAATATTTAGTAAAAAATCTAAAAACTATTTTAGTTGTGGCCTATTTTCCACATATGTGGCCTCTTTTCCTTTGGACCCTTCCTCTTTCTCCTCGAGCTCTTCCTCCTTTTATTCTTCCCATCACTCTCCTGATGACCATCTCCATGCTCGTCCGCATAGCCCGAGATGACTATATGAACACCCGGGTCATCCGCCGTGCAGCACCCACGGAGAAGGATCGAGTTGTTGACGGCCTGGTAGTTGCTGTTGGTGTAAGCACTCATCTCTCTCTCCTCATCGTAGAGGGCTCCATGGGTGTCCATCATCTCCTCCAAGTTCCCCTTCATCCATGCTCCCTTGTTGCTCCCTGCGAGCGTGATGATCCTCGACTCCTCCTCCTCCTCCTGACCGGACCGGGCCGTGGACTTGCATAGGGCTGTGAGCTGGCGAGTGAGCTTTGAGATGGTGTCATGGATCGCATGCTCCATATGGCGCTGGCTCTGCTCGTCGGCCTTTGCATCAGAAGCCATGGTAGTTTGGTGGTGGGAAAGGGAGAGGAGGAGGTGGGAGTTCGATTGTTGAGGAGGAGGTGGTCGTATGTATATGTCGAGAAGAACGTGACTTTGCATGGGAGACAAAGGGATCGATCTGATTCCAGTTCGCAGGGTGGAGGGAAAGGATTTCTTATTCATTTTCATGACGCCACGGCTCCTCTTTATTCTATCTCAGTTCTGACAAGGCTATCATCGCCTCGTCGCTTGACGCGAATGGCCTGGCGAATCGGTTCAAAACTCAAATTACACACGCAAAAGATATAATCGTTCCAAAATCTCAATAATAAATAAAAAAAAAAAAAAAATGGAGGGGGGGAGGAATCTTCATACATTTTCTTAAATAATGCAAGAGTGTATATATATATATATATATATATATAACAGTAATAAATCTTTACTTGATGGCACCCTGGTCAACCCAGAGGAGGTCGACATCAATAGTGATGGGCATCGGTGAAGACAATGAAGGGTCGACAATAGGAATGGTTGTAGAGAGGAAAGAGCCAATATAGAGGATGTAGGTGGAGCAGCCGGTCAAGGAGGTTATAAATGTCATTGCCGAGGATGCTAAAAATGGAGAATGGGGTGTAGAGTATGGTATTGGCATTGTTGGTGGCCTTCTGGTTGATGTGGCCGCTACCACCGTCACTGCTTCTTGGACTGACAGGGTTGCAAGAGAGCGGAGCAAGAATGGAAGGAGAAGAGAAAAGGGTCCAGTCCATGAATTTGGAAGTCTCTAGAAAGCAAAAAAAATGCTATAACCTATATATAGATTTGAGCATGGCTTGGGCAAATTGCTTGAACCAATAGTCCCAGCCCATGATTTAGGTAGGCTTGGACATGAATAATTGAGATGAGGCTGGTCTAGCCTGAGATCCGAGAGGCCAGCTTACTTTTATGGCTCGGCCTAGAAAATGGAAATCTATGCAAATAATTAGCTTGACCCAGCTTGACAAAAAAGTAGAGGTTTAGAAAACTAAGGTTGGGCTTAGGTAGCAAAGATAAGCATGATGGTTGGACGGGGCCAGGCCCGGATTGAGAAAAAAGCTATTAATATTTTAACTGTTGGAAATTATATCCTAAAGCTAATCGTCTAACATGTAGATGGTTGTACTATTTATAAAGTATATATGAATTATTGACTAATAATTATTATTTGATAGTTCATCATGTGCATCTTCTTGTAATGAATTCTTTTTATGATGAAATTCTTAGAACTACTAATATCAATAAAGGAGGATTTATTGTATGGTTCTTAAACTTATTCGCGACCAAATGGTACATTATCAAGATAATAATGTTTATCGAGTATAGATCATTGTGTACCATATGGATTAGTTTCCTCTTAATCAAGGAGTGTGAAAATATTGGTATGGTATGCAGGTAAAATATTGGAGTATATGTTACTAACATAACCCATTTACGGAGTACTCTACTATCAAGGGTCGCTTGCGAAGGATATGGATATAAGTATCTTTTAGACCTGAGATCACCATGGTGACTTACAAGTGACTTAAATGCTTTGGTACTGGACTACCTGAATTTCTAATTCAGTGATAAAAGGTATCTAGGTACATTTTAGTACTTACAAAATCTATGTATGAATCAAGATTGAATTGATCACTCCAAGTTGTTGGAGATAATGCTTCATTATATTTCAACTTAGCAAAATCTTGGCTGAGATAGTCCTTGTAAGGAGTCACAGGATTTATAAGGTTGATATACTATGTGGATGTACTGATAAAGGGTTGGCAGTTTAACCCTGAAGTCATGCTAAGTATTGAGGATTAAAGGAATAAATTATATGATAACCATATGCCAAATATTCTTGAATCTTGCTTTGCAATAATTCGATCTATTTGGATATTGGGTATCATTGCTACATGATCATTTTAATTGGTGCAGAAATTATTCCTGTGCTACCGTTTTAGTATTCGAATCTATGCGATCACACACAATATAAGTTCCTTTCTGATCTGATGGTTGATCAATGATTATAAATCATTTTATGTTTTAATCATCAAATTGGTTGATGATTAACTTTAAGTTAACTCATCAGTAAGTCGACTCATTAGTGAGTCGAATGAGTGACTCATCTGTATTATCAGTAAGTTGACTCATCAGTGATTCACTAAGAGTTAGTGAATTACAGAAGGGTTAATTGATAATTGGATTGCTGATTAGCATAATTTGGTTAAGCAATTTGATTAGCGTAATTTGATTAAGCAATGATACTTGGTTCAAGCCTAATTGAATTGGATTCAATTAGGTTGACCTATTTGGGTTATGGATGACCTAATTACTAAGGAGGTTTGATACCTGATTTGATCAAGACTTGGACTCAACTAATTTCTAATTAGATTAGGATTTAGTTTCTAATTTAGTTGGGTTTATTTATCAATTGAGATCATGTCCATTTGGATTGGATCACATCCAAGTATCCAACCCACATGCACCGTGCAAAACTTGAATTCAAATTTAAATTTGATTTCAAATTTAAATCTAAATTAAATTTAAATTTGAATTAGGACTCAAGTTTGAATTCAAATAGTTTGAATTTAAATTCAAATGAAGTAGTTTTGATTTTGAATCAAAACTACCTCATCACATCTTATCCTCATCCTAACTTTCCAATTTCCTAACCTCTCCTAACCCCTTTGGAATGCCACCTTTTAATGGGATTAAGAGGTAGGTGTAGGAGATGGTTGAGACTAAAAGAAGAGTGTCTTCCAACCAAGAAAAAGGGAGGGTGTGGGCATGGGATTTTCTAGAGAGAAAATTCTCCCTTGGGTGTGGGTAACTTAGTTTTCATCTAGGTTTTGGGAAGTGAGAAAGGAATAGAGTGTCTAATTCCTTTTACTAATTTTTCACATGTTCATATCTTCCTCTTGTCCTTCATCCTTTGGAAAGTCTATGTGATATAAAGAAGAAGGTTTGATCAATCATCAAGATTTCTTTAAGGATTTAGCACTTTAGGAAGACTAGTAAGCATAGAGCTTCATGTGGATGTCATGTAGGGACCATATATATGTAACTTGGAAGAACCTTATTACCATATTTTTTCAATTGTGGAGATCTTCGACCTATGCAAAAGTAATGAGTTTTGAACTCATTAACATTGTAGATGTGATCTACGTTATCGATTTTATAGTGTAGAAATATATGATTTATGCTTGCTCTCTTTTATTTCTGATTTCATTTATATGCATCTTGATCATGTTGTGATCCTTATGTAGGTTGTTTGTAGATTTGATCTAATGCATAATAGATTAATTAGATTAATCTAAATAGTTTCTACTACTTTAAATTTCAAAAAAAAAAAAAATGCATATATGAAATGGCTCATGATTTCCTTCATTAATAAGGCTTGGTCCAAGCTCGCCCAAACCTATCCATTGCTCAAATCTACTTATGGACTCTCTACACAAGGTCTACGAATAACGTTAGTGATAGCCACAAGAAAGGTCAGGAATGGATATTAAAAACTTAAATTTAAACGGGCCACCAAAACTCATGCAACCACATGGCAATGCATAGTAACCCGGTATTTTAAAGGAAATGGTAAATAGGTTAGGCAGGTTGAAAAGTTCGAATCCAAATCGGCCTGCTTAACAAATGGATTAAACGAGCTAATCCATTTATTATTCGAACCTGTTTAAACTAGTCCAAACCTATTCAAGATGGGTCGAACGCTGGTCGAATTGGCAAGTTAGATCATATTTTACCATTTCTAATTAAAATTTATATAATAATTTTTATAGTTTAAAAGACAATTAAGGTTATTTTTATAATAACATATTAATATATTAAAAATTAATAAAAAATGGAGATATATATTCATCATGATGCAACTATTTGCTTGATCATTTAATTTATGTGAAAGCAAAGTTATTAAATTCTGTTGCCTAAACCGTAATCTAAGAAGGAGGTGAATTGGTTTTCTAAAATTAAAACATGTGTCTTTGAAACTCAAATGCAATATGTGGGCTAGGTGTTGTGTTAAGAGCTATGTATAAATGTTAAAATATAAGAGTGAGATATAAAGAGACAAGTAAATACATAAATATAATAGATTTATAGTAGTTCAGAGCAATCCAAATTCCTACATTCACTATCCAAGGATTTCTTTGGATTTTTACTATATTTCTACGAGAATACGGTCAATTTATTTTATCCCAAACTTACAAACCAAAATCCAAATATAATATTTATTTTATGAGCTCACAAACAAACCCAATATACGTTTATTTTTCAGGATTACAAATAACCTAATTATCTTTCTAAAGCTGGCCAATCAAAATCTTAAACCAAATCCAAGTTTCAGCTCCTTACCGAAACTTGTAACAAAAATAATCAAATAATATAAAACAGAGTAACAGAAAATGAACTCTAAAGAGATCTGATTATTGTAGTTGAAGCTTAATATATAGTTGCTCAAAGGCTTTAAAAGTTGCTCTTCAATTCACTCTTCAATCCTTAATGCTTCAAGAAGTCGGGTGGAAAGAAGTTGAAGTTCCTTTTGAATTTTTAATGACTGCACATAATATTCTTCTTGTTCTAAATGATTTGAATGAATGCTCAAATTCTTGTTGATTTTAACTTTAATCCTTGCATTTATACTTTTCCTTGTGTTTTTCCATGATTTTAAAATCATTTCTAGCTGTTTATAGCCATTGGAAATTAAGAAATAGTTGTTAGAAATCTTGAAAAATGAATTTTACAAGTTCTGGAACTAGTCATTACTATAGCAATCTATGGGATGAGAGTCGGCTCTAATGAACAGTATCCTAAAATTCAAGTTTCTATTTTCTTAAGAGAGAAGGCTCTAATTTCAAGAGTTGGCTCTTCTAAATAGTATCCAAAAAATCAAGTTCCCGTTATTGTGAAGCCCAGCATGAAATTGGGCCGCCTGGGCTAAAGTTGGCAGCCTTTGCCGACTTCAGTTAGAAACTTAAAGAAGAAGAAGAAGAAGAAAAACAAGCTGCCGACTTCAATTCGAAACTCAAAGAAAAAAAAGAAGAAGAAAAACAGGGGACGAAACCCCTATTTATCTGGTCGAATACTTTACCAGAGAAGCTGGAGGGGAGTCGTGGGAGAGTGGAACTCGACGGTGGAGTGTCGTGGAGGGATGGGTGTCTAATCGATCGAGGTTCCTCCCCGTATGGTGAGGAAAATCCCCTCATTCCTCTTCTTTAAAACCCTCCCCATCATCGAATTTCCCATTGAATTCCTCCTCTTCTCCTGTGGTCGACCGCTCCTGGACCGTCATCGGGAGTCTTCCTCTCTTTAAACTCTTGATTATATGATTAATTAATCGCATAGAGTGAATTTGGCTAGTTCTTCTTCTGGTTTTTTGCCCATGGTCGAGACGACCATGGATATGCCAGCCGACCCCTGTCCTTGCTTTGTTCGGGAAGCCTCCAGTGGACCGTCGTCCTGCTCCTCTCCTCTGGTGGAAGCATCCGTGATATTTTTTTACACTCTGGGAGTCATAAACCAAGCCACAGATAATATGTATTATAGGTAGAAGGGGTTAGAAAGTTTTATTTTATATTTTATACATGGGTATCATAGTTTTTTAACTAGAGTATCATAGTTTTTAAACTGTGATGCCGTGTTACTGTTTTGACTAATTTGAGTAATCTTCTAGCATGTGATAATTTTTGATACTTTAGGAGTCATTATTCAGGAATATGGATGATGGGAAGTCTTGTTAGGAGCAATTATTTCCTTCACTTTCTTGTTTCATGCTAGGATATTCTAATTTTATAATTGGATGTCATCTATTAATCAAGGGGTGTCATAATTCTGTTATCCCTTTTAGTCTTTGGGCACATAAAGTAGTCATGAAATTCATATTTGAAATAAACATATTCAATCACATATCCAATACATCATGTTTAATTTTTTATGGATAAATAAATATATACAAGACTGTACGAAAATTCAGCATTTCATATCCTCTCCTATGTTAGTTGACTATATACATAAGCATCAAATTCGTCTAAAAAAGATCAGAAGATGGTATAGTGGGTTCAATTACTTGCTCGGATACTTTCACTATATTATGGAAAGTCTGCCTCTTGCTTGTACTAATTCTTCTTTCATTTTGCACAGGAGTTTCAATGGAAGCCTTATCCATATTTTTCCTTGATCTCTTTGACTTCTTCTCGACTCCACTCTTAATTCTATTCTCTCTTGGTCGACCTTTCACAGTAACTTGGTCAGGATCTTGAATTAGAAGTTATGTACTTTGCTTAGCTGCATAGTTAGCATCTACAACTCTTCTGAATAATGGTATAGGATCTTCCATTACTAAATTAAATGCATCTTCAGACATGGAGGCTATCTCTGTAAGCTTCATCATCCGATAACTCATCAAAGTATATCTACAATCAATAAAATATAACATTTGTATTAAGATTTCATGACATATGATACATTTATGTAAACATAAAATAAGACATCTGAATTTAAATAATTTCTTTACTGCATACCGTGATTATTGTATATTTTTATCACAAAATGGAGTACTGCATTCGAAATTGTCGAACTGGTATTTCATGTCCTTGCACCATCTATTCAAGAAATACTTATCTGGGATATGAAATATGTCGCTTTGATGAAGAACCAATAAGGCATGCCTATATAGGCAACCCTTATATTGAAAGGATCCATACTGGCATTGAACATCCTCCAAAATTTTTTCATATAAAACCACATAATTTTTTATAATCTCCTTCTTCATTCCATCAACTTCAATTCTTTCAAATGATTTAACAGAATATACATCACACTTGTCAACTTATTTAACTAATTTAGCATTTGATGCAGTTATTTCAAGGACTCATTCTAAAATTTTTAATATGTGCAATGTATATTTCCTGCTGCTTACCTCTTAAAAAAAGAGGATGTCTTTAGAAAAGTATTTGTTTACAACTTTTTATTATCTTCCTCATTTTCTGCTTCATATCTTTTCTCCAAGGCATCTTTGTACTTATCGATGAATTTCTTGAGTGTAGTATTCGAGTTTATAAATCCATTAAAGAAATAATTGATGCTCTTGTTTCTTTATGAAGTTGACATCCATGTTCATAGTTATTAAAAAAAATATCAAATACAAAGTTTGTTAAAAATTTACAAACATGAACATTAATCAATCATAATGACTTACAAACCTACGAAGAATGATTGTTAAGGTAAACTGGAACCCATTTATCCCGATATTGATAAATGTCATTTAACCAATCTACAGCCTTGCATTCTTCATACTTCTCCATTATCCAGCCATGATTGGAATATCCATTTAAATGTCTTAGTCCTTCATCTAATAATAATGCATAACTAAGCAATGGGACTATCCATGATTGTTGACTTCGATAAATGGATAAAAGATATTTGATATGTATTGTCAAATATGTTGAGTTAAAGATCAGTACATCACTAAAGTAAGTGCTTGCCAATCTTGACCTAGGATGGATTTAGAAGATAGACCTAAGCTGTCCATTATCATTTAGGTCCAAAGTATAAAAGAAATTTAGATTTTTTTACTTTCATTTGTGTGAAATGGATTATCATTGACTGTGCATCTCCTTTTTTTAGCTAACTCTGACATCCTGATAGATGAAATTATGAGCACATTCGCTATGAAATCTATTATCTTCTACTCCCTTTTTCTAGCCATGGCAAAGTACATTGAGTTGTAAAAATATTCATGGCATATAAATTGCTGATCTCTATCTTTTCTGATATGCTGATCTTTCTATGGAACTGTAGATAACCAGCTGATGATATGGATAGCTCATGGTTATGTTCTAGAAAAATATCATCCAATATTCACTTACATTTTTATAATTTAGTCTATTTTATTGAAGCCTTATAATCAATTTTGCTAGTATCCTAGGATTCATGGAGTTATCTATTTTTCTATATTTTCCTTGCCTCCAACATACCAGGTGCTTGAAGCATATTTCTTTGTTATCGTTGGACCTACTATACACTATTGTGATTCCAAAACCTACTCTCCTTGCATATCCATTATAGAAATTATATATATCGTTTGTAGAATTGAACTACATTCTAATTTGAGGATCTACAGACTCGTTTTCTATATTCGGGTGATAGGAGAAGGTGCATTCTTGTGAATAACACTAGCAACCTCATCCAAGTGATCATGTTTGATTTTTTCTAGATCTATAATTTCAATGCAATATATAAATATATATGTAAAAAAATCATAACATTGATATCCATAATTTTAGATGACATTTTATGTAGAGCATAATAATTACTGTATTATGCATTGGATAGAATATGACATGACAGTGTGATACTATAGACATAGAATCAAATATTTTTTTTAAAAATATATATTGGAACTTACGACATCCTAATTAAAAGATTATGATATTCTAGTTAAAAGATTGACACTTGATCATAAAACATGAAACTAAATATATTAACCCCTTCACCAGGAAAATCTATCACTTGTGGACTGAGTTATGACTCCTAGGATGTCATAACATGCTATGGATACTAAATAATCATAAATATATGCTGAAACAGTATTACGACATTCTACTTTAAAAGCTATGATATCCTAGTTAAAAAATTACGATATCCCTGCATACAATCATAAACCGAATATTTTGATCTTGTATAACAGAAGTATTTAAGTATGCATTGCTGATATATGACACCCACATTATAATAAAATGCTTCTAAGAAAATTTCAGTATCAAAAACTTCAAAACATGAATAACACAGTACAAACAGAAAATGAAGGTTTTTATTCTCGGTCATAGGACTTTTCAACCATGCATTGGTTTGAATAAGATGTTAGATTATGATAAAAATACTAGAAAAAAATAACATTTTGAAATATGATATTTAAACTTACGACATCCTAGTTAAAATGTTACAATATTTTAGTTAAAAGATTATGATACCCGATCATAAAATATGAAACTAAATATATTAACTCCTTTACCAGGAAAACCTATCACTTATGGACTGAGTTATGACTCCAAGGATGTCATAACATGCTACGGATGCTAAAGGATCATAAATATATGCTGAAATAGGATTACAACATCCCAATTTAAAAACTATGACATCTTCGTTAAAAAATACGATATTCCTATACAAATCATAAACCGGATGTTTTGATCATGCATAATAGAAGTGTTTAAGTTTACATTGCTGGTATATGACACTCACGTTATAATAAAATACTGAGAAACTTTTAGTATCAAAAGCTTCGAAACATGAACTACTCGGTACAAAATAGAAAATGAAGGCTTTTATCCTTCATCATAGAACTTTTGAACCATGCATTAGCTTGAATAAGATTGTTAGATTATGATAAAAAGAACAAGAAAAAATAATACTTTAAAATATAATATTTGAACTTATGATATCCTAGTTAAAATACTACAACATCCTAGTTAAAAGATTATGACACCCGATCATAAAACATGAAACTAAATATATTATCCCTCCTACCAGGAAAACCTATTATTTGTGGACTAAGTTATGACTCCTAGGATATCATAACATGCTACGGATGCTAAAGGATCACAAATATATGCTGAAACAATATTATGACTTCCCAGTTTAAAAGTTACGACATCCTAGTTAAAAACTATGATATTCCAAACAAAATCATAAACCTGATGTTTTGATCCTGCATAACAGAAGTGTTTAAGCATGTATTACTGAAATATGACACCCATATTATAATAAAATATTTTTGAGAAAACTTCAGTATCAAAAATTTCGAAACATGAACAACTCGATACAAAACAGAAAATGAAGGCTTTTATCATCCATTATAGGATTTTTCAACCATGCATTGGCTTGAATAAGATTGTTAGATTGTGATAAAAAGATCAGGAGAAAATAACATTTTGAAATATGATATTTGAACTTACGACATCATAGTTAAAAGATTACGACACCATGCTTAAAAGATTATGACATCCCTATAGAAAATGTAAAACTAAAGGTATTGACGCCTCCTAAGATGAATACCTATCACTTGTGGATTGGATTATAACTTCTAGGATCTCATAACATACCACATATATAAAAAAATTATAATCGCATGCAAAAATCGGATAATGATACCCTAGTTCATAAATTATTACATCATAGTTAAAAAATTATGATATACATGCAGAAAATATAAAATTATAGTTATTATCCCCTCCTACTAGGAATATTTATTATCGTGGACTGAGTTATGACTTCCAGAGTATCATAAAATTTCATGGATGCTAAAGGAGTATTATATGATTTTTTAATGTATTATATTTTTCTAACTACCAAAACAGTTGGTGTAATAATGAAATTATAAAAAGAAAACTAAACAAAATTCTATGAAGAGTTTTTTACTTTCTATTGGATATGATATTGTCTCAAAATTATAGCAGAAGTCTTCGATGATTATTTCAACTTTGAACTAAATTTTTTTTTTTATATTCATACCCCATAACTTTTTAGATTCAGGAAAAAATTTTTCATCCTCGAACATTACATGGTATTTTAGACCAGAAAAATAAACACCAAAATGAAATAGAGAAATTGCAACTGATTTTTAAGGATGCTTTATGGTATGGTTGTTGAATTCCCGAAGCGTGCTGACGCTTTTATCTGGCGTTGGGAATGAATGGGATTTAAGCGTCGGGAGCCCTAATTTCATTCCCTAATTTCATTCGCTCGCACTGCACTGCCTCCAGCAAACCTATCCCTCCCTTCTCCTCTATCTCGTCTTCCTCCTCCTCCTTCTCCTTCGTTCGCACCGGCGATCACTATCTCTGAGACTTCTCTGGTCCTCGGTCCTCCATTGATCCCCTCAACGATGGCCGGCGGCGAGGGCAGCCGAGCTCGCTCTCAGCTTGTTCGTTGTCCACAGCAGCTCATGGGCCAGCTTCTTCGCATCCAGCCACTCGTTCGTGCTCGCCGTCACCGGCCGGTAGGGCTTGTACGGCGGGAGGCCACCGACGGCGGTGGACGGGAGGAGGCCACCAAGGCAGAGGCGTAGGCCATCGTACAAGGTGGCTAGGCGGGGGCCGAGCGGGAGGAGGCTGAGGATGCGCGACGGCCAGGTGGCGGTGATGGAGGAGGAGCGCTGGAGGGCGCGGCGAGGAGCTCGCCGGTATGGGAGAAGGCGGAGGCGAGGATGGCCCGGTTGACCTCCAAAAGCTCCGCATGGCCCAGCTGGACGTTCTCGGTCAGCACTCTGTCCGCCGTAGCCAGCATGAACTCGTATTTTCTAGACGTGTAGGGGAGCTTGTTCAGTATCACCAAGATCTGCCAACAAAATAAGTGAGGTCGGGAGGTTGCCTGTAGGTCTCCTATTTGTTTCCCATCCCGATCGAACCCTAAAACGCCCTAACCTAATTTCCACCGCACGCCGCTCCTCTCTTCCCCTCCTCTGGGATCCCTCCCTCCTCCTTCATCTCCGCCACATGCTGCTCTTCCGTTTCCCCTCCTCCGAGATCGTGACCTCCTCCTTCATCTCCTCCTAAGCTTCCTTCAAAAACCCATTCCATCATCTTCCCCCAACCCCCTGGCCTTTCTCGTGCCTCCGGCCCTCCTCGTGCCTCCGGCCCTCCTCGTGCCTCGGTGTGGTGTGGAGACGATACCCAAGTGGATCTCCTTCCTCAGTGCCAACGTTGAGGAGTTCATCACCTCCGATCCTGTCTGCAGCCCTAAGTAAACCTCTCCGCTGTCTTCTTCTTCCTTTTTTTTTATTTTGGTGTGTGCGCGTGTGTGTGTATGTGTGCGAGATCATTGGGTGATGCATTTTGTGAATGTTGTAGCCTATCTATTTTTAATTAAAAATTTTATTTGTTAGTTTTGTGTATCTTTTCCGGTCATCGGACCGTAGGAAACCGGTGGGATTTTTTTTTTTCTTGATATTGGGCTAGATCGAGGTAAGACTTCTTCGATTTGTATCTGGGGAATGGAGGGGATGCCTTTCCTCTGTTTTTTTCGTTTATCCGTTCCTTTGTTTTTCCGACCTCAGGAGTCTCAGTCAGGTGGGAGGCTTGAACCGGTTGAAGGAGTCTCAGTCGGGTGGGAGGCTTCTGAGTGGAAGGGATGGGAAGAGTGGAGGAAGCAGGGTTGTGGAAGGGAGGGTGGGTCTGTGACATGGCTTGCGAAGGAAGGGGACCGAGACCTAAGTGGTGGAAGGGAGGCTTCTGTCACTGAATTGTATGTTCAGATATATGAAGGATCAATTTGGAAATTCTGCATTTGTAGAAGAGAGGAACATGTAAGAACTGAGCAGCACAAATGATAGAACGAGTATAATACTTAATGAAACTCAGTAATTAAATGATAAAATGCAGAAATTCTCGGATTAAATATAGTTTTGTAAATCGTGAGAAAATCTTTATATTGCTTCTACCTTGACTTTTGAATGTGCTCAGGAATTTCATCTTGGAGTTTTCTCCAAAGGCATATGGATTATGGAAATTATGTTATGTTGCTTTTCTTGGATTAGTCTACATGTTAAATTTCAGGACCTTCGCTACTTCTAAAGGAAACGTGCACTGAGTGGTTACATCTTTGTTTAGGTCCATGTTACTCAAGGTGACTATGATGGAAAAGCTGTAATAATTCATGGGTGACAATCTCTGAACCTGGGACCAGTGAAGTGTTATATGGTAAAGAGGAGCATAACTATGAACATAGCACACAAGGGAAAACTACAAATTATACATTTTATGATTATAAATCTGGATACATCCATCACTGCCTTGTTGATGGACTTGAGGTAATGACTCATCATATTCACTGCTCATACAATGAGAGTATGAGGTATTTTGTTTTTGTCAAAGAAGGATCTTCATTTTATTGCTTTTTTAGTTATTTGTTCTTCCAATATTGGCTAGTTTTGCTTTTGAAATGTGTATCAAAGTGAAACTTTCATTGATTCTCAATCTCAACAGTTATCATCATTTTGAATTTGCCATGCTTGGTTATCTTTAAAAATATTAAGTTGACATTTATGCATTACTCTCTTGTATAACTTTCAACAAATGCATGATTTAATATAGATGATCACTCAATTTTCAACGTCATTTTACTTCTAGAATAAATTCACTGTATACTTGCATTTATGTAAAACATGATATTAGCTGCAAAGATTATATTAAGGCAGCAGTTAACTAATTTAATTGATTAGCAAAGTTGGACTGGGTTCAAGTAAAAAATGCATTTAATACTTGTGACTTATTCATTGTGGAGCTTGGTGGTGCATTGACCTATGACCAGGCTGATGCATGTGTCTTAAGGTAGATTTACACAGTCCAGGAACCATTGCTGTCAGATTGACGGACCCCATCCATCGATACATCTGAAATCTAATAATAACCATTGAGGCCATGGATATTAAGACTCTAGCTTTGGTAGAGTATTAACATATACAATAATATGAGAACAAATTAATGTGTATGTCTATTCATACCATGCATGTAATTTGGGTAAACAAGGAAGGGCGGCGCAGTGCACAAGGCTCCTGCCATGTGTGTATTTTGTATACTCATGAAAAATGAATACATATACACACCTTGGCTACATGCTTGTGCACCTAGTTGGATGCTTGCATATGTAGTTACTAATGTACTTATGTACATGCACATGTATGCATGTACATGTTATTTGTATTTCTATTCTTATGTATGTTTGCCGTTTTTCCTGTTACTCCAAGAGATGATTAAGATGTTAGATTCCATACTGATTAACATATAAATTTTATTTAGTCATGTCACATGTGCTTATAGTTATAAAATGGCTGAAATTTAAAATTATGTAACACTTTTTTTTTGCATAACCATTTTACTTTTCTTTAAAAAAATGTGTAAAAAGGAATGTCGAACTGGCTCGAATTTAGTACTGGACTGACACTGACTTGGGATGGTTTGGTCTATTTCACTGATTTGGCCCATTGAAGGTGCCAGGCTTGTTGTAATGTTAATGTAAAAAAAACTCATTCTGATGTATTTACATATCTACATATTTTTGTATGTATCTATGCTGGTATTATGTTCCGGTTAATGAAATCTGGTTCTATCAGTATCTTTTATGTTGGAGTCTTACCGGTATAATTTGATATTATTTGTGAACAAAAATGGTATGCCATTTAAGTTGAGAATGCATACCATTAATCATTATCCACAACATGTTGCAACACCACATCTAAATCAAAAAATTTTTTTTCACAAAGGTTTCATGGTGCATATATGTTTCAAATTGCCAATTATTTTATTCATTTACATAAAATTGTACTGTATATGCAATATCATAGATTGCATGTATTGTTATACTAACATTTTTTTGTTCTTCTATTCAAAAAAAAAAAAAAAAAAAAAAAATCTTGTGCTATTATGTCTTCCGATTCTGGACTTATTTGGCATTTTTTAGATTACTTATGTCTTTTTTTTTAAACTATTAGGTGATTCGGGTCAAACATTTATTCTCTTTCCACTCTTGAGCACTACATGCAAACTGGAGGACAGGCTGTATTATTTGTTGGAGATCTGTCTTATGCTGACATGTATAAATTTAATGATGGCATTCGCTGGGATTCATGGGCCGGTTTATTGAACGTAGTGCTGCTTATCAGCCATGGATTTGGACTGCTGGAAATCACGAAATAGAGTACAGACCTGACTTGGTAAAATATTCTTATTCACATTTATTATTTGTACATGTTTTCTGTATTTTGTCTGAACAAGTTTTAGGATCAGTTGGTTTATTTGGTAACCTCTGTTATCCCTGTTCTCTAAGCCACAACCAGACTATTCTGCATTTAGGGAGGCCAGTTGTGGTCATTCTACGTCGGAATTGAAGAACAGAACCCATGCATTATATCGCTGGAACAAAAATGGTGATGAGAAGCCTGTGCCTACAGACCATGTTGTATTTCACAATTAGTACTGGTAAGTGCAATATACTAAATAATGATTAACGCTAGAGTTTTTTCATATTAGTCCTTGACATCTTCCATTTTTTTGTATTAATCTTATCTTTTCATTTTTATATTTTAGTTTCTGAAATCTTGCAACTTGTTGCTCAAATATCTCTCGGGTAAGTTAACTAAATGATAGCAGAACATTTTGCTTATATTCTCCTAACGGTAATTTCATATTTTCTCGATATTTTCCCCCTCCCACCCTCTCATACGATGGACCTGTTAACCATGCCCATCAATGTTGGTCTCTTAGTGACCAAGAGCCAAGCGATAAGAGGGTGAAGTGTTTGAGAAAAGGCCAAGTCTCAATTCCCATTCACCGTTATGCCAAGGGCATTTTTGCCCTTCTGCAGCCTTAATAACCTTAATCAGATTTTGATCAATGAAACTACAGAAGGACCGGTGTGCATAGACGATGAATTTTATAAGGATTTTATAAATATGAAAAGGTACAGATTAATATACAAATTTAAAAGGTGTCAGGGGCTAATTTGCAAGAAGCCCTTAATGCTATGACATTTTCTTTCCCTCAGGCAATCTTTGTTTATTTGTTAGTTCAGATCCTTCTTTACTGACTGGAATAAAAGAATTAGTAGAATGCTTCGTATTAATTGTCCAAATATCTAGGAGTCTTATTCACCACATCAATAACATATTCTTCTTCCATAGATCTAACCATCATTGGCCGAAACCATGTCCACTCCTGATCCACATTTTTTAATTTATTGATATCCTGTTAACTTCATTTTGAGCATAAATTGCTATGTAAGTTGTTTTATATGATGTACAAACTCCGTCGATCTATTTTATGTCAATATCATCCTTTTGTCTTCTCTTTTATATTTCTTATTTTTTTGTGTTCCTTCATATGTTTGTTTATTAGCAAATATTATTCCCTTACTTATTTTGATTTACATTTGCTTGCACCTATTTTCAGTTTACCATAGCAAATGATGGGATATGATCTGAGTATAAAAATGCAGTGCTGGAGTTGACCTACAACTACGGGGTTAAAGAACATGGCAAAGGAAATGCCTATGCACAGGTAATGTTTATTTCAGGTGTGATGAGCATTTACAGTTGATTCGATTGGTTTTGAAATATTTTTTTTTTCCTGCACTTCTTCAGAAAAGTTTCACTTAACATGTTAAAATAATTTTTCCCTACACTTTTGTCTCGTATCACATAGTTTAAATGATTTTTCCATTCCATTTCATGTACACTGGCCCGAATGTTGTTGCACATGGGCATGAGCATGCATATTACTAATTCCTTGATTCAATGTAACTGCATATTTTTAAATATCTGTTTACAAATTTTGAAACAACAACGGTGTAATAACTGATGTGTTTTTTTTTCCTGATGGAATTACTGCTCTTATGACCGTGCTAATTATTGCCACACTTGTATGATTATTTTTTTTGCTTTTCCTCACCCTCGTACCTTTTAACAATTTTTCTGTTCCAGTTTAACATGTCGGCATCTATTGTTTATATGCCGTGGATTTATTACTTGAATTGTGCTGTATTCATGACTTAAACAATATTTTTGACGATACGGATTCCAATCGTTTTTCTTCTGCAGGTCTTTGTTGGCAACATTGATTTTGTCAAAGAACCGGAGCGATGCTAGATTTTGATGCAATTTCAATTTATCGTAATGTCAATCCGGTTATCCGACAATTTCTAAATTTCTAAAACTAGCAATTCAAAAGCAGATCTTTTAATAGAAGCCGGGGATAAAAGATGTTTTGGCAATATGTTCATTCTCATTATTTAGCGAGCACACGGCATGAACTAATTGAAACCTTTGATGCCAGTGGGATCCCTGGAAGATCGCTTGCATGGTTAGATTTCATATTTGTTTATGCTGGTGATTAATTTGTCTTATTTGAAAAGCTTTTCTATCAGTCCTGCTGTTGCAGTTACTTTCGTTTGTTTCTTTGATTTTACTTATTTGGGCACCTCCATTCACTCCAGTTGAGTGGGGGGGGGGGGGGGTTATTTATCTTTTCCGTCTTTGGAACAAATAACGAGACCATGACATTACACATCCAGTCTCTCCTGGTATTTATTTGTTATATATTTTTTTTTGACAATATATAAACTCAGTCACCACTGGATCAATTTAGACGATAGCTCGCCCAGCAAAGATAAAATGTTAAAGATTAGTATGTTCCGAGAATCGGTATGTAAATGAAGACAAATTCCATTTGAGATGATGACATTATGATCTAGCCAATACCAATTTTGTGATAGTTTTGTTAAGCTAATTTAAATTGGATGAGAAAGAAGACCTCGCCAAGAGAGTCTTCCTCGACGAGGCTTCCAACTGGCAAATGTCCTCTTTTTGAAATAATGGATCGTTTTTTTTTTTTTTTTTTTTTATATTATGTCTTATCTTGGTTCTTTAACCCATCTGCTAAGTTTATTACTGTAATTTCTGTCTCTTCTTTTCTCTAATAAAGTGGGTAGAGCGGCACTCTCTCTCTCTCTCTCTCTCTTTAAGATGAAGGGAGGCTTGGCTATCAATGTTCGTTCAAGATAAATTATGGTGGAGAGGGTACAAAACACGGAAAAATAATATAATAATAATAATAATAATAATAATATAATAAAAATAAAAAAATAAATAAATAATTTTTTGATATTTTAAAGTATCGAAAATATTTTATTTCAGGTTTATTCTCATGCTACTTAAAAGTATCAAAAATAATTTTATACTCAGACGTTTAAAAGTATCGGAATAAATCTAGTTTCGGATTTATTTCCGATGCTTAAAATATCGAGAATAAGATTATTCTCGTATTCTCGTCGCTTTAAATAGTATTGAAAATAATTTTATTTTCGATGCTTAAAAGCATCGAAAAAACTTGATCACCTGCACCGCTTTTCAAATGTTGGAGAATCATCGAAATCCAAGTAAGATGACAAGAAAAAATAGACACGATGAAAAAGATATTTTGGTATGTACAAAAAAATAAAATAAAATAAAATAAAATAAAATAAATAAAAATTAATGAACATTATGCTCAACCATTAATTATTATTTTATTAATGATATGGATTTCTGTCTCATCCTAGTCAAGATTGATGTGAATCAAAAAAAAACAGCGAAAATATGATTTTGTGCACCGGTGCACAAAATCTTACTCTTGCTCCCAACACAAAATGTACCAGTGAAACCGACTAAACCGACGACCCGGCCCGTCATCTTCGTCCTGGGACCCTTCTATTTTAAATATCTTGCGGACAGCCAAGGAGAGCGAGCGATACTTTCCGAGATCGAACGATCGATCTCTTCCGGTGACAGGAGACTTCGGATCCCGGTCCTCGAGAGATCGAGATCGAGATCGAGATCGAGAGAAGAGAATAGAAGAAATCGTCCATGCCGCTCGGGCTCCGGCGGTGGTTCGAGCGTCGTCGGTGAGAACTCCCCACCTTCCCCCGATCTTTCCACCAGCGAACAAATTAGGGGTTCCTTCTTCTTCTCCTTGATCTCTAGTAGTTCTCCGTTAGCTTTCTCTGGATCATCCATACGTGTTCTGAATCGAATTTTTCTCTAAATCCGTAGCATAGTGAAAAAGTTTTCAGCTTTTTGAGATTATCCTCACGATCTTAGGGTTCTCCGTTGCGAATCCTGGTTCGGTGGATGGTGTTCTCGTGATTGACTTAGGGAGACACATTTGATTAGGGCGTTGTTATAGGAGACCCGGCCTCCTGTGGATTTGTTTTAGTGGGTTGTGTTTTTTTTTTTTTTTTTTTTTAAAAAATATAGTGTATCTCTGTTTTGTTAATTAATGTTAAAGATAACTAATCGTAGGGAACGGAGATTATCTTTTTTTTTGTTTTTCGATGAATTAGGGAACGGGAATTATCAAATCGTGCGAATAAGTTATCCTGCCTGAAATGATTTTACTTTTTTTCTTAGGCATACAACTACCAGTGGCCCCTTCTCTACCTTTCCTTCTCCTTCTTGTACCTTGTCAACGCCCCTTCACCGATCCTCACGATCTTAGGGTTCTCCGTTGCGAATCCTGGTTCGGTTGGATGGTGTTCTCGTGATTGACTTAGGGAGCACATTTGATTAGGGCGTGTTATAGGAGACCCGGCCTCCTGTGGATTGTTTTAGTGGGTTGTGTTGTTTTTTTTTTTTTTTTAAAAAAAATATAGTGTATCTCTGTTTTGTTAATTAATGTTTAACAAGTATGATACCGGGCGATGCGCGGTGAAATAGTACAATTTTAGGATTAATTTTTCAAATAATTAAGTAAGAAATTTATTAAAATTGGCATGTAAAGATAACTAATCGTAGGGAACGGAGATTATCTTTTTTTTTGTTTTTCGATGAATTAGGGAAAGGAATTATCAAATCGTGCGATAAGTTATCCTGCCTGAAATGATTGTACTTTTTTTCTTAGGCATACAACTACCAGTGGCCCTTCTCTACTTTCCTTTCCTTCTTGTACCTTGTCAACGCCCCTTCACCGCCATCACCACCACTTGTCATCCTTAAACACAAACACCGCCGCCAGGCCCGGCACCACCATCACCACCTGCAGCCTTTGTTGGACTTTAAAGTTTTTTAAGTTTTACTAGTGGGATATAAAATTAATTTATGATATGATTGATGTAATGCTTACTATATGTTTTCTAAGTGCTCATAAGGATATCAATGTTTATGTTGTAGTTCCTGTTTCTCTGATGTGGTGGTAAAATGCTGTATTCTAATTTATAGGGACAAAATATAAGATTTCAAGGTAGTCGATTTATATTATAATCAGAAGGTTTTAGAAAACAGAATCCCAAAAACGCTTAAACTGCAGAAGCCACATTAATATCAGAGAGAGGAAAAAGTGCACATGGCATTAGGTTTGATGGATAGAAAAAGCTGCAGAAATCAGGATGATTGTTCTACGTAGAGAAGCAAACAGTTGGCATTTCATCTGACGACCTTGAGAGGTTCCTTCTGCTCTGATTTTCCTCCAGCTTTTCCCTTCTTGCTGCTTCGAAACAGTTGCTTGCTGATCTTTGGTGATGGATTCGAAGATGTGCTGCGTGTCGGAGAAGACCAAACAATTGGTTGCCTATGAGAGATGTCAAGAACTCTCTAATATCAATGAGACCATCATGCATGATGGACTGGAAACCTACCTTGTGGTCTTATTCATGGATCGTCCTATTACATCCCTTGGCCGAAGGAATTCTTCGAGAGATATTAACGGAAACATAAAAAGTATTGCAGCAGGCCCTTATATAGACTTGAGTTTCCCAACCATAAAAAAAGTACATTTAGATAGGAATGGAAAAGGAGGTTTGTTTGGAATAAGGAATCGTTAGGAATAACAAACTATTATTTATAGATTTTAGTAGGTGGGTAGGATTACTGTTGTGTTGTGAGGGTGGGAAGATGGGTTGACATCTGAGTGATCACGGTTGTGGAAGGTGGTTCATTGTTTTTCTATACTCTTTGAATTATTAACTATCAACTAGCTCCGAGTTCATGGATATGGGTGAAGGGTTAGAGTATGAGATTTTTGGAGAAGTAAGAGAATCCATATCAAATCAACAGCAATTCCAATATGCTACACAAACAATGGGGTAGAAAAAGAACGATGGAAGTAACTCGATTGTTAGTGAAATTTGAGTGGTAGTGCATCAAGGTGGTTTTAGCAGTTTCAACACCTTATGAGCACTCTCCAGTGCCTTGAGGAAAAGGATCATCCTGCTCGTTCAAAATCTACTGCAAATCTGCATGAAGAATAATGGCAGCCACCATCTTGCCCTCTGGAATGATGCCCCAGTTGACGCAACATGTTGGTAGTGCACCAAACCGTCCTGCTTCAACTTCTTTATCAGCTTTGATGGCAGAGGCTTGATGACCACCTTCTCTAGGGGTGTTGGATGGTGGCGGTGACAGTAACTTTTATCGAGAAGTGGATATATAAGAGAACATCTTCCTTAGATATCACGGCCCTTATCTTGTCATCAGTTGATGTTTCCCAACCCTATTTAAGAAAGTATATTTTGATAGAAATGAGGAAAGAAGGTTTGTTTGAATAAGAATATTAAGTCCATTCAACTTGAAATTCATGACATGGCATGCTCAATTTTTTCTATGATTTTTTTAAAGAATTTCTTGCATTTTGTCTGGGCAGAGCAATCTTTCCTATGTTAATAGGTATGAAGATATTTAAGTAATTTTTGCAAGTGCTCTCTCAGGGCCAGTTGGTTAGAACTTGAATGTAGTGTTGCAGACAACTCAGCCACTGACAAGTTTTGTAATTAATGTTACTTTTGTGTATGGCAGAATATGAGAAACTATTCATTTACTTAAATCTCAGGGGTAGTAGAAATGCCAGCATGTTGTGTGGTGCATGCCACCGAGTCTCATGAAAATTATGCTTTAATATCAATCAGCTGATAAATTGAACCTTTGATCAATTACATGGTAAGACAATGAGAGAATTGTTTAATCATGGAGTGGAAGCTTGTTAGCATGGAATGGAGTGAGGGTTTTATCGATAATATTAGCTGCCTAATTTGCAAAAGTTCCTTGTTAAATTCCTCCTTTGGTTTTGATGTTGTGTTGTAAAAGTTTGTAGGGAACACTCTCAAGTCGCTGCTTATCCATATGCATTTATATGGGCTGCTTTGCGAATCTTTCTCTTCATTTGTGTTTTAGGCACTCTTTTTTACCACTTTGCTCTGTGTAATGCGAGCTAATCTGGAACACATATAAAAAACTTGTCATTGTAGATTAGTGTAAACCTTCAAGTAATGCATTAAGGCATCGTGGCCTCATACCTTTATACCCCGCAACTAGGTGTTTTGTTGTGAATTAAGTTGAGGTGGGTTTTGGTTTTTTTAAATAGTTTACCTTGGTAGCAAGGATATGTACATCTATCTCAGAGATGTGTTATACTTGTTATCATTCATGGTTATACATATTATGGATATATTAACACGATCCTTGCCCCCTATAAGTGCTTCTTTTACTGTTACTGTCCTGAAATTTTAGCTCTTGACACCTGGTTCTGGAATTTGTGCTGCCTTTTGAACCTGCTACTATATTTTTTTATTATTATTTTTGAAATGTATTTAGTTAATAAACTACACTTAGGTTGGACTTGGTCAACATGTACCACTTTGCTGGCTGGTAGGAAGGCTGAACTATACAAGGCGTAAGCTACCTTAATCCACTTTTTTCATTTTTTTTATGTGATCCAACAATATGAATGAACTTCAGATGGGAATTCTAAAGTCAAATGGTTTTGAAGGTGCATTAGGGTGTTACCAATTCCTAAAAGCATCCATTATATTTCCGAAGCTTTCTTATCATATAGATTATTGCCATGGTAAGTATGACCAACAGTCTGCTGAAGTATTGAGCTAGTACATATCAGTTTGATCTTACTATAATTTATGTAGCAAGATGAAATGAATAAGCATATAATGCTTTGCCTTAGAACAATTGACTGGCAAAAAGTAAGGAGCTTGCTTAAAATGTTCCAATTTTCTTTGCCATATTCATGCAAAGCGTATAAATCATGAGTTTGCCCTTAAAATATGTGATGTTTAGAAGTTTAGTGTTTGATTCAGAGATAGACATCTTTCTTGTGCAATGTTACAAAATTGTACTTGCATCATGAACAAATGGTCATGTTGTTGTCTATTTGTCAGTAACAATTGAAAAACCTGATTAGTTATGTTTAAGTCTAATTTATTATTATTAAGTTTTTTATTATTAATAAAGAATTATTAAATCATGGTAAAAAGCATGCTAGTTAGTGCATAATACACAAATGGAAAATTGTATAGGAGGTGTACCAAGTCTGGTGCATCAAATCAAGCATTGTTTTGGATGTCTGACACTGTGTAAGTATGGTACGGGTACTAGGTCGTGTACAGAGATTGTAACTTGCTTTTTAGCATAATAAAATCTGGCACTAACTAAGCATGCTTTTACCGTTATGTGGTTGCAACTATAGAGAACCTGAAAGATGAAAGTCTGTTTCAAGTTGCTGCGAGAAGCCAGGTATTGTTATAGAAGGACATCTACTTGATAAGAAGATGCTTTCAGTTATGTCTACTCTTCATGCATTCTATTAATTTTGTTATTTATCCTCTAAATGCTCAAGTTTCATTTAATACATATCTGGCTTTTACTTTAATTTTTCCAACAAGATTGTGCATTATGCAAAGGCACAAAGAGTTTGGATGGTGTTAAGAGGGAGAATTAGCATGGTGTCAGATCATTTGTTAATAATCTTTCTAATTAGAGGGAAGTTATGGTGCTTTTACATGGATTGTTGGAATCAAATTTTTTTTCATTTAGATAGAAGTTTGTATACAGAGATGAGAGAACCGGAAAAATGGAGGATAAAAAGATTAAATTATATGGGAAATATATTTGTAGTAAACTCAACAAACTTTAAGAAAAGATTCACTTTCCCCATTTTTGTTCAAAAGTTGTGGGTTATTAATAGAAGTAACTAAATACTCAGGATGAATTTTCATTTTCTTCATTAAGTTGGAATTTATTTAACAATATGCTTTTGAATAGGTTTTGTAATAATTGAAGAATACGTTTGGAGAATTCCATCACTGTTCTGGTGTTAATTGTTAGCTGCTAATATCTCAAAATCAAATAGTAATGGGTAAAGGGGCACATGATGCTGTTTAATAAGATTGAATAAAAAAAGGCACAGCTAACAAGAGTGAATCTGATGCTCAGTTTCCTAATATAGTTGTAGGGACCGAAACTTTAGATGATTCAGGATGATTGAAGTTAAAACACGTATGAAGCAGGTGCCCAACCCAGAAAACTATATTCTGAAGGGATGCTGCATGAAAACTGCATGTAGCAGATTACAGCAGCTAAGACTTGATTACATTTTGATGCTGAGTTGGTTCTTTTTCCCCACTGCTAGTCAATTGTATCAAACAGTTATCTAAGATGGAAAATAGAAATACTACCTCAGCATTCCCATCCGCCATATTACATGCTATTAGTCATCTGAATGTAATGGCCCTTAGCTATTTCCTTTTGGGTGCCAATATTTGTTGACCATGATGGATCTTATTAACATTTTTTATAAGTGGTTATCATATGTTTGGAGAGTGTCATGTGTGAATATTTTTTTAAAATGATTTGTAAAGCACAAGGGAGAGCACTACACCAGTAATCCTTTGTTTGGTTCTTCTTTTAGCCATCCTTGTTAAACCATATAGTAATGGCCCGTTGTTGGATGGTAGTAATTTTGTTAATTAAATTTGCAGTCCCTCGGAACTTTCGATTACTTGAAGAACTCGAACGGGGAGAAAAGGGCATTGGAGATGGGACTGTAAGCTATGGGATGGAGGATGGAGATGATCTTCATGCGCTCATGGACAGGCACGATAATTGGTCCACACAATGTAAGAGAGATTAGTTTGGAAAACTACAGGAGCTTAAGTTTCCTGTGGAGTCTTCAAAACTCACCAGTTTTTAACCATCATTTTCTATGCAGTCTGTTCATGAAGGGAGCATCTATCAGCTTAAACTATTCTGTGACAAGGACTATCCAGAGAGCCTCCAAGTGTCCATTCCACTCACGTATAAAATGACCTGTGTCAATCATGAAACAGGAGTGGTAATGAAAATCGCCCACCATGATCCTCTCCCCGATACAAAATCAAAAAAATATACCTGCCTAAAATTCAGGGACCATAGATGTAGGCATGTAAAGAAAATCAAATAACATGCATCTTTTGTTGCATTGTTTTAACCATTACTAAACTGTAAACTGATGTTTGAGTTGTACCTGTGCAGGTAGAGCCAAAAAAATTTGCTATGTTGGCAAATTGGCAACGTGAGTATACCAGGGAGAACATCTTAGTGCAGCTGAAAAGGGAAATGTCGGTGCCCATAACCGGAAGCTAGTCCAGCCCCCAGAAGGCACATTCTTCTGATCAGTGGGTCTTTGTGGTTCGCTTGTGCTAATCGTGCGGCAGAGTACTTTAAGGCATTGTCGGGGGTGAAAAATATTTATCTCGGCATATATTGTAATGATTGTTAAATGGGATGCTTACACTGTTTAATGTATCTGTTATCGGATGTTCTTCCTTTTAATAATCACGGGTATGTTTTAAGCGTCATACTATCATTCATATGAAATGGTCTGTTGTAAGTATTGCTGCGCGGTTGCATGTGGATTTTAAATGTTGAATGGATTACTTATTTGTTCAGCAACCTATTCTAGAGTCGGACAAAGTAATCTCCATATCCACATTATAGAGATGCCAACTCACCGGAGTATATTCTGTTCCCCATACATGGCCTGTGAACCGTTCTGCTGAGCTGCTGAATTGATTACGGTGAATGTTTATTTTTCTGACTTGTATTTAATCTCATACTAGGTGTCTTATTGTAGCTTTGAGCGAATATTATTAACAGTCTAGATACCTGTTGAGTGTTAGATTTTAGCATGCATAGAGATGAAGGGCCTTGTCAACTTCATACAATGATAGCAGTACTGCTGAAGCGTGGACATGCATATACTAAAGTAATGGCTTGACACTTACAGTAGCCCATGGAAGGAGAAATATACATGAAACAAACATGTAGCGACTACCGTGTTCAACGAAGTCACAACACATCATACGATACAACGCAAGCGAGAGAAGAATCTACCCTGATTTAATTTTACGAGCAACTTGAACATATACTAAGAAATGCTTCAGCGATGAAATGGTGAACATCTGATGAATTGAGAACCACGTAGCAGTAAACCAGCTCCTCCATCTCCTCCCAGTCTTGCACGCCCACTTCCTGAATCATCTCGAGTATCGACTCCCTGAAATCAGCGAAAGGGTCGATTGAATACTTGACAGCACAAAGGCTCCCCGCGAAAACACCACGAACATCGCCAGGGAGGCTTGCCGAGAAACTAAGGTTCGTAGATGAACATCTCCTAGCATTTCTCTTATTTTTCCTCGCATTCCTTTCTTTCTCCATCGCCTCTCTCTTCGCTACAAACACGCTACCTTTGTTGAGGCCTTCTCAGATGAATGAAAAAGTTACATCCCCGATGGCATGGTATTTAGTCTCAAAAGCCGGTACTTTTAAACATTGTGAGATGTGGTGGTACTCACAAGTGGAGTCATGTGGATTGTCGTGGTTGAGAGGAGATCGGTCAGTAGATTCGGAGGGGGGTGGGGGCCTCGGTGGGAGATGGGGAAAAAAAAAAAAAAAAAAAGTGGGGGTGGTGATACCTTGGAAAATTAGCCGTTAAGAGCGGCGTGATGCTTCTGTCCAGGGCTTTAAGATTCCATGTACTCGGGAAATTAGCCGTTAAGAGCGGCGTGATGCTTCTGTCCAGAGCTTTAAGATTCCATGTACTCGGAAAATTAGCCGTTAAGAGCGGCGTGATGCTTCCGTCCGGGCTTTAAGATTCCATGTACTCGAGAAAATTAGCCGTTAGAGCGGCGTGATGCATTGTCCAGGGCTTCAAGATTCCATGCACTCGAGAAAATTAGCAGTCAGCGAAACCGGAGGCTAATTCCACATTTATTCTATCAGGAGCAGCAACCAGGGCGCAAGCTGATTGGGTTGGATCGGGGTGAGGCACATCCGAGATCTAATTTGTTTAGAATTTGAATCCAACCATAACCCATTTCCATTTGGGTTGAACTGGACTGGACCGGTTTAAAATTAAGTTTACTAATTTTGTTGTTGTTGTTGTCGTTTTTTTTTTTTTTTTTTTTATCAAATTGGTTTAATAATAGTCTAGATAAGGACAATACAGTACATGTATGCATTTAATTATTCAATACTATTATATGTAAGAAAATAATAATTAAATATATAAATTATCAACAATGTGCCTCGCATAATTTTGATTAGCAAAAATATATAAGTACAATCAACAATATAAATTGGTTATTATTCGAGGGAAAAAAATAAATTGTTATTAGTAAAAGCAAATCAATTCTCGAATTCACGGTAGTTGTGAGGAATATAGTATTAATTAGATTTTGGGTCCTATCTAAAGTAGTTACGGTCCTATAATGAAAAAGGATTATATTTTCGATCAAGCCTCATTTCAATCTTCGTTTGGACTCATCAGATTATTAACTTCAACTTACACGCGCGTGTGCACGTACAAAAACATTTATCATGCACACAATCTTTCTTGAAAAATTGGATAAATTAAATTATTCAAGTATAAATATATTAGTTGGAATATAAAAATAAAATGATTAAACATTAAACAAGAAAATCTATCGTAGAGTCTCATAATATATTCTCCATATGGTTAGCCATATATAAGTGCACATATTCCTTTACTACAACTAGCTTGTAATCTCGATTGGTCCAAAACAAACATTTGCATGCAATGCTTGTTGGGGACCATCTTGTCTATGAATCCATCCCATGATATGAAGCCATTCAATGAATGCAGGTGCCCCAAATCCAATCATCATAAGACTTTCAGCCTTGGGTTCCCAAATGGTTGGGGGCCCAGCCTTTGGGAGGAGTAAGTAGGGATATACCTCTCGGAGGTTGGCAGTCAATGATTCTTGTCCATTTTCTGCTGAAGAAAAAAGAAAGCAACCGATTTCTTGCGTTTCCGAAGCACCACCGATTGCGAATAAAAAAAAGAATCCAGCTTCCAAACCATTATTACTCGTCGTCATTGGCAGTTGTAACTCGAGTTTAAAATAAATCATTTTGATGAATGCAACGGCCCGACTCCAAAACTATCATCTATAATATAAATTAAATTTTATTACGTAGATTCAATAACGGCTGCGTGTCATCTTATTTATTTTTTTTATTTATGATTAAATTTTATATATAATGATAAAAATTATAAAAGTTAAAAAAATCTTGACTTAGTTTTTGAAGGGTGCACCAGATTTTATAATTTAGTTTTAGAAAAAAATTTCTAAATATTAAGAATTTAAAATAAATTTAAAAAATAGATATAATATAATAATTTTAATAAATAATAAATTTTATTAACTATATTTTGAATTATATTAGATATCAAAATTGTTATATTCTATGTATTACCATCCAGTTAACTACTATAATAATTATGACAACTATTATTTATTTTTAGATTTGCAAGACTTCATTTATGCATCGCAATGCACATCTATTGCACGGCGGATGGTATATATATATATATGTATATATAACATACTTGTTGTTGCTTATAGCTATCCTTTGTGTGGTGGATTGGTGTATGGTATACCGCAAAAAATTCATACTTAAAAATGTTATAAATTTTTAATATTTAAATATTTTATTATAATATCTCTTTGTAATATATTACGATTAAAAGTAATAGAAAGTTTAAAAAAAAAAGGCATTCTCTTTCACCATGCTTTTTATTAAGTAAAAACATATTAGTTTTAGAACTATATATATAATCATTTTGAGGAGAAATTGATGTTAAAAATAAATTCTAAAAGAAAATGCATGCTATTTTATTTGAAAGAAGATACGCGGGGGAAAAAAAATGGCCGTTATTTATATCGTAACGATGAAAACGCATCATAATAACCGTTATTCTACACTCATTATTATATATGAAATGTCAGCGCTGGGTAGCTAAAACAATTAAAGGGTTGTAACATCATAATAAGGAAGATAAAATTTTAATTTGATATATATATATATATATATATATATTATATGTTTAAGATGACAAGTTTTTTATTAGTATTTTCCAATTCTATTCAAATATGCATAATTAAATTTTTATCAAAAAAAAAAAAAAAATCCTGCCACCAACTTTGTTGAAAGAGCTTAAATTAAGTATCAAGGCAGGGCTATCCACCGCCTCGTAGCTAAAAATTACCAAAATGCTAACCAAAACCATGCATGTCTATGAAGTGATGAACATGTACCGAAACCATTATAATTATTAATACGAGTCTTTGGTCATGACGATCATTTAAAGGTTATAGCAGTCGAACTTAATTAATTATCTAGGCCAATGGTGAGTTTTATTTTTTATACACGAACCACAAACTTGAGTTGGTTCCAAGTAGAATTAGTTGGTGTTTCACTCTCCCAATTGATTATCGTACGCGATCCTTGTCACCATGGGACGAGGAGATTATTGTCCAGGAGTCGTAGCCCTCTCATGAATCCTGAAAAGTTGATGTCATCTTATGATAGGATGGCCATGGTCCGAAATAATGTTGCTAACCTCTTTGTTGGGATACATATATATTAGATGGTCCTGATGTAAATAAATAATAGCTCCAAAAAAACAATGGGTCACCATGTCGAACATGAGCTAGCCGGGAGCGTCCTTTGAGCGTGCTTGCAAACGATACCAACCAATATGCAAGACACCCCTAATACCTGGATCTGTCGATAAATCTTTTGGCCTCCTCTGGATCCGTAATAATAGACACAAAAACGTTTGATAGTCTAGAAGCCTCGGATGACAACCGAAGTCTTGTCCTACCCTGGGACTACGTTACATCGTTCGACAATGGTGGACCGCTAGAAAGTTGCTGGATTTTTTTTTTTTTTTTTTTTTTTTTTTTTATTATTAGGAGAAAAACATCCCCATTTCATTGAAAAGTTGCTGAGATTATTCTGGTTAATGATTTTTTTTTTTTTTATAAAAAATATATGAAAGAGTTTTTTTTTTTTTTTTTTTATAGTTACCGGGATAAAAGTAAAAAATTTCTTATATTTTTATCTCCATTTATAAATGCATCCTATAGTTTTAATTTCTATTGGAAACCTTCGTATACATGGTCTTCTATTATTTTCTTCTCTTAATTTTTTTTTTTCTGTTTTTTACTTCCTGCTTCTTAAGGTCCGTATCTTCTCTATATATATCATGATTCTACATGAATAAACCAACAATTCATTTTCTCCACACTTTTACAGCATGGTATCACGACCTCTTAAACCCTCTTCTAAACCTCCCTGATCCTTCTCTCCTCACCCTCCTAAACCCTCACCTAAACCTCCCTGATCCCTCTCCAAACAACCCTCTCTCTCTCTCTCCAATGCTTTCGCCCATACCCGCCACAAACCCTCTCCCTCCCGACGGAAACCCTCTCTCACCGCCCTTTCCTGCTGCCGTCCTCTCCGTCCTCCTCCTCCCAACGTCGCTCCTCGACCCTCCGCCCTCGCCCAACCCCTCCACCCCCGCCGTTCTCGCTAGCCAAGCTTTCTTGCCCTTTGGCCCCGCCGCTGCTCCAAGCCCTTCGCGAGTGTGCTCGGTTCGCTGATTCCGATCCGAATCTGGCCACCAAGTCCCTGGACAAGATCCGGGAGTTCGCGTCCGACCTTGGCGATCCGACGGAGGTCCTCTACTTCGCGGAGGTCCTTTACGGCCACCACTTCGTGATCGCCTTCTATTTCGCGAAGGTCCTCTACAGCCACCTCTTCGTTGCCGTCGACGATCCTTATCGACAGGATCCATCCTTACCGCCATCTTCGCTACAAAGCCAGTCGACCAATGGCCCATCTCCGCTCGACGACGGACTTTACTGTCGACGGCGGACTTCACCGACTGACCACCGACCAGTGGCCCATCTTCACCGTTCCCCCCTCCCCTCATGGCCCCTGTGGGCTCTCTGTCACTCGATGGTAGTAGCTCTCCATGATCGTCGCTCGCCATCCCTACCCCGATACCTGCAGCACACTGCAAGCATAGTCTATTTTGTTCTTCAACTTTGTGTCAAGCTCTGTTGTTGATCGGTTGGTGCCCATTATTTCTAAAGATCTTTTCTCAGGATCTGTCCATTTTGTGCGGCTAAGTTCTGATAAGATATGTTGCATCCTGTCACTACTCAAGATTTGGAGGACCTCATTGGTAGGTTGCTCACAGCACAGTTTTGCTATCCAGGTCGCACCACATCCAGGTGGATCCGTAAAAGAGAGTGCATCATTAAATACCTTCAGGTTGATGTCAAGCTTGATGGGCCAACCACATTTTATCATGGTCTTGCAGTACCGGTTGCTTGTTAGAAATCGTGGTTTAGAGGAATATCTCACTGGCACTGCACAAAGACCTACCGATGGAGTCCCCGGCATGACTCAATGGGATATGGAAAATTCGGTGGTCATGGCCTTTTTACTTGACACCATGGTCCCGAATATTTTAAGGAGCGTCCAGTTATTGAAAACATCACATGAAATATTGGATGTCATCGCCCAGATGTATTCTTAGAGGACAATCCTGTACAAGTTTATGAGATCCGGTGCCAGTTGTGGCAGCTCCATCAAGGTACCCTTTCTGTTATTGATTATGCTACTGAACTGAAACGCTTATAGCCAGAACTTGACTACTACCGTACCTTTACTCCAGAGAGCTTCGATGTCCAGCATTTTCAGAAGTACTTGGATGAAGAGCGCATCCAGGATTTTCTGTATGGTTTGAATCCTAAGTTTGAGCCAGTTTAGATACAACTCCTGGCATGAGAAGAGATGCCAAGCCTCAGTCAAGCCTTCTCCACTATTTAACGAGAGGAGACAAGGACCCGTGTCGCTGCTTCTAGAGAGCTAATTCGTTCTGCCCTCACAACTAAATCACTTCCTCGATCTAGTGACTAGGCATCTCCTATCTGCAATTATTGTCACAAGCTTGGTCATATCAAAGCAACCTGCTGGGAATTACATGGTTGCCCTACTCAATCTCGACAAAAAGGTTAGGGCTGTGGCCAGGGTTGGGGTCGTGGTTCGCATAATGCTCGCCTGTCTGAAGAAGTGGAGAAGTCTCTTGCTGGTCTCTCCATTGAAGACTATCAAACCATGAAGCGGTTGTTGGACAAATATGAATCTATCTCTAATCATTGCATCTACCAACTTCAGAAAGCCAGGCATTGCACACTTCTAATTCTTCCATTAGTCAGGTAGTCAGGTATAGTAGCATATAGTACAGTCAGTCTAGCATTTAGTTGTCTAGATAAGTCTTTTTCCTGGATTATCCCATGAACTTATTTCATTAGTCTCTTACTCAGATTTATATTCTGTAACTTTTTGGTCTGGAGCTAGCATATGACCGACTCTTCTACATTATTTAGTACATATTTTCCTAGTTCTAGTCGAGATAAAGTTCGTATAGCTGATAGATCCTTTTCAGTGGTATCGGGTAAGGGTACGGTCGACTATACACCTACTCTCCAGTTATCCTTTGTTTTGCATGTCCCTACCTTTCCCATGAACTTATTATCTATTAGCTCTCTTACTCGAGATTTGAAATATTCTGTCACTTTTTGGCCATCCATTATCTTTTCAGGAGCTAGCAATGGGGAAGACACTTGGATGTGGTAAAATACACAACGGACCTGTACTACCGGAGAATGATAGAGAGGCTTCATGATTCATTGCTCGGGTGTGCCTATCTATGAAAAAGGCTTCTTCTGAGCTCTTGCTTCATCACTGAAGACTAGCTCACATCGCTTTTTCTGTTTTGCGATAGTTATTTCCTACTCTTTCTCAGTCCTGTCAACAGCTTACTTTAGTTTGTGATGATGTGCATTTGCCAAATATACCCGTGGAATGTATTCTCTTTCTAATAAAAAAAGCACAAATAAATTTGATATATACATTCGGATTTGGAGACCATGTAGTACTGTTTCAACTACAGGGCATCGGTGGTTTGTTATTTTTATTGATTGCTACAGTCGAGTGACCTGGTTATACTTATTGAAAAGCAAGCATAAAGTCTTCTCATATTTTAAGGAATTTCATAGCTTGGTGGACACCCGGTTTGGAGCAAAAGTTAAAATACTTAGATCTGACAATGGTACGAAGTATACAAATCATGCATTTCGTGCCTATCTTCGGGATCATGGAATTATTTATCAGACTACTTGTGTGGATTCTCTTACATAGAATGGATTCATCGAATGGAAGAATCGACATTTGTTAGAGGTAACTCGTGCACTCATGTTTACTATGCAAGTTCCTAATTTTATGGGGCAAGGCTATTTTGATTGCAGCTTACCTGATCAATCGTATGCCTCTTCGAGTTCTCGACTTCAAGTCTTCACTTGAATGTTTGCGAGAGAAGACTAAAATATTATCCCACCTGTGTTTCGGCTGTGTCTATTTTGCTCAGAACCATACCCCATATGTTGGTAAACTAGATTCTCGAGCTTTGAAACATATTTTTGTAGGTTATTCTGCCACTAAGAAAGGATATAATGCTATGACCCACCTACACATCAGATGCTCATCACCATGGATATGACCTTTCGAGAAATGGAGCCTCACTATGGGATGCAACAACAACTTTCCAGCCATTCAGTTGAGCCAAGTGGCATTTCTCTGTCAAATGATTTCTTGACCATGCCATTTGGTAGCCCTTGGCGTGAGGGGGAGCAGAATAAGGATATAACAACTAATAAGGAAGTAGTGACTAATGATACACAAGAGGATACTGGTGATGCACAGGATGATGATATTCAGGAAAAGCGGAGTGAGGCTATTGTGCATTCTCTAGTCATCCAAGTCTCTACCCCAAGCATAGCTCCATCCAGGCCTTCTACATCCTCCTATAATAGTAACGACTCTATTTGCTCTAATTTAGATATTCCTATTGCTAAATGAAAAGGTTCCCGCATGATCGTTCCTCCTCACTATCGTTATGATATTTCTAACCATGTATCCTATAAGTTAATGTCTCCTTCTTATAAATCCTTTGTAGCTGCATTAGAATCTGTTTGCATTCCCACTAATTTGAAGGTGGCCATGGCAAATCCAAATTGGAGGTAGGCGATGATGGAGAAGATGAATGCTTTGTCAAAGAACCACACATGGGATCTGGTGACTCTACCTAGCGAGAAGCAACTAGTAGACTGTAAATAGGTGTATACAATAAAGCATAATATCGAAGGCAAACTTGAGAGGTACAAGGCTCGCCAGTGGCAAAAGGATATATACAGACATACAGCATCGACTATGAGAAGACCTTCACCCCTGTGGCAAAAATGAACTCAGTATATACTTTGTTTCATGTGCTGCTAACTGTGGCTGGAAGCTGTATCAGCTAGATATAAAGAATGCTTTTCTTCACGGAGATCTTCAGGAGGAGGTGTATATACAGATTCCTCCTGGATTTGGGAGTAAAGCTACAACAGTGAAGGTATGCAGATTAAGGCGCTCTCTTTATGGCCTCAAACAATCTCCCCATGCCTGGTTTGAATGCTTCAACCGAGCCGTGCTTCAAATGGTATATTCACAGAGTAATACTGATCATACTCTATTTATAGGCATATTGGTGGGAAGATAATGGAGCTCCTATTGATCGTGGACGATATCAATGGCTAGTAGGGAAGCTAATTTATCTTTCTCATACCAAACCAGACATTGCCTTTGCAGTTAGTGTCATTAGTCAATTTATGCATGATCCACGAGAGCAACATATGGAGGCAGTATATTGGGTACTACGCTACTTGCAAATGTATCCTGGACGGGGATTGTTGTTTTTCCGATATGACTCCTTGAGGGCAGAAGCATTTACTAATGCCGACTGGGTAGGCTCGCTGGATGATCGATGCTCCATTACTGGTTACTGCACATCTGTTGGTGGTAATTTAGTCACTTAGAGAAGTAAAAAGCAGTCAGTTGTAGCCAAATCGACTGCAGAGACTGAGTATAAAGCAATGGTTCAAGAAATCTGTGAGCTTCTTTGGCTACAGAAATTACTCCAAGAGTTACACTTTATGAGGAAGTCTCTTATGATGCTATACTGTGATAATAAAGCAGTAATTGAAATTATGAATAATCCGGTGTAACATGATTGCACCAAGCATATTGAGTTGATCGCCACTTTATTAAAGAAAAGGTGACCAGCAAATAGATTTGCATCTCCTTTGTCTGCTCAGCTAATCAAGTGGTAGGCATTCTAACAAAAGGACTAAGTGAATCTTCTTTTTCATCGCTAGTTAGCAAGATGGGTCTTCATGACATCTTTACCCCATCTTGAGGGGAAGTATTGGAAACCTTCATATATATGGTCTCCTATTATTTTCTTCTCTTAATTTTTTTTTTTTATTTTTACCTTCTTGCCTTCTTAAGGTCTGAATCTTCTCTATATGTATCATGATTCTACATGAATAAACTATCAATTTATTTTCTCCACCTTTTACAGTAATTTCAATAATGTCAGCTTTACATTTTTTTAATTTATAGTAATGTTCTTCATGACTGCCAATTTGGGACAAAGTTGCGTGACTGCTATACATATGACAAATTATTTAGAGTTGGTTGGCTGGTATGAATTTGTTAAATTATTTCAAAATAAGATGGACATATTACATAGATTTAAAGAAGATGGAGTTAAAATAAGGATTAGGACATTTTATTCTTTTTAGTTTTTTTTTAATCCATATTGTTGCCACCAAGATCGTCTCCTATCTGTAGGCTTGGTGGGTCTTGGGGCCAAGTTAGTTGCTCCGAGTATCATTGGATGCCTTGTCATGGAACGCTCCTAGCTGCCGAGCGATCCTGCAAAAAAGAGAAGATCCGGGCTGGGAATTTCTACGGGGACACTCCGACGGTCAAGTTAGTAGGGCATTCAGGGATAACAGATCCTCAGTCATGGAGGCCTAGCTGACCGATCAAGAAGAGGGTTCTTCAAAGTAAATGGATTTGTTTCTAAGTGATGAGAGTTGTTTGCCACTTCTTTTTTACTTCTTTACTTTCTTTGCTTACCTTCATCGAAGGTTCCTCTTACCGATATATATGATAGTCAATGCAGGTGAGCCAAATTTGAAATCCTGGCAACGTACCCTCCCTGAGAGGGCTAAGGGTTTAGCAGGATCTCGTGGGATAGGAACTGGAATCCCGGCAAGGCCCTCTTTACAACGACTGCAGGCGGCGTGTTGTGGTGCACTCTTCTGGGAGAGGGTGTAGGCTTAGCAGTACCTAATGGGACAGAAACTGGAGTTCTGGCAGGACCCCCTCTGCAAAGGGTACAGGCAGCATGTTGTAGAACTTGTTTTCTTGAGAATGGTGCATATTCCACAGGGATCGAACCCCCCGCAGGATCTCTTGCATGGGAGAGGGATGACATGCCATGCAGCTCCCTGTCCCAATAGAGCATGCCTCTATGGGGGGCACAGGACAGGTAAGGCATCGTTCCTCCTTCGTGGTGTGTTACGACAAGTCCAGCGGAGATAATGACCCCACTCTCTTTAGTCACCATCTAGCCTCATAGGGGCCAAACAGGGTGCACATACTTATCTGGGGTTGCCGCATCCTTCAATCCTTTCTTCCTCCCCCGACCTACGGGAGCCACCTCCTCTCATGGCCGAGGTTCAAGCTAGCCAAGGACTTTACTCAGTCAGGAGCTCTACTCACAGGAGCTCTACTCTAATAGGAGCTCTACTCGGCCAGGAGCTCTACTCTGCTAGGAGCCCTACTCTGCCAGGAGCTCTACTCGGTCAGGAGCTCTATTCTGCTAAGAGCTCTACTTGACCAGGAGCTTTACTCGACGTGGAGTATCCACATCGTCCCTTCTTTGGGTGAGCTAAGCGCTGGCTCGGGTGGCACCTCCTCCAAGTTGCCGTTCGCCCATGAGCACTCTACCAGGATGTCAGCTAAGACCTGAGCCTTCTAAGATGGTCTCAGATGATACAAGGTGTTAAACTCACTAAGCTTCATCATCCATTTGGCCAAGCATCCTGAGATATTTGGTCAGCTCAGGATGGCCCTCAAAGGTTGGTTGGTGAGGACCACAATCATATGAGCTTGGAAATGAGGCATAAGATGTTGAACATATATGATTAGCGCAAAAACAACTTTCTCAGATCGGGTGTACCAGAGTTATGCATTGTGCAGTGCCTTGCTAGTATAGTAAATCAATTTTTGGATGCCATCCTTATCAGTTCGAACCAACATCGAGCTGACTATGCCTAGGGATATGGCCGGTAGAGGATCAGATCCTCCCCGACCTCCAATCAAGAGAGTAAGGGGCGAGGCAAGGAACTTTTTCAGTCCCTCAAAAGCTTCTCTGCACTTCTCTAACCAGGTGAAGTCATGTATCTTGTACAGCACTTTGAAGAACGTTAGGCTGTGCTCGATTGAGTGCAAAATGAACCAATTAAATGCGGCGATGCTGCCGGTCAAGCATTGGACCTCCTTCTTCAAAGTTAGGTGCTTTATGTCTGCAATGGCATGTATCTTCTTGAGATTTATCTCAATCCTATGTTGAGTGACCATGAAATCAAATAACTTCCTAGCCGCGACATCGAATGCGCACTTCACTGGATTCAGCTTCATTCGGTGAAGGCACAAGTTATCAAAAGCTCCATCAAATCAGCAACATGGTCTAATTCTTGGCCGTTCATGACGAGCATATCATCTACGTAGACTTGCATATTGTGGCCTATCTCATCGTTGAAGACCTTGCTGACCAAGCACTGGTAGGTTGCTCCCACGTTCTTTAGATCGAACGGCATCTCCTTGTACTAAAATATTCTGCCATCTATCACAAACGTAGTGTGCTCCTCATCCTCTAGGTCCATGCAGATCTGGTTGTACCCTGAGAATGTGTTCTTGAAGTTAAGCAGCCAGTATCCCGACGTCACATCCATAAGCTAGTCGATATTAGGTAGTGAAAAACTATCCTTTGGATATGCCCAATTAAGATCGGTATAGTTCACATAGATTCTCTACTTCTCACTTGCCTTCTTGACCATAACTACATTTATAAGCTATCAGGGATAACGTACCTCTCAGATGAAACTCATAGCAAGTAGCTTCTCAACTTCCTCACTTATTGCCCACTATCGTTCTGGTGTAAAACTTCTTTTCTTTTATCAGATCGGCCAACACTTGGGATCGATATTTAACTTGTAGATGATTACATCGAGGGGAATCCCTGGCATATCCGAGGTAGACCAGGCAAAGATATCAGCATTTGGCCATAAGAAGCTCAACAGTCGAGCTCTTTCTTCCTCGGATAGGAGGGCTTCCATTTGCACTATCCTCATGGGCTCCTCACTAAGGGAGAATGATAGCAGGTGCTTGACGGATCCTCTTCTTGCCTCCTATTCCCTTTGGTCTAGGTGGTCCATGGCAGGGCTCTCCTCGACTCTTTGAACCTTGGGGACGGTCTGCAGGCAATATCAAGCCATCAGCCGGTCCCCTCTCATTTTCTTGATCCAGTATTAGTCGAGAATTGCATAAGGAGGTGCCTGGTTGAGATAACCACGTCAATCTGGTTCAACTCGGGCCATTCCAGGATCACATTATAAGTTGAAGAGAGCTTGACTACAGTGAAAGTCATCAAGACTGTGCTTTGATATTATTGTTATGGTATTGATGTGGCAACATCTGCTGACATGGAGCCTACAAAGTTGCCGGTCGGCAGCTGCATGAGTGAGGACTGCTACCTGGACATGGCCCCCGGGTGGAAGATCGAGGCGAGCCCTCCTACCGAGACGATTCCTAGCCGGAGTCGTGCTCATGAGACGAGCCCTCCATCTGAGACCGGCACCCGTCCAGGGCCGTGCTCACAAGGCGAGCCCTCCGACCGAGGTCAGCTCCCAGCTGGGGTCGTGCTCATGAGGCGCGCCCTCCGTCTGAGGTTGGCACCCGGCCGGGATCGTGCTCATGCTGTCAAGGCAAGTTCTGGGGCGGAGTTCCCCGAATTCGGGACTCACCCCGCATCAGAAAGGCCAATAGAAATTCAAACCAAGCAGGATGAAGCTTGACCACATCCAGCCATGAATTCAAACTCTGCGATGCGTCACCTGCAAACTCTGCACGGAGTGTGCTCCGCCAGGCTTTAAGCCCCGTGACGAGCTGCCACCTTGACAATCGTGCAACCAGGGGTGGCAACCCTCGCAATACGAATCTCCCCTGAAAGGAGTATTCTGTCAAGGCCCTAGGGCCCGACGGTCGGACGGTCCCTCCAGCAATGGAAACATCCTGCCATGGCACGGGGCTCAGTGGTACAGTGCTTGCCCCTCTTAAGAAAAATGACACTCTCAATAGAAGGATCTCCTCCGAAGGACCAGTCCGAGAGGGGGGAAGAAGGAGAAGCCGCGAGCAGCAGCAAGCCCCTTTGGAGAGGACATTGCGAGAGGGTACACTGAGAAAGACACCGGGGCAAAGCCCCGGATCCGGTCTGGGCCATCACACAGGGCATAAGGTCAGAAAAGAAGAAGGTGAGAGGTAGGCAAGCAAGTAAGTAGGGATGGCAATAAAATCGAAACCCATGGGTACTCGATCCGATTGGACCGGGTAGTCAACGCTTTGACTATGTTTGGATCGGGTTTGGGTGAAACCCGAATGCTTAACTTTGGGTTTGGGCCGGGACTGGATAGATATACACCCGACCCGAACCCGGCCCGAATTATTTTAATATTTAAATGTATATGTAATTAATATATATTTTATTAATTATAATTATTAGTTATTAAATTTTAAAATATTTGAATCCTATACCCTAATCATTATATATATATATTGAAAAATTTTTTTCACCATATTATATTCTGGATGAATTCAAAATAAGATCATAATTAATTGTTTACCAACTTCATAATATAATTTTGATTGAATATGAAATTAACTGCTGTTGAACTAAAAATATAGTTAAATTTTATTTGTTTAATGTATGTATAATTTATAAAATTGTAAATAATTTTAAAGTTGATAAAAATAAAAAAAATATTTAATATGACTCAGTTGGATTCGGGCAGGGTAAACTCGATTATCCGATACCCAATTGAGATGGGTTTGGATAAAAAAATTCAGCCCCGGTAGTGTTTGGATCGGGTTTGGGTAGTGTATTAAATATTTGGGTTTGGGTTTGGGTTTGGGTAATTATGTACCCGGCCCGAACTCGGCCCATTGCCATCCCTACAAGTAAGGGAGAAAGGGGACAAGGGAGCTGCCGGGCAGGGAGCTAGCTAGAAGATCCTCCCAGGCTCACCTATCCCATCTCCTTCTTGCTCTCACAATCTCAATCCTACATTTTTTCACCCTCTATGCGGAGAGTCCCCTGAAACTCTCTGCCACAAAGGTTCTATTCTCCTTGGTCATCCCACTGACTTGATCATCGAAGTGTTCTTGCTGGAATACCCGGCCCGGGTCTCCTCTTTTTTGCAGGCCGATCGGATCGAAGAGCCAACCCCTGAAGAGGACAAAGAGTACCCAACGGGAGGAGACACTCGACGTAGCGGCGACGCGCCAGAACTACAGGCCACGACAATCCAGACGGCAACAAGTATCAACTACACTGAACATTCATTGAGAGTTCACTCGTGCAGAATATGGATCCCCGTTTTCTTGATCATAATTATCAGTATCGATGCCACAAGAGAAGAAAGGAGAAAAAAAATAAAATAAAATATACAAACAATTTGAACATACTAGGTTTCACTATGAAAATAATAAATTTACAAGATTTAAAACTTCCACTCTCGACTCCATACAAGTTTTAACAAGAAATCCTAAAATCTTTCTTACAAGTTCTCAACTCAGCCACTCTCCAAAAACCCTTCATCACTATTTTAATCCTCACACGTAGCCTCTGATTTTTTATCCATGTTTTTATAGTCTCTGATATAAAGAGCATATCATCAAAAATTTAATGATCTAAACCGTATTCAAATCAAAATTTTATAGCCTTTCCAACTCAAATTTAAACTTAGATCAATTTTTGATCGTCGCACGATCTTGAACGTGCTGCAAATCACACAAATCAAGCTAGGATCTCATCTGACACTTCCCTGGAATGCGCATAGCCATCTGACCATTTGATTTTGCCACAAAATGCATGCAGCCATCGATCATGCAACACGCATAAGTCTGCCACATTAAAATCCTATTACTGCGCTGTGGAACTCTTGGCATCCCACTCAAACTCTTCCGTGCGTTAAATGCATCATATTAAATGTTCCAAGGAGCACTCCCTGGAGCACTTAAACTCCAGTGCACTGCGCTACGCCTCATCATTCTTCTTGTAAACAGTGGTCCACCATGGACCATGACAGGAAGTGAGAGAGGCACCACCTAGGCTGGACGTGCACTTACGTGTACTTGCTAAGCCACGTTGGAAAAAATATGGGCATGCATCAAGGCATCATCCCAATAATTTCTATATTAACTTGATACTCGACCTTCACAATACTTTGAGAGTTTCTGAAAAGATTTCATCCTCACATCCTAAAACAAATGCCTGATCATAAATGGAGAAATATAAAAGTCGAGACAAACCACTCGATCCTATCTCCGTTAGGTGGTATGCTCATCTTGACCTGAGATCTACTCGGAAAAGTCTCGTACAGCGATAGAAACTTTACCTTGTGATGTCACCTGTCATTATCCTGTCTCTAGTCCCATACCTGACCTACCTGCTTTCGAAACTCCACCTCGTACTAGGCTCCTATTTGCACCAGGGACTCCACCTTGTATAGACTCCTGATCAAGAGGTAGTGCCCCTCTCACTTCTTTCCCTACGAAATAATCCTACTACCATTCAAGACCTTCAAGACTTCATCACCCGCTCTCCACATATAGCCATTTGAATCTAATTTGTCGAGTGAAATTAGATTCTTGTAAAAATTGGGTATGCTTCGGATCTCATCCAATTTCTTTACTATTCCATCATCTATCTTCAAGCTGATTATCTCGACGCCCTCGATTGCACAGCTCAATCTATCTGGCAAGTGGACAGCACCCTCTTTATTCTTTAAAGAGTTCAACAGCTCCTCTCTATACTAGATATGGTGTGGACATGCAGAATCTAAAATCTACTGGAAAGAAGGGATACCTCATCGGATACCATGAGTGCATCACTGATGTATCCATCATCGCTATCATCGGCCATCGTCGTAGTAGCCCTCATTTGATCTTTGAATTATAGGCAATTTCTGACACAATGTCCCAGCTTATTATACTGGCAACACTTGATATTACTTGCATCATTCAAAATGGATTGCCCGTCTCACGATCTTCTATCACTCCGCCTTCTACCACCAGCTTTTTTAGAAACTACTAATGCTAAGTTTTTACATGAACTTGAAATTTGGTTCTCCTGTCTAAGAACCTCATTCTGGAGTAATGTTGAAGTGTCTAAGAACCTCATTCTGGAGTAATGTTGAAGTGTCTAAGAACCTCATTCTGGAGTAATGTTGAAGTGATCTCCTCCATCTTGATGGTGCTTTTCTCATTAAAAGAGAGTCATCAAGAACTTGAAGGACTACAATAGAGATGAAAACAAAACCAGCACCTAGTCTTTCCTCAACTTTTTTACCAATACCGAGGAGATCGGTGAGGATCTTCTGAAAATTACTGAGGTGCTCCTGCATGCTCTACCTCTCAGTCATCTGCAACTAGTAGAACTACTTCCAAAGAAATGTGTTGATGAGAGACTTTGCCATGTACGGCTCTTTGAGCTTCGTCCATAGCACCATCGAAAAGTGAGACTTTGCCATGTACGGCTCTTTGAGCTTCGTCCATAGCACCATCGAAAAGTCTTGTTTAGCACGTGCATTACCACTTTATCTATCAAGTACAAGCGGATCATGCTACCACCTACATCTGGAATCACCTCCAAGTCTTTTCCTCCATGATGGCTAGCCTCTCCTTGTACATGAGAGCGTTGATCAGTCCTTACTGAAAAAGTATATCTTTCATCCTTGTTCTCCCTCTCAGTCCTTACTAAAAAAGTAAATCTTTCATCCTTGTTCTCCCTCTTTTCATCGAATTGACTGATCTCTAACTTGATCGTGCCTCTCCTATCCATCTTTTAGTTATTATGGTATCAACTTGCTCTAAAACCAGTTATTGTGATACAAATTACACTGATTCCATTAATTAGGAAATCAGTTGCATGGAATATGGATCCCCATTTCCAAAATCATAATTATCGATATCGATGACGTAGAAAGAAGAAGAGAAAAAATAAAATAAAAAATAAATAGTTTGGACATGCAAGATTTTACTATGAAAAAATAAATTTATAAGGTTAGAAACTCACTCTCGATCCTGCATAAGTCTTAACAAGAAATCACAAAATCCTTCTCATAAACCCTCGACTCAGTCACTTTTTTTAGAGACCCTTCGTTATTTTTTTAATCCTCGCACAATTGTCGATCGTTCTTGATCATATAGATCAAGCCAAGATCGCATTGGACGCTCGCCTAAAATGTGCACAGCCGTTGGATTGATGAGAGGTAGGTCCTGCACCATTTAATTTTGCTGCAAAATACGTGCAGCCATCGATCACGCAACACACATAAGTCTGCCGTATTAAAATCCCACTACCGTACCGTAGAACTCCCGTCATCCCATTCAAACTCTTCCATGCATTAAATACACCATACTAAATGTCCCAAAGAAAACACACCTCCTTATTCGTGGACAGTGATCCATCGTGGACCATGATAGAAAGTGAGAGAGGGACCGTCTGGGCCGTTTGCTGATCCGCGCTGGAAAAAATATGGGCGTCCGTCCCAACAGAAAGCCCACTCGGACTGAATTATTTAACACGGTGTTGCGGTGCACGTAACCAACGGTCTCCATTTAGCAGGGAGCCGGCCACCTTGCTTTGACTCCTGTTAACGTGAGTTGCACGGCTTCTGTACAAGGATCATCATGCCTGACTTACCAAAATAACGTCCCTTGGTGAAGAATCAAACCAAAAAAATCAGTTAAGAAAGCATTTCTATTCACAAGCCAGATCAGGAAACGAAAAAGAAATATAAGTCAAATACCAGATGAACTACTCCAACAATTTGATCCATCTTCAATACAATGCATCTTTCCCATCATGGTAACACAAAATATTCACATCAGAGGAAATAAACTACAGCATATTTATATTTCTGCATTGGAAAAAGCTTGTTCATTTTACAAGGGGAGAAGAGTCAGGAAAATGAGCAAAGATATCATACGATTTACATCACAAGCTTTTATTACCTTATTTATACTGCCTCGATATATCTCCGGCTTCAGCAATCAGTAGTATTTCTGCCTTCCTCTACAGACTTCATCTTATACCTCTTCCTCTACAAACTTTACATAAATTGGCAACATGATGATGATTAGCGTATTATCTGGAGAGAAGGCATCCTCACAGCAGAAAACATGACGGTCAGCGGTGCGTGATCGGATAGAGAGTAGTCCTCCGGCCACGTTCCTTTCTCCACTTCTGGTGGGAAGAGAACTGCATTCTTCACTTTGAAACCAAAAGCCTGCAGCCTCTCGGCACCTGCTTTCGGTCCGACCCCAGTCCCCTTTTCAAACTTCTCAGGTTGCTCTGACCATTTAGGATTCCAGATACCTAGCTGCAAAACATCAGGAAGAAATTGCTTAAAGGCTGCAGAAAAGTTGGCAGGACAAATGTGTTTTTCTGAAGCTGCATAAAACCAAAATAAGTCTTCAAGGCCTTCTTGCTCGGTTAAGGAATGCAACATTAGAAGGTGATCAAAGGTATTGGTTTAAGACATGTCTAGTAGTTGATTGAGTATGAAATGGACATCTCGGACCGGTAACATACCAGAAATTCTTCATGGTCCACAACACCATTTCCATCAATGTCAGCTTGAATCCACAAAGCCTCCATGTCTTGGGGACTTAAGCCATGAGCATGGCTAGTTAAGCCTAACTGTCGATCTAAAAGTATTAGCAACCACTTTCTCATAAAGGTTTCAGAGTTTCAAACACTTGTGAGAGCAAATAGCTACCTGACAGAGTGCCTGACAAAAACCTGAGTAGGTAATATAATCACCAGGGCTATCCACTTTAAGGAAAGCAAATGCATTGTTCTCTGTAAGAGCAGCTGCCCTGAGAAGATACTGAAGCAAGAAATATTCAACGATTAAATGGATCCCGAAACCATTACTGTTAAAGCTCAATAAGGGTATGGTGACTTTTACAACTAACAGAAAATAGAATAAATCCAACATGCATTGCTTCATAATATCATATTTGCATACAATGTTATAATATACATACATTAGGAAAAAACACTTCATGTTAACCAAAATTTCATTCACAATAGAAAAGCTTTTTCAAAGGCTCATTCTCAATTACACATAAAATATATACCTTAATTCATATTAGAATCAAACAGAAAAAGGTAAAAGAAACTGGTGCTCAACATATGCAAAAAGGAAAAATCTCGTACCTTAATAATTCCAAATACAGCTTCATTCCAGCTTGTTCTCAGGGGCTTCCTGTGCTTAATGGGATTAAGAAGCCATATGAAATCGACTCCACAGATGTTTCCACGATGATTGCGGTGGCTAACCCACTGCAGGAGAAAGAAAAGCAAATCAACCAAGTGTAAGCTTTTAAAATGTGTTGGCAATAAGATTAAGCAATAAATTGACATGAACCTAAAGATTACCACCTTGTGGGCATCTGCATCACTGTCAGTATAGTGATGAGCAGTATCATAAGATGACACAAACCCCTGAGACCTAAGAAACTTGTAAACATGGCCACGTTTACTTCCATTCCAGTCCCTGCAAAGAACACAAAAGGCCAAGAAATTCAATTTCATTCAAATTAAAAAGAGGAAAAAGAGAGTATGTTAAAAAGAGACTGACCCGCAGAGTATGATAGACATAGGACTAAGCTTATGTTCATTCTGATAAGATTCTACAGACTGGAGGATCTTGTATACCTATCAATAAAAATGAAATGGTAACAATGAGAAATCACAGACAGAAGTAGGTGGCCAAATTCAAGGGAGTCGATATATTTGTAAGAAGGCAGATCAATTTACCTGCTGCAAGCGAAGTATACACAAGCTGGAGTCATGAGGAAATAACAAGTGTGTATTTACAATGAGAATCTGCTGTCGAACACCATTGTTTCGACTTTGATTGAAGGGAACAACCAATTCAACATGCAGTAGCTGTGCTACACGATCTCCAAAATCATTAAACAGCAAATCTTGATAGTTTAGAATTCTAAAGTAGTCCCTATGCACAGCAGTAAGCAGACCTGCAGACAAGCAGATGAATTTGCCGTTACTAGTCACCAACAGTTTATTTTCAAAATGTTTCTATCACCATAACATTTGTGCTTAACAACTAGCATAGATGTTAACATGTTAATGATTTTCCATAAAATCTAACTGGCATGAATTCTTATCAATTGGTGCAGATGATGACATGTTAATAACCTGAAATTGAAAAGATACTTTTTTTTTTTCAAAAAAAAAAATAAAATAATGATAACCGAAAACAACATCAAAGCAGCATATACTCATATTTATGGCTTAGGCTATTATTTTGATGAATAAACAAGACTAAGCACAATATGCTCCTAATAGATGATAAAACATTCATTACATGCACATTATTAGGTAGCAAGAGTAAAAAAGCAGAGTGGATAGGACATTGCATCTAAAGTGTACCATATTAAAGACTCCTTGCCATATGCAATCTTCTGCTAACAGAAAGATTATAAAGATTTTAATAGTGATTCTCACTGCTGCCAAATCTAGATACTCAAATTTCTGGACCAAGAAAATGGATCACAACTAATTATGTAAGGTCCTCATTTAACAGATGCCAAGTCCCAAAACACACAAAGCTAACCTGGTTTCTAAGAATAGAATATATTCTAAAAAGAAGAAAAATATCACCATCCTCCCCAATGCAAACAGCAAGCTGATCAGCATCACAAATACAATTTTGCAAACAACAAAAACTGCCAAAAAACAAATTGTTGGATCTCAAAAGAGCACATATTGATCATCATCAAACCTTTAGAACCCAAAAAGATCCATGCTCTACATATGTAATCCTTTATCAGCAATTATTAATATAAACAACAAAGTGGGTAAACAATCCACTTGTGTCATCACAAGGGCAATTCAAGAACCAAAGATAAGAAAAGAAACGTACCATCGCCACGATTGTTCGTGCGTGCAAGCTTCAGACTGATATAACCAGCGTCGCCCAGCCTCCTCTCGTACATTTCGACGAGTTCTTCGTTCCCAAGCCAGACCTCCTGTACCAATCCCAAAAAAAAAAAAAAAAACTACTAAATACATTCACACAAAATTCTGCATTGAAATCGAATCAAAACACAAAAACTCGATCCCACCTGGAGGCAAATTATGGAGGACATCTCCCCCAACAGCCGGTCTATGATGCTCTCATTCCGGCTCAGCCAGTATGCCCTATACTGGCTCTCCCTGCGGCTCTGATCCTATGTCACCAAAGAAATCCAATCGAAATCAGATCAAAGGAGCCACCTTTTTCTCATTAAAGCAAAAGGGCACTGAAAAATAGCAAAGAAAGCAAGGCAATAATCGACGAGAGAATCCAAAACCGGCCATCGACGCCTCCCTACCTCTTTATCGAGCCTTTTGTAGATGGGCGCGAGAATGTTGAAGGTCGTGCAGGAGATGCAGCGCTCCGAGGCCATCAACGCGCCGTACCCCAGCCCCATGTTCTTCCCCTGCCGCCGCTTGCCCCGCTCGCTCCCCTTCCTTGCCCCGCCGTTGCCGCCCTTTCTCCGCAAAGCAAAACCCATCACAACCCACGAAACAGCAATTCTACGGCTCCGATTCATTCCATCGAAATTTTACGCAAATTTTTCAAAAAAAAGGGGAAGGGTTCAAGATTACCATTGCAAAGATCGCGAGAGATGCCAAGAGAACGAACGGGAGGAGGAAAATAAACAGTTTCGGGTTCGTCAGCGGAGAATGTTGACGTATCGCTTGGGGTTCGCTCGGGAGAGAGCCTTTTAGAGAGAGGTTGGGAACTTGGGTCTGGGCCCCCGGGGGTGACGGGAACCACACAGCGAATGCTTCGCGAGTAAATCCACCGTGAATAGCGGGTTGACCGATTCTCCAGTCCTCGCCCGTTCCGTTGCACCCGTCCTGGCCTTCGCTGGGCTTCTTCCGTGTGGCGACCCCCCAAAGTTACTTCAACGATTCCATTATGTCTAGCCGATCAGGCCGTTTAATCGGAATCGGATGGTTGTGATTTGTGATAGGCGAATGTTGACGTCTTCTTGACGTGTCCAGCAGGTCAAGGAATCGGACTGAAGTCCGTCTAAAAGTGATAATAATGTTAATTATTACGCGAGATTAATTTTGTCCGGGCGATCTCATCCGCCTGATCTGTCTGCCAGTTCTTACCTTGGACTGCGTCAGATTATCGGCATGATGACGTACCACGCAGTCCAACGTTGTTTTGATTTCTTCAGAAACGGCGGAGGGCTACACGGAACTGACGGAAGTAGGGCACCCGGTAGTACCCAGCGAGGAGATAGATTTAGGGGTCCACCGATTTGGCGGTGGAAATAAAGAATGGGATTAGATAATTCCTTGGAGCCTTAAATTTTGGAAGACATGGGCACGCATCGCCTTCCATCAAAAAGAAAAAGGGAACGCATCGCCGACAATGGATCTAGGAACGGACGCTCGGATGGAGATCACTATTTTATTTTAAGGGGATTTGGTGTCGGATTTTACGGCTGGAGATCGGGACGGCGGCGGTTGGGTGAAACTGCTGGCGAAGTGGGAGAACGATGTGCGGATATCCGTGGGTGCCAGCCACCGGGATAGAGACTTACGCGGTTCCAGCGGAGGTACAGGTGGCGGGGAAAGCGGATACTGCGTCCAGGATAGCGAGGACAAGGGTGGAACACGCTATTCCGGATAGAGCGGCTTTTGTCACGTATTATAAGTTCAGAACAATTGATTGCTGGAGCTGTTACATGTTCTTATTTACTTAAATTTTAGAGTTTTGGCCCTTTTTAAAATAAAATGATTATTAACATATTACCCGCATGATACATAAAATATATTTTTTATCTAAAAATATATTATTTGTATTCATTACTGTTGTGGTAATTACTCGTTCGATCTTGAATAATAATTGGATCGCTTAATATACCTCCAACAAAGAAGAAGATGGTTATCGACTATTAATCTACTTGATAACTGACAAAGTGTAAAGCAATTAAATCGGTCGCTACATCGATTATCTATAACATCTTGTACCGAGAGATAATAAATGGCTTGGACCAACTGATATCCTTTTACATACATCCACTGAATATTTATTTGAGCCCAATTAACTTCCTAAGAAACTTAGTCAGGTGTACTAGGGTATAATATCAAAATATTCTCTCTTGATGATAAGCAAGCTATCTCATTACTCAAAGTCCATGGTGCTCGAGTGAGTGACAAAGGCCAATCGATCGTAGTTGTCCCAATAGAGATTATGGCAGACAAGGTTATGGAAAGCAGGATCTCGATAGAATTATCCATCCTAATAGAAAGATGCCAACGGAAAAGATTCCAGGAACAAGATCCCAACATTCTAATATATTTCATTATCCATATCAGAGGAGGGCACCTTCCAAATGGCATTCAGTTACTCCGCGTAACTCTATAAATTAGTAAGAGGGGATCTTGATGAAGGTACATTTTCTACTACCATTATGATGCTTATTCAGTCTCTTTATTATCGCTCTCAGCTTTAGCTGCTTAGCCTATCTCTCTCCACTAACTTAGCATCAAAGGGTCCCTTTCCAGTCACCACCAGTCAAGAAATTGTTCTTGTAGGTCTCCGCTCGAGAGATGCCGAGAGCAGTATCTCATTTACATCATAGAAAGTTAGGAAATCCTTTGGCACCACCGAAGCCAAGTAGAGAGTGATTTGTAGGTAACAGACTACCGTGCCAGAAAGGGGGCAAGAAGAAAATCAAGAAGATCCCAGAGCTTGAAACCCGATAGAGGTGACAATGCAAGTGCAAGATGCCTCTACCAATCGACCGAATGATCCCCATGCCATGACAAATGGCTGAGTCCAGCGGTGGAGCTCCTCACTCCACCACCAGTACCATTGGCGACCCAGCAAGACCTACTTCTGACTTTGACATAGTAGGTCAAGTGTAAGGATTACAACAGAGGATTAAGGAGAGGTAGTAGTAGTTGGAGATCTTAGCCATTCCTACTATTGCTACTCACCTCAGTCATCGATCTCCTCATGGGAATCTTATTATTGACAGACTTCTCGTCAATTATGGTCCTGTTCACCCAATCGAGTGAGTTGTCAGTTCTCTTGAGGAAGATCCTCTCACAGACATACTATTCATCAGTTGCGGTCTTCTACATCGCACCAAGTCTCCAATACGATGAGTGATGACAAGGGAAAGAGCCAAAGCAAGGGAAACATCCCCTTTCTTATCCGAGTCCAAATCCTCCCAAGAGGGATCCACGATGAGGTTATTCGACGATTAGCCGAATAACACTTCAATGATTATGGCCGCAAGTTGAGCGAAATCAACTGCCGACTTACCGATCTTTAAGGAAGGAGATGGGATCCTGCTAAGTTCAATACTCATCCCCCTCTCTTAAGAAATTCTGGAGGAATTGATTCCTACTTAGTTCAAGATACCCTAGCTGGATCCTTATGATGGCACATCTGATCCACTGACCACCTAGAGAGCTATAAGGCTTTCATGCTGATTCAAGATGCCGTCGATGCTTTACTATGCCTCACCTTCCCAATCACTCTTCGCAAGATGGTTTGAGCATGGTACTCCGAGCTCGATCCAAGAAGCATTTACTCCTCCAAACAATTAGAGAGGTAGTTTGTGGCTTATTTTAATACTAGCCTGAAGATGCCATATGAACCCAATATCTTTTCTCTGTTCGCCAATAGGATAGAGAGTCTTTGAAAAACTACAAGGCTTGATTTAAGGTAGTCATACTGAAAATCTACTATTTAGATGAGTCAGTGGCCATGCTAGCCACGAAGAGAGGATTTTGCACCTCTTGATTTACTTTCTGGATAAGACTTATCCAAAGTCTTATTCGGAACTGTTGATCCATGCCAAGAAGTACGTTCATGCAGAGGATGGCGCTCTCACTTGGTGGGAGACAGATGGAAAGTCGAAGAAGAAGCATGCTGAGGAGAGCCAAATGGAGCCTAAGCTGAGAAACACAACTCATCTCGTCGATAGAGTCCCAAGCCGGAGAACTTTACCGGTACATTCACTAACTACACTCCATCTTAGCCCCCAAATCTAAAATTCTTATAAAACATAAGGAGAGCAATATCTACAAAGGCCTTATCTGATGAAGCCTTTGGCCTTGTGATAAAAGTAAGTATAGCTAATTCCATCGAGACTACGGCCATAACATCAAAGACTGCTTTCAACTAAAGAGGAAAATCAAAGACCTTGTTTGGCGTAGCTACCTCAGGAAGTATGTCCATAGAGGAGTTCAGCCTGACATCCAAAATCCTAGCCAGCAGTAAATTCAAGCCAAGATTGACAATCAACCAACATTTGGACAAGTTGACATGATTTTCTAGGGAGTAAAGCACTCTTTGAAGAGGACAAGAAGAGAGGAGAGAGAGAAAAATGTAATCTCTTTTTCTAATAGGAATTTTGCTGGGATTTAAAATCCTCATAACGATGCTATTATCGTCTCTATGATAATAACAAAACAAGATATAAAGAGAATTATGGTTGATATTCTTTTTTATATTATTTTATACTTTATTATCTAATATAATATTTTTTTTACTAGATATTTTGTATTAGGTTTGGAGGATGTGGGGTCACCAGTGACCCCATAGTCACATACAGTAATGATTGGCTCTCAGACTCAGCATCATGGTCAAGGACCAACCTGGCTCATGGCACCTTTGATTCGACCAAAGAGCTCATCCATATTCAGAGCAGCTCATGAGTAAATTTTCAATTAATATATTTAAAATTTAGCCATTTTAGAGTTAATGCTTATTATTAATTTTTAATTTTTTAGTACATTCAAAGAGTCTAGAGTATCTCGGGTGGTTACTGAAATCATTCATCGATTGATGCTGGGACCAGTGAAGGAGTTCTCCATGGCCATTGGGAACTCATGATGCAGCCTAGCAGATATTCCTGATAAGTCAAATATATTTAATTTTAAATTCATAAAATATTTGTATTCTATTTATTTAATACAAGCTTGTTTTTACTTGTAAGAGTAATACTAATTTAAGATTTCTCAAGATGATGAGGCTGACTATCCGACCTTCGAGGAGGTAGCCACATTTAGGCTCCGGGATAGACCATACAGTCTCAAGCAAGCCACCATAGAGTACTCCAGTTTCGAGTCATCATCGGACTAAAAGTTTTTCATGGATTACTAGATGCGGGCGAATATATAGGAGGTCCTTTGCGACCAATGGAGCATCGTCAAGTACTTCAATAGGTGACAGAGGGCATGACAAAATTGTATTGTCCAGCATGATCCGATCAAGGATACCGGTGGCTCCATTGGCACACATATGATCACAGATAAATTGGTAAGAATTCTATACTTAGATTAATTTCATATTAAATCGATCACATATATTTTTATTAATTTTTTTTATTTTTAATTTATTATAGATATGGTTGCTAGGTCGTGTACCGAGATGGTTAAGTTATGGGAGGCCACACATTAATCCAAGAAAACTAGTGATTACTTAGATTTGAGATCTCGACATATCGTGGTAATAACTTAAAATATTAAGTATTTGGTTTTATATATACTAATGTATATGATTGGACTAATAAATTTATAAACTGTATATGTGGATTATGTAGAGTACGCCATATCGTGGCATGGTTATGACCCATTCTTTCAGCCCCTCCTTGATCTCTAGAGATGACTCAGAGCTATCGAAGGATTGAGTAGGAGCCGGGTCATAGGATTCGGGCATAGCTTCGACCCTTCAGCAGTTCATTGGTCTTTGGTGTCTTATCTTAGACCTCGACAATCGAGATATGAGATGATGCACATGTCGAAGACACTGTGACCCATTTTTTTGTCCAGTATCCTCAGAGTTTCCAAGACACTGTCCATGATACAGCAGTTAAGATTCTCTAGGACCCACATCTGTGCAATCAGCTGACTTCATTTTCACAGCCATCACAGCAGGTAAATCTATTAATAAATTTATTTACTTGTTTTAAATATTTATAATTAAAAGTTTTACATTTTTAGATTTGAGTTGGGAAAGAAAACTTATGGGATGAAAATTTAATCTAACCATCCAATTGATAGACTGGGGATGTCTATATCTCTGTATCAATGAATGAAATGTATATGAATAATCTGTTCGAGAATCAGAGTATATTAAAATATATATTTTTGTATCGACATATATGCTTTCGTATCGAAACATATTAATAATATTTTATTTTATTCATTTTAGGATGCTAGGATATCTGGATCTCATCCATCAATTACTGGAGAGAATATACAGGAGAAGGAGGATGACGATGATGAGGAGGATCTTACATAATTTTTTTTGATATTATATATTTAATTTTGATACTTGTAAAGTAGTATTAATTTATAAAATTATATAATTTATCTTTTTAATATAATAAGATTAGTTTTTTATTTATGATTATGGTATTTGATTGCGATATTTTAATTTTAATTTATTATAATTGCTTGTTATGATAATTTAAAAAATAATTTAAAAAAAATATAATTATAGTTTTTTTTAAAAAAAAATTTTATTACTGATAGCATTAGTGATGGCTAATGCCCTTGGTAATTATTTAGTACTGAGGGAACTTATTAATGATGATAATATTTTATCACAATTTTTTTAATTTTTTTTTAAAAAAAACTAAAAAATTATTATCATTGATATTAGAAATGATTAATATCGTCGGTAATACGGTATCAATGATGCTGATTATTAGCGATGGCAATATTTTATCATTAATTATTTTTTTAATTTTTTTAAAAAATATAAAAAAAAATTATTAACAATGGCATTACCGTCGTCCAAGCTATTGCTAATATCTATTATTAGCGATGGCATTTTTTTCATTACTAATAATGAATATTAGCGATATGATTATTTTCAATGTATCATTAGTGATGGTATTACAATAATTCTACTATTAGCAACGATAATTAGTCATCACTATTAATTAAATTTCTTATAATGCCAAGTCCAAATATTTATTGCACCATCTAAAATTTAGATCCAAAACTTGAGCAACGTGGATGGTATTTGTGTATATTGGTGCCATCGCTAGGCTTTGAATATCGGGTTTCCCACAAAAACAAGTCCCTAAAAAAGGACCATTGCTTGATGTAACAACAATGGCTTGTATTGGGAAGTATATGTTGGAATTTCTCATAAGGTTGGATTTCATTAATTATGGATTAATTATGACCTTGATTTATTTCAAAATACTGACTAAGATATCTAAATGAATGATCAAAGAATCCATAATTATTTATGATCATATTATTTTGGGTCTTATGGTCATGTAATGTAATGAATACCCGTATAGGTCTGATTTGATTAATAAGCTCTATAATTGATTGATCCATTGCTATTATTAACTAGACTAGGTTCCCACTCCACTCATATATAATATTGAAATTTCCAAGACATAAGATTTTCTATGTTCCTAAAGGAGAGACGGAGAGGAAGATTTATAATCTCATGATTTTGTTTTGTTGTGCAAGCCATTGTCATGGCAATAATCAATGAATTTTCAGGACTTTTCTAGCTCGTTTAATTTGATCCCTAATCCCTGATTCCTTTTAGTATTTTTGTATTCTCATCTCTCGCATAAAAATAATAGAAAAAATCTTATGGTATAATTGCATAGGTTCGAATCTTGTTACTTTAATAAAAAGAATGGATCAGAAATTGAATCGGTCCGGTTCCACAAACCTTGGAAGCTAGATGAAGAAATTATTTCTTGTTATAGATTCATTATAATAACTACTATTTCGATAATATTTCATTATAATTTTATTGAACTAACCAAAACACTTATGCCGATAGGTATAGTGGCATAGGTTCAAGATCCGCCGGAAACATAACCAGATAATAACTTCAATAAAAAATTATCTATGTAACGGCGAAAAAGATTTTTTGTTTTGGTATTCCCTATTGTAATTTCATCATAATAACCACTATTTCACTAATATTTTAATATAAAAATTGAAAATATTTTTAAGATAAATAATGGTTATTATAATTATTATAGCAATTAATAATAATTTTGGTCAGAGGTTGTTAGAAGGGGATAATAAACTATTTAAAATTTTGCTCAAAGAGATTTTTTTAAATAATAAATTGGGATGTTCTCAACCTCACTCTTCATAAAAATAAATAAATAAATTATTAAAAAAAAAAAAAAAAAAGGGTGTCAAAGAGAGTTTTTTTTTTTTTTCGGAAAAAAAATATGGAATCATTGTCCCTTATCATCAGCATTGGCTATTAGTGACAGGGCCTTATTATGTCAGAATTGGCTATCAGTGCCAAGGCTTTAATATGTCAGTACTGCATCATGGCTGCTTGCTCGCATGATAAAAACCAGTAACAGAAAGGTGGCCTTCTGGTGATCAATCACGTTTTGTGGAAAAGATGCTGATGATTAGGTCAGAAAGTGATGGCTGTGGCCAGGACAAGCTATCAATATTGTCTTTGCTCTCATTACAAGTTCACAAAAGCCAAAGATCTAGAGCTGCTCATGCGATCACGATGATGATTACAACAATTATTATTGAATTTGAGTTCAGATTTTTTGAAATAAAATGATAAATATCAGTATGGTGACTATAAACTATACATAATAATCACCATGCTCGGATTTTTTTTATATTTAAAATTTAAAGCCAAAAATTAAGCAATCAGAGAGAGATCACATAGTTGAGCCAAAAAAATTTTTCTTTTTTTCTTTTTTAATTAATACGACTTTGATCAGCAAAGCTCCAAGACCAACAAAAATGTTGAACGATGCTCGATAACAAGGAATACTTGGGTTCAACATTTGCAACTTACATGGCCGGTCTAAAACGAGGTGCTGAAAGAATGGTTGAGATGCATGGACACGGTCCTTTATTATTCATTCTGGTTTTATTATTATTATTATTTCACCAACGTGAGTTGATCAACAAGGACCCGGAGGTCATCAAAAACAGTAAAGAATACTCTTTGGTTTTATATATTGCATTCGACTTCCTGATGACTATTATGAAAGGAAGTGCCGAATGAATTGTTAATCTTATCAACATGCGAGATGCATGGTAATGGTCTCATTTTCTCATTCATGAGTCATGTTGTGATAAATCGGACCGAAAATTTAATTGAGCCATCTGGACCGATCGACCTCGTAGCTAGAAAATCAATCAAACATGAAGACAGATAGGCACGGCACTTCAGCTAATAATAACATACGACTTGCTATCGGTCATCGGCATACTTTGAAATAATTGGCCAACCTACAATCGGCCAATCTACTTCGGCTTATGGTCCATCAATTTTAGGCTCACCAAGAATAGGCCTGGTTGTTGTAACCAACAAACCATATAACTGATAGCCATTGCATCGGTAAAGACCAAGAGAAATAACCTGACTATAATTAGCTAAGAAAATGTTATCTTAATTAACCTTCCTAACAGCAATCAGTTACAATAAAATATTAACCGCTTTCAGTTAGATACGTCTATAAAAAGAGGTAAGAGGGGATCTCCGAGGTAAGCAAGTCTAAGACTATCCTGAGCCAAGTCAATTTGATTCATCCATTTTTTATCTACGTTCTTTTTGAACTCTCCATTCTGTTGCTCGAACTCTATTGACTCAGACATCGGAGCGTTCCCACCGGAGAAATTCTGGTCAGAAATTTGTTTTGCAGGAACTCAAGACGGTGAACCAACGATCCAAGCATTTCATCCGGTCCATAAAAATCAGCATCAACAAGTTCTCTCCATCGATATGAATTATTCGACATGCTGAAACTTTTGATTGATGCACCACTCCTCTTTGTCATTAGACATATATATTTTACCAAACCAGTTTGTTTTATTTTGGAGCCTGTCCCTCTCTGCTCTGACTGTACTAGCTAAACTTTGTTGGATTTAGATAAGACTAGAGCGCTCATGAGTATGTAGTTGGTGAGGGGATCCAAGACAGATTATGGATGAAAGATATTTTTCCTTCCATTCAAATGGATGGAGAAAGGGTATGAGATTTTTCTATGCCAAACGTCCAAAGTGAGATGTAGCAAAGACAACCAAAGAAGCCTCCTCGCCCCACCAACAGAAGAAGAAGAAGAACTTATGCCACAAGTATTGAGTAGTAGTCTTGGACATCGAGGATCATGCCATGGGAAGAATTTCCAAGGGGAAGAACTTATGGAAATGTGTACTCTTGGCATTATCATTATTTTTATTTGTTTGTCTCAAATAGGTCCATAACATTCTTGTTTTAGCAAAGGTTTGGTTCAACAAAAAACAAGCTCACAACCAGGAATGATGGGAAAAAACAACGATTTTTACAAAAAAAAAAAAGAAAAGAAAAGAAAGCAGTTGACTCAAGTCAGTATTTCGAAGTGGGCTTGCAAGAAATTTTCTCTCTTTTTTCTAGTGGAGTACAAGAATTCATTTATTGAAATATAGTTAAAAAGAGCTTTTTGCATGAGTCCAAAAAGGCTTCAAGTCCAAGCAAGGTTTTATGTTCATCTAGTAAAAGCTTTAACTGCTCAAACCTTGAGCGAAGCTTAAGCTTGGCTCATCTACTAATCGAATTAATAAACCTTCCAAGTTTTCCATGGAACACAAGCTGCTCACAAGTGCCATGCTCGCATGTGTCCCCTCTTGTCCAATGCACATTTGTGCTGCAGTTGGCATGAACTCTATTTTACCATATTGATAATTAAGCTATAAGTGGCATCTCGCCCTCTTCCTTGTATTATTAATTTGTTGGTGGTAATGTTGACATCCTTCCCCTTTCATAGCAACAAATCCAATTCCCCATCATTTATCTCAGCCGTCCGGCGAAGATTAATTTTTAATAAACATTAATCAAAATTGTTAACAGGCTTTTAAAGCCACTGGATGCCTATCAGCACCGCATAAAATGTTTAAACAAAATGTTTGTTTGACTTCAGGATAAGGACCCGACAAGTGGTGCTTCTCTGCTCAGCATTTTCTTCGGCCACCAGCCCTACCGAAAACTTATCCAATACTTTGCCACTGCACGTGTGGCATAGCTGATTGTGAGACTTCCCTTACAACCAGCTAGCAGGGATTCGAATTTCGTTTTGGACATATTTCGACTAAAAAGTTCGAGAATAAAATAAGAAAAGAAAAAAAAGTTAATAAAATAATCCTAGAGTCCGGTAGTAGTGAAAAAAATTAGAGATATATATAATAAATCCCGTTCACTCGGCTGACACCGGTGGTAGTCAGGTTAACGTACTCACATTCGGATGAGGAACGACTGCGAAAAATTAATATATGCCGTGTATCGAACATTTTCTGGCTAGGATTAGGGGATCGTCTGGGGATGGCCATGTCCGGGGTTTAACTCCTCCCCCCCCCCCCCCCCGCGCGCGCCCCCCCGCCCGCCCTCCCTTTTTTTTACCCCAAAAAAAAAAAAAACTTATCCAATACTTTTAAAATTGTCATAACAATCCTGCCATGGAAAGATCTGTTTCGGTTCCTGGATGAGTTCGTCCAAAAGCCAGCTTGTTCTGCAATCCCTTGTATCAATGTAGCTGGAAAAATATGGACCAATAAAACCAATACCCAAGAATCAAGAAAAGTCCAATATTTATCGCAAGCTACCTCAGAAGACCAATGCGAGAGATGGGAATAAATAAAATGTAAGAGAGGAAAAGTATGGTGCACTTTATTCAGCCTGTTGACGGTCACCTATCCGCAAGCCACGAGATGGTACTTAAAAATAAGCATAAACTGGAGGCATGTTGAAATGGAGAAATGAAAGAGAGCTTTGAAATGAATGGATCTAAACAATGCATTAATGGCAAACCACTACTATACTTGGCATTCACCCAATTATTTGTAAAGATATGACTTTCCAAAATGGAAGAACAAATTAAAAAAAAAAAAAAAAAAAAGCCAAAACTGATGCTTCCCTATATTATGCAGGAAGCCAATTACATGCCAGGAAGGTGAGCAGGGTTTGCAGTGGTCATGTCTACCATCTGAATATTTCTCCTTGAACCCCACTCATGACAACATTCCAGTGCAAGCCGAAGAGCAGTGCCCAATCCCAGCACAATGAGAATACCTGCACCATTTGACATCAAGTAAATGCTATTTAAAACCAGACAGAGAACAAAAAAAAATGGAAGAATTAAAGATTGGGGAAAGGATTAAGGAAAAACTACTAGCTTTCAGTAATGCTCTGGAAAGTGATTAAGGAAAAACTACTAGCTTTCAGTAATGCTCTGGAAAGTGAATTTTACATTTTTATTTCCTTTCTCCACATTGACACCCAGGAGAAGGAGATAGCTTCTATAACTTTTCCAACTAAATAGAGAAAGGAAGAACTAATATCTGACCAAGTGATGGCACGGTAATGCACAAGCTTGCAACAATCAAAAGTCAAAACCAAGCCTACATCAGCCAGCATTCAGGGGGAAGAAAATGATTTTTTAGCTAATGATGAAATATTTAAGCATGGCTATATTGTATACTGGTGTGTAGATTTAAATATGGAAAACAAGTAACACCACATCATAAAGTTTCAGCAGCTGAATTTTTTTATCCAAAACTATGCACCCATTCTACAATCTTGCATACCTTTACATGCCTCCATCACTCTCTCCTTAAGTCTCTATTCTTTTCTCTTACAAGCATCTCTTATTAATACATATTTATAATCAGACCAAAGTTTGTGCAGTTTATTTTGTAAAAAAAAAAATAACTAATTTGATGATTATATGGAAAAAGGGAGATAAATTATATACCAAATAAGGTACAGCCTTGTGCCAAAAATTTTCAACTCTAGACTCTTATGCTTCATAGCGTAGACTGAAATACATAAAACAATCCAGAATCAAACACAACTCAAAATCTCCAACCTAGAGCTTGAATCCTCTCCTGCCTTTCTTCACCATCACTTCCTCTCTAGCTCTTCACTTTCTCATGTATGCACACAATACCATTTGGATACTTCAATTTTCATGGATTCTGAAAGTTTGATGCTATTGGATAGTTGAACAAGCCATAACATAACAGGATGATTCATCTTTTAAGAAATCTAATTTACTTGCTCCTATAATCTCAAGCATTGATTTGAAAATGTAGATTCTAAGTACAATGGTCGCATCTTAAAGAACTAAATTTCTTTAATATCTGTAGGAACAGAATACATTTAAATGCATAACAATTTTGAAACTTCAGAAGTAAGATTTAAGCAATTAAATTTTGCAAAATAACTGTGCATTTAAAATCAATTGTGAAAGGAAAAAGAAGACAATCCTATGCTTTTAAGCGATTAAACAAAAAAAAAGAAGATAATTAATTGTGCAAAGAAAATAGAGGAACAGGTGATGATGCTCAAGTCCTAATGGATCAAACGAATAAGGGCCAAATAAAGAAATGTAACTAAATATGCAGAAAGAAACTCTGCAAATGGGGAATAAAAGAAAACAAAGGGGCAAAAAAAGTTGGCCAAGAAGCAAATCAACGGGTGAAAAGGCAATGGAAGACCAATCCTGAAAAGGATTACACAGATGGATAAAAATGCATAGTAGAAAAAGGCATGCATCAAGAGTATGTAGTGAACATGAAACAGATTGAATTCAGTGAGTTTGAAACCAGTAGAACTGCTCATGGTGGCATGGGAGATGCCTCAAATATACAAAATCCAAAGAAAACATGCAAGAAAAAAAGATAAGGACAATTTGCCCTTGGCTGATTTAAGTTATGAAGATGGCCCAATGAGAGAGTGTAGCTAAATTTGCCATTCCAGTCACCGTTCAATGACCTATAAATTACCAGGAACAGAAAGAGACTTTGGCCAAGAATTTACTATCCAACCCAAATACTCTTGAACAACCAAAGCAAAGCCCCAAGTTTAAGCATTTATTCATCAAACTTTTTAGCTTCAGATGACGTGCAAGCAAAGTTCCACTGAAGCTTCAGTGAGACTGAAACAATAATACAACAAGAAGAGGAAGGGCATGAATATCCAAGGACAATAGAAATATCACAATCATGAAATTCAGACTGCACTTTAAGGATCTAATATCATGAAAGTTGAGAAGGACTGGAGAGGATGAATAACTTTCTAGGGAAAAGAGTAATGTAAATAGGTACAAAGAACCCTCTTTAAAATTAAAACACCAAACTAAGGTGTGTACATTTGGAAACCTTGTAGTAAGAATTTGATATATTGATCATACAGAAACCATTCAAACAAACAATAATAGACTATGTTAGTGGACAACATGATCAACATGTACATGTACCAAGACATATAGCATGAAATAGGCTAAAATAGTGACTTCCTTCAAATAAGAATTCATTTGGCAAAGAAATTAATCCAAGTCTTACGACTATATGTAAATTACATATTTCAGATGATGTTGCTTAAAAGCAGATATTGAGCATTGGTGCAAAATACTCATGTGGTGTAGGATTCTCTGAGCTTTAAAATATAGGATTCTACATCCACAAAAAAAGGAGAAAAATATTTTGGATATATGCATATACATATGTATTTTATGTTTGATGTAGTAACCAAATGAATCTTGCTATTTTTCTTTAAGAATAATAATAATCGAGGTAAATTTCTCAAATAAATCCATTAAACATCCAGCACTAGTTATGCCAAAAAGCGCATCACTCAATTGATAGAAAAAAAGCATATCTTATGCATATAATCAATGCCACGCAACTACATTCCTAGTGTCTTTTTCAAGCAGCTGTATGCTACTTAACTATGGTTCAGGAAATGTAGTGGTTTAGCAATTGGAAAAATGTATGTAAATGAGTGTATGTAAACAACATTAAGGTCCAAAATTCCATGGAGTTTGGACTTGTGGGGTTAATGATTCTTCTCTATAATATGGTTCTACCTTAGAAAAATGTGAATGGGGAACAAGTACTGCAAGTACCAGGACCCATCGAAGTACTAATCAAAAGCTTTTGTTTATGAAGATTTTTGCATCCATTTTTACACTATATATATTGCACATGGCACATATTCAAAAAGGATATATTCTAACATATTAAACACCCAAGAGACCAGGAAACTTGGTATGTGAGCCAAGTGTACAAGTAATGCCAACCAAACACCACTTCTGAACGTTCATTCTATATAACAAGATCAAGTCACTAATAAAAATGGTCCTTGCAAGATTCTCTAATGCACAAATGGAGTTGCTCCCATAAATGCATTGACCAGACTAAATTAGGATCCAAAACTTCCAACTCATTAGTGGATCCAAAACTTCCAACTCTTTCGAAGTCATGTTAGACCCTGGATTTCATGGCATATTTTCCCATGCAATGCAGAAACCAGAAGATATATTTTTCCAAAACATGTACAACATTTATGAGAAACATGTGTCCTTCTCAAAGAATAAAACGTGATACCAATGATGACGTTCACAGGAAGTGCAGAAACACCAAGAGAAACAGATATTAGCACATCCAACAGGAGTCCTCCAATTAAAATGGCAAAGGCAATCCACAACGGGCTGACGCATCCCTATCAAGACAAGGTTAACAAAAAGAAATAAGAAAGAGAATGAAATAGACTAGATGAGCATTAGTTATTGCAGCATGATGGTATGATGATTAATCCAAAATTCCTTTTATCTCAGCCATGGTAAAATAAATACCCTTTCACCTTCTCCTTGTCCCCCTCCAGAGGCTGGGTCAACCCTCCAAACCCAATAATTTGCCTGATCCATGAAGACACACAACAAATTTTAATGGTTAGACAGATCAAAACCAGCAACTTACAGATCATAACAAAACCTTATGCACAAAATTCGTGTTGTCATGTTATTCGATACTTAAGTTCATTAAAGAAACTAGATAGATGAACACAGACAGATGTTAGTGCATTGTAAATTTTCTGACACAGGTCATAATGTTGGCACTGACATAAAAAATAAAAAAAAGAACAACTTTATAGTTCAAAGTGTTCAAATGCATAAGATCAACACAGGCAATGCACATGCAATGTAAAATGATGATATTGTGCCATACAACATTCCAATTGCCAAACAATACCAGGTTGTACAGGACACAGCATACCAAAGGGCTCCATATTGCCTGGTACCAACAAAATGATACAGATCCCATGCCGGCTTAAAAAATGTACCATATGTTGGTGTAGGGGCATATACCGTGCCATGACAGTAAAGTAGCAGTACGGGGCAAGGCACCAGTGCAGAGCCTAGTACCTGGACTTAAAATATTGATGTGACACAAATCATGTAAGAGATATGGTGTGACTTTTTGTTACAAGAGCTGTCAAACTTCAATCCACTTTCTAAATTATTTAAAATAATTTTGACATACTTTTCCTACTTGGATAAACTTACACTTGGTTGGGACTCTGGAATTGGGATATTTGCAGCCACCTGCCTGTACAGAGGTTTCAGCTTTAGAGATTAGTGCTATCTAGAATATCGGGAAACTAAGAAAAGATTTTGAGAAAATGGATGACTTACTGGCATATCTCACATTTATTTGAACCTTTATTACGAAACCAAATCTCTATGCATGAGCGGTGTGCTTGTGCAAGATCACCTCGGCATCTGCACCCAAGATCCATCAGAGGTTCTTCTGTTTGCTGCTGACAAACTCTGGTCAATTTTTTAAAAGCATCACAGGATCAAGAATTAGATGGTCTTTATCAAGGGAAAACATATATTATATGGACAAGGTAAAACACATAATCAGCCGTATATATAATAAGTAGCATTTTTGGAGATCATAAGTCTTTTATACAAAGCACCAATTCACTACAGACTTAAAAATCTCATAGCAATAATCATAATTTTCCAGAATAATGGAAAACAATGATAGGAGAATTGGAACAGGAAATATCACACAAATGAGTAAAAGTAGGATAAATCAACAATAAGAAAAGCTGAAGAACCTGTGAAAGTAAAATCCTGATAAAAAATGAACAAAATTTTTACTAGATAAGCCTTCACATCAAAAGAAAGAATTAGCTCTGTGATGAGATTTTAATACTCCTTGATTTACAGAACAAGATGAAAAGCTATGTTGCCTGGTATTATTTTTGTATCTTAAAGTTTATTTACTTGAGACAAAAGGTGAAATATTAAAGCAATGCTGTACTAAATAAGAATTTCAGAAATCTGGAAAAAAGAAAAAAAGGAGAAGGAAAGGCAGTCATTTAAATTTGATGTGCAACAAACTAGACAGTAGAGTAACTCTGCTAGAGAGATCATCTTTACAAGGGAGTTCTGGTATTCCAAAGAAGAAATGTTGGACCCCATCAAAAGAAAGAAATTTTGTAGGCTGTCATAATCTGCATTTCCAGATCTGAAGTTGGGCATGCATGTCCAAGATTACTATGATATATAGAGCATATAATAAATCTAACACCCTTTAGACTATATATGGTAGCTCAAAAGGTGAAAGGAAATAACGTTTGTTAGGAAGGAATCTTCTTTTTTCCATTGCTTGGAATTAAAAAGGAAATCCGAGGAGAGAACAATCAAAGAGATAATATAACGCCAACATTTCCTCTAACAAGTCTAAATCCTTTTTCCTCCAAAAGGTGCCGATTTTAAGAGAAAATGACAAGTAGCCAAGTGGTTCAAGATAATGCAATCATATTGTTGCCATAGATTTCCAATTGAGGTCTCAGGTGCTGGAAAGAATAACGGTTGCCAAATAGAGATGGTACTTACAAGTAAAGTCCCTAGTCGGAGTTGACTCTGATGGAGATCCTCCAATACTCAAGTCAGTAATCTGTAACAGAAGAGAAGTAGAGTGGGATGGAAAGGAAATCACATATCTAGGGGTCCCCTTGGACTCCTATTTATAGGAATTGGAGAATCAAGCCATTACTGAGACCTTATCGGGCGAGATTTGCCTATTGTAATTTGCCTATTCTAACGGGATTCAACAACTACACTCCCTCCTTATCTATATTGAGGCCTATTGTACCCAGAAATCATGGGATCTCCCAGGGAGCAAGGAATCAAAAGTCAATGTTGCACCATCTATCGACTGAGATTAATATGCATGTACCTTATGTCAGCCTAAACCGAGGTTCGGCTAGTTGAAGCCCTCATGACCAGGAAAGGGGCCTTCATGTAATCTTGGAGTTAGGCGTCTAGTGCCTCGACCATAGCTCAAGGTCGGTTAGTACTAGGCCCAAATTCCATCGGCTGATTCAAGGGAAATTCCTTCCATATCAATTGCCCCCATTCTTAAATTTGAACTGTTGCAGTTTGGAAGAAGAGAGCAGAGCTAAGATAATTTTCCTGGATTTGTGATATTTTCGCGATCATTTGTACTACTAGTAGAAGTGTCATTAATCAGGTTATAATTAATGGATGCTTGGCTCGGCTATCAAGGATGCCTGACCAATTAAATTATGCCATATGTCAGTTGATTACGTGCATATTAGGATTCTTCGTACCGTCCCGAATCGAATACCGTACCGGCTAGGAATCGGCATGGTTAGACCGTGAAAAATGGTTTGGATCTCCGAACCATTCAAAAAGCCTTAAACTGGATCGAAATGGTATGGTACAGTACAGTATGGGCGTGTACTAGTGCGTTCCAGCCAGTTTGGATCCGGTTCGGGTAAACCTTGTAACAAAGAGGGGAGGAGATTTGTTCTTAATTTCTTAGAATCTAGTATGGTCGGGTGAACCTTGTAACAAAAAGGGGAAGAGATTTGTTCTTAATTTCTTAGAATCTAGCATACTATACCGGTTGCTGATCAGTACGAGTCCCGGTATTGATTCAGTAATCCTTGGTGCATATCAATTACTTGCAAGACCAGCCCCATCTAGCAACTGCCATTCACTCCAACACCTCCGACCTCAACCAGAAATCTATAGCAACCATATCTTAACCACTTTTTGAAACATTTCTCTGTACAATTTTCTCTCTTTAACCAAACATGAGAAAATGCTAAATATTCTTTCCTTTTTATTCCATTGATTCAGTTTTCTTTTTCTGGTTTTCTCAAACAAAGCCTTACCCTCTGTTTGGTACGAAGGATGGATAGAAGATTCTTTCATCCTCTCATGTGTTTAGTGAAATATAGAAGAATAGATGGGAATGATTCTTTCCAGTGCTTGGTATAGGAGGAATGAAAGGAAGAATGGATATTATTATTATATAACATTTTTACTAAATTATCTTTTGATAAAAAAATTATTATTATCAATTTATAACACTTATTTATGCTAAAAAGGTAAAGGAATGTATAAACTTATAATCTTTATAATTTATAATTATATAAAAATAAATAAATTATATATGTATTAATTTGTTTATATATCAATTATATAAATAACTAATTACTTTATAATTTAATTTAAATAGTTAATTAATTTTAGATAAATAGTTAATTAAAATAATAAATATAAAGACAAAAATAAAAGACAATTCTAATTATGAAAATTATGTACTAAAATAAATAATCAGTGATACAATTTAATAGTATAGATTAAATAAAAATATAAACTAAGATAAACGAAAAAGTGAAGAAGTGTTATAGCTTTGTCAAAAATTAGTAAAGGATAATGTTATCAATGTAGAAACTCATCTCTCAGATGCTCCATCAATCCTTCAGTGCATCCTCCTAATTTGGGAGGATGCAAAGTCAAAGAGATGAGCTAGAATGGATGGGCAATCCCTCATTTTCATCCATCCTAAAATCCTTTTGAATCAAATGGTGGATAAAGGCCATCCATCCCCCTCTCATGGGGTTCATGTTAAAAGGATGACATTTCTAATTAAAAGATATATTTGACTATGAAAAATCTAGGTTTCCTAAAAATAACTGTGTATATTAGTATGACTTGCATAATACGTGCATCATTTTAATGCCACTGGATGCTGGTACTTTGCAAACTGAATATTAAAATATGGTGCACTTGTTATCAGATTTATCACTCAAATTACATACCTGGTGCTATGAATCTTGGTCTAACAAATGAATTCCCAAAAATAAAGAGTCCAAACAATTCAAGATTCATCGAGCAGCAAAAACTTGACAATGATTGCTTAACAACCCTTGCACTACAGCTCAGATTAAACATTCAAATGGGTTGAGTTAAATTTTTCTCAACAATCAAAAGAAAATATAAGGGCAGAAATCATGAAAGTTTAAGTCCCAAGACCACCCAACCATCACTTTTAGTCATCCAAAGACAGACATAAATGGTAGCACGGCACCTAACTTAAAGCAGCATATTACACTTTCATCATAATTTCAAAACTTAAAGTTACATTCATGCCAACAATTTCCCAAACAAAAACAGCTAATGCCAATTCCTCGACACAACTCTTGTTGACCTTTTGACACCCCTTCCAGAGAGTCATATTTTCCAACCACAACATGCATAAAATATGGCATTTCATTCCGGCTTCCAACTTAGTCAATCAAACCTACTAGACCTGTCAATATGGGCTGGCCCGGCTCTAACCGGCATGGACTGACATTATATAGGCCGGGCTATGGCTAGGGCTGGGCTAGGCGTGCACAAATGGGTCATAAAAACCTAGCCCAAACCGGCCCTATATGGGCCATGGCTAGGACCAGGCCAGCCCACTTGCACTTCCCACTCCCCAAACCACCCCTTCTTCTAACCAAAAATCTCGTCTCTTTTCTGCCATGGAGATTGACAAGCCTGAGCAGACGACAGGATCCACTGCGGAGATATGGAACCACCAAGGATCCGGCGACTGGACGAGTCGGTGGTGAACCAGATAGCAGTAAAGAAGGTGATCTAGTGGTCCGCGTTAACTATGAAGGAGCTAGTAGAGAAGTGAGAACAACCTCAATGCCAGGGCCACCTCCATCTCCATCATCATCAAGGACGGCGGGCGGTGGCCTTAAGCTTATCCAGGTCTTGGACAATGGATGCGATGGCAAAGGAAGAAAACCTAGCCGCGATTCCGCTCGGCAGGCCGGCACCCCCACTGATGACCTGACCCCTGTCTCTGACCGTCCAACAATCTATTAAGAGAAAATAAAAAAAAAGATCGAGGACTCACCGTCCAACGCCATGTTCATTGCCACTAGCTTGCTGCATGCCGCAACTTCTTCTCTTCTCCTTCGCTCCCTTGTCACTAGCAGCACCGGATATTCTTTTTTCCTTTGCTAGATTGCCAAAGCCCTCCTAAGCCTCAGGCGAATCACTAAATCGAAATAGGAAAGTGGGATCACCGAAAGAACAAATAGGTGAGGGTTTTAATATTTAATTTGCTTAAAAAAATATTTTTTCTTGGCCCATGGACTAACCCGTCCCTAACCTTATTGAACCCATAGGCTACAGGGGCCGGGCCTAAAAGCCCGATTACATAAATGGGCCAAATTTTTTCAGCCCAACCCGGTTTATTTATAGGGCCAAATGGGCTGGTCCATGGGCTCTAGTCCATTTTGACAGCTCTAAAACCTACCAACTCCACTTTCCACTCAGGTGTAAGATTTAGTAAATGACTGAAATTGCCTTGGGCCATTCTAAGTTGCTCTACAAGCACTATGGGCATAGGTTAGATTATGGAACTCAAGATGCTTATCAAAGACAGGCTTGCATGCAAATTTGCACTTACAACAAACTTAATATCAATAAAATATTACTTGCAGTAACTAGACTCGTAGGTCTACCTGTTTCAAACAACCAGTGCACTATTTATAGATTAATATTTGATTTATAAAGCCAAACCCATTGGCTGAATATAATAAAAAAGTTGGTCAACTTTTCTATTGACCAACTTACCCATATTCTTGTGCTTTTTAAGATGGATAAGTTACTTTTTCTAAATAGCATTTATCCATGAAATGGAAGAAAATTCTTATATAAGGCTAAATCATTTTTCCACTGGTAAAGTAAACATTCAATTTTATTCCTAAAATGCCCTTATTTTGATTTCCAATATCTCCTCATTCAATGCCCAATAACTTAGTTGTCCACTACCCCCAAACTCTAGTCCCCATAAAGGGTGTTATGCGAAATATGGATAAATTTTAGCAACTTATCCAGGAAAGTAATAATGTAAAAGAACATGGGTAACAATTTTCAAAACTACTTTTTCATGCATAAAGGAATATGGATAAATCATTTTACTATTTAAATATTGCCTGAAAAATATTTATCCAAGAAAATATAGATTCCCAGCTAAATCTTTTACTCGCAAAAGAATGAGCCCTATTGGTAATCCATGCGAAGGTCTTCTTTGTCTAGAGTTAAAGAACTCAAAACCTTCTCCTCTGAACAAAGAATATCCCCTAAACATAGGAAAATAAACATTGCAAGAACACCTTTTTTTTGTCACCACCTCCACAACTTGCTCATATGACAAAATAACTCCATTATCATCATCTCTGCTCCCACATTAGTGATCCATCATTATGACTTCAAGGATTAAAACTTTGTGCAACTCAGAAACACCAAGGACATCAATCTCTTCCTACAGCTTCAGTCAGAGCAACCAACAACCACTTCCCTACTCTAACTTTGTTCCCAGATCAAAGCTTTTACCATTAATGACGTCTTTAAATGATCCAAACAATGTTCTCATAGCTTTCTCATTCAGTCCCCCTTCATATCCTTAATAGCAATCCATTCTTCCTCTGTAGCCTCTTCTACTTTTCACCTGTCCATATATCCTAATCCTTGCTTCCTAATCTTTGCATCCAGTAGTTTGAAAATATCACTCCTAATCTCTTAGGCCACTAACTTTATTCAAGAGACATTGCCCTTAATGATAACCCATCCTTCCAGCCACTTTACAAATCTACTGTGCAGGCTCTTTAGTTTTTTACATACTGAGTTGATGCTTTAGAGATAGATAATACAGCATGATGGACAGTTAGGCACTAGCGTCTTAATGAAAGTGATATTGCAGTAACTAATTTCATATAATTTATTACTGGAGATTTCTTTACTTTGTAACAAGCATGATGGGCAAAGAAAGAGGTATGTAGCTGGCCCATTATAGCTGGGACAAAGCAGATGCTTATGCTTATAAACACTGGATGTCTTACTTCAAATTTTAAAACTTTATAGCACAAGTTTTTCTTCTTGGAAACAAAAAACTAGCATACAGGAGACTGCTGAAAACAATAAATGTTAACAATAAACATTTTTCTTTCTGCTGCACCAAAGTACAATTTGTTGATTCATATATATTTCTACAGTAACAGGTTATCTTGATTAAAATGTCACTCTAAATTCAATAAAATCAATCTTAAAGGAGAAAAAAAAAATCTATAATGGGATTCCTTCGAAAGGAAAACTGTTCTCCAAGAGGGCTTATCTAGAGATCGACAATCACAAGCCTACTTCCTGCTAAATCACTGCCTCCATAATTCACTGTCGTCAACGAATTCAATCAAGTAAAAAACATCAGAAATCAATATCCAAACTGTTTGACAGCATAAAAATCACACACATCACCTGCACTGCTCTTGGTAACTCTCACTCCTAGGCAAGCAGCCTTTCATTGCAGTGGCCACCCCACCGATCTTCTCGTCCCCCTCAGCGGGAACACTCTTCGAGACGTTCACGTTGAGGTGATTTGGAACGTCATCGGGCTGCGAGATTACGATGCTAATTTTGGGAGGCGTCGCGGCCGCATCCTCCCGCCTCCCCTGCGAGCCAACACCCGAACATTCTCTCCGTGCCACTCGATCCAGCCCCGAATCCGAAATAGACTCCGAACCCTCCTCTCCCCACTTCTTCTCCACTCCACCGGCCTCATCGCCAGGCATTGATCACTCCCAATTACTCACTTCACTCTCACTCCTCCCCGCATCAGCCCCCTTCAGAGATCTTCTTTTCCGATCAATCTCAGCATGATTCTTCTTCTCCTCCGTCCTCCTCCAACTACTTCATGGACTGAGACACACCTGGGAAATAATACAGAAATGCTATCAGATTGATCTCTTGCCCTCAAACCCCCCAAATCAATATCAGAAAACAAAGAAGAACATGCCAAAGATCGCTGCTTTGAGCCCCGAAACTACCATGCATGATATGAGGATAGAAACTTCAAGCTAAAGGCATCGATTTTACATCGAAAGGAGGGATTTTTTAAATTTTTTTTTTACCTCGAAGATGAACCGCACAGCTCGCCGGCGAGTACTTGGAATTGTAATTGGTCTTATCCAAAAAAAGAAAAACTTGGAATTGGACTTTTTGGTTATGTACTTGGAATTGGAGAGGAAATAATAACCAAAAATCCACACCGGCCTGACGGTGAAATGACGCAGACCTGGGGAGGTGGAAGAGACCAAGGGTTCTTTGCAAAATTTGGATAAGGTAATCCGCCAAAAAGGGTAATAAATTAAATGGGATAAATGGGAAAGCACCACCAGCTTACCCCATTGGTGATGGAAATGGCAGTGGCTTCCATTTCAGCTGACTTATTTCCATGATCAAATATGTAAACAAAATGATGAGGTTATTATTAATTAACAATGCCAAGGGACCAAAGTGGAATTTTGATGTATTTGATATTTGATTTGACCTAAATTTCTGTGGAGATTTAATTAAATTAGAGAATCTAGAAAGATCTAAAATCAATGTCACTAAAAGATTCTATACAATTAATAGAACAATATTTTTACATTCACTTTCTATATTTCGTATTACATCAAATCATATAAGATTATAGGAACGATTCTTTTCTATGATCATTTTTCTTGGTTATAAATTTTCTTATTTTTTCAGATTCATAGATATATTCAAGGATCCTAAAATTATAAGCAGTGGTCATCAACGAATTTTATCGATGCTTATTCATGACTTGTGAGCATTTAAGAAACTATGTCAAATGCTCTCCTCTTCCATGCATGCTTGTCATCTGGATTGGGCAACCGGTACTAATGGAAGACAACTTTAATCAAAAAAGATGAATCATTTGAACCATTTCGGTCATCGACATTAGAATCTAAATTACTATGAAAAGTCCTATCAGCCTCCCCTAAATTTCTTATTAAATACTACCAAGTACCGACTGCCCTGCTACTCCAAGAGGACCTTGTACGCTTTTGTTCTAAGACGTTTCAGGCTCTTTCTTCTTGTAAGATAAGTTTCGACGTACATAGTTTACTTTGGAACTTCTATTTTATACCTTTGTAGGCTATAAAATGAACATAATATCATTTGTTGCGGCCACAGTGATGCTTCAAGTGTTATTCCACGCTTTCTATCTAAAATTTTATGAGCCGTTTCTTTCTCTTCCAACCAAACTAAACTGGGCGTTCCCTTTTCTTAACCAAGTTCATATCTTTTGTTAAACCCATGGATTTAGCTTTAAGAAAACACCACCTGAGTTCATGGATCATCGTCGGGCATATTTATCGTGAAATTAACTCGATGGTTGATTGGATGGCTTTCTTTATGGTCAACTATTTTGACAATATCATTTGGTCCATTCTTTAGGAGTCAGTTTAAAAATATTTTATTGTCTAAATTTTTGGATTGTATTTATTTCAAAATTATCTCTTGAAAGAGTCCCAAGGCAAATCCAACTAGAAGCTTTTGGAATCTAATGGGGATCCGCACGAGAGGTATCACGTGGAGCTCACACATGTCAGGATGGGCCTCTTTCTTTGGTTGAGCATGGTAGGAAAGTAAGTCCTATATTAAATTACTATATTTGGTACCAAAAATTAAATAAATGATAGATAGTAAAATAAATAATAAATTTATATTTATTTATTAAAAAATAAAATAAAATAAATATATGTTATTTATTTTTTTATCATAGATTATCGGGTAAATATAATATAAAATTATCATTTTTTGACCAAAATTCCCTTTTTAATAAATATTTAAGAAATACCAATTAACTATCAATCAGATTTATTATAATTTGTATATTTTATCAATAATAAAATATATCTATAATAATTAATATATTTTATAATATATAATTAATATTAAAATATTTATTATCTAATGTAGATATATTTTAATAATTAAAATAGTTAATATAAATCATCTTTATGTCAATGGGATATAAATGGCAAATAATGGATTGAAAAAAATATATTTTTATTTGAGCTATTTATTCAACAATATTGTTAGAAATTTGGTAATATTTTTATATAAAATTATCGCACTGATCATACCATGCAATGGGTTCGGCCCCTATGGCATCTATCAGTGCAATGAGTAGGACAGTGCCTGCCGCGTGTGGTGGCTTCAGCCATGACAGGTTCCTGAGATAGATACCAGTTGAGCGACAAGAAAGAAATTTTTTATTTTCTCTTAAATAATTATAGAAAAGAAAAAAATTAACGAAAAGAAAAGAGAAAGTTAGAAGTAATCCAACTTCCAAGTAAAGAAAGCTGATTTACCTTTAAATTTTTTTAAGATTTTTCAGGCTGTATTTAATACTAGCTAATTTTAGGAGGCCAAATAGACAAATACATATATTTAAAAATTTTAACTTATAAATAAAAGTTACCGAAAAATTGAGGAGGGCCTATCTCCCATGATCCGCCACTGTCTATAGACATGAATGGCTATATGCATGGTGCCATGTCATTAGTATACAGCCATGCATGCATATAGCCTTATGGGCATGGATAAGTATGGTAGTGCTCGTACGAGAGAAAAGAGAATAGAAGAGGAAAGAAAAGAATAAAAGAGAAAGTTAATTCTTTTTTTAATTAATTTTCTTTATAAAAGAGATGAAAAGAAATTGAAAGAAAAGGAGGGGAAATATTTTTTCTTAAATTTGCAAATTTTTTTTTCCAAATCAAGCAAAATTAAAGATAAAGAAATTAAGAATTAAGTAAAACTTTTTTATAATTTCCATCTTATCTCTCTGAAAAAAAAAAAAAAAAACTATATCATTTTATTTCTTTCTTTTTTTTCTTTATTTCCAGAGAAGAAATTATTTTCTTTTCTTCATTTAAACTTCTAGTCAATATATATATATTATCCTTATCAATATTTTTTTTCTTTCCTAAATTTCCAACCAAATCCCCTTAAACAGAAAATAAATGCTCAGTAGTCTTCCACAAGGCCAACACGGCCGAGGAAGAGATGCCCCACCGTTTCATCATCTCTACCCCACCCTCCCACCCTCCCTCCCTGAGATATAAGCTTATCGTGGATCATGAACCAAATATAGATCTTCGCTTTTCTAGGCATGACAGCTTCCTATCAGGTGCTTAGCAACTCCACATACAATTAGACGTATATAGTGGTCGATAGATATTACATCCACCGGTCCACAATATTAGAATCGTTTCGAGCTGAAATGTTTATTCAATTTTGAACTCATAATATTTGAACGAAGTTTGAATCAAGCCTTATGTCCAACTTGAATCAAGCTTTTTGTCAAAATTTGGTTTAAGATACACACAAACATTTTATTTGTTATCTATTTTATAGTTAATAATAATTAACTATGTAATAATTAAAGTATAGCTGTCTATATATTTTTCGGATCATATCTAGATCCAAATTTTTTAGATTAGAACCTGCCTATTTATGGACCCGATCCAACTCGAATAACCTGTTGAATTGAAAACTTTGATTGTGGACCCGACCCAACCCGATCTAATTTTCTAGTAAGTTTAGTCTAGATCTAATATTATGACATGATCAAAGAATTGGATCGAATTGGGATCACTCATGACCCGGTTCTACCCGACTCATTTGCACCCATAACACAAGTCCTTATGCATGGTCGCAGCGATCATAAGATCCCTTGGGCGGTGCTCCCTCGAATGGCCCAAAGGATGATTTGCTCGATGCTCTTCTTTATGTATTTGATTGCATAGCGAGGAAGCCAAATCACATCTCGTAATCATTGATAGATCTTCGTAATGAAGGAGCATGACCAGTCCCATGCAGAGGTCAACATCGTAATAAAACAATATGGCCAGTTATGCATAAGAGACGAAATCCTAATTAAGGAGGACAAACATTTCATACAGAATGGAATGATCTCCTAACAATTCCATACAATTGGACCTTCAACAATTGGCACTTCTCACTAAACCCCAATAAAACCTCTTTATCTTGAAAATGCCCCTGGGTCTCAACTACAAAAGGGACCTCCCTGGGAATCCCCAAGGTAAGACATCTCAATCCCTAGTTTTCGCTCCTGCTTTCTTCTATCTATTCCCGATTTTTAGCTTAAGTATCGGAGGGTCCATGCTAGAGCAACATCTGGCTGGGGACTTTCTTGCAAGTTTAGCCCATGAGCGTCACCCCTCTAGTGGTTTTGACATCTAGCCAGGAACTAGCCATAATAGATTGGTACTAGAGGAATGGCCATGCCCATTTTTTGGAAGAAATATAGAGCGAATCTATAATGTTACATAAAGGTACATCTACTTGGTCTCCACCCACCACCACATCTAGGTTAGCTAATCCATATGTCGATGATCATCCCCGTGAACCCCAATCTAGTGCCATCCACCAAGAGGCTTGATCGAAACTTGATTGTATTGAAAAGCTTTTCCAATAGATCTAAGCTTTTATGACTGCAGTCCAGATGATCCAGTGCTAAGACTAGGCCATGCCGAAGGCATTGCAACAAGAAGTAGTCTAGGTGACCACATGCCAGGACCAAGTAGCACCAGGAATGCCATAATCGAAACAGTAGTGACTTCCTCTCCCATGAAGTCCAAGATGGGAGGGGAACACTCGACAAAGTATACTTAAGAGCCTCATGTAGGCAAGGAAACATTCTCCCAAATCGTAATCAAACAAGGGATTGATGCAAGCCCAAGCACCCCCTCGAACTTCATAAGTCCATACCGCAAGAGACGTGGAGGTGGACCGCAAACTCCAGGTGTTGGACTAGCACATCGAAGCCCTACGAGGTTCGGCCCCAAGCAAAGGTGAGGGACTTATCTTCAACACTGATCTATCCTTTGAAGCCCGAAGCATTGAGGAACCATTGCCAAGCCACTTCAAGATGCCATAGTTGGAAACCTACGATGGGTCGATTGATCCGATTGATCACCAAGAAAGCTTCAAGGCCTTGATACTCCTCCATGGAGCCACCGATAGAGTTCTATGCCGAGTCTTTCCTTTCACTCTTAAGAAGATGATTAGGTATTAGTATTCAAGTTTGAAGCCAAACATTATACATTCTTTTGACCAACTGGGTTATTCATTCATTGCACACTTTGTTAGTAGCAAGAGATTACGTTAGGGGTCTGACTCGCTAGTCGATATTAAATAGGGGGAGCAGGAATCCCTAAGGTTGTATATAAGCCGATTTAATGCAATGGCTCTGGAGGTGTATAACCTGGACCATGTAGTCACTATGACTGTTATGAAAAGTGAATTGCAGAGTTGTCCTTTCCTCTTCTCGTTGAAAAAGAGAGAATCGATCGACTTTTCTGAAATATTGACTAGAGCAGAGAAGTACATGCACACCGAGGAAGCGTATGAAGTGCACGACCCACCTCCCAGTCCAATAATCAGAGAATAATCTTTGACCTAGGAGTTCCCACTAAAGAAAGAAGACCAAGCAAGAGGGAGGCAGAGAACCTGATCTCCCTTGCGGTAGTGATGAACTCCTCACAGAATTCAATGCCACAAGAGTTCATCTCAAAGCCAGTGGAACATCCTACCTCTATGGGGATTTGTTGAATATACTCCTTTAAACAGTGGTCTGACTCCTTGGTCCGCGGGAATCCCTAAAGTTATATGTGAGCTGATTTAATGTAGCAGCTCTGAAGGTGTATAACCTGGACCATGCAGTCGCTATGACCATCATGAAAAGCAAACTATAGAGGTGTCCTTTCCTCTTCTTACTGGAACAAGAGCATCGACAAACTTCTTTGAAATATTGACTAGAGCGAAGAAATACATGTGCACCAAGGAAGGTATGAAGTGCACAACCCACCTCCCAGTCCAAAAATTAGAGAATGACCTTCGGCCCAGGAGTTCTGACTGAATAAAGAAGACCAAGCAAGAGGGAAGCAGAGAACCCGATCTCCCCTACGGCAGCAATGAACTCTCCCTAGAATTCAAAGCCACAAGAGTTCATCTCAAAACCGGTGGAACATCCCGTCTCCATGGAGGTTTGATGAATATACTCCTTTAAATATCCCTCACACTCAAACTTTGATGTAGGCAAGGGATAGCTACCCGAGGCAAAGAGACTATGGACAAAGCTAGAGCGGTGCAACCTGAACAAGTATTGCCTCTACTATGGTGATCATGGTCATGACTGATGGGGATCTAGGGCAGGTTCGGGTATTTTTTTATTTTTTATTATTTTCTTGTAATTTTTTATTTTTCCTATTCCCGCTATTCCATTTATCCCCACTATTCCAGATTTATCCATAACTTATCCCTACTTTATCCCAACCTTATTCCATCTTCCTCCCGTGATTTTAAAACCTCCCAAACCCTAGCCCACCACCCCGCCGCCCCCAGATCCAGGCTGCCCGACCCCGGTCGCCCTCGCCGGCCCGCCCGTCGGTGCTCATTGGCCTCGCTCTCGCCAGAAAATCGACATCCGCTGCCCATGCCCATGGAAGACGAAGGGACGGTCGTGGGAAGACCACCGCCGCCCACGGTCACCGCTGCCACCGCCAGCCTGCTGCCAGCCGCCTGCCCGCTGTCCGTCGGCCCATGCCCGGCCGCCGGAGGTCCTCGCCGGTGCCCATGGGCCCCACGACCATGGGAAGGCCAAACAGCACGCCCGTGCATGCCGTGCCCTTGCTTGCCACCGCCCCGCCTTCAGCCGCCACTGCTGTCCACCACTGGCCGCCGTCCCACCATCTCGCCATCCGCCGGCCAAAGCTCGGCCGCCAGAGGTCCTCGCCGGTGCCCAGGGGTCCCACGACCGTGGGAAGGCCAAACGGCATGCACAGGGCATGCCTTGCCCACCCTGTGCCGCCACCCCACCTGTAGCCTGCCGCCCGTTGTCCGCTGCTCGCCGTCCGTCGGCCCCGTCCGCCGGTACTCGGCGGAGATGGTTCCTTTTCCCTGTGAACGACCGCGAGATGAGTCCGCATGCTTTCTGGAGTAGTCCAAGCAGCATGCTCTTCAGAGCACTTCATCAAGCCAATACACTTCTTAGAGCAGATCAGCACCCATTTTGATGTAATATGGATTTTGATGTAATTTATTATCCATTTTAGGTTTGCTTGTAGGCTAAGTAATTAAGGGGTTTGGTTTTTCTATATAAAGGCCCCTCTCCCCCTGTAATAATTGAAGATTGATGATGATTATAAATTTTTTAAAAAAGGTGTTCTTGGTTCTGCCTCCGGGCATGAGGCCCGTCTTTTCTTCACCTACAGGTGTCGAGGGTTGTGAGACCCCACTTCTTTCGCTTTCGAGCGTCGAAGGGCGCGAGAACCTAGTTATCCCCTTTTTTCATCGAGTCCCCCTCTAGACCTTAGGGATTTTTCTTTACGGCCCCAGGTAGTGATTTGAATGGGACGCCCTAGGCTCCGCATGTAGTGAGATGGATGGGATGCTCTAAACTGCATGTAGTGGGATGGGTGGGATACCCTAGAGGTGCGACATCTCTCCATGAAGGTAAGTCCCAAGTTCATAGAGTATCCATGTTTCTTGCCCCCAAATCTTTTTTTGTTCGCCTTTTTGACCCTAATCACAGGAGACTTCTTAGCACTCCAACGATTCTCCTAGCCCCCCATTATTCCCCGTCAATTTGGTATCAAAGCGAGTTGTGGATTAGGGTGTGCTCCATTTTCGAACTCGACAGAGTCGAGTTCTTCGCGATCGAGGAGAATGATGGGGATTTAGGACATGTCCGGGTATTTTTCTATTTTTTCTTATTTTCTCGTAATTTTTTATTTTTTCTATTCCAGCATTCCACTTATCCCCACTATTTCAGCTTTATCCATAACTTATCCCTGCTTTATCCTAGCCTTATTCCATCTTCCTCCTGTGATTTTAAAACCTCCCAAACCCTAACCCACTGCCTCGCCGCTCCCAGATCCGGGCTGCCCGACCCCCGGCCACCCCCGCTGGCCCGCCCGCCGGTGCTTGCCGGCCCCGCTCTCGTCGAAAAATCGGCGTCTGCCGCCCACGCCCATGGAAGATGAAGGGACGACCGTGGGAAGACCAACCGCCACCCACGGCTGTCGCTGTCGCCTGTCGCCGCTGGCCTGCTACCAGCCGCCCGCTCGCCATCCGCCGGCCCATGCCCGGCCGCCGGAGGTCCTCGCCAGCGCCCATGAGCCCCACGACTGTTGGAAGGCCAAACGGCACGCCCGTGCATGCCGTACCCCCGCTTGCCGCCGCCACTGTCCCACCGTCCACCGTCTCGCCATCCACCGGCCAAAGCTCTATCGCCGGAGGTCCTCGCCAGCGCCCAGGGGTCCCACGACCGTGGGAAGGTCAAACGACATGCACAGGGCATGTTGTGCCTACCCTGTGCCACCACCCCACCTGCAGCCTGCCGCCCACCGTCCGCCGCTCGCCGTCCGTCGCTCGCTGTCCGCCGCTCGCCGTCCACCGGCCTCGTCCGTTGCCCGCTTCCCGACCGCCGACCGTCCATCGGTACTCGGCGGAGATGGTTCCCTCCCCCTGTACACGGTCGCAAGATGAGTCCGCATGCTTTCTGGAGCAGTCCAAGCAGCACGCTCTTCAAAGTACTTCATCAAGCCAACACACTTCTCAAAGCATATCAGCACCTATTTTGATGCAGCATGGATTTTGATGTAATTTATTTTTCATTTTAGGTTTGCTTGTAGGCTAAGTAATTGAGGGGTTTGGTTTTTCTATATAAAGGCCCCTCTCCCCCTGTAATAATTGAAGATTGATGATGATTATAATTTTTTTAAAAATGGTGTTCTTGGTTCTGCCTCCGGGCATGAGGCCCATCTTTCCTTCACCTACGGGTGTCGAGGGGTGTGAGACCCCACTTCCTTCGCTTTTGAGCGTCGAGGGGCGCAAGGCCCTAGTTATCCCCTTTTTCCATCGAGTCCCCCTCTAGGTCTTAGGGATTTTTCTTTATGGCCTCAGGTAGCGATTTGGGTGGGACGCCCTAGGCTCCGTATGTAGTGAGATGGGTGGGACGCCCTAGACTGCATGTAGTGGGATAGGTGGGATGCCCTAAAGGTGCGATGTCTCTCTGTGAAGGTAAGTCCCAAGTCCATAAAGTATCCATGTTTCTTGCCCCCACATCTTTTTTTTTTCGCCTTTTTGACCCTAATCACATGAGACTTCTCGGCTCTCCAACGATCCTCCAAGCCCCCCATTGTTCCCCATCAATGACACAGAGGAATGCATTCAACTATAGGATGAGATTGAGAAGTTCATCCACCATGACCTACTAGACAAGTTCCTTCAGAATCAGAGGGAGAGCTGCGATACTCAAGAAGTCTCGTCGTGCCTCCCAGAGACCACAAGGGAATGAAGAACCAGATGGCCATCCCGCTGTAGGGGAAGTTAACATTATTATCGGAGGATTGATGGCTGCAACTGACTCAAATAAGAGGCAAAAGTTTGAAGAGATCATAACTTTCATCCAAGTGGATGTTGGAGTACAGTACCCACACAACAATGCTATGGTTATAACTTTAAACATAGCATATTATAATGTATAATATGTATTGGTTGATAATAGAAATTTAGTAGATATTTTATTTTATGATACCCTCTTAAAGATGAGTATTTCCCTGGAGTGACTAGAGAGGATGGATGCATCGATAATAGGATTCTCTGAAAATCAGTTTCCATTGAAGGGGTCATTACGTTGTCATTGATAGCAAGACAAGCCTGATGGGGACATTGGCCAGCAAAGATCCCGATGCAGCACAGATCTCGATGCAGCATAGATTATGTTGCAGCATAGATCCCGATGCATGTCCATATCCCACAAATCCTGATGCATGCCCAGCACCAATCTCAGATGGATATTATGGGTTATCTCTGACTCATCTTAGGAAATAAACTAAATCAAAGTTTTTGGGATAATTTGTTTCGAAGATTAGTTAGTTTAGGATTAGAATTTTTAGGATAGTTTGTTTCACTAAATGGATTTGTTTTATCGGAATCTTTTCCGGTTGTTTGGTTGTTTGGAGTATGTTGGAGTATGTTGTTGGTTGTTTGGAGTTTGTTAGAGTCCTACTTTAGGTTGGTTTATTTAAGGTGTTTTGTCATTCGAATAAAAGGAGCGAAGAATTTTAATTGAAAAAAATATAGAAAAAAATAATAGAGAAAAAAATATGAGTTTGTTTGAATAATTGGGAGTTGAACCTAGCCTAGCAGTCATTTCTTAATGACTAACGATCCGACCTCCTAGAACTAAAATTTGACCGGGTTGTCCCGCATCAGCTTTGGTATCAGAGCCATAGGTTAGGTAATGATTAATTTCATTTTAATTGTATTTGAATTATTTGCAAAAAAAAAGTCTGCAGGCTTTGCGCATCCTGGAGCTAGAAGATTCCTGTTCCTGCTTGGAGCCAGAAGATTCCTGTTCCTGCTTAGAGCCAGAAGATTCCTGTTCCTGAGGACTTGAGCTTATTCTTGGAGACTTTCAGAGGTAGCATGAAGCCTAACTCGACGAAGTCGAGTTCTCCCCATCTCAGGAAAATGATAAAAAATTGGCCAGCATAGATCCCGATGCAGCACAGATCCCGATGCTGCATACATCTTGATGCAGCATAGATCCCGATGCAGCCTATATCCTGATGCATGCCCATATCCCACATATCTCGATGCATGCCGAGCACCAATTTCAGATGGATATTATGGGTTATGTCCGACTCATATTAGGAAATAAACTGAATCGAAATTTTTAGGATAATTTGTTTCGAAGATTAGTTAGTTTAGGATCGAAATTTTTAGGATAGTTTGTTTCACTAAACGGATTTGTTTTATTGGAATCTCTTTCGGTTGTTTGGTTGTTTAGAGTATGTTGGAGTCTGTTGTTGGTTATTTGGAGTATGTTAGAGTCCTACGTTAGGTTGGTTTGGTTTATTTAAGGTATTTTGTCATTCGAATAAAAAGAGCGAAGAATTTTAATTGAGAAAAGTCTAGGTGTATCCTGACTCCTACCCCTTTTCTCCCCCCTTCATCTCTTCTCTTTTCCTCCTCTCTCTTGTGGTTCTTCCTTCTTCCTCTCTCCCTCTCCTTCTTATTCTCTTCCTCTATTCTTCTTATTCTCCTTCCCTTATTCTTGTCCTATTCTACTTGTCTTATTCCTCGTCTCTTCTCTTTTCCCTCTTCTCTGCCGCTCAAAACACCCGATCATCCCTTCCGAAACCTCCTTAGCCTTCCCTGTTTCAATTTCCGATCCAGCTTCCGATTGTGAGAAGATCCTTACCAACGACCCCACGCACCGGCGAGACCCCACCGCTTCTCCCCTTTCTTCCACAGCACCCACGCTAACTTCATCTACTTTCCAGCATGATTCCCCTTCCCTGTGCCTGCCAGCCCACCAACAACCGTCGACCATCCCGCACCGCCAATGAATCTGGCCTCCCACCTTGATTCAGCATCCTGTTCATCTTCGGCCTCTTGTTCTAAATGACTGAAAACCCCCATCTCCGATCTAGTTGCACCCAATCCTGTGACACCCGAGCCTCCTTCATCCTCCAAGCACTAGTGAGATCTCCCACCTCCCCAATTGCCGGCCACCATCTCCCATCCGTCCAACGCCTTCCTCGCAAACACCAGACAGTCGACTTCTGCCTTCTCCCTCATCGGATCCAATGGAAGAACCATCGTAGCTCGATGCCCGCTGCCTCAGTAGTCGGCCTCCCCTCTGATCAGCCACAACCTCAAGGGGGTGTGCTTCCCGTGGCTTCCTCGTCTCTGATTGACCAATACCCCATTGCCCGCAATGCCATTTGGTGCCCTCACCGTACCCCCCTCTTCACCTGCTATCGCCAATCTCCGGAATAGCACCGACCGTGCTGCTTGAGCCATCGTCATCCTCAGCCCCGGCTGAGATGATCACCGTCGCTACTTTCCTAATGTCCGTGCTCGTCGTTGTCTTCCTCACCGGTGGAGTTGCTGCGACTGAGGCTCTCGCCCTGAGCCCCACCTCCGCCGATGGTGCACCCTCTCCTTCCTTTGCCATCACTGGTGAAATCCTGGCCGGAATTCTCCCTTGTTCCAACTTGCCATCGGTCCGTAGAGAGGAAGGCATTTGCACGAACATGAATGCAAAATTGCCCCTCTGTTGCCGACTTTGGAGTAATGCAGGAAATTAAAAAAATGAGAAAAAAAATACAAAAAATACAAAAAAAAGAAAATATGGAAAAAAAATATAGAAAAAAATAATAGAGAAAAAAAATATGAGTTTGTTTGAATAATTGGGAGTTGAACCTAGCCTAGCGATTGTTTTTTAATAATTAACGATCCAACCCTCCTTAAAATAATTCTGATTGGGTTGTCCTATATCAAAGCCCCTCGGTGATCCCAGGTGTAGCTAGTTTTTCTAGTCATGAAGATCCCCTTAGCATATAACCAGGTGCAGCTAGCTTTCACGGTCATGAAGATCCCTTGGCGTATAATGCTATCTTCGATCAACTCGGGCTGAGGCCCTTTATGCAATAGTCTTAACATACCATTTGCTTATGAAGTTCCTTACCATGTACGAGATCAGAGAGGTCTATAGGAATCAAACTTAAGCAAGATAATGCTATTTGGTTTTCCATCAAGCTAAATCTTCAAGTACCTTTCCAGTTGAAGGGCTAGACACTAAAGATGAACTGATCGAAGAAAGAGAGTAATCTATGGAGGATCTTGTAATCATCCCCCTAGGTGATGGAAATCCTTAACACACTATTTGGATTGGCTCGAAGTTGGACGAGGCTATGAAGTGATAATTTATGGGCTTTCTATAAAAAAAATGATATCTTTGTTTGTCCCCTACGGACATGCCCGTATTAAGCCAGAAGTAATAATGCATCATGCAAATGTGGACCGTACCCATTAGCCAGTGAAGCAAGAAAAGAGAAGTTTCATCTTAGAGCAACAAAAGTCCATCACTGAGGAGGTGAACAAGTTGATTAGCATCAGATTCATCAGGGAGGTAAACTATCCTAACTGGTTAGCCAATATCATTTTAGTGAAGAAAGCTAATGAAAAGTGACGAATGTGCATTGATTTCACTGATTTAAACAAAGCATGATTGAAGGGTAGCAATCCGCTCTCTCAGATTGACTAGCTAGTGGATGCAACTACGAACCATCTCCCTCAGATTGACTAGCTGGTGGATGCAACTACTGACCATGAACTTCTAACATTCATGGATGCGTTCTTGGAATACAACCAAATCTGCATAGTACTCGAGGATAAAAAAAAAGACATCTTTTATTATTGACCGTGGTTTATTTTATTACAGGATGATGCCATTCAGTTTGAAGAATATAGAAGTAATCTATAAGTAGCTAGTGAACAAAGTCTTTAAGGACCAAATTGACCATAATATGGAAGTATATGTGGACGACATGTTGGTCAAGAGTTGTACCTTGGAGAGCCATATAGATGATCTGGAGAAGACCTTTGCTATCTTGTACAGGTACCACATGAAGCTAAACCCAATTAAGTGCACTTTTGGAGTGATGTCAGGAAAGTTTCTTGGATTTATGGTATCGCATTAAGAGACTGAAATTAATGCAGAAAAAATCTAAGCCATGAGATAAATAGGTGTTCTAAAGATGGTGAAGAAAGTACAATGACTCATGGGGAGAGTTACCGCTCTCATTCGGTTTGTCTCCAAATCGACTGAGCGGTGTCTACCCTTCTTCAAGAACATTAAATAAAAAGCCGAAGGGTTTCTAATGGACTGACGAATGCTAAAATGCATTTGAAGAACTTAAGGGCTATCTCAGTACCCCACCGTTCCTTGGTAAGCCCGAGGTAGGCGAAGAATTATCCATGTACCTAATAGTCTCCTTGTTGACTCGGGAATGATTTGATGATAAAATATTGGAATATGAAAAGCATACTAATATCTTTGAATTTGTTTAAGAATATTTTTGTAGAGAACAATTATTTATAAAGTTTGCTATATAGCCATTGGAAGATCTTTTGAGGCCCAAAGAACATTATTTAAAAAGGATGAGATGTTAGAATCCAAGTTTGAAAAGAAGAGTCGACTCATGCAAATGAAAGCAACTCTTACACATTCTGAAAATGGTATAAAGTTTTGGCCTGTAAATGAGTCGACTCCTATGAGAATGAGCTGACTCTCTTAGAGTATATAAAAAAATGATTTTCTATCTTAGGCAGATGAGTTAACTCTTATGAAGAAGAGCCAACACTCTTAGAAAAAATAGAAGGATGAAAATTCAGTTCACTCGGATGAGTCAACTCTTGGATAGGCAAGTTGACTCTCTTAGTGGATATGAAAATATTGTTTTCTTAAAGGCAAAAGAGTTGGCTCTTGCAGTAGAAGAACTGACTCTCTTAGAGGATACAAAAGATTGATTTTTTGAAATCTTTAGGTGAGTCAACTTGTGACCCTCTGACAGGCCTTAATGGCTAGTTTTACAAACTTCCACATTTCAATAAAAAATGATTATAATGGCTTTTTTTGAATTCCAACATCTATAAATAGTCAAAAGGGCCTCTAAAACTCAAGGGAAAATATAAAAAATAAATGATTAAGTTCAAATTAAGAGATATTAAGGAGCATTAATTGAAAAACTTGAAAAAAAATATGAGCCTTTATCGACATTCAAAAGAATTTAACCAACTTCCCACTTGCCTTTTTGAAAATCTTAAGTAAATAATCAGAAGAGCATTCAAATGTAATCATTGAAACATTCAAGCAATCATTGATTAAGTTTCAATGGCAGCAACCTATGAAAAGTTTATTTTTAGTTGTATTTTTTGTTATTATTTTTGTTACAAGTTTCAGAAGGGATTAAAACTTGGGATTTGAACTTGTAATCTTAGAGAGATTATAAGGTTTTGATTTGCTGCACTATGAAAGCTAATTGGATTGTGGATTATGAGTCCAGAAAATAATCTGACTTTATTCTTGAAAGAATATAGTAAAAAATTTTTATGTAGAGCTTAGAAAGTAGATGTAGATACTTGCAGTGCACTGAACTACTATAAACTTTGTTCGTTTGTGTACGTTCTTGTATCCTTTATTTTTTGCATCTAACTTGGCTTATACAATACTTAGCCCACTAAACTTAAGCTTTCGAAAGTATACACATCAACTTTGAATTTTTGAAAACCTAATTCACACTCCCTTATTGGGTTGTTTAGCTGGGCAACAAGTTGTATTAGAGCCATATTCTTAATAAAATGGTCTCACGATTAAGAAACAAAGATCATGATAACTCACATGGGTAGTGCACTAGTCGAAGGCAATCAAGCTATAACCCTCCTCTTTTTAGTGGAACAAACTATATCTATTGGAAAGCACATATGCATATATATTCAAGCTCTTGATTATCAACTATGGAAGATGATAATCAAAGGACCACACACATCCACCGTTAAAGTTAATAGTTTTGATGTTTCTAAATCATAAGATGATTGGGATGAGCAGAATATGAAATTAGTAAAATTGAATGCTAAAGTAATGAATGTATTATATTGTGCTTTGGGTCATAATGAGTTTAATCGAATTTTTACTTGCAATTCTACAAAAAAAAATCGGGATAGACTCGAAGTAACTCATGAGTACAAATCAAGTTAAATAATCTAAAATTAACATGTTTGTACATAATTATGAATTGTTCAAGATGGAACTCAATGAAACCATAACTAAAATGTTCACTCGTTTTGCTGATATAATTAATTATCTTAAAAGTCTTGACGAGGAAAGTTTCTAGATCATTATCAAAGAATTGGAAAACTAAAGTCGGGGCTATTCAAGAAGTTAAGGACCTAAATAACTTGGTACTTAAAGAGTTCCTTGGATCATTGATGATACATGAATTGGTAATGAAGCAATACAAAGAGGAGGGCATGAAAAAAAATAATCAGTTATAAATGAAGAAGGTGATGATCCTTCATTCAAAGAAGAATTGAGAGATAAAGATATGATCTTAATAACTAAAAAATTTAAAAATTTATGAGAAAAAAAAGAGTCTAGAAGAAAAATTTGGTCAAGGAGAGGCCATCATATTACCCTCAAAACAAATATAATTTTTAAAATAAATTTTTACCATCTAATGTTGCCGTAGCGAAAGAAGATATATCATCCAATCGCGCGAAAGCTTCAACCCCCTTCCGTGTAGCGAACGGCCCCAATTCTCGACGATAAATTAGTCGCGCCGCCTATGGTGGCAGCGAATAAAACCAGCCAAGCCACTGATTTGGTACCCTTCCTCCATCTGAAGCTGGAAGCCTGGCAGGCGAACGCCGAATGGACCTTGCTTTCGCCGTCCCCCAACACCCCCACCAGCCCAACGGCGCCGTCACCCGCCCCAACGACACCCCGACGACGTTAACCGACCTCGCCTCCGCCCTCAACCATGCTGCCAAGCTCCTCTCCACCTCCTCCTCATCCTCCTCCGCAGCTGCCATCGCCTCCCTCCAGAACGCGCGTCAGATGATCGGTTCCTTCCTTGCCGAGATCGAGTCCCGGCTGCCCGCTGGCGGTGAAGACGAGCCGATGTCCGATCGGTGGGAGGGGGAGGAGGAAGGGGATGGCGGCGGAGGGTCGCGCATCATCGATGAGGTGGAGGAAGGGATGAGGGAGTGGGTCCTCCAGAGCAAGCGGAGGAAGCGCCAGGTGTCCCCCTCGTGGTCCCTTGGGCGGGCCGCCGATCAGTGGGAGGAGCTCTCGTCAGTCCATCCCATGGACCGCCGGCGATCGTCGATGGATCTCGTCTTCCAGTTCCATGCGTGAGCTATGGAGAAATTGCTTTCCAGGAGGTATGTTTTTGTGGGTTTCAATTGTTTTTATAAGTAAATATATCTAAAATCTATGCAGAAATGTTTTGAATCGGAGGTGGATTGAGGGAGTTTTCAGTATCGGTTTGTGAATGAAAAAGTGTTACCCATTAATTTGATAGTTGAAAGCATAAAAAAGGGGCTTTGATAGAATGATGATCTCCTCCAGTTCGGTTTTTCTCTCTCCTTTTCTTCCAATGTTATCTTTTTTACAAAAAAGTATTAAAAAAAGGTTGGTGGGGACTTACTAAGTGATAAGTGACGAATTTCTAGCAAAAAGTTGGTATATTGGGCTAACTGATCATAGCTGCGTGGGTGAAGTAGTGAAAAATTATTATTTATTTTTTTGAAAGAAACTGGGAAAAAGCGAAAATCTTCCCCCCCTTTTATTGAGAATATATAACAGAGTACAATAACGACATTTAGTCCGGTATGATATCCTGCACAGTAAAATCCAATCCTACATTAATTCATCCCATCCATTAGTTGTAGCCGTCAAACTTTGGATTTTGTGGGACAACTCCTTGTGATTTTCTAAATACTTTGGTGAACATAAAGCATCCCAACTAGCAAAAATCTGAATGGGGTATTGTAATACTCCATAAACTGATATTGATTTGTACAGAAAAATTCTCACATTCTGTTCATTCCAGAGCCCCTAACAGATCACCGCATGTAACTGTTTCCCACTTCTTCCTTTCCATCTTTTCTTATTTTTTGTCCACCAGGTTGATCACAGATCAAGGAACAAACATGGTCTAGCTGAATAATTTAGCTACACTTTCAATGTCATCCAAATACTCTTAGCAACTAAATATTTGAAAAAAAGGTGGCTGCCAGTTTTTGAGTTTGCTCTGCATAAAGCACATCCCTAACATTCCATCCCTTCTTTTATAGGATTTTTCATGTGTGTAGTTTATTTTTTGTTGCCAGCCATAAAAAAATCGTGACCTTTTTAGAAGCCAGGATCTTCCATAATATATAATAGAAAGGACACTTGATATCACCAAAGTTGAGAAAACTATAAAAAGAATATACCGAAAATGTGCCGGCCGCAGTAAGCTTCCAAATTGAGGTATCAGCAATATGAGAAGATCTGATACGCTCGAGGAGTTTCAAGATGACCTCTTTCTGATCTGCTTGATTTCTAGTTAAAAGCCCCCAAGTTATGATTTTTTACCTAAGCTATCTCTCATTCTAAAAGGAGGAGATCGGTAGATTGGACTTCATAATCTGTTTATATAGATCCTCAAAGGTATCACATAGTGGCACATCCTCTAGCCACCTATCCTCCTAAAATCTAATGGTGTTACCTTGCCCCAATCTGAGTTAAATGCAATTCCAAAAGGCCTGTGAATTCCTGCATACATCCTTCCACATTGGAGAGAAATTTCTAGTGCTCTTTCTGGTTCTCATACCCATTTGTCTCCTGGCATAGTATGCTCTCCTTATCTGTTCCCATCATAGATTTGAAGAATCATGTGAATACTTCCAAGCCCACTTAGCCAACAATGCTTGATTAATTTTCACCGTATTTTTAACTCCTAAATCACCTTGCTCCTTAGATTTACATACTGAATTCCAGTTTACTAAACAATAGAAGCTACTGACCCTATCTGTGCCCTTCCAAAGAAATGCTCTCCTCATGCAATTCATCCTATTAACAACCTATTTTGGTAGTGTGGATACTGACATGAAGTGCAAAGGTAATGCAGATAGGATTGAGTCTACCAAGGTTAGTCTCCCTCGTCATGAAAGAAGGCAACTCTTCTAAGCTGCAAGTTTCTCATTCATTTTTTCAATCAATAGCATCCAACACTATTTTGGATTTTTTTTTTTTTTGTAGTGTAACGCCAATTCCAAATATATTAAAGGAAAGGAACTCAATTTATGGTTGATCCATGATGCAAAGTTTTCTACCTCTTGCTAGCCAATATTTATACATATCATAGATGTTTTGTGAAAATTTATCTTGAGCTTCGAAGATGCTTCGAATGCAAGTAAAATTGCCTTTGCTGCTAGAATGGATTGCTTCTTTGTTGCACAAAATAATAATATATCGTTAGCAAATTGCAAACTAAGAATATTCGTAAATTCTTTTTATGATCCTATCCCCTTAATTAATTCGATGCCTCCAGCTCTTTTCATGATCCTTGAAAGAACATCAACTGATGGAATAAATAATGATGGTGATAATGGATCACCCTGTCGAAGATCCTATTTGCACTTTATCCATTTTCCTGGCCTACCATTCAGTAACACCGATACCGAAGCTAATGAAACCAGATGGTGAATCTATCCAATTCAATTTTAATGGAAATCTCTTTGCCTGAAGCATATTGAACAAGAATTCCAATTTAAACTGTCAAATGCCTTCTCAAAGTCCAGTTTACAAAGTATGTCCTTTTCCCTGGGTCTTTTACAAAATGCCAACATCTCATATGCACTGAGAAAGCATTCTGCCAAACTACACTTCTGGATAAAAGCTGACTGTGCCGTGTCCATCAATTTTGGTAGAATTTCGAAAGTTTCAAAGCCAAAATCTTTGAAATTATCGTATACAGGCTGTTAAGTAGACTAGTAGGTCTAAAATTCTTCACTATTATTTCTCCTGTCTTCTTTAGTATTAGCACCACAAAAGCATAATTTAGTCTAAGTTCAGCCTGTCATGATTAAAGTCTTCCAGCAATACCAATAGATCTTCCCCCATAACTGACCAATACCTTTGAAAAAATGCAAAGGAGAATCCATCTGGACTTGGGGCTTTATTATCATCAAACATGAATGCTGCATGTTTTATTTTATCCAAGGTGAATTCCTTAATAAGGTCTGAAAGGTTGATGACTCCTTCCCAAAGATTAGACTCCAATCCAAGTTGATCACTGACTTTGATGCTTTATTGAAGAGATTCGAAAAGAACTCATGGAACTTGAAAGCAATATCTTCTAGTGAATTCAACACCTGATCATTGTCCTTTGATGATACAATATGATTCCTCCTTTTTCGTTTAGAGGCAACCTTATGAAAGTATGCAGAGTTCTTATCTCCTTTAACCACGTCACCTTGCCCTTTGTTTCCAATGAATCTCCTCCTTCCTATATATCTCCTCCAATGACTATCTTATGATGCCTTTAGATTTGTACTTTGTCTTAGTCAAATTCATTTTCTTTCTTGAGATCAAATAGGTTAATGTTATGCAATAAGTTTTCCTTGCATACCTTATTAGCTACTTTTCTGCTCTTTGCCTAGCTTTTTATAGCCCATCTTAAGATTCTTAAAATTTTCACCCACCCTTCTGCTGTATTCCTTCCTCTCACATTGCACTAGCTACCCTTCACAATATCCTCCAAATCTAGTTCCCCTAACCACCATAACTCAAAATGGAAGATCGTACATGATAGAATCCTTTCGTGCAATCTAGCACAATTGGGATGTGATTTGAAGCCTGACTGTAAAGGGCCTGTTGAAAGGATGTTGGAAATAGACTCCTATTCATGTGAGAATAGAAAATGATCTAGATGTTCCAGGGCAGGATTCGCTCTCCTATTGCTCCATGTGAGGTCTCTCCCCTTCAATTCCAAATCCACTAGATTTAGATCAGCAATAAAGTTCATGAAAGATAGACCGTCTCTAGTACTTTGTATGCATCCCCTCCTATCTGTTCCATCTTTGGTGATGTTAAACTCACCATCCAAAAGCCATGGTTTCCATATTGTTCCTTTCAAATCTTCAATCTCTTTGAAGAAAGCCCCTCATATACATCTATTGCACGGCCCATAAATTGCAAAAAACCATAAACTCTGATTTACCGGTAAGCACCACAACTCCACTATTATAGTGAATTCTCCTTTTATTAACTACCTATGCATAAATTTTCTAGTGTTCCATCCAACAAGAATACCACCTGCCGCCCCATCTACGCCTAATCCCTCCCATTCATCCAGCTTCGCATCTCCTAATGATCGAAGAAAATCAGCACTTGGCTTCGAAATCTTTGATTCCTGAATAAGGACCACATCGCACCTTGATTCAATGATGGCTTTCTTGATGGTTCTCCTCTTCTCTGATTGACTGATGCCTCTTACATTCTATGTGACTATTTGCATGATTGAAACAAATCCACGGTCCGCTCCCCCATGGCCTTGTTGAGATTGATTGGGGTGTAAGGATTATAGGATTTTATAGCAAAAAATTGTGTTGGATAATGCTTCTGTTTTGTACGGGGGATGAAAACTAGTGTTCATCAAACTCTATTGTATTATTACAGAGCCTTCATGATTGAAACAAATCCACGGTCCACTCCCCCATGGCCTTCATGCTCTGTAATAATACAATAGAGTTTGATGAACACTAGTTTTCATCCCCCGTACAAAACAGAAGCATTATCCAACACAATTTTTTGCTATAAACTCCTATAATCTTTACACCCCAATCTATCTCAACCGTCTCCCATGGCAAACATTCATGAATACAACCCTGACTAAACTAGTAGGACACCCATTCATACTTCATACATATAATATGGAATCTACACCAACAAAACCCCACTGACCCCATAACATAGACAACAGCCAAGCACATAGGGCAATCATGAAACATCCCTACAGGTAACCCCATACAATCCATACACATAGGTCGTAAACTATGTTGCTAGCATATCCTCCTTGGAATTCTCTAGATGAAGCAAAGTTTGAATGACTTCATTTGTCACATCCTTCGAGAATAAAAATCCACACGCTTTTCCCCAATCCAGTAGCTTTTGATGTGGTAGGGAGCTTAGAGGTCGATGAGGATCAAAACTTTGGCTTTCCCTGAATTATCCTGGATTGTTCACCTTCTTTTTCCCTCTCTTGTTTACTAGATGCAAAGCCGCTTCCTTCACTAATCCAATAACTTTTATTCTCAAAGACCTTCTGGCTTCATGCACCTAGGACTCTAAATTCTTCTCTTATTGCCCATCAACAGGGCTCAAAGTTCTCGAAATCTCCTCCACTTTAGATTCTTCTTGTTCTATGATGACATCTCCTACTTCCCCATTACTTTGTTTGTCAACGGGATAACCATCAAACTGACTTTACCACCTCACCCCCTCCCAGTTCTGACAAGTCCATTTGAGCCACATAGCTCTCTGTATCAACCCCTATTTTTGTTTCATATGACACCAGCTTCTGGAGAAGCTTTTCTCAAGAATTAGGTCCACTTGGTCTTCATCCTGGTCCCTGTTATCCACCTCCCTAGCCACCTCAGCAAGAACCAAGCCATTTGTTTCCACCTGGGCACTAAAGGTCAACTGGTCAACTCCTTGTTCCTTGTGATTTAAGTGTGTTGTCTTCCTTCGAAAAATAACAGATATCATAACCCACTTCCCTCCTGTTGTAGGCTTCTATCCCATTTGCTGATTTTATCCGAGGGGAGTCCTAAGAGATGAGGTCTTTTCCCTTTTCCCTTTCCCCATGGCACATTAAATTCTTTGAACAAGTATTGTCAGAGTTTTTTGAATTCAAGCATGGACCGATGGTTACAACCTGACCATTTTGGCTTGGGTTGCTATGGAGCGGGCCAATGTCATCTCCATTGCCGACACTCTTCTCCGGTGCAGGTGCATCCTCTAGTTTCACTGATGATTCTTCTTTCTCACATCTTAGAGCAAGCTTTGTGACAATCACTTTCTTTCCCTTGTCAACGATCAGATGGCTTCTCCTCACTGAAACTGTCCCTTCCATGTGATCAGCATCCTAGCCATTTCCAGATGATGGAGGACGTCTTTTCTATTTGCCTGGAGCATTCCGGAAGCAGCTCGATTGAACATGCCTTCCAGCCAAGGAGGAAGGTACATACGAAGCCCAATCCTCCCCTGCTTGCTATTCGCCGATCTCATCGTTATGTGGAGCTATATCTGACGGTGGTGGATGACTGGCAGAGGCATTTATGATGTTCACCTTGACCTTGTAGCAAGCATCACCCAGAGACAGATCAATGGAGTTTGAGATATCCTTAATTCTATCACATAAGGTTGTGATTTCAAATATCGACAGATCTTGCCCAACCAGAGTCTTCCCGTTGAGATTTTCTCCAACAAACAAAACCTTGTCACCATCTTCCTTACTGAATCAGCATCCCATGCCAGCAAAGGAACACCCGTGAGATTTAGTCTTACCCTTATCTGCAATATGTGTGGGATTGCTCCATCTCTAAACGACCATGGCCTCACCCAAAAGAAGAAATTGTAGTATCTTCGTCTTCCTCCATGGGCAGCATTCAGCATCATGTTTCGAGAAGGGAACATGACCAAGAAGGATAGTGTACCCAGTGGAATAGGATTCCACTCATATACTGGTTCAAATTTTTGCAAAGCTGTGGCCACCAGATTTGGTCATGGAAGCCCCACTCCACTTCTTACCGGCGAGAGCCTAACAATGGCCGCACAAGCCAACTCCTGGTATTTCTATCTGTGACAATCCTCCACTGATATGAAAGCTTTTGAGGATTCCGGTCTCCTTGATACAAATAGGATTTCCCTCTCCTCCATCCTTCTCTTGTTTGCCCTACAGGTCTTCCTCCTATGCCAAACACAACCACATTGATAGCATATCACCGGGTCTCTGCATTCCTTCTAACAATGCCCAACACCCCAACACCTGAAACAGGCATTCAGTTTAAGAAGGAAACCCACCTTTCTCCCAGAACCCCTGTTTTCAGCAACATTAATGGCTGCTTGCCTAAAAGAGGAAATGAATGAAGGATTGAACGCCACTTGCTGGTTGTTGGAGCTCTCTTTAAGGAGGTCTGACCATCGAGTTAACGCATTAGATGCAAGATCACTGTATGGTCTCTGCCTCCCATTCTCTCCACCAACCCCATTAACAGCATTAATTGAGCTCCTCCCTCCATTGCCCAAGGGGATAGCATTTGCCCTTGTTAACACCGACGAACCAGCCCCTTTTTGAAACAGACCTCTCCTGTTTTCTGTGGCTTTGAACCAACTTCTTTTCCCAGACCAACGACTGCTCCTTTCTTCCCACTGTCATCTCCTGTTCCAGTGACTCTTGATGAGACCCACCCATCCTTGTCTGGCCCATGAGAGCCAAACTTCCTACGAACACCCCCAAATCACCACCCAGTTGAAGCACCCAGATTTCCCCTACTCAGTCCGGAGTTTCTCTCTCTAACCTCCATTCTCCCAGAGTTCCATGACCAGAAATGTTAGACTGCATAAAGAGTGGCAAGGCTGTGAAGAAGAAACAATTCTTTAGTATCATTTAGAGGAGTTTTGGAGCATCATAGATTTGATTGTGTGATTTGAAATTTTTGATAAATAACATATGAATTCTGAAGTTGGTTGCTTATGTTTGATTCTTGAACTCTAGCTAGATATTGGTAACGTTTCTATCATTGAAAATCAAAGTGGGGTTCAGTTGAGTGGATTATGCAGTTGGTTTCTGTGATGTGGGTCTGGTTTAGGTCCATGGATGCTGAACCAACAAATGAAACTGTTGGATGGTATTGGATGCTAGGGACAGAAAGATTTGTTACTCTTGTGGGAAAGATCCTAGTACCATGCTTTTTTGGCCACCAGAGGTCTTTATATGATGGTTCATTAACCTGCAGAACTATAATTTTCATTATACTTAGCTCTGGTATAATTTTCATTATACCATGCTTTTGTCTTTCCTGTTTGCTTTTTTTTTTTTTGTTTGAAAAGTTTGCCTGGTAGTCATTTATTAGAAGCTGCACAGAAAATTGGGCATGTGTGCTGTGTAGGTAAAATCTAGAGACCTGTGTGCAGGTTTATTACTCACATTTTGTGAGATTCCTTCATTTTTAACTCTTAAGCTCTTTGTTGAGGGTATGGGAAGGTTGCCAAAGTTTGCTTATGTTACTATATGATTTCTAAGCCACGTGTTTCTCCTTGTTGCATCAAACACAGGGGCCCATCACCGTCAAGTCATCTTTTTAAATCAACATGATAGTCCTTAATGATGGTTATCGCATTTTTGCAAATGAAGTATTTTTTCTTAAAGAAATCAGAAGTAGATTAAATTCTATAAGTATGATAAATTGGTTTTGATTTTGCAATACTAACTATGACTTACAAGTATTAGCACAATTCTTGGGATTATATAAAATTGATCACACGATATTTTTTCTTTATCAGTTTGATTCTGTATCATTTTCTTTTATTAGCATAATTATGTATTGTTTGTTATTATTTTTCTTTATTAGCATGATTTTATATCAATTATTATTATTTTTTTGTATGTGTTATATATCATTATAAATAACTCCTAAGATATATTGAATAAAATTGAAACAAAGATAATAAAGTCCTTTTCCTCTCTTTCTCTCTCTCTCTTTTTATTTTTCTTTTATATGTATTTTAACATGGTATCAGAGCCACCATCTTTGTTTCCCTGCAGATCTTCTATTTTTAGTGAATCTACAAATCATCCATTTTTCGGTAGATGACCTGAAGATCCTTTATTTTTATATGAATCCATAACTATTCTTTGATACCTTTTTTTTAGAGTTTTACTGTCCAGTTTGAGATATTTTTTTTCTTTAGGCATTTTACCATCCAGTTTCAGGCCTTTTTATTTTTTGGATATTTTGCTGTCCAGTGAGATCTTTTTATTTTCTTTGGACATTTTGCTATTCAATTTGAGGTATTTCTCTTTTTTTTATGGAATTTTTATTTGTGAGGATCATCGGTCTTCGACTGACTTCTATTTGAGTGCAAGCCTTCTCTTATGTATCATTTTTTATCTACAAAGATCATCAAGTTTTGATCACCTTCACTTTGAGCGCCGATCTTTTTTTCCATGATATTTTTGTCCATGAGGATCATCAGCACTGTTTTCTATTCTATGACGTTTCTATTTACAAGAAAAATAATAATTTTCAAACTTAAGGTGGCATTTGCAATTTTACCTTGAATTTGAGGGGAAGTGTTAGCACGATTCTTGGGATCACATAAAATTTATCTCATGATATTTTTTTTCTTTATTAGTTTCATTCGATATCATTTTTTTATAAATATAAATGTATCACTTGTTATTATTATTTTTTATTAGCCTAATTCTATATCAGTTATTATTATGTTTCTTGTATGGTGTTTATACATCATTATAAATAACTCCTGAGATGTATTGCATAAAATCGAAACAGAGACAATAAAGTCGTTTTCCTCTCTCCCTCTTTCTCTCTTGTTTTTCCTTTTCTTCCGTGTATATTTTAACAAGTGAAATCCAGTTCTGGCAGTTGGGTAATATTTTTGGCATTTTGTGATGGAAGGAGTTTTATCGCATTGATAGATTTGCTTTAACAAGTTAAAATCATGCTTGAGCTTTGTTTAGCTTTATCCATATATTATAGTTAGAGAAAATTCCTGCTGGTCACAGATAGGAGATGGCAGGCTTGGTCTAGTGAGAATGCCATTCTGACTATTAGCTGACAGTTTCTATTCTGACAAGAAATGTCTTATTGTTAAATATCGAGTCAACTTGATTATTTTTTTAATATGTGGTTCAGGCTTTGATCTTGGAGATACAATTGTCCTTCTTGGTAGAGGTGGTGCTAGGGTGATTTCCTTATCTGATTTTTTAACCTGTGGATGTTCATGTGTGCAATTTTTCGACCTTTCTTGGTTAGTCTATCTTTTGATGTGGGTTATGATCGTCTATCCATACATACATATTGAGGGAAGGGAAATATATCAAGGGAAAGAGATGGAAGGAAAAAAAACTGGGAAAAGAAATTAATATTAAACAGAATAAACTTTATTGTTGATTTGAAATTCAGTCTCTTGTTGGACCCAAGTAATAATTGCAGTATAAATGATTGCTAACCAAATTGTGACTTCTCTAAAGTAATGCTTACATTACACTACTAGAGTGTTCTCTTCATTGTCCATAGGAAGTTGGTCATTTATTTAGTAGAAAGTTGATCAAGACCAAAGGTATGGATATTCTAACATTGTCATATTTGTTATGAAACTTTTGTTTGTACTTTATCTGCGGTAAATGCCATATCTTTTCCTTTTTTTTTCAATTTGAATCAAAATGGGTGCTTTTTATATGAACTTTTTTTTTTTTTTTTTTTGCACTTTATAATAAACTATATACTTTCCTCAGGGCTCTGTGGCCTGTCCTTGCATACACTAGCGTTTCTCTCTTTCTTATATAAGAGCACTGTAGGGAGAGAGATGATGTTGTTGACTTGTCCATTGATATTACAGGGATGACATAGCAGATCATTTCAATGTGATCAATGTAGATCCCTGTTGTAAAATAATTTTCCCTTATTGGAAATTAAGATATTTAAATTTTTATTTCACTCCATAAACTAGTTCAAGTTCAGCTACTTGAATTGGGAGAGTCAAATTGAAATTAAATTTTGTGCTTTGAGTCAGGGTGTATGAATTGGGAAACTTACAGCTGTCATATTGTGTTATCCTGACTGTCTCTTTCCATTTATCTCCTTATAGAAATGTTATAGGTTTGTGTGGTGTTGTCTTTTGGCATAACACATTGGTTAATGCCCAAGCAATGAATGAGTAACTATGATTGAAATTTTTGACTAAAGGATGACACAAATATAGAAACTGAAACTGGATGTGGAACTGGGTGCTTGAATCTAGAAAATGACAGTTAGGTGCATAACCAGGTAATATTCGTGATTGCAAGAATATTAGCATGGCTCTATTCTACTCTGTTTTAATATAAGTAATTTGGGCCAATAGCAACTTGCTTTTCGTGGATTGGTTGAAACGAGTCTGAGATATTTGTGAGCTTCAGGGAAAATCTTGGAAGCGATCCAAGCATGAGAGTTAGAGCATACAAGACATCATTTCAAACATACATGTACACCTTCAAGTCTGTTGCTTGGGGTATCAAAATCTTTGAATGTAGTTGAAGAGCAAAATGATGGGAGATATAATTTCTTGATGGGGATTCCCCACATGAATTTGCTAAATCTTAAAACTGAACTTTAAGAGGTAAGTGGATATGACTGCACTATAACTTATCATGCATAAAGTATATGCTGGTCATATACATTATAGATCAGAATCGACTTCAGAGATGGAGTAAAGATGCTTTCTGATGAATGGAATTAATCTTTACCATCTTGAAATGATGTGCCGGGCCTTATAAATCCAGGGGTTTCTCCAAAATTTCTCCCTTGGATAATGGGGTAAGGCAAACACACCTCACCACTTTTTGAGGACTCACACATGACGATCTCTTGCTTTCAGAGATGAAATATTTCCCATATATATGCAAAGGGGATTAGTCCAGCTAATTGGCCTGCTGATACGGTTAAGGCTATGTGCAGTTCCATTTTGCGTCCTTGGGGTTTGATCAGATTAGCCAGGAGGATTTTGGTCCAATCTTTTATTCTAGATTTCTACCATGGCTTGACCTTGAGGTACCATGCTTATCTATTTAAGAAAAACTGTCTTATGGTATGCTTCATCAGTGCTATGGTGCGAATATCTGCCGTCTCTTGAAAGAAATTTGACTTACCTTGGTTGCTTTTTCATTTTCTTTCTTTGCTGGTGAGTTCATCTTTGTTGCGATTTTATTTTTTGATGTAAATGATGGTTTATGTTCATTTTTGTTATGACCCATGCTTACTGTAACTACTTTTGTTATGTTTTGCAGGTGATTGCTCAATTTAAGGGACAATTGCAATGGAATATCATCTGTTCCTGAAGTTCCATTGGAATACAGCCTGACCTGTGTTAAGCAACAAGTTCTTCTGAGTTACACGCGGTGCAGCTCTTGAGCTCTTCTTATACCAAGAGTTGCATGTTTTAAGTAACGAGTTTTTCTTACTTAACATAGATTGAAGTTCTTTAGCTCTTCTTATACCAGGAGGAAACAAATTAGTGTATGGGCATGCATGTTTAGTGTTTTGAACTGATTTAGAGTCGTATATACCTGAAACGGAAACTTGGTTACCATTGAGTGTTGTATAGCTCATAATGTATATTTGGTTTATATTGACTGCTTTATAACTAAAGCCTGAGATTGCTGGTTCCAAGCCTGCAAATTGTGTTTTTCTACAACAGGTTTTGGAAACATGATCAACCATGTGTGCTTCAATTCAGCAGAAAACTGGCCACCTTCCGGTGGCAAATTAGCACCTAATATCATTAGTAGTGGTATTTACCGAGTTACCGAAAATCCCTTGAATTGTTCATTAGTTATTATTATTATTATGTGAATGATTCTCCAAGTAATTATTGTCATCAGGTCGATGAGGACCTTAGCAGTTATTCATAGATTTTTCAAATTATTTGTGATGCCTTTGTGAAGAATGATCAAGGCTTACATATTATCGATCCCAGCCATCGGTGTGGTGTACCTACCGATCGAGAGATTCACCCAAGACTGGAGTGATTTAGCAATGGGATTATCAGACCATGTTGATGCATCAAAACACTCTAGCTTGCAGGGTGTTCGACTTTATGCCAACAAACCACCTCACCTGTTCAAGTCGAGTCGAATTAAAAGACCTCCCAAGGATGGTTTATAAGCCATCTCTTCAAGTAACTTTGTCCAACACCTGAATGGCGAGTAAGATGGCAACCGTGCCAAGCAAGGTTTCAGGGATACATTTTGTCAGAGTATGTGCTAGGATAACAAGTGGCTCTCACGTTACCCTGGAATACATTTTGTCTATGGTAAGATAACAAGTGGCTCTCGCGTAACCCTGGAGAAGCGGTGAGCATTGTTAGCACCTCAAAACTTCCCGCATATGAAATAGAACATGTATTCCTGAAGGGTTTTGGTTTTGAGAGTTGTTATTTACTTTATCATTTTTCTTCTATGGATGATGATGGTGGTTTTTTTTTTGAAAGATATTAGGACATATTTGGCTATTCCTATATGATTAGATTAAAAATCATATATGATTTATGAATTAGGTTATCCATTTAAACATGGTCCTGTGTTAGTCAAATTTTATTCAGCCTAAATTCTATATATATTTATATATTTTCCTTCCTGTAGTTAAAGACTAGTATTTATGTTGGATTTGGACCGGCTTTTAGAAAATATAAACTAAATGAATTAACAAGTCCGATTCCTACAAAATATTTAATCTAATTTTGTAGAAATATCCATATAGGCCTTTAATAACCAAATCGATGCAATTTGAATTGGACAACTACATTGCTTTCGCACCTAAACCTGCTTCTAATTGTACTATACAAACCTCTTTGCATCATACGAACTCTACCATACGGTGCTAAAAAAGTTATTTGAGACAATTTTGCTACGAATTCCTGATCCGGTTTCATTCGAGAATGACACGGTAGTTGTTAGATTATCAAGAACAATGCACCGGAATACTTAGTTGAACGACACACTCTCTCGTTATGACGGTGCGAGCTACGTATTTTCATTCTCTTTTTCACACCCCATAAAAGTTCTCGGTTTTGTGCACGTGAAATTCTCTCGTATGCGTATGACGGTGCGAGCTACGTATTTTCATTCTCTTTTTCACACCCCATAAAAGTTCTCGGTTTTGTGCACGTGAAATTGTTCTTCCTGGAAGCTTCGTTCAGTGGTGTGAAACGGACCGAGATTGGAGGCGATGATGCAAGCCTTTGGGAAAAAAAAAAAAAAAAAAAAAAAAAAAAAAAAAGACAACGACATTTTAACTCATAAAACCTCGTAAAAATTATACCAAAAGTTTGGGTGCGAAAATTATATTTTGTTCTCTTTCCCAAAAAAAATCCTCTATTTGCGCGTCTCTTATTATATATTTTTTAGCCTTTATTATCAACCGGTTATGGATTCGAGACATGATTTCATAGATAAGTTGATTAAATTCAAAATTTTTTTGGAATCCACAATATTTGGTGTGAGTGAGAGATCATGATCTCCCTCTGTCCCCGTTATATCGATCAGCATTTTAGTAATAATCTGAACGTCTCATATCGAATATTGCTTGGTAAGATGGAGCTTGCGACAGGATCAAACCTGCGAGATAGCTACACCGAAATTTACCTTTCCTATCCTTTTTATTTTAACAAAAAAAAAAAAAAAAAAAGAAAAAGAGAAAAAGGGACGCACCAAGGAGCATATACTTAGCGAGCAAGAAAAGTAGAAAACCATTAAAGGGACATATGATTGGCTGCTTGAAGATGAAAGGAAACACGTGACGCCAATCGGATTGGCTGGTTAGACCCAACCATGTGAATACGGAAAAAGGCCCATCGACCAGACGCTTTAGCTGGAGAAAGACTGGGGTTCGGTCTAAAAAAATCCGGCTTCTCAAAAAAAAAAAAAAAGAAAAAAAAGAAAAAAACATATGGGTGAATTATTAGATGAAGTATGTCTTATTCGAACATATTTGTAGGTTAAATTTTTTGAATTAGATCATGAATCTTTACTTGCAGGCTGCTCTAAGGTTTGGGTAAATAAATGCTGGTTTTTATGAACTAAAAAAAAAAAAAAACTGGTTTTCAAATTAAAATGTTTCAATATTTTTTGTAAAAATTTGTCTACCATGGATTTCCATGACCCTTTTGTATCAGGATATTTCATGGTAACCAACCTAGAAGGCGGTCCCCAACATCAAAAAGTGTCGAAGGACTCGTTGTATCCACGTTATTGGAACAAAATGGTTTAATCTCGCTTTCTCGCACTCATGTACGGATTGATTGCCATTGGAACCATGCTTTAATTACAGCATGCACATGAAACATTTTTCTAGATTCCCCAAAATAATTAATTATTTATTTGTATTACTGATCATTATTTAGTGTAGCTCAGCAAGATTCTAACCTGCTCATATTTTTGAGCACGCTAATTTTAATTTTAGGGATTTTAAACTGTATAATCGATGAGTTATCATATCTTTCATTTCATCAACCAGAAGGTAATATGCACCTGCAATGTGTTGCAGGTGCATCGGACCCGTTGTCACTTTTTTTTCTAAAATTATTATTAAAATTTTATTTTATTTTATTTTTTTAATAGAAAAAGAAAAATGAGGAGCTAGTTCCCGGCATGACCTTTCTAAGACGGTCCCCCAATCCCAGCTAGCCGTTTCTCATTCGAAGTGAGTACGTCAACCTGACTACCACCACTGGTATTAACTTTTTCACTACCACCGATCAACAGAACTACAGGATTATTTTATTATTATTATTATTATTTGATTTTATTTTTGGATTATTTTTTTATTTTTTATTTTATTCTCGAATTTTTGAATCAAAATATGTCTAAATCAAGACTCAAATTTCTATCAGCTGGTTGTGAGAAAAGTATCATAACTAACTGCACCGTTCATGATTTTTATCTTTATCGATTAAAATTCCAAGAGCAGATATTAAATAATTACCGTTATATTTCTTTAAAAAATATCTTAGATAATTTGACATTTATGCCTTCAATGAATCGGGTAAGGATGGTAGGGCAGTTAGTCAACTCACACAAATTGATGGTCAACCAATTTTCAATCATTAAATCTACAAACGCTTAGAACCTCAACATCCAACGGCAATGACCACTGTCCACGTGTCAATACCTCGCTCAATTCATGCTACCGGTCCCGCCCTGCAGTAAAATTACCAAACGGTCCCCCATCAGGGATCGATGACGGCCATCACCCCCGTCTGAAGAAGGTGACAGGGCATTCTCCACGTGGCAGTTCCATAATTCGTACGGCGCCTTACAAATATATTAATTCGGACGCGGCGTCCACCTGGCTTCTCCGCCCTGTAATACCCTATGCAATGGAGAGGGGAAAGGCGGATCACTCTCTCTCTCTGACCCTATGAAAGATCGCTACCATGTTGTAGAGATTTCTATTTTCTAGGTTTTTTAGGAGGACGCTTCGAGGGATTTGGAAACCCTAGCTGTATTCTCTCCTAAATCGTGGTAGAAGCTGTACTTGTTAGGAGGATATGGCTCTGCTGCTGCCGGAGTCGCTGCCGCTGGGGTTCCGGTTCCGTCCGACGGACGTGGAGCTCGTGAACCACTACCTTAAGGGAAAGATCACCGGCAGGAGCAACTCGGACGCCGTCGTCATCGCCGAGGTCGACATCTGCAAGTGCGAGCCCTGGGACCTCCCCGGTACTCCCCGTTCCTTCTTCTGGCCTTGGTTCGTTGTTTTCCCGGCGTAGAAATTCGATTTTTATGCGTAATTGCGGTGGTTTTCTTTGATGGGTGGTGGTAGATAAGTCGGTGATCAGATCGGATGACTCGGAGTGGTTCTTCTTCTCGCCGAGGGACCGGAAGTACCCCACCGGGCACCGGGCCAACCGAGCGACGGAGGCTGGGTACTGGAAGGCCACCGGCGAGGACCGGATGATCAAGACCAAGCCGCCGGGCCGGAGGATTATCGGCATGAAGAAGACCCTCGTGTTCCACCGCGGCCGGGCGCCGAAAGGCGTCCGCACCAATTGGATCATACACGAGTATCGCACCTCCGAGTCTGAGCTCGACTCCGGCGAACAGGTCACCTCCTGCTTTCTTTTGCTTTCTTGATCACTCCGATCGCCTAATTCTTGTTTTGTTAAGAAAAAGGGAGTTTTTTTTCCTCCATTCGAAAGATTCGACTTGATCTGACATAATCGATGCAATAAGGAGATAGTTCTGGACATGGGTATATGATATTTGAAGTGGTTTTAATGTGCATCGGCAACAATAAGATGAACACGAAGCTTTTTCCTGGCAGTGGTTCTTTCATGTTACTTTGTTCGTGTTGGTGGTTTAAGATTAAGATATTCTCTTTAATTCGGAGGAAATCTTGACGGGGGTTGATGCCAGCAAGAGAAACGTAGCTCGTTGGATAGTAGAGATACCTGCTTTTTGATGTATGAAACATGGGTTCTTTAATTATCTTGAATGCATGATTTTTCTAGTAGCACAACACAAGAATCCAAAATTGGTGTATTCATGTCGTATCGGTTCATTTAAGGGGCATTCATTGGTGAACAACTCTTGAAAATCCCAATCACTATTGTGATCAAAGAGGCTGTTCATGGACCATAGTATGCTGATGTGAGCATTCCCAACAGCAACATATATTTCGACGTGTTGTAGTTATAGACTTTTGTAGATTGAGCGGGCATCACATTATGGGATGAGACAATTACAGACTTAGAGCAGCAAATGAAATGAGGTCTATGATGTAACACATTTGATTAGGATTTTCTTCTTGTTCTCAACCAAGTGTAAGTTGAACAGATCCTGATGCAATGTCAAGATAGTGGAGGAATAAAGGGATAAAGTGAAGAAAAACATTTATAAAGAGAACCAGCGGGTGTATTGTTCTTTTGTGTAAATGAGATGTTTATAAACGTGACATGGATGACAAACTTTGCTAGTGTTTGGCATCAGCTGATATGTAGCTTCCTTACATATTATGTTTATTGAAAATTAGGTGGCTACTCCTCTAAAAATATGATATTATTGAAAATGTTTCTGTGCTTCTTAACCTGTTCATATTTCACATATTGTACAGGGTAGCTTTGTTCTTTGTCGCTTATTCAAGAAGCTTGGAAAGAAGAGTGCAAGTTCTAATGTTGATGGAGTGGAGAGAAATGTTAGGCCTTCACCAGGTGAAACCCAGCATGGAACGGATACCTTGGAAGAATTTGCACATCTGAACCAAGAAGACCTTCCAGAGCCAGAAATGCAACAAAATTTGCAGACTTTGCTTAACACTTCTGACACACAATCTACAGGCAATGAAAGTTGGTTGGCAAGGGGAGGAGATGGTGCAACCACATATGCTTTAAGACCTGAAGAGAGCCCTTTCATTGGCAATGGATCTTCGGTTATGAGTAATCATGTGGCTGACGTAAGGGCGAAGGTAAGTACATACTCCATATGCATATTTGAGCTAATCATGTTATTTTGTACATGACTTCCATCCTTACATTTATTTGAGATTTTGCCTACTTAAAGCTATCCTACTTGAATTTTTGAGTCATTCAAACATTTGGTAGGGGCATATTGCTTGCACAATATATGCCCTTTTAATATCTGATAAACTCATTGCTGCTATCATGAATGCCAAGTGAAGTTATTTTTTTCTCTCTGTATTGTTGCAGGTTGGTTCTCAACTCTTGGACCCAGTATATGCTCAACCTGATTTGGATGGTTGTCCCCACATCAGTTCTCAAATGACACTTGCCGAGGAGTATTCCATGTCTGACATGGTTTACCTGGGGTCACATGAGCGGATATTTGAAATTTTTTCACTTGAGCTCTCTGTCTGTGACATCCTGGACGAGGTGCTCGATAACGAGGATGAAGATCCCCTTGAGGTAGCAGATACTCAGAAAGATTCAGTTCCCAAGGTTGGGTCGGATAATCATATTTTTGTGGTAGAAGAAGTTTCTCCTTCGAATTCTGCACTGGGCAAGGAGAGTGGGTCAGGCAGTGATGTTGATACTGTTGCTGCAATTATACAGGTCAGAAGGCATGAAGAACATTGATAAAATGTCATTGCAACTACCGCAATTTGGTTTTTATCCACCCTTCTATTAAATTGACAAAAATTAATATGCTTTAAAAATCTTGTGTCTGCTTTTCTTGTGGACTACAGGATGGCCTAGAATTTGATGCTTCTGCGCATTCCTCTGAGTCAGCCTTTCTGCCAAGTGGTTCTTCAGAAATGGATAACGATGATGCATATCGTGCAACAACACTCGACCTGGTCAACCAGCTTCTGGAAGAAGCGGAGGCGGGTCTTCCTTTAAGGAATCAGAGTTTGAGGCAAAATGTTTCTTCAATGGGCTCTGCTGCCAATTTCTGGGATCAGGAATCAACCAGGAAACTGGAGTTGATCAAAGATGCACTCTCCACTAATTTGTTTAATGATACGGAGAGGCCGACTGGTCAGGCCAGTATCAATGGGACAGGGATTGAGATCAGGACTCGTCAGCATCTGTCGGCCTTGGACAACTTCATGGCGGAACAGGGCTTAGCGTTTAGAAGGTTGCTCTTGCAACAGATAACTTGCACAGGATCAATGTCCAGCACAGGTAGTGAATTAAGCAGTGAGAAAGATGACAGTGAGACGGATAGTGAATTCAGCAGTAAGAAAGATGACAATGAGGTCAAATCAGTGATAACTGAGGTGAGATATTTTAGGTAATTGTTACCGAAGTAATTATCTGGTGGTTTGCCTCTATTTCTGAAATTAAATGCACTCAAACTAATGTCAGCAGGCTGGAGAATGTGCTGAGCGCCATATTGCTGACGATACAGAAGTTTCAGGGTCTATCTTTCTTAACGATGTTGATCGCTCCTCTGATCATGGTAATGAACAGCAAAACTTTCTGTTACCAGAAACCATTTGAGTGATTGTCCCTGTGAGATAATGTGGTTGGCTTTTTATGTCGCTTAAGTAGATGTGGAGTAATTGTCCTAGCTGTCCTAATTAGGTGGCAGTAAAAATTAGTTCAAAAATGTGGGTCCGAAACCTTTAAACTTTCAAGTTTATATCTGATGCTAAGAGATCCTGCATTGGCCTATAACATGAATGTTGGCTCCGGATCTAAACCGTATGCACAAAATTCAGGTCAGATCTAGGTCAAGCCGGACCCAGATCTAACCTGACTGCAGCACAGCCCTTCACAATGCTAATCATGCTAAATAAAAAAAAAAAGAAGTTAATCATGCTTGCTTGTCATGCAGATGATACATATTCTACTGAGGCAAGGACTGCCTTTTCAGAGCTCGCCCATGAATCTAAATCAGTGGTGCTGAGGCAAAGAACAAGAGGTACACACGAGAATGGTGATAAACTCGAAGGCCTGTGTCTGCATTCAGAGACACCTGGTACTGGTTCAGTCTTTATTACTAGAATGATTGCGGTTCTGTCGGCAGTCCTGCTAATCTGTGTTGTGATAAGTTGGTATTTAAGCTCTTGACATGTCTACAAAACAATTCATATCGAGTGTGCAGCAGCTTCTCATCCCCATTAAAGCTGTGTAAATTTCTTGTTCTGTTATTAAATGTTTGTGCAAGTTAGTAGTCCTCTGTAGTTTTGATTGTACCCGCTGAAGTGCACTTCTGTTTGTAGGCAAACTTTGTTTGAGCCATCTAGATAATTTGTTGCTTTGAATCATGGGGGTGGTGGAAGAAGGGATCGGTTGTTTGATTAAATGAAATAAAATTTATGGCACCGAAACTGTCAGTGGAGCTTTTAGTATTCGAATTGCTAGTGATGATTTTTTCAAATCCTCCTCTTCCTTTTTAGAATTCTATAGGACACAGTGGAAGACTTGGTAAGTTGATGCTTATAGTTCTGCTGGATACGGTGGCTATTTTTTTTGTACTATACCGTGTACACTTTATAAACACTGTTGATTATCTGATTTTCTTGGAAAGACTTTCTTTTATTTCTATGTATCTACTTTATTATTCTGTGGGTTTCATACTAGATTGGATGTGTTTACCGAGATTTTTTTTTTTTTTTGGTTTGCTATCTTCTGCACCTGTCATGGTGCGTTAATGGAATAGTAGTAGCTAATGTTACATAGAAAGCTACTTTTGAAATCTTTGAATTTTTTTTTTTTTTGGCATACACCATACCTAAGATTTTGTTGAAATTATATCTAATGCCTCTTTTTATCCATGTTTACAAGTCAAGCTAGCTAATGTTAATTTAATTTGCAAATCGATCGTTTTTTAGCCTGTCATCTTTTCAATGTGTCGAAGTCCCTGATTAAGCTTACCAGGGATGGTGAATGACGAGTTTACCTGTGATTACTCTCAACCAGGGCTTCGCAAATATTAAAACCCTTTCTCTTCTCATGCGAGAGATATTGTCCATGTAATGTTTGCCATGCATCTTTCTCTTGGGCTCCACCACCTCCAAAGACTCGTAAAATGTTCCATTCCTGGTGGTCCCAATCTTCGGTTCTTCTACTCTTCGGTTCATCGTGCCATTATCTTCATTCCAGTAATTCATTCTTTTTTCATGGTTTTTCTACCCTTTCCATCAGGAGGTCCGCTTCCAGGAGCACATAATTATGTTACTACCCATGCTTGCCACGTGGATTGTTAACTTAATTTGGTGAGTCTTGGCTCTCTTTTGTTATAAATTCGTCCGATGCCTCTGTTTTCTTTTACGCTTTTCTCTGTGACGGTACTCTCTGTTACCTATGAATGTTACAGCTCCATTTGTTGACCGAAGGACTGCGTAGGCCGGTGAGATGGGTAAAAGAGGTTATTCATCATCGTCAAAGTTCTTTCCCCACTGTTAAATGATCTCGAAGGATCTCCTATACGACCGGCTTGCCTTGAGTTAGGACTATATCGTCTTCTTAGTTCTATTGTATCATTTTTCGCAGTTTCACAGTAGAATACATCTTTGCCATCCATCAGTATCAGTGTACCAACCGTTGCAGGAATAGATGACATCCGAGTCTGTGAACCTTGACTTATAATGATATAAATGCTTGTTGAAATAGAAAAAAATGACGGATGCTATCTGAGTGCCGGTGTTTGGAAGCTTGTACAGAACGGCTCAAGGTGTACAAGGTCCTGTAATTTTGCATTTGTTGGTAGACTTTGTAAACACGCAAATCTTCAGAGGTTTAGTGGCTCTTGAACTGCCTTTTGGAGTTGTTACAATTACCTGATTTTTGCGTTGTCGATTGCTCACTGTGTTGTCTCCATTAGTTTGATTCTTCCCTGACTGGATAACATGGTGTTCTTCCATCCAAAGCAATGGTGGAAGTCTGGAAGATGCATAAAGCTGTTAGAAGAGAGTCCAACTAGTACTCTTTTTTGAAAATGGTGATCATAAGGAGAGAGAAAACTAGCTAAGAAAATCTTAATTACTAAGACAGCAAGTTGAGTCCTTGACTCTTCCATTTTATCTACCTAAGTTTGAATTAGTTGCAGGTGTATAACTCCAAAAAATCTATTATAAGTAGCATTATTGTAATGTTCCAAATTTAACTCCGAAATGAGGGCACTGCAACGTGTTAGTTATAATATATGAAAAAAATATATATATTTATATAATTTTAAAGTACAAAAAAATATTTTTTTATGATATGTGCAGTAAAATATTTTGGTATGATAAATAATTTAAAAAAATTAAAATAGAACAAAGTTTAGAAGACTGGTTTGGGAGGTGAATAAGATCACTGTTCTAAAAGAAATTTGGTTCCTTTTTTCGTGCGAAGAATGATTGGATCACACACTTTCCTCCAAAGTATAGTTTGGAAGCCAACATTTCAACATTCGTTGGTGGCATGATTTCGAACAAACGTCGATCAATTTATCTTCAGTCCAAATTATCAAAATAAAAAAAAATATAGGAGAGAAAGAAGAAGAGATATATATATATATATATATATATATATATATATATATATATATATATATATATATATATATATATGTGGGTGTGTGTGTTGCCGCCTGGATCGTCGTGGCCTGCAGTTTCGGCGCGTTGCCACCGCGTCGGGTGCCTCCTTTTCCTGCCGGAAGAGCTCTCCCCCTCCAGGGGGTGTCGGTCCTCCGGCCCGCTCGGCCTACAAAATAGAGGAGACCCGGGCCGGGGATTTCGGCGAGGACACTCCGACGATCAAGTCAGTGGGACGATCGAGAAAAATAGAAAACCTTTGAGACGGAAATCTTGGGGGACTCCCTCGTCTTAGGGGGCGACATGATAAAGATATTCAAATAATATAAAGAAACAAGATAACGATGCCTGAACGGCAGAAGGGAGGAATGGAGAGCAGGGAGTGGGGAGGTCCTCTGGCCAGCTCCCTGATCGCTGAGCTCTCGGGGAGCCCGTTCTCTTGTCTCTCTCTCCTCTCCTCCTGCGTCTGCCTCTTACCTTTCTTACCTTGCTCGCCTTGCCTTCCGGCCCCTCCCCTCCTTTTTCTTTTTCTCTCTTTTCTTTCCTTCTCTTCTCCCCTTTACCCTCTTTCGCTGGGGGTGCTGCTTTTCTTATGAGGGGCAAGTGCTGGACCGCTGAGCCCCATGCCATGGCGGGATCTTTCCATTTCTGGAGGGACTGTCCAGGCATTGCAGGGTCTGTGGCTTGGACAATATTCTCTTTCTGGGGGGATTCTGGGTCTAGCACCGTGCAAGCCAACGTCCTCGACCATACGATAGTGGACGTGGCGGCGTATGGTTGGACCCCGGGTCTGACAGGGCTTGTCTTGTTCAGAGCATAAGGGCAGCGTGTTGCAAAATTGGGACTGGTGGCAGGGCATGTGCCACTTCTCAGAGATCGCAGGTGGACAGGGACTGAGGTTTGAATTCTCGTTGATCTTTCCCTCCTCCATGCTGGTGGGAATTCTGGAGAGACCTTGCAAGGGGGTCCTCCTTTGGCAGCATGAGCTTGATCCTGACCAGGAGCTGATCTCAGATGGAGGGCTCATCCGTGAGCTCGACCTTGGTTAGGAGCTGGGCTTGGACAGGGGGCCTGCTTTATGAATTCTGCCTTGAATGGGGGGGCCCTGCTTTATGAATTCTGCCTCGGCCGGGAGTTGGCATCGAGCGGAGGGCTCGCTTCTTGAGCTCGACCTTGGCTGGGAGCTGATCTCGGATGGAAGGCTCACTTCCTGAGCTCGACCCTGGCTGGGAGCTGACCTCGGCAGGGGGCTCACCTCAGCCTTTCACTTGGGGGCCATGTCCAAGTGGCAGGCCCCACCTCTGCGGTCATTTTCTAGCGGCTGTGCAGGCTCCACGTGAGCGAATGTTGCCACGTCAGCAGATGTTGCTACATCAATATATATATATATATATATACACATATATATATATACATATATATACACATACATACATATATACATATATATACACATACATACATATATACATATATATATATACATACATACATATATACATGTATATATATACATACATATATACACATATATATACATACTGATATGGTTACATCACTGACGTGGATCGTGTGTTAGATCCAACTGGAGGCCACAGGCGCTACGTGGATTTTTCTTTCAAAACTCCAGCTCCTTCGCTAGGTGGCACCCCGAGACGGGTCCACCTCGGCCAAAGTCGAGCCCCTCTTTGCCACTCCGCAAGGTGTCCACCCAGGAGGGGTCCACCTCGGCCGAAGCTGGCGGCCTCCTGCTCTCTCGCCGGGTGGCACCCCAAGATGGGTCCATCTCTGCCGTGGTCGAGCCAGGCCCTTCTGCTCCTTCGCTAGGTGGCACTCCAAGACAGGTCCACCTCGGCCGAAGTCGAGCCCCCCTATGCCACTCCGCCAGGTGTCAACCCAGAAGGGGTCCACCTCGACCGAAGCTGGCGGCCTCCTGCTCCCTCGCCGGGTGGCACCCCAAGACGGGTCCACCTCTACCGAGGTCGAGCCAGGCCCTCCTGCTCCTTCGCCAGGTGGCACTCTAAGACGGGTCCATCTCGGTCGAAGTCGAGCCCCTCTCTGCCACTTCGCCAGGTGTCCACCTCGGTCGAAGCTGGCGGCCTCCTGCTCCCTCGCCGGGTGGCACCCCAAGATGGGTCCAACTCTGCCGAGGTCGAGCCAGGCCCTCCTGCTCCTTTGCTAGGTGGCACTCCAAGATGGGTCCACCTCGACCGAAGTCGAGCCCCTCTCTGCCACTCTGCCATGTGTCCACCTAGGAGGGGTCCACCTCGGTCGAAGCTGGCGGCCTCCTGCTCCCTCGCCAGGTGGCACCCCAAGACGGGTCCACCTCTATCGAGATCGAGCCAGGCCGTCCTGCTCCTTCGACAGGTGGCACTCCAAGACGGGTCCACCTCGCCGAAGTCGGGCCCCTCTCTGCCACTCCGCCAGGTGTCCACCCAGGAGGGGTCCACCTCGATCATAGCTGGCGGCCTCCTGCTCCCTTGCCAGGTGACACCCTAAGATGGGTCCACCTCTGTCGAGGTCGAGCCAGGCCCTCTTGCTCCTTCGCCAGGTGGCACCCCAAGACGGGTGCACTTCGGTCGAAGTTGAGCCTCTCTCTGCCACTCCGCCAGGTGTCCAACCAGGAGGGGCCCACCTCGGTCGAAGTTGGCGGACTCCTGCTCCCTCGCTAGGTGGCACCCCAAGACGGGTCCACCTCTGCCGAGGTTGAGCCAGGCCCTCCTGCTCCTTCGCCAGGTGGCACCCTGAGACGGGTCCACCTCGGTCGAAGTCGAGCCCCTCTCTACCACTCCGCCAGGTGTCCACCCAGGAGGGTTCCACCTCGGCCGAAGCTGGCGGCCTCCTGCTCCCTCGCCGGGTGGCACCCTAAGACGGGTCCACCTCTGCCGAGGTTGAGCCAGGCCCTCCTGCTCCTTCGCCAGGTGGCACTCCAAGATGGGTCCACCTCGGCCGAAGTCGAGCCCCCCTCTGCCACTCTGCCAGGTGTCCACCCATAAGGGGTCCACCTCGGTCGAAGCTGGCGGCCTCTAGCTCCCTCGCCGGGTGGCACCCCAAGACGGGTCCAACTCTGTCGAGGTCGAGCCAAGCCCTCTTGCTCCTTCGCCAGGTGGCACTACAAGATGGGTCCACCTCGGCCGAAGTCGAGCCCCTCTCTGCCACTCCGCCAGGTGTCCACCCAGGAGGGGTCCACCTCAGCCAAAGCTGGTGGACTCCTACTCCCTCGCTAGGTGGCACCCCAAGACGGGTCCACCTCTGCCGAGGTCGAACCAGGCCCTCCTGCTCCTTCGCCAGGTGGCATTCCAAGACGGGTCCACCTCGACGGAAGTCGAGCCCCTCTTTGCCACTCTGCTAGGTGTCCACCCAGGAGGGGTCCACCTCGGCCAAAGTTGGCGGACTCCTGCTGCCTCGCTAGGTGGCACCCCAAGATGGGTCCACCTCTGCCGAGGTCGAGCCAGGCCCTCCTACTCCTTCGCCAGGTGGCACTCCAGGACGGGTCCACCTTGGCCAAAGTCGAGCCCCTCTCTGCCACTCCGCCAGGTGTCCACCCAGGAGGGGTCCACCTCGACTGAAGCTGGCGGCCTCCTCCTTCCTCGCTAGGTGGCACCCCAAGACGGGTCCACCTCTATCGAGGTCGAGCCAGGCCCTCCTGCTCCCTCGCTAGGTGGCATCCCGAGACGGGTCCACCTCGACCAAAGTCAGCCATACTCTGCAAAGCCTCGGGGAGGCAGAGACATGGGTCGCGAGGTTGCCACTAGGGCCGGTGCGCGCCGCACCTCGTACGGGATGCCAGTATGGCCTACAGTGATACGCGAAACCTCATTTACATCAGTTAAACGGGGCCCCACAGCCGAGGGATGAAATCCTTGCGGACACGGGCCTCAAACGGCTAGATGCTCATCGTCAACGCCCCGAAAGGAGAGCTCCCGCGCTCGGCCCGAGGTCTCACCAGTCTTCCCGCTTTCGTGACACATGGCGGACAAGGCATGCCGGCCACTTAACTCCCGGACCCGAAGGAGAAGGAAGAGGAGGAGACCCAGAGATTTCAGGGAGCTCCCAGAAGAAGACGTGGGCTGAAGGCGCTCCGGGGGTATAAAGGGAACGGTGAAAATGAACGGAGGGGTAAGTCGAGAAAAGGGGGGGGGGGGGAGAACATCGAGAGAACGATCCGGGGGGACCCCAGGAAGTCCTCAGGCATGAGCTCGGTGAACCCAGCGCAGGAAGCCGGGCTTCAACTCCCCTCTTCCCCACATTTCTTTCATTTACATCTCCTCTAAGCACGGGAATCCTTCAGGAACCCGCCTTAGAGGTCCTGTTCCATCTTGTCGCTCTCTTACTTGACCGTTGGAGTGCCCCCACCAGAATCCCCGGCCCGGGTCTCTGACTTTGTTTTGCAGGTCCGGAAGCTTGGAGATCTTGAGGTGAGAGAGTCCGAGAACCGGCGCCAATGCACGAGCTATAGGCCACCACGGTGAGATCGGCAATAGATTGGTGCACTAGGTATGGGGCGCACAGGACAGTAACCCCTGTACAAGCAAGCTCTCCGTGGGCGAAAGTGTGCTCCGACCATGGTGGTGACGTGCGGACGCGAAGCATTCACCAGCCGAGCGAGGGAGGTTTTTTCTCCCCAAGGGCCACATAGCCCGGAGAGGGAACTTCCTGCCCCTCTTCCTCCTCAGCCGTCTTCGATGGACGTTCCTTTCACAGCTGTCGTCCAGCAGCTGCAAACTTTGACTACTGTTGTGTGGCAACTGCAGCACCAGCAGCGCTCCCTAGTAACTCAGCCCCAGCCAGGAACCCCCGCGGCTCGAGCCACGGGCCCCCGTAGAAGCCTGCGCTCCATCCAAGGTAGGCCCTCCCATCAGCGGGCAGTTTCCAACCCTCGCGGGAGCCACCAGACTCCCGCAAAGAGGAACCACTTCGGTTCGGCGGATCACGAGAGTCGATCCCCGACCAACGATGCTGAAGCAGTGCAACACAGCAGGCACCATCGGGGCAAGGTCCCTTGCCGAGACCGATCGGCACCCCCTTCCCCAGTGGCCTCAGTGAAAGATTCCATCGACGAGGCCATCAGGTGCCAGGCCGAGAGGTGCCTGGAGGAGCACGAGCGCAAGCTGGCGGAGTTCTCCCAATTGGGGAAGTGCCTAGATGACATGCTAGTGATGAGCAAGCCCACTTCGGACCACGTAGGCGACCTGGCGGAGACCTTCCGCAACCTTCGACTTCACCAGATGAAATTGAACCCGGTAAAGTGCGCTTTCGATTTTGTCCGCAAGGAAGTTCCTGGGGTTCATGATGACCCAGAGAGGAATAGAAGCCAACCTGGAGAAGGTCCAGGCTATCCTGGACATGAAGCAACCCACCACCAAGAAGTAACTGTAGCGACTCACCGGCCGGATAGCCGCCCTGAGTCGATTTATCTCAAGATCCGCTGACCGCTGCCACCCCTTCTTCAAGGCGTTGAGGAAGATGAACGACTTTACCTGGACGAAAGAGTGGCAGGAGGCGTTCGATGAGCTGAAGAGGACACTAGCATCTCCGTCGCTGCTTTCCAGGCCCGAGGAAGGAGAGGAGCTCCTCATGTACCTGGCGGTCACCCCGGAGGTCGTCAGTTCAGTCCTGGTTTGGATGGACGATAAGGGGATGCAAAGGCCGGTGTATTACATGAGCAAACTTCTCCACGATGCGGAGCTCAGGCCTGGGCGAGGGGCTAGAAGAAAGCCCCCAAGACCGGCAGCCGGAACCAGGACCGAAGAAGGACGTCTGGATCCTTCATGTGGACGGAGCCTCGAACTCCGGTGGGAGCAGAGCTGGACTCATCCTTGCCAATGGCGAGGGGGTCGTCGTCGAGTGTGCGCTCCGCTTCCAGTTCGCCGCCACTAATAACCAGGCGGAGTACGAAGCGCTTCTCGCGGGGCTAAGGGTGCCCCGCGAGCTGTGCGTGGCCTGTCTCAAGGTCTTCACCGACTCGCAACTGGTGGTTGGGCAGGTCTCGGGGGAGTACGAGGCGTGGGACCCCCAAATGGCAAAGTACCTAGAGCTTGTGCGGACGAGCGCGACGAGATTTTGACGCTTCAGCATCTCCCATATACCTCGCGGGGAAAACACTCGTGCAGATGCACTCTCCCGTCTGGCAACCCTGCCGGACTCATCATTGGGCTGTGCCTACATCGAGCACCTCAAGGCTCTAAGTTACGAGACACCCATGGAGGTCCGACAGGTCAACCGAGAGCCCAGCTGGATGGACAAGTACATCGAGTACATCACCAACGGTACCTTGCCAGAGGACCGCGTGGCGGCTAGCCTCATCAAGAGGAAGGTCGCACGGTTCGTCTTGATGGATGAGCTACTGTATCGGAAATCTTACTCTTACCCGCTCCTCAAGTGTCTGAGACCCACAGAAGACGCACTCGTGCTCCAGGAGATCCACGAGGGCATCTGTGGGAACCATGTAGGGGGCAGGACACTGGCGTACAAGGCCCTCCATCAAGGTTATTTCTGGAAAATAATGAAAGAAGACGTGGCTGACTTCATAAAAAGATGCGACTGATGTCAGCGGCACGCCATGGTGCAACGACAGCCTGCTGCTCTACTCTCTCAGCTCTCCACCCCATGGCCATTCGCTCAATGGGGAATGGATCTCCTAGGACCTTTTCCTCCGGCGTCCGGGCAATGAAAGTTCCTGATCGTGGCTATCGACTACTTCACGAAGTGGGTCGAGACTGAGCCCCTAGCCCGGATCACGGAGGCAAATGTCACCAAGTTTCTGTGGAAGTCGATTATCTGCTGCTTTGGTCTACCCCATACCATCATCATTGATAACGGACGTCAGTTCGATTATCGAGAGTTCGAAGAGTTTTGTAATGACCTCGGCATCTACCATTGCTTCACCTCGGTGGCGCATCCTCAGACAAATGGAGAGGCCGAGGTGACAAACTGGACCATCTTACAGGGCCTCCGGACAAGACTAGACCAAGCCAAGGGGAGGTGGGCAGAAGAGCTCCTGAGCATCCTTTGAGCATACCACACTATCCCAAGGATGGCTACGGACGAGACCCCGTTCAACCTAGTCTTCGGGGCGGAAGCGGTTATTCCAATCGAGCTCAGCCTACCAACCCTGCGCGTGGAGCAGTATGACGAGGCGAAGAACCCAGCCAGGATGCTGCTGAACTTGGACCTCCTTGAAGAGACAAGGGACAGGGCCCGAGTTCGGATGGCCGCTTACCAGCAATGAGTGGCCAGATACTACAACTCCAGAGTGCGACCGAAGTCCTTCTGCCAGGGAGACTTGGTGCTACGTCGCGCTGAAGCTTCCCAACCTCGGGAGTGTGGAAAGCTCTCCCCAAATTGGGAAGGCCCCTATAGGGTGGCGGAGGCACTCCCCCACGGGGCGTACTGCCTGGAGGAGCTAGGCGGATCCCGGTTCCCTCGGACCTGGAATGCCTCAAACTTAAGGATGTACTACCAATAGTGTAAGACCCCCCAAACTTCAATAATAAAATCTTTTTCACCAAATTCCTATTCTCGTCTCATAGGGCAAAAGCCATCTGGCTCTAAGTTCGGCGAGCATGGACATGGCGGAAGATCCGTGAAGGTGCGAGGTCCCTCTCATAAAAATCCTGGAGTTCAGTCCAGAAGAGGTCTCAGAGACTTAGGTCCCGGTCCTATGAAATCCCGGAGACTAGCTCGGTAAGCCGCGTAGGGCTCAATTTTGGCCCGCGGCCCCGGGGTTCAGTCTGGAAGCTCGCAAGGAACCTGGTTCCAAAGCGAAGTCCCGGACTTCAGTCTGGAAGGTGGAGCAGAACCCAGTTCGCCCATGCAATCCCGAAGTTCAGCTCGAAATGCGCTACAGGACTTAGTCCCAGTGGCTATGCCGAGGTTCAGTCTGGAAGATGCACAAAAAAAAAAGAAGGAATAAATTTGTGAAAGGAGTCCTTCATTTCAAATCAAAGTTCCTTACAAAAAGGGGGCCCCGACAGGCCGGGAGACCCTAAAGAAAGAAATAAAGGAATACACGATAAAGAAAGATAAGTGAAGCCGTGGGGCTACTTTGGTGCGGCTGCGTCCACTTCGGGCTGGGAGGCACCCTCTCCACCGGTGTTGTCGACTGGAGGCTGCTCGGGAGCCACCATCTCAGCACCTGCTGCAACTGGGGCTGCCTCGACGGGCTCCTCCCTCCGGCCGCCCAGCACGATCCTGCTGAGATCGAGCTCGGGGAAGAAGGAACTTACCTTCTCCCGGCAGACCTGGAAGCCCTTCAGGTAGGAGTCCACGGCCGCCTCGTGAACCTCTGCCTTGAAGTCATCGGAGGCCCGGAACCTCGGCACGACCTCCTGTGCCTCCTTCCTGGACACCTCTAGTAGCCCGCTGACTCGGGAGGTCTCCTCCTTGGACGCGCTCAGGTCCTTCAGAACCTCTTCCACCCGGCGCTCCAACGACAGGGACTGAGCCCTGAGGCGGGACTTCTCCGTCGCATCTTCCTCCGTGCGGCGCTGGTTCGAGATCCTCTCCTCTGACAAAGAGGTCTCAAGCTCTTTCACGCGCCCCTCGGCGCGATCCAGGTCAGCTTGGAGGGCCTGGTTCTTCCCCTGCAATTCGACCCCCTTTTCTATGAGGTCCTTCACGTTGGCCGCCAGTTTGCCGAGTCTCCTCTCCTTCCCGGCGTCCTTCTTAGCATAGCCCGACAGGAAGTTCCTCAGTAGGAGAACGTCAGTCCCGATCTGAAAAAAAAAAAAAAAAGATAAAAGAAAAGAAGTTCGTAAGATCCAACTGAAACTTTAAAGAAGGAGAACTCGGGACTCACCGTGAAGAGCTGGGGGAGGATCCCCAACAGTGCGTTAGCATAGTCCCGGCCGCCCCTCAGACGGCGGTCCCAGGAGGTGCTAGCGAATTCCATCATTCTTTCCGCGAGTCCTTGGTCGCCGATGACGGAGGAGTTGGTGGCAAGACTTGGAGGCGGGATGTGGGCGTCAGCAGCAGGTTGGGCCGCCGCCCCTTCGCTAGGCGGTGCGGCCGTTGGCGGGGCCACCGCCGCCCTGGTGGCCACTGTGGAGATGACCGGCGCAGCAGCCGGGGCAAGCGCTGCCCGAGGAGGATCCGGCCTCCTCTCTCCCTCGACCCTGTCGAGCTCAATGAAGGGACATCAGGCCTGGAAACTGAACCCGCCGCCCTGGGTCCGGTGGTAGCAGGAGTGGGCGCGGGCCCCTGGCTCGTCTCAGTACAAGCCCTCTTCACCGGGGCCTCCTCCATCACTTTGGAGGCATCCCTTTTCAAGGCGCTCTCCATCAGGCTCTCAACCGAGAACTTCATTCCTGGAGGAAGAGGTCAGTTAGGCTAGTTTAAAGAAAAGAAGTGTAAAGTAAGAAATAAAGGCGAAGGAGGAAGATCTGGGTCTCACCCAGCTCCCGGATGGGACTGATTCCTGCCTCGAATAAGTTCTGCTCTGAGAGAAGAATCTCGAGAGCTAGGACCACGTCACCAGCAGCAGTGTATAGTCATCATGATCCGCCGGCTCAACCTGGGAGTTCCGGTTCGGGGATCGGTCCGGCTCACTCTAGGCCCAGTCGACGTCCTCGACCGAGGCAAAAAAGAAGCGGTTCTTCCAACCTTTGATTGACGAGGGGAGGTCTATCCTAAGGCACCTAGGCCGGGGCGAGATGTACTACCAGCCATCATCGATGGAGTGACGTTTCAGGATGAAAAGAGCCCTGAAAAGGAAAAACGGGCAACGAACCTATGGAAGTGGCAGAAGACGATGAAGGCGAAAATGACCCGGATGGCATTAGGAGCCAACTGAACTGGGACAAGATGTAATGACTGAGGAAAGAAAGGAAGAAAGGATGAAGGGAAAAACGAAGACCCCTAACAAGGAAGTCTTCGTAGAAGGTGACCCTCCCGGGACCACTCGAGGTCACTCGGTCCCTGGGTCCCGGGAGGGAAAGATGGATTGAACCTAGGACCCCATAGGTATCCATGATCCAAGAAAGGTCGTCTCCGGTCATCGTTGAAACATAACCGGAGGGACCGAAAGAAGAAACCTCTGCCACCGGGGGAGGAAGAGAAGAAATGGGAAGCGTAGGAATTGCAGGGGGAGACCTAGGACCCCTAGGGATGCCTATGGTCAAAGTCCCCGACCGAAGTTGCCTCCAGACCTCGACCGGGATCTCTTCCTTCTCTGAGGAAGAGGACGATGGAGTCCTCAGCTGGGAAGGACCGACCTCGTCCGGGTTTGAAGGGACATGACGACGATGCGACATTAGGGAAGGAGAAAAAGCAAGGGGAAAAACTGATCCGCAGTGACGCAGAGGCTATAAGGTGGAAGAAAAAGAGAAGGGGTCGCAGGCACTCACCGAAATGATTTGTACGAAAGGATTGGCAGCCCTTGGAAGGTGAAGGGAGGTCGCTGCAAATGCCGGCGAGGTGTGAGAAAGCCGAGAGACTTCTTTTCCAGAAAGTCCCCTCCTTTCTCAAACTCAATCAACAACGACCATACGCCTATTTCCGTCCTAGGCCATCAGATGACCGCCATGTAGAGGCACGCCTGACATCGATGCTTCAGTCCGATGGAAACTGTCTCATTTTCGAAACGGCGTATTAATGGCCCGTCAGACGTGCGGACGTGGCGGCCTCCCACTGGGTCTCGGGCGCAACAGAAGCGGCGGCAGGGATCATGGCAATTATGGCACAGGATTTTAATCCTTCCCACGTCATCTCCGCATTAAATCCCCACGTCCCAAGCCACGAGGCTTCGATGGGACCTGGAGATGGGGGGCAACTGATATGCTTACATCGCTGACGTGGATCGTGTGTCAGATCCAGCTGGAGGCCACAGGCGCAACATGGATTTTTCTTTCAAAACTCCTACTCCTTCGCCAAGTGGCACCCCGAGATGGATCCACCTCGGTCGAAGTCGAGCCCCTCTCTGCCACTCCGCCAGGTGTCCACCCAGGAGGGGTCCACCTCGGCCGAAGTTGGTGGCCTCCTGCTCCCTCGCCGGGTGGCACCCCAAGACAGGTCCACCTCTGTCGAGGTCGAGCCAGGCCCTCCTGCACCTTCGCCAGGTGGCACTCCAAGATGGGTCCACCTTAACCGAAGTCGAGCCCCCCTTGCCACTCCACCAGGTGTCCACCCAGAATTGATCCACCTTGACCGAAGTTGGCGACCTCCTGCTCCCTCGCCGGGTGGCACCCCAAGACGGGTCCACCTCTGCCGAGGTCGAGCCAGGCCCTCCTGCTTCTTCGCCAGGTGGCACTCCAAGATGGGTCCACCTCGACCGAAGTCGAGCCCCTCTCTGCCACTCTGCCACTCTGCCAGGTGTCCACCCAGGAGGGGTCCACCTCGGTCGAAGCTGGCGGCCTCCTCCTCCCTCGCTAGGTGGCACCCCAAGATGGGTCCACCTCTACCGAGGTCGAGCCAGGCCCTCCTGCTCCCTCGCCAGGTGGCATCCCGAGATGGGTCCACTTAGGCCGAAGTCAGCCCTACTCTGCAAAGCCTCGGAGAGGCAGAGACACGGGTCGTGAGTTTGGCACTAGGGCCGACGCGCGCCGCACCCTGTACGAGGTGCCAGTACGGCTTGTAGTGATACACGAACCTCGTTTACATCAGTTAAACAGGGTCCCGCAACCGAGGGATGAAATCCTTGCTGGCAGGGGCCTCAAACGGCTAGAAGCTCATCGTCAACGCCCAGAAAGGAGAGCTCCCGCGCTCGGCCCGAGGTCTCACCAGTCTTCCCCCTTTCATGACATACAGCGGAGAGGCGTGCCGGCCACTTAACTCTCGGACCCGAAGGAGAAGGGAGAGGAGGAGACCCAGAGATTTCAGGGAGCTCCTAGAAGAAGACGTGGGCTGAAGGCGCTCCGGAGGTATAAAAGGGACGGTGAAAACGAACGGAGGGGTAAGTCGAGAAAAGGGGGGAGAACATCGAGAGAACGATCCGGAGGGACCCTAGGAAGTCCTCAGGCGTGAGCTTAGTGAGCCCAGCGCAGGAAGCCGGGCTTCAACTCCCCTCTTCCCCACATTTCTTTCATTTACATCTCCTCTAAGCACGGGAATCCTTCGGGAACCCTCCTTAGAGGTCCTGTTCCATCTTACCGCTCTCTTACTTGACCGTCAGAGTGCTCCCGCCGGAATTCCCGGCCCGGGTCTCTAACTTTGTTTTGCAGGTCCGAAAGCTTGGAGATCTCGAGGTGAGAGAGTTCGAGAACCGGCGCCAGCGCACGAGCTACAGGCCACCGCGGTGAGATCGGCAACACATACATATATACATATATATATATATACATACATATACATATATATATATACATACATACATATATACATATATATATATATATACATACATATATACATATATATATATATATTGTACGTACGTACGTATATATATGCATATACATGTATACATATACATCTATACATATATATATATATACATACATATATATTCAACGGTTTGAATTATCGGTATAAATTTTATTATAAAATTTTATTTTAATTTAATTTAAAATTTATTTTTTTAAAAAATTAAAATTTATTTATATATTATATTTTTTATATTTTATTAAAAAATAATATGGTCGCATCTGATCGAAGAAACAAGGAGAATATTACTTAGGAAGCAAGAAATCGCTGAAGGAACTTGATTGGATGCTTGCACGAAACAAGGAAGCGGATTTGCTGCTTAGACTCCACTCAGAAAACGGACAAAGGCCCACCGGCGTTTCTTTTTGGTTTTAGCTAAAGAAAGATAGGGGTGGGGTCTAAAGCGTCGGACCGAGGACGTAGTCATCCGGGCCTTAAAAAAAAAGAAATGACATCTGGGTCCATCAAGGTTAGATGACGCATTTTAAAGCGTTACTCGTAGTCTAAGGTTGCGCAAATAGGTGCTGATTTTTATCAATTCTAAAAAAAAAAAAAAAAAAAAAAAAAAACCGATTTTGACGCATCATAATATTCTTTATTAATACAGCTTTGAACTTAAAACAGCTCGTATTTATTCATTTTTCGATACATCCAACGTATGAATCATCGCAAAACATGTATGTTATGATATTTCTATTTTATTCTAATTAATGTATTCTTTATTTTATTTTATTAGTTCTATCAGATGGTAAAAGGAGTTTTCAGCTTCATGCTATTGTCTTGTTATTAATCATGAGTCTTCGGCTCGTATCATTATCTCAATCCGAACACTATGTCTAAGATCTATGGTTTGTATCCAGGATATCTCTATGCCTAATATTTATGATTTTATATTCATTTCGGGAGATGTTAGCTCCGGGTCTTCGATTTTGTATTATTATCTTAGTCCGAAGACCATACATAACTCTCTGGGAAGCAAGCTTTGTTTATTATCTTCGGCTTCGTGCATCCATCTTGATCCGAAGACTTGACCTCCTAGGTAAGTGTCTTCGACTTTATTTTTCCAGCATAATCCGAAGACTGTAAATATTTATTTTGGCTATATTTAAAAGAATCCAAAGTGCTAACATTCCCTTCAGGAGCGCTACTAAAGAGAATGTAAAGTTCACTTATGATTCACCCTTAAAAAGAAAGAGGGCTCTGGAGCAGGTGGGTTTCTTGGACAAACAATTATTCTGTTTTGGGTTGTTATAACCACCCACATGGTTCGAGGCCTCAGATTGAACAAACCTCTAGTGTAACGGCTTTTCTGACAACCACTACTTACAGTTATTATAAAGTGGTTACGTCCGTCAACCTCCATAACTGCAAGTAGTTACGTTGGAGCCTATAAATGCTGGTAAGAGGGGACACTCAGGGGACTTTTTTCTCTTTTTTCTTTCTTGCTCTCGAAATTCTCCATTCTGCTGTTGCTTGGGCTTTTTCTGACTTAGGCATCGGAGTGTCCCCCGTCGAAAAACCTCCGGTCAGGGATTTCTTGCAGGTATCATACGACGGCGATCCAGCGGAAGAACCACTCCATCCAGTCAAATTGGTCCAACATCAACAATGTGCAAAAAAATAAATATTAAATTTACGGGTGATCAAGGGATATCATTAGCTTGATTTTGATTCTATAATTTATAAATAAATACAATGATGACAATACACATAATTACATTATAAGTTAACATATTTCAAATTTCTTATAAACTTTTATCCATCAACGAATCCATGGAAATAACTAATTATTTTATTTTCATTATTTCTCCTTATTTAGCGTAGCTTAGCAAGATTCTAACTTACTCATATTTTCGAGCCGATTAATTTTAATTTTAGGAATTTTAAGCATGCAGAAACAATGAGTTATCATATCTTTCATTTCATCGATCAGAAGGTGATATGTACGTTAAATACTTATGTTGGTATGGGATCCCTGAATCGACCGGTCGGAGCCGCTGCACCGCAGGACCGCTCCCTGTTTCACCTGCAAAATAGGTTCCTTGCCGGAGTTGTTCCGGCGGGGGACACTCCGATGCTTAAGTCAGTGGCGGATCCCAGCCACAGAATGGGGAAGTGTTGACTCTGGTCTTGATTTTGATGATTGACAAAATGTTTAAGTATATATGAGTACTAATTGCATTTTAAGTATATTTTTCAGATCTTAGTACTCAACCATATTGAATGAAAAAATGCTTGTATTTCAGTTGAAAAAGTCCTTAAATTAATGGAAAATCAATTATATGGACTTTGGAATTAATATGGAAGGACTTGAAGAGGTTAAAGTTTCAATTTGAAGATGTTTCAGCAATGGCACAGGCAAGTGTTGACACTTGGAAATGAAGTGTCGACACCTGAGGATCAAGTGTCGACACTTGAAGAGTGAAGTGTCGACTCAAGGCCTGAGACAAACAGAAAACTTCAGAAAGCTCTTTCAGTGAAGTGTCGACACCTGGAGCTGAAGTGTCGACACTTGGAAGTGAAGTGTCGACACCTGGAAACTGAAGTGTCGACACTTGAAACTGAAGTGTCGACACCTGAAGGTGAAGTGTCGACACTTGAACAGTAACGGCTAGTTTCTGGGCTGCAGAACTTCTCCAACTTGCTTCCAAACGGTCATATTTTCCTCTCTAACGGCTATAAACGGTCATTTAAGTGTTGGGAGGCTATATAAACATCAAAAATCAATTGGGGAAGTAATCATTTGGTGAGATTTGTAAATATTCTTCAAGGATTCAAGAGTTGAGTGGTTCAAGCCTTCAAGCTTCCAAGTTTCAAAGAAAGCATCCAAAGTTCACATCCTCAAGCATCAATCAAAGGCTTCATCAACTTGAAGACAAGATCTTCATCAACTCTCAACGGGCTTCAAAGAGATATTGCTTTATTTTAGAAAGCTTTTATTGTATTCATTTATACTTGCTCTTACATTGTTTTACTTAAGGTTTTGAGCCTTGGAAAACCAAAGAGGTTTTGGTGAGCCTTGGAAAACCAAAGTGCTTGTTGGTAAGCCTTGAAACCAACTAGGGTTTTACTTGTGAGCCCGAAGCCAAAACAAGTTGTTTAGGTTCTTGGTTATCCCGTAAAACCAAGGGTGGTTGTTGGTGAGCCTTGAAACCAACTAGGATTTGACTTGTGAGCCCGAAGACAAAACAAGTTGTAAAGGTTGTTGGTGAGCCTAAGTTATAAAACCAAACTTAGTGGAATTCCCAAGGGATTCTTGGGGAGTGGATGTAGGTGCTTGGTTGGCACCGAACCACTATAAATCTTTGTGTTTGTGTGATTGTTCTCCTTATGCTTTAATTTCATTATTTCCGCTGCATTTATTTGAAATACACAAGCACTTAAATTGCATTAGCATATACTTGCTTTAGTTCATCTTTTAAAAAGTACAAAAGTTTTATAAAACCCAATTCACCCCCCTCTTGGGTTGCCTATGTGGGCCTGCAGGAAGGGTGTCGAGAGTATGAGAGAAAAGCTCTTAGAATATGTGTGAACGTATGTGTGCGTACCTCTCCAGCCATCCTTCTTACCATTATTTAAAAGAAGGCCTTTGGCCTGTGGCCCGCTCTGTTTTCGGTGATCATGGGAAGTCCATTTCTTCCATGATTAGCGATCATGGATTGTCATTGAGCGGTTCCGGCCAGATCGGAGGCGTGGCAGCTCGAGTTGCGTGCCATGATCATGGCATGGAGAATGCTGATTGTAATCGTTGATTACAATTGCCTATTTGGACAGATTGTGGTCCAATCTTCGGGTTTCCCCTCACGTGGGCCGAAGACTTGGTATTTCCCCCGGGGCCGGAGATCATGTCTACAACAGGGACCGAAGGGCACATCTTCGGAAGTCGATGAGAAATCTGGTCTTCGGTCAAAGCCGAAGACGTTATCCATAGGACTGGCCTTTGGATGTTGTAATCCGGTGAGAAGCAGTGAGCTGCCTGCAATTGGCCCGGCCTTTTTCTTGGTCCGAAGTCCGTGGTCCGGAGAAAAGGGCTTCGACCAGTTGAGCCGGAGTTTGGTTCGTAGCTGAACCGGGATATCCCAACAGTTGCCCCCCTACTCTCAGTTTTCGAAGTGGAGATTTGCCTCGAGAAGTGAGAGTATTAGTGCTTTATCGTTTTCCTCCCGGGAGACAGTGTAGTGGATGATTACAGGATCTCTGATTGGACTGTCCATTATGATATGGGAATCAGATGGTGGACAACTGTCACTCCCAGGTTAGGGAAGAGGAAAAAAGTGGGCGGCCTTGGGGCCGTCTTTCCTTTTCCCGTTGCACGATGGTTAAGCCAATCTGTTGGTTGAGATTTGGATGGTTATGGTGGCTTTTCCCCGTTCGTTGGATGATGGGTGTGCCTCATCCTGGCGGTTAGTTAAAGGCGGGTTACCTCCTAGGGTAACTTTGGGTCAAATCAACCCTGGCAGGGCTTCAGAGACCCTTGCTTTTCTTTTGGGGAATGGCGAAGGTCCGGCTAAAGAAGCTTCTTCAACTTCGTCTCATCCTTCGTCCAACTTGTTCCAGACTACCAGTCTATTTCGCAGGTAGAATATTCCTCCTGCTCCCTTGCTTCATTCTTTTGTCATGGAAGAAATCGCAGAGAGTCAGGGGGAACAGATTGGGCCCTCGGGGGCCGGTGACATAGTAGGTCCAGAGTCGATTCCCAGCTCAGTTTCTCAGGGTAAGGCGGCCCTTCTCTGGGAATGCTATCGCATTCCCGAGGAGTTCCCCTTCTTTCTCCCCGCACTCGAAGAACGAGTGAACGAACCTCCCCGTGGATGTCTAGCCATGTACGAAGATCATCTGAAAGCTGGTCTTTGGTTTCTCCTGCACCCCTTCTTCATCAAGATCTTCCGCTTGTACCAAGTGGTGCCGGTGCAGTTGACCCCGAATAGCATCCGGAACATCTGCGGGTTCCTGGTCATGTGCAGCATCACAAACGTAGAACCTAGGACCAATTTGTTCACGGCCCTCTTCGTTCTCAAGAGGGATTTCCACAGCAATGGGTGGTGGGTGATTGGCCCTAGATTAGGTCGCAAGGTCATCAAGGACATGCCTAGCACCATCCACGGGTGGAAACCCGTCTTCGTGTTTGTGTTGTCTTTTGATCCATGGGGCTTCGACACTGTGTGGAAGAAGCCTCGTCTAACCTCCAATGATGGGAAGAAGGTTTGGCGGCTGATCAGTCGGATTATGATCTTCTGGTCAACTCCGAAGTTGCCCCCATTCGGGAACTGTTAGAGGATAGAAATCTCCATCGAGCGAGAATTAACAGATTCCCCTCATTAGGCATAGCGATGGAAATTTCTGCTCCCCTTTCCCGGTTTCATTGTGGCTCAGTTAATTGAAGTGGACTCTTTTGCTTATAGGTGGCGAGATGAAGCCCGGTGTGTGCTGGCTCCGTCAGACTTCGGAGAAGAGGGTAGCGCAGGCCCCTCTCACTAGGTCTGCAGTTCGAAAGAGGGCTCGAAGGGATGGCCCCGAGGGGGACCAAAGTACTTCATCTTCCCGGGGCACCTCAGGGGAAGACGCAGTAGCCGCGGAGGGGGCTCCGTCGAGACCCTGCCCAGTCGAAACTCCTCCGGCGGCTACCTCCCTGGTTCGCACAACAGGGAGTCCGCCTCAGGGAGTGAATGTGCCACCGTTTTGCCCCCCTGCAGTTGATAGGGGCAAAGCACGGCAAGTCGAGGAGGAGTTTGCCCACGGGGCTTCTTTAGCTGAAGGCCGTTCGACGAATTCCTCGGAGCTTTCACCTACGGGAGGATTGCTGGTCCCAGCCGTAGCCAGGCAGGCGTTGAAGGGTACGCTGCTGCCTCATGACTTGGCGATTCTTCGGAATCGGAACCTTTCCAGGGTGTCTGATTTCGCCTTCTCCGTCCTGCAACAGGTATGATCCTCGCCGTTCTCTGTCCTGAGAGTTGTTCGGTTCATGATCCCCCACTTTTAATACAGTTGGTCTACGACCTTACCTTCATGGAGGAGGGCCTGGAGAACGTCGACAGCCTCATCCATGGTCTCAAGGAGGAGCTTCATACTGCCAAAGCTGCAAACGAAGTTGTCGAAGAGCTGAGGCAGTCCATGGAGGACCGCCTTGTTCGGGTGAACAATGAAAAGTGCTCATCTGACAATGGCGGGACAGGAGGTAGGGTGGAGAAGGAGTTGGAAACAAGTCGACTCCCTGGAGCAGGCTGCCAGGGAGGATCAGGAGAAGATAGAAAGCCTGACCAAGGTAGTGGAGGAGGCTTCCAGGAGGGCCGAAGAGGCGATCCTGGAGTCTGAAGCCGCCAAGAGGGAGTTCGTTTCTTTAAGGAAGCGGGTAGACGATGCTGTGACAGACTTCAGAGTGTCTTCACAATTTCAGGTGGAGATCAATGAAGCATCTTTGTACGGCTACCAGCATGGCTTTAACGATGGACTCTCCAGGATAAAGGAGGCCTTCCCTCAACTCGACCTTTCTGGTATTCCTCCCTTCGATATAGCTGGAGAAGAAGAAGATGAAGTGGAGGAGACCAAAGCCGTAGTAGAGGCCGAGGGGGTGCCATGTCCGGATGAGGAGGCTGCTACCTCAGTCGAAAATCTGGAGGTGACCCCAATTTCGATCCTGGTCCAGGAAGAAGCTCAGGCTGGAGGAGTCCAAGTCGAAGGTTCTCCGGTCCCGGTCCAGATTGATGAGGTCCTCTCAGAACAGGTTGAGAAGTTGCTTCAGTCCTATGGTGTAGAGTCACCTCCTGTTGATGTTGAGTGACTTGAGTCACTTTGGATGTATTTTCTTTTCTTCTTCTTTGTATCATCAATGAACTTTGTATGATAATTTTTTCAGATTTTGAAATGAATTCTTCTTTCTTTGCATATGCTATGTTATGCTTCATATGTAGCTTGAAATAGTTTTACCGTTCTTTCTTTTGCTTAGTCGAACAGTCATGGCCGAAGGCCGTTTTGTCGATAGTTGATGAAGACGAACTCTTGAACAGACCAGAACTCCACTGCTGAAGACCATCTATGATTGGTCAGTCCAGTGTCACATTCCTTTTGATATTAAATTTATCCTTTGGGGCAGACAAGCGTCATCTCCCCGTCAACCAGTGATTAGGAAGATTTGATTATGATCTTTGTTGTCCACGTGGCACATCGATATTTGTACAGTCATGATTTCTTGCGCCTTGTGAGCCGCCAGGTCTCCTTTTTCCAAAAAGAAGCCATTAATGTTGCCATCGCACGATGATAATTTCTTTGAATTCAAAGCGATGGCAGTTGTTGTCCTGGGGATGGCTTCCAAGTGACTGTTTGGTTCTCAAAGCGTCGCCCGGACACGTGGCACTTTTTGATGCAGCTGGGAAGGACATGGAGCACGCCTCCCCGCAGTCGGTCATGGGTGCAGGATCTCTATAAATAGGACCCTGCCTTCTACTGTCAAGGGCCATCATTTTCGTATGCCCATTCCTTCCATTAGAAATGAGGTTCAGCACTTCTGAACTCCACCGAGCCGCAAAAAGAAGGGCCATTGATCCAAAAAGGAAGAGAAGTCTGGAGTCCTTTGGGTCGGGTGACGACGATGAGGAGCCTCTCGTGGACCGTCTTGAAAAGAGGGTCCGCCTGCTGGAGACCCAATTGAGGGAGGCTCGGGCCTAGGTCGCGGTGGCGATCGCGGAGGTGGAGGAAGCAAGGAGGGAGGCGGCGAACGCCATCTTAGACTTCAAGGCTTCTGCTGCCTTTAAGGATGAATTCACCGAGGCGGCTCTGGACTCCTTCCACAAGGGGTTCCGGGAATGTAGGAGGAAGGCCTTCAAGTTTTACAACTTGAAGGGCCTGGACAACATCAAGCCCTCCGTTCCTTTTCCCGGACATGAATTTAATTCCGACTCCGATGAGGGGTCGGATTCTGGTTCGGACGGGAATCCCGGGGGCCCTTCATTGTCCCTCCAGATCTCTCCCCGCCGGTACGGAAAAAACCCGGCGGGGGGTTATTGAAAATTTCCCACATCTTTTTGATGCTACTTTTTTTTTTGTATCTCTCTTTATGAGAGTTTCTTTTTCTTTTCTTGTTCTCTCTTTGTGAGATTTTTTCCCTTCTTTTTTCTTTGTTTTTTTTGTAAAAAATTGAAGAAAAGAAATGAAGTAACTTTCTATTACCTCTTTCCATGCATTTTTTGCGATATGTTATATCGTCGCTTTGTTTGAAATGTAAACTCCATGGAGATGAGGTCAGTTGGACCATTCTTGTAATGTCTGTTGTCGACAGAAAGGACGACAGTGGTCCTTTTAGGCACGTTTTTGGATTTACCATAGGGTAGGGTGTTTACACTATCCCTGTGCACTTCTGTCGTGATTAAGGTAGGTTGTTCCGGCCCGCCTCGGCGCATCTTCGGATTTGTCGTAGGGTAGTTATGAAAACCATCCTTGCGCCTTTGATCTTCTTGGTGGCCTGGTTAGGCCATCCATTGCGCTCGTCTGGCATACCGATAAGGTAAGTGGATCAGACTCTCCTTTGCGTAGTTGACCGATTTTTTAGATCGGGTCACTCAAGCTGTTGTCGTTCAGTCGATGCAACTAGCCGTTCTGAGTTGAGCAGAGTTGAGTAGCTTTGCATAGGAATTTTAGGAACTCATTTATTGATAGTATTTGTGAAGGTTTTGTTCATTCCATGGCCGGGATAGGGTCTTCCCCTTCAGGGTCTTGAGTCGATATGTTCCTGGTCGAATGACTTCTTCGGCTTGATATGGGCCTTTCCAGTTGGGGGAGAGTTTATCCTATTTTGTTGGCCTGGATACCTCTGCCCTTCGTAATACCATGTCCCCCGTGCTGAAAGTTTGCTCTTTCACCCTTGAGTTGTAGTACTTGACGATCTTTTGCTGGTACGCCGCCATCCTTATCTGGGCCTGGAGCCTGGTGCTTGATAGTAAGTCCAGATCAATTCTTCTTCGATCGGAGTTCTCATGCTCTTTATAGTTGTCAATTCTCAGGGACTGTAGTGAGACTTCAATAGGCAGCACGGCTTCGGTACCGTATGCCAGGTTGAACGGAGACTCGCCGGTAGCCGTTCCCGGGATAGTTCGATATGCCCAGAGAATGGAGGTCAGTTCTTTGGCCCAAAGCTCTTTGGCGGCGTTCAACCTTGTCTTCAGACCATGGAGGATGGTCCGGTTAGTGACTCGGCTTCTCCGTTGGACTGTGGATGAGCAATGGATGTCAGTTGATGCTGGATATGATACCAAGCACAGAAGTCCTTGAACTTCGGATTGTCGAACTGTCTCTCGTTGTCCATGATGATGTCGTGTGGGATGCCGAACCTGAATATGATGGAGTTTTTTACAAAATTTTTTACCTTGCCTTCTATAATCTGGGACAGTGGTTCGGCTTCTATCCACTTTGTGAAGTAGTCGATGGCCACTAAGAGAAACTTTCTTTGCCCTGATGCTGGCGAGAATGGGCCAAGAATGTCCATTCCCCACTAGGCAAAAGGCCACGGGGCTGCCAGTTGAGTCAGGTGACTCGCAGGCTGTCTCTGTACATTGGCGTAACTCTGGCACTGGTCGCACTTTCGCACGAAATCAGTCGAGTCCTTCTGGATGGAGGGCTAGTAATACCCATGTCGAATGATCTTGTACGCCAGAGATCTGCCTCCCAAGTGACCACCGCATATGTCCTCGTGGATTTCTCTCAAAGCATAATCCGCATCTGTGGGTCCTAAGCATTTTAGCAGTGGCTGAGAGAACGATATTTTGTAGAGGGTTCCGTCTAAGATGACATACTGAGATGCCATCCAGCGGATCCTCTTGGCCTCTACCTTATCTTCTGGTAGCTCTTCCTCATTCAGGAACTTGATGATGGGATCCATCCAGTTTAGCTCAGTGTTGATCTGGCGCACCTTCGCAGCCTCTTCGGTTATGCTTGAAGTTTCAAGATATTCAACAAAGGTGAGCCCGAGAGATTTCGGTGCTGTGTTGCCAGTCGAGACAGTGCATCCGCCCGGGAGTTCTTTGATCATGGAACATGGATGATCTCAAAATATTCCAGTTGGGAGGATAAAGCCCGTACCTTCTCCAAGTATTGCACCATGGTTGGATCCTTTGCTGCATATTCTCCGTTAACTTGATTCACAACCAACTGGGAGTCTAAGAAGGCTTGAAGTTGCTGGACTCCCAGATCCTTGGCGATCCGAAGTCCGACGAGCAAGGCCTTATATTTGGCCTGGTTATTAGAGGCATGGAAGGAGAACCGGAGTGCGTACTCTATGGTGTGGCCATCAGGTTCGGCCAACATGAGTCCAGCCCCGCATCCAGTAGCATTGGAAGCTCCGTCCACATGAAGTACCCAGATGGACTTCGTCTCCTTCGAAACTTCGTCTTCTATCGAAGATGCTTCGTCTTCGGACTTCCAGGTACACTCAGCCAAAAAATCGGAGAGCACTTGGGCCTTCATAGCCGTTCGGGGCTGGAAGCTGATGTTAAATTCACTTAGCTTCACAGCCCCTTGGCTATCCTTCCAGAGGTGTCCGGAGATCGGAGAACGGCCTTGAGAGGTTGATCGGTTAGCACCATAATAGTGTGGGCATGGAAATATGGCCATAGTCGCTTTGCCGCAATCACCAAAGAGTAGATCAGCCTCTGCATCCTTGCATATCGCGTCTCGGCGTCATACAGGACCTTGCTGATATAGTAGATCGGCTTATGAGACCCGTCTTTATCTCTCCGGACAAGAACTGAACTGATTGCTTCATCTGAAGCAGAGGGATATAGGTAGAGGACCTCGCCTTCTTGTGGCTTGGAGAGCAATGGCGGGATCTCCAGGTACTTCTTCAGCTCCTCAAAGGCAGTGCGACAGTCTTCGGACCATTCAAAGCCCTTTATCTGTCGGAGTACCTTGAAGAATGGAAGGCATTTCTCGACTGACCGAGAAATGAATCTACTGAGAGAGGCATTTCTCCCTGTCAACTGCTGGACTTTCTTTTTGCAGGAGGGATGTCGCATATCTTTCAAAGCTCGAGTCTTCTCAGGATTCGCCTAAATCCCTCGTTTGGTGACAAGGAAGCCCAAGAACTTGCCCGAAGTGATCCCAAAGGCACACTTTGCCGGGTTTAGCTTCATGCGGTAGCACCGTAGAGTACTAAATGATTCCTCCAAGTCACGGATGTGGTCTTTCCAGAGGAGGCTCTTGACGATCATGTCATCAACATAGGCCTCCATATTTCTCTCCAGTTGCTTTTCGAATACCTTGTTGATCAGCCTTTGAAACGTTGCTTTGGCGTTCTTAAGGCCGAACGGCATCATCTTGTAGCAATAGAGACCTTTATCAGTGATGAAAGCCGTCTTCTCCTCATCTTGTGGATCCATTCTAATTTGGTTGTAGCCAGAGAAAGCATCCATAAAGCTCAGCAACTGGTGGCCGGCAGCAGCGTCGACCAGCTGATCAATCTTCGGGAGAGGGAAGCTATCTTTTGGGAAAGCCTTGTTGAGGTCTGTATAGTCGATGCAGATCCTCCACTTGCCGCTAGCTTTCTTGACCATTACCATATTGACCAACCACTCGGGGTAGCGGGCCTCTCGGATGAACGTATGTGTGCGTACCTCTCCAGCCATCCTTCTTACCATTATTTAAAAGAAGGTCTTCGGCCTGTGGCCCGCTCTGTTTTCGGTGATCATGGGGAGTCCATTTCTTCCATGATTAGCGATCGTGGATTGTCATTGAGCGGTTCCGGCCAGATCGGAAGCGTGGCAGCTGGAGTTGCGCGCCATGATCGTGGCATGGAGAATACTGATTGTAACCGTTGATTACAGTTGTATATTTGGACCAGATTGTGTTCCAATCTTCGGGTTTCCCCTCGCATGGGCTGAAGACTTGGTATTTCTCCCGGGTCCGGAGATCGGGTCTACGGCAGGGACCGAAGAACGCGTCTTCGGAAGTCGATGAGAAATCTGGTCTTCGGTCAAAGCCGAAGACGTTATTCGTAGGACTGGCCTTTGGATGTTGTAATCCGGTGAGAAGCAGTGAGCTGCATGCAGTTAGCCCGACCTTTTTCCTGGTCCGAAGTCTGTGATCTGGAGAAAAGGACTACGTCCAGTTGAGCTGGAGTTCGGTTCGTAGTTGAACCGGAATATCCCAGCAACATACAATTGATACAATGCATTGCGGGTCGCATTAGGCCCTGTTGTCAATTTTTTTTCCTAAAATTAATATTGAAATTTGTTTTGCTATTAAAGTCTCAAGAGCAGACATTTAATAATCACCGTTACGTTTTTTTCTAAAAATATATCAGATAATCTGACATTTATGTCAATACATCGACAAAGTCTCGATACACCAGTTAGTCAACACGCACAACTTGATGGTCGGTCTATTTTCCGTAATTAAATCTACGAACAGTTGGGAAAATATCATTAAATTCTTTTATTTTTTTTCTTTCCCTCTAAGAAAGGAAAGGCGACAAGGGCGTCGTGCTTATATGGCCATTGAAACGGGGAGGGAAAAAACCAATCTGTTTCTTTCTCTCACCCCATGAAGGATCGCTACCATGTAGAGTTCTTTGTTTTCTTGGAGGACGCTTCGAGGGTTTTGGAAATCCTAATCGTTTTCTGTCCTTGATCGTAGTGGAAGCTAAGCCTGTTAGGAGGAAATGATGCAGCTCCCACCAGGGCCGTGGCCGGTGGGGCTCAAGTTCCGTCCGACGGACGAAGAGCTCGTGAAGGTCTACCTTAACCCAAAGATCAACGGAAAGCACAACCCCGAGGCTGTCGTCATCCCCGTGGTCGACGTCTGCAAGTACGAGCCCCGGGAGCTCTCCGGTACTACTCCCCGTTCCTTCTGGTCTTGGTTCGTTATTTTTCTGGCATAGAAATTATATTTTTATGTGTAATTGCTGTGGTTTTCTTTGATTGGTGATGATAGGTCTGTCGCTGATTGGACCGAATGACCGGCAGTGTTACTTCTTCTCGCCGATTGACCCGAGCTACCACACCGAAAAAAAGAAGCGGGCCGACCGAGCGACGAACGCTGGGTACTGGAAGACTACCGGCAATGACCGGACGATCGAGTCGGAGGACGGGAGGCTTCTGGGCATGAAGAAGACCCTCGTCTTCTACGAAGGCCGGGCGCCGAAAGGCGTCCGCACCGATTGGATCATACACGAGTATCGCACATCCAAGAACGAGTTCAACTCCGGTGAACAGGTCACCTCGTGCTTTCTTTTGCTTTCTTGATCACTCCGATCGCATAATTCTTGTTTTGTTAAGAAAAAGGGATTCCCCCCCCCCCCTCCATTCGAAGGATTCGATTTTATCTGACAGAATCGATGCAATAAGGATATAGTTCTTGAAATCGGTATATCATATTTGAAGTGGTTTTAATGCGCATTGACAACAGTAAGATAAACGGTGGTTCTTTGATGTTACTTTGTTTGGTTGGTGGTTTACGATTAAGATATTCTCTTTAATGCTGTATTATATTTGAAGAAATTTTGACGGGGTTGATGCTAGAAAGAGGAACGTTGCTTGTTGGATAGTAGAGATGCCCTCTTTTTGATGTATGAAACATGGGTTCTTTAATTAGCTTGAATGCATTATTTTTTCTAGTAGCACAAGAATTCGAAATTGGTGTATTCATGTTGTATCAGTTCATTTAAGGGCATTCATTGGTGAACAACTCTTGGAAATTCTAGTCACTATTGTGATTAAAGAAGCTGTTCATGGACCATAGTTTGCTGATGTGAGCATTCCCATCAGCAACATATATTTTGACATGTTCTAGTCTTAGACTTTTATAGATTGAGCAGACATCACATTATGGGATGAGACAATTACATACTTGGAGTAGCAAATGAAATGAGGTGTACGATGATTATAAACATGACATGGATGACAAACTTTGCTAGTGTTTGGCATCAGCTGATATGTAGCTTCCTTACATATTATGTTTATTGAAACTTAGGTGGCTACTACTCTAAAAATGTGATATTATTGGAAATGTTTCTGTGCTTGTTCACCTGTTCATATTTCACATATTGTACAGGGTAGCTTTGTTCTTTGTTGCTTAAAGCTTGAAAAGAAGCGTGCAAGTTCTAATGTTGAGAACAAGGATTTAGGTCTTGACGAGATATCTCGTGGGATACCAGAACAGGATACTATCCCATGTATCAGTATAGGATATCCTGCCAACATCCCAGCATTTCAATTGGGATGTGTTGGGACATCTCCTGTCCTGGGTGTTAAGGTGGGGCGAGATGCTGGTGCATCCCGTTCCATGAAAAAATTGAGACAGCCTCGTCCCTTGGGAGTTAAAATCGTTGTTGAGAAGCGAAAGAAGCATGCATTTTCTAATGTTGAGAAGCCTAAGAAGCGTGCAAGTTCTAATGTTGATGAAGTGGAGAGAAATGTTGGTATGATGGACTCAAGTGGCTTATCTCCTACTCCAATTATGCCTTTGCCAGGAGAAACCCAGCACGGAACAGATACCTTGGAAGAATTTGCACATCCCAACCAAGGAGTGCTTCCAGAGCTAGATATGCAAGACAATTTGCAGACTTTACTTAACACTTTTACCACACAATCTACGGGCAATGAAAGTTGGTTGGCATGGGGAGGAGATGTTGCAACAACAAATGCTTTAGGACTTCAAGAGAGCCATTTCAATGGCAATGGAGCTTCGGTTATAAGTAATCATGTGGCCAATGTATGTGCAGAGGTAAGTAGACACTCCATATGCATATTTGGGCTACTTAATTATGCTATTTTGTATATCACTTCCATCCTTTCATTTATTTGAGATTTTCCCTACTTAAAGCTATCCTCCTCGATTTTTTGAGTCATTCAAACATTCGGTAGGAGCATATTGCTTGCACAATATATGCCCTTTTAATATCCGATAAACTCAGTGCTGCTTTCATGAATGTCAAGTGAAGTTATTTTTTCTCTGTATTGCTGCAGGTTGGTTGTCAACTCTTAGACCCAGTATATGCTGAACCTGATTTGGATGGTCGTCCCCGCATCAGTTCTCAAATGACACTTGCCGAGGAGTATTCCATGTCTGACATGGTTTACCAGGGGTCACATGAGCGGATAGTTGAATTTTGTTCACTTGAGCTCTCTGTCAGTGATATCCTGGACAAGGTGCTCAATAACGAGGATGAAGATTCCCTTGAGGTAGCAGATACTCAGGAACATGAGCCGATAATTGAAATTCATTTAGTTGAGTTCTTGGTTAGTGATAATGAGGATGAAGATTCCCTTGAGGTAGCAGATACTCAGAAAGATTCAATCCCCAAGGTTGTGTCAGATGATCATATTTTTGTGAAGGAAGAAGTTTCTCCTTCGGATTCTGCATTGGGCAAGGAGAGTGGGTCAGGCAGCGATGTTGATACTGTAGCTGTAATTCTACAGGTCAGAAGGCATGAAAAACTCCGATAAAATGTCATTGCAACTACTGCAATTTGGTTTTTATTCACTCATCTATTAAATTGACAAAAAATAATACGCTTTAAAATTCTTGTGTCTGTTTTTCTTGTGGACTACAGGATGGCCTAGAATTTGATGCTTCTGCTCATTCCTCTGGGTCAGCCTTTCTGCCAAGTGGTTCTTCAGATATGGATAATGATGATGCATGTCATGCAACAACGCACCTGTTCAACCTTCCTTTAAGGAATCAGAGTTTGAGGCAAAATGTTTCTTCGATGGGCTTGCTGCCAATTTCTGGGATCGGGAATCAACCAGGGAACCGGAGTTGATTGAAGATGCACTCTCCAATAATTTGTCTAATAATACGGAGAGCCAAACAGATAGTGAATTAAGCAGTGAGAAAGTTGATGATGAGACAGATAGTGAAATCAAGTCAGTGATAACTGAGGTGAGATGTTTTAGGTAATTGTTACTGTAGTTATTATCTGTACGTTTTCCTCTATTTCTGAAATTAAATGCACTTGAACTAATGTCAGCAGGCTGGAGAATGTGCTGAGCACCAGATTGCTGAAGATACAGAAGTTTCAGGGTCTATCTTTCTTGACGATGTTGATGGCTCCTCTGATCATGGTAATGGACAGCAAAACTTTCTGTTATCAGAAAGCATTCGAGTAATTGTCCATGTATCAGATAATCTGGTTGGCTCTTTTTGTCGCTTAAGTAGATGCGGAGTAATTGTCTTAGCTGGCCTAATTAGGTTGTAGTAAAAATTAGTTAAAAAATGTGGGTCTGAAACTTTTAAACTTTAAAGTTTATATCTGATGCTAAGAGATCATTGGCCTATATAACATGAATGTTGGCTCCGGATCTAAACCTTGTACACAAAATTCAGGTTGGATCTAGGTCAAGCTAGACCCATATGTGACCTGACTGCAGCACAGCCCTTCACAATGCTAATCATGCTAAATCAAAAAAAATGTTAATCATGCTTGCTTGTCATGCAGATGATACAACCTCTACTGAGGCAAGGACTGCCTTTTCAGAGTACTCCCATGAATCTAAATCTGTGCTGAGGCAAAGAACAAGAGGTACTCACAAGAATGGTGATAAATTCGAAGGCTTGTGCCTGCACTCGGAGACACCTCGTACTGGTTCAGTCTTTATTACTAGAATGATTGCAGTTCTGTTGGTGGTCCTGCTAATCTGTGTTGTGATAAATTGGTATTTAAGCTCTTGACATGTCTACAAAACAAGTCCTAATGTATGGAGTATGCAGCAGCTTCTCATCCCTGTTAAAGCTGTGTGAATTTCTTGTTATGTTGTTAAATGTTTATGCAAGTTGTAGTCCTCTGTAGTTTTGACTGGTTCCCACTGGAGTGCACTTCTATTCGTGGGCAAACTTTGTTTGAGCCCTCTAGACAATTTGTTGCTTTGAATCATGGGGATGGTGGAAGAAGGGAACGGTTGTTTGATTTAATGAATAAAATTTATGACACCAAAACTGTCAGTGGAGCTTTCAGTATTTCAATTGCTTGCGATGATTTTTCAAAATCCTCCTCCTTTTCCTTTTTAGAATTCTTAAGACACAGTGGAAGACATGATAAGTTGATGCTTATGGTTCTGCTGGATATGGTGGTTGTTTTTTGATCTACACTGCATACTTTTGATAAACACTGCTGACTGCTACTGAGATGATTTTCTTGGGAATACTTTCTTTTATTCCTATGCATCTATTTTATTATTCTGTGAGTTTCCTACTAGACCGGATGTGTTTACAGTGATATTTTTTTTGTTGGTTTGCTATCTTCTGCACCTATCGTGGTGCATTGTGGATTCATAATAATAGAGGTAGCTAATATTACACAGAAAGGTACTTTTGAAATCTTTGGAAAGTTTTTTTTTTTCATATCATATCTAATATTTTGTTGAAATTATATATGATTCCTCTTTTTATCCATATTAATAAATCAAGATAGATAATGTTAATTTAATTTGCAAACGGATCGTTTTTCTAGCCCGCCATCTTTTCAACGAGTCAAAGAAGTCCCTGATTAAGCTTACCAGGGATGGTGAACGACGAGTTTAGCTGTAATTACTCTCAACCAGGGGTTCATAAATATTAAAACCCTTTTCTTTTCATGCGAGAGAAATTGCCCATGTAATGTTTGCCATGGGTCTTCCTCTTCTTGGGCACCATCACCTCGGGAGTGAAGACCTCGGCAGAAACTCATAGTTTTGTTGCATTACCAAACATCAAAGATTCATAAAATATCCTATTCCCGGTGGTCCCAATCTTCGGTTCTTCTACTTTTCGATCTATGGTGCCATTATCTTCATTCCAGTAATTCGTTCTTCCTTCATGTTTTTTTACCCTTTTCATCCGGAGGTCCGCTTCCAGGAGCACGTAATTATGTTATTGCCCATGCTTGTTACGTGGATTGTTAACTTAATTTGGCGAGTCTTGGCTCTCTTTTGTTATGATATGACTTCGTCCGATGCCTCTGTTTTCTTTTATGCTTTTCTCTGTGACGGTTCTCTCTGTTACCTAGGATGTTACACCTCCATTTGTTGACCGAAGGACTGCTAGGTCGGTGAGATGGGTAAAAGAGGTTGTTCAACATCGTCAAAGTTCTTTCCCCACGGTTAAATGATCTTGAAGGATCTCCTATCGACTGGCTTGGCTTGCTACATCGTCTTCTTAGTTGTATTGTATCATTTTTCACGATATCACAGCATCAGAAGAATACATCTTTGCCATCCATCAGTATACCAACTGTTGCATGAGTAGATGGCATCTTAGTCTATGAATCTTAACTTATAATGATATGACTGCTTGTTGAAATTAAAAAAAAAAAAAAAATGATGGATGCTGTATGAATGCCGGTGTTTGGAAGCTTGTATTGCAGGTAGTATTTGGATACAAAAAAATTATTCCTAGGATAGGAATATCAAGGAATAAACTATTCATCCTTGTTATTAAAGATTTTTGTTTGGTTGAAAATTTAGAATGATAACTTTATTCAGCATAATTATTGCAGTAGGATCCATTATATTGAAATAAATTGATATGAAATAAGCTATTTCATGGTATAGCTCTTCTAGAATATTAAAGGTCGATCAGAATGGTTTATTCTAGATGACTTATCTCGATTTTCGTAACTGTTTAGAAGAATAACCGGACTTATTCTGTATAGGAATATGGCATCCAAGATGTGTTGAGGTCCTGCAATTTTGCATATGTAGGTAGACTTTGTAAACATGCTAGTCTTCACAGGTTTAATGGCTCTTGATTTGCTTTTTGGAGTTGTTAGAACTACCTGCTTTTTGCTTTGTCGATTTCTTGCGGCATTGTCTTCATTAGTTTGATTCTTCCCACTGGATGATATGGCGTTCTTCCATCTAAAGCAATGGTGGAAGATGCATAAAGCTGTTAGAAGAGGGTCCAACTAATATATATATTTTTTGAAATGGTGGTAATAAGGAGACAGAAAACTAGATAAGAAAATCTTAATTACTAAGGCAGCAAGTTGAAGCTTTGACTCTTCCATTTTATCTTCCCAAGTTTGAATTAATCGCAGTTGTATGACTTCAAAAAAATCTATTATAAGTAGCATTATTGTAATGTTCCATGTTTGACTCAGAAATGAGGGCGCCACAACCATTATTTTCACAATAGAAAAGGATCCTTGCTACCGTTTCATCAACATCATCTATTTACTGTCTTGACATCTATAACTGGTCTTGACCATGGCTTTAGAATCTTGTTTTATTATTGCATCTTCTCTTCCAGTGATTATATATTTGGAATATTCTATTGCAACTCTTTCCGTGTGCCCACATGGACCAATAAAATTAAGATAACCGGAGGATTATTTGTTTTTGTTTTTGTTTTTGTTTTTGGAAATGATGTTCACAACTCCAAGTGACTGGGAAACGCTTGTCCCCAGCTGGGGGATTCAATATCAATGCGGAATGATGGTAACGATTACAAAAGAAAAATTGAAACTAAATGTTGGATTGCAAAAGACAAGTGATACAAAATATGATAAATGCGGTTTAGATCCAACTTCCTTGGATACGCATTTCAACTTACAAATTATTTTTCTAAAATATATTTTTTAATAAAAAAATATTTTTTTATTTTTTTTGATTAAAACGGTGTATTCATTGCACAGAACGGATATGAATACAACCCAGAGAGTCAGCTAATGTAATATCCCTAAGCTGTACAGGATAGAGTGCTAGTTGACCAAAGGGCAAAACTCGTATGCTGAGCCACAAAGGAGGCTACCCAGTTCGCCGCTGAGTTGGCCTCCCTATAGATATGCCTAATGATAAGAGACTGATAGCCCTGCAACATAAGTCTGATATCCCTGACTAAAGGGTGAGCCGCAGGTTCGGAGGAGGAATGTGTAAGCCAGGATATAACTGTGGCGGAGTCGCCTTAATGACGAGCCGGTCGAGGTAAAGGACCTGTCGAGCAAATCTAATCTCAGCCCACGCAGCATATAACTCCAGAGCCGGAACCGAGAGGTCCATAAGAGGGATACCCCCTGCTGCCAGAAACCCACGACGGGAGTCCCGAATAATAAAGCCTGCTCCCCCCATCCTGTGACACAGGCTACCATTGAAGCTGACAGTGACCAATGACGGAGGAGGGGGTTCCTAGGTAATAAAAACCCTCCATATCGCTCGAGGAGCGAAAGGGAAACCCCAGATTTCTGCCGGCATCACTGTGGATCTGCAAAACTCGATGGCAGCAACTCTGGCTCTCTCCATCACCATCCTAGGAGAAGACCTGGTGGATGCAAAAATCCACTCGTTCCTGGATATCCAAATATAATATGCCAGATAAGCAATGAAGGAGACCTGGATCATAGGTGCCATCCGCAGCAAAGTATAAAAAATATCAATAATGTGATCAGGCTCGGAAGAAGGGTCATAGAGGCCGGCCAAAGCCCAGATCCTCGTCGCACGCTGACATAGGAAGATGGCATGAGTCTGGGACTCACCCAAAGTCCCACAAAAAGGACAATCCACAGCGATCTGGATGCCCCTCGAAACCAGAAACTTGCAAGTAGGGAGGAGGTACTAAGCAAGTTTTCCATTGAATAGAGAGACCCTGGGATGCACTGGCAATGTCCAGATCCAATGATAGCTCCGAGATAACTGAGGGTCCAAGGTGGGGCGGCCAATAAGATCAGAGATGGGCACTCAGGAAGTCGTGGTATGTCGCTAAACTCTGATATCCGAGCACTGATGAACCGGAAGGAGAATAGAAAGGACCCTGAAGCCGAGAATCTCCCCAAAAGTGGCCATAACCCTATCCGTATCCCAATTGGCCAGTCCCGGCCGCCTAAGATCAGCAATGGTCATGTCGAGGGGAGTGAGGACCGAAATAAAGGTGGGCCACTTAATCAGAGGAATGTTCGAGATCCAAGGATCGTGCATAAGTCTGATCGATCGGCCATCACCTAACACCCAGGATAGGTGAGGGATGATAGTCGGGGCCCTAGCGAGAATCTCATGCCACACTATCGAAAACCTCCTAGTAGGCTGAGGGCAGTGATCGGGGTCCGTGGGAATGTCGCCATATTTGGCCCTCAAGAAGGATGAACACATGCTATTCGGACATAAGAAGAACCTAGCGGCGTGTCTGGTCAAGAATGCCTCCCTTCTATCAATGAGAGAGGGGATACCCAAACCACCAATCTGAATAGGCCGACAAACCATATCCCACCTCATGAGATGAATCCTCCTTCAAGCAGCAGAAGAGTCCCAAAGAAAGGAACGAATCATCTGCTCGACCTTGATGATAATACCCTTTGGAATAAAAGCATTGGATAGTATATAAATCGGGAGAGAGGTAAAGACAGAGCGAACAAGAGTGAGCCTACCCATTGCGGAGAGTGATCTAGCCTGCCATCCCGCAATCTTGTCACTCACCGTAGCCAATAAAGGGGCACACTCACTCCTGGTGAGCCTAGTGCCAGCAATGGGAATACCCAAATAGTGGAGGGGGTCCTGTCGCTCGTGAATGCCCAGCATATGAATGATCCTGCAACGGATAGTAGAGGCAGTCTTAGGGCTGAAATAAACTCCAGATTTCTGGAAGTTGACTCTCTGGCCAGAAGCATAACAGTATTGCTCTACTAATCTCCTGAATCCCCTGGCGTTAGACAGGATGGACCGGCCAATTAATAAACAATCATCTGCAAAGAATATGTGAGAAACCGGCAAGGCTCCCAGCCTAGAAATATAAGGGTCGATATGGAAATCCCGCACTGCCGCCGATAGAGATCTGGAAAGGAAGTCAGCATAAATGATAAATAGATAAGCGGACAGAGGACAACCTTGTCGGAGCCCATGGTAGGAAGAAAAGAAATCCGTGGGGGATCCATTAACCAAGATTGAGAAGGATGGAGCAGTAATACAAGCCATAATTTTAGAAATCCAGGAAGGGTGAAAACCAAAATCTTCCAATGCCTTGAAAAGAAAGGTCCAGTCGACGCAGTCATAGGCCCTCTCCATATCGAGCTTGATAGCCATTAGACTGTGCTGGTGAGAAGCTCGATGAAGATCATGTATAAATTCCCGGGCAATAAGAATATTATCAGTGATGTTGCGCCCTCCAATAAAAGCTCCCTGCTCATGGCTAATCAGGTTGGGAAGAATTAGCCTCATTCTGTTTGCCAATAGCTTAGCACAGACTTTATAAAGAGTATTACAGAGACTGATAGAACAATAGTGAGAGGGCAGGGATGGATTTTGTCGCTTCGAAATAAGTGTAATAAAGGTCTGCTTCCAGTTGGACTGCATGGTGGCTGTATTAAAGAAGAGTTGAACAGCTACAACCATATCACTCCTCAGAATATCCCAGAAAGAATGAAAGAAAAAAAGTGGAAAACCATCTGGGCCAGGAGCTTTGTCCTCTGCCAAAGACCATAGAGCATTTTTGACTTCCTCATCAGATACTTGATGCAAAAGTGAGTAATTCTGGATAGCAGAAACTCAAGTGTGGGGAGGAACAGTAGAGATGGAAGAAGAGATAGGAATAGGAACAGTCCACCTGGTTGTGAAGTAGCAGGAAAATTTCCTTCGGATGTCGGCTTCGTCCTCGATCCAGCCCGCCTGGTCAGAATAAATAGCCCGGATGGTATTGGTGTGTCTCCTGATGATGGTAGCATGGTGAAAATACCGGATGTTCCTATCCCCCTCCCGTAGCCATTGGATCCTGGATTTTTGTCTCCAGAGTACTTCCTGGTTCTGAAGAAGAGAATGATGGTGAGCTAGAGATGTCCGAAGGGCATCGAGGTCTACATCCGCCAAGTAGCCTTGGGCATCCTCCTTTACCTGCAAATCATGAATAGTGGCTTCTACAGTCTTAATTTGGTTCATCAGATTGCCGACCTCTACCTTATTCCACCAGAGTAGGCACCGCTTCAGAAGCTCCAGTCTCCTGGATATCCTGTAAGCCGCATCACCTTGGATAGGCATCTTCCAAACCTCCCTGGCTATGTCTTTGGCCTTTGGGTAAGAAAGCCAAAACTTCTCGAACCTGAAGGGCACGGATCTGGGAGGATGGGAATTCATTGAAAGGAGAATGGGGGCATGATCAGAAGCAATCCTGCTAAGGTGGCACACTGTATGGTCCGGAAAAAGCGAGAGCCACGAGGGAGTGGCGTAGTATCTATCCAGCCTCTCCCATACTCTGGCCTGACCGGATCGGTTATTGCACCAAGTATGTCGGGGCTCCATGAAGCCTAAGTCCATCAGGCCGTTGTCCTGGATAAAATTAGAGAATTTCCTAGTGCCGACATCCTAGATAAAGGGTTTACCACCATGCTTGTTCTCCTACCTATCGATAGTGTTAAAATCACTAGCTACAACAGTGAGGGTCCCCTGCTCTATCAAAGCTGAGGCTTCTTCCCAAACCACTCTTCTCTCCCGATATGACGTGCTAGCATAAACTCCACAGATAAGCCAGGGAGGACGGCCAGGTTCAGAGACCACAATGGCTACCAGCTCTAGAAGATTTATGAAAGACATCTACCTTGGCAGCTCTAGAGTCCCAGTTGACAATGATGCCCCAGCCAGACCCTGGGAAGGCACAGAGTAAAAATCTCAATCTCTGGGAAGACGATGCCTGAGAGCATCAAGACTAGGACCTGACATCCTAGTCTCTAACAAAACACATATTTGTGGATGATGTAATTGAAGGTATCTATGATAAGTAGATAAAAAAAGAGGGTTTTTTCGTCCCCCTTACATTCCACACTAGAGTTTTCATAGATACAGAAGTCAAAGCTGAGGTTCGGACCCCTGTCTGACCTCAGTAGTTTCCAGTACAACTACGGTTTTCTTCTTCCCCTCAGGCTTGCCCCCTCCTTTATAGGAACAGTCACTAACCCTTTCCCCTCACTGCCATCTCCCATGAGGCCAAGGGCATTTTTGACCCTGTCATAGACAACCTTGTGCTCTCCCGGTGCAGAAGATCCTTCTTCGGTCAGCGTTTGAGGTTTGGCATTGTGGATGTCAGCCTTGACTTTGTCCCCTGCTAGCAGCATTTGTCTTTCCTGGATATGAACATCAAAAAGGGTTTCCCCTCGGTCCCCCTTGCTGCTTTTGATTTAGGCCTGATGAACCTGGCAGATGTGGTTCCAGTTTCAGAGCTTGAGGCAGCAAAGGAACTATCTTTCCTTCTCCCTGCTGAGACTTCAGTACATGCCCAGCAAAGTTGAACCCCTCCCCATAATTCATCTCCTTGGCCTTACCCGACCCAACTAACCCCTTCTCCTTCACCTGTCCCCCTATTCCCTGGATGACCTTCGAGGACCCAGCTACCAGAAACTCTCCCTGTTCCCCCCAACCCCATCTCCCTTAGTTAGCCGTCCCATTTGGACCCCCTCTGAAAGTTCTCCCCTACCCACCCTTATACACTCCCCTGATTGCCCTCCCCCCTCCCGCTTAGTCCCTGACTTCCCCTCCACCCTGCGTCATTCCCTCTTCATCTCCCTCTTCCTTGTCTCAGGAGCCCTAGAAGAAGGAAAGAGAACCCCTCCACCAACATCTCTCGATGTGGCACCCTTTTTAACATACAAAGAAGGATTAGTAGGACTAACCTGATCCATTGTTGGCGGAGCTGCCTTCAACGCGGACGGGGATGAGGACCGGGACTGGTTTCTACTATGTTTCAAAAAAACCATCCCGTACTCCACCATTTGATGGTCCTTATGGGCGTCTTCAGGTGGGATCAACTCCATACAATCAGCGAGTGTTGCAAAGAAGTTCCTGCTGGCCTCCTTCAGAGCTCCCCCACCCTCAGAAAGATCGGAGGCAGAGGCCTCCGGCGACTTCCTCCTCGCCAGCTTAGAAGGTTTTTGCCACCCTTCCGAGTCTGGCAGCAACGAGGGAGTGGAAGACTGCTGAAGGGGTGAGGACCTAGTTGGGGACGAAGATGGTGGATCCAGGGAAGAGACCCGAGGCCTTACCACGGTCCGGCATGGCTACATTCTTCACTGAGGCCCCCCCCGGCCTGGTAGGGCGCACCTTCGCCGTGGTCAACCAGGGACCAAATGTAAGGATCTCCTCCTCCTGCAAAGCTGTAGGATCCTGGACCCGTCCTGCTTCAGCCCCCTGATGGTTGATGAAATTAGCAGGGCACAAGCCTGGTGTTGCTTCTCCTGACCTCCCCTATCCCTCCAGGTAGTGGCAAGCCTCCACCAGGTGGCTGATCCGTCCGCAACGAAAGCACACTGCAAGTACACAAACTGCTGCCAAAAAGCAGCAGTTCTCCCCTGGATCAAGACTCTCAACAGCAGTGGTTTGGAGGCATCCAACTCCATTTGGACCCTTGCAAAGCCCATCTTCCTCATGAGATCCATAAAATTGTCGAGAGATAACGGGTTACCTGCCTTCCCTGCTATTGCCATGATGGCAGCTGGCTCCCAGTACTCCAGCGGCAGCTCCGGTAGTCTCATCCAGACTACCGTTCGGTTGACTGGGCTCCTTCAAGACAGAAAATCTGATTGCCAGGGCGCCAAGGCCATCAGTTGGCCTACAACATACTATGGCCTCGCCGTTAAAACACGGTTGCAGTCCACCTTCGATCCCAGGCGGACGACGACGTGGTCTTCTCTAACCGAAAAAATCTCTGGATCCGCTGACAGCAATAACTTGCTCCGGACCTCTTTTGCAATCCTGGCTGCCAGTACTCTTCCACCCAGACTACGGAAAATGATGGCCAGGCCATCCCACTTTCTCCCAGCCTCGTCGATCAACAAGTCCGGCAATACGATCTGTTGGGTTAAAACAACCTGCTCTCCTTCAAACTTATCCTTTCCAGTCCTCTTACCAGCCTATGGAACCTCATCCTCTTCCTCGTCTTCATCTCCCCTTCTCCTTTCTATTCTTGCAGTCTCTTCTGCTTCTCCTTCTACTAAGTCCACTGCCTCTCCTCTCTTCTCCTCAACAAACCTGCGATGGATACGACGCCGCGGAGCTGCTCCGGCTCGCGAAGGAGGAGAAGGGGTGGCTGGTGGCCGTCCGGCGGCGGATCCACGAGCACCCGGAGCTCCGCTTCCAGGAGCACAACACCAGCGCCCTTATCCGCTCCCACCTCGACCGCCTCGGCATCCCCTACTCCTTCCCCTTCTCCGGCACCGGCGTCGTCGCCCAGGTCGGCTCCGGCGATCCCCCTATCGTCGCCCTCCGCGCCGACATGGACGCCCTCCCTCTCCAGGTATCGAGCAAAGCCCATCTTCCCCTTCTTTTTGACCTCCCACGGTCTCATCCACTCCTTTCTTCTCTTTTCTTAGAGTGTCTCATGCTATGTTCTGCATCGCTTCCATTTGGTTTATTTCGATATCTGATGGGTGTTGGGTTTATCGTCCGGTACCAATTTTGGATAAAGATTTCTTCTTTGTGATCATGGTTCAGGAATTGGTGGAGTGGGAACACAGGAGCAGGGTAGATGGGGTCATGCATGCTTGCGGGCATGATGCTCATGTCGCAATGCTTCTCGGAGCTGCAAAATTGCTCAACCAACGCAAGCACAATCTTAAGGTAAAATAACTTTGCTTGATAATCGGGTGTTTGTAAAGTTCTGTTGTTCTTTTATAATCCGATCATCCCACAAGCAGAAAGTCCTAATTTTGCTGGATCACTTATATAAATTTTTTCTTTCTCTGGTTCGTACATAGAAGTTCAACAATCAGGGGTCCTTCCCACTCCTATATCTTCTCTGTAATGTTACAAATACGTATAAAAATTGGATAATGAATGAAAATATGAGAAATCAACTAGGAAACATGATGCTAGAAATTAACGTGTGCTTAATTCACCAACCTATCTTCACACTATCCATGGCAAGGGCCTTGTTAATGGCTAGCAAGGAGAAAATCTTAAGTCTTTTAAAAAGTGTTTGGATGGCAAAAAGTTATTTCTGGAATAGGAATAGGTATCCCCAAGAATAGTTTATTCTCGTTGTTATTCTCAATTTTTGTTTGGATCAAAATATGGTATTCCACCTTATTCCAATGCAATTAATGCAGTGTTATTCCAAATGGTGTTTGGATGACACGAGGATAAGCTTGTATTCCACCAGGAATAGGAGAGGAATTTTTATGAAATCCCAATAATATCCCTTATAAATAAATAAAGTAAAATGACCCTCACCTGTCGATGTGGAGCCTCTCTGAGCGCGCGCCCTTCGGACCGGGCCCGCACTCTGCCCTCCTCCACCAAGGCGCCCCCGCAAGCTCGGAGCGTCAAGGTCGGAGCGAGTCCTGCCGTCCCGGCTCGGCCCCAGCCCGGACGAGGTCCTCACCAGCCCAGAACACCGGCGAGCCGCCCGAGGACTGCACCGAAGCGCCTAAAAGGCCGTACTGACCACTTGCGACCGCCAGTTACACCAGAAAGGCAAGCAGCACGTTGATCGAGATGCCACACTCCTCACCAACCACTCAAATCATCTAAGAGAAGAAGCCAACCGGAAGATTCGAATCCCGCGGGCGGCGGCCCGCCGTTCGAGGCATTGCCAAATTTCCCGGAATGAGACAACCAAGAGTGCCGGAGTGCCTGACAACTTTCCTTATCATGAATCAGGAAAGACTCCTCGGGACACCGCCGCATGCGCCTGACAGCCCGGCGGGGATCCCGAGACAAGCGCCCAACGGTAACCTAGTTTGCAACAAACTCAGAGGTAATACAACAACTCCAAACAAAAAACACAAGCCAAGAGGGGCATGGCACCACCACCACCACCACGAGACAAGCGCAAGCCCGACCAAGAGGACGAAGCGCCACTACTACCATAGTTGAAGGAAAACGAGGGATACAAGGAGAGGCGGAGGAATAGGGCACCCCTCTGTCCCCGCTATCACTCTTCCCTTGCAACGTTTTCACCTTCGCACACATTTTCCACTCATAGTGCGGAGTCCATCGAGAGGGGCCCGACCAGGAGGATCTGTTCTCCTGGATCGTCACTGACTTGATCGTCGGAGTGCCCCCGCCGGAAACCCCGGCCCGGGTCTCTAATCCCTGTTTCGCAGGTCCGGGGGCGGAGCACCGCCGAGCGGCAAGACGGCTACACCCAGCGCGGAGGTCCGGGACCCGAGGACGGCGGGCGGCAGGAGGAGCGCACTCTGGCGCTGACAGCAGCTACGGGCCACGACGGTCTTGGCGGCAATAGATTGGCGCGCCAGGTAGGGGGAGAACGGTGACGAACGGTGACGACACAAGCTAGAAAGGTCAACAGATTGGCGATCTTCTCTTGGCCTCTCCAGGACGTCACCCCCTTTGTCCCCTTCGACGGGGAATCCGCTGACGAAATCATCAGGCACACAGCGAAAGTGCGCCTGGAGAAGCATGAGCGCAAGACGGTGGGATTCTTTCGCCGGTTCATCAGCATGCGAGGCTCAGCCGGCGAGCCATCGGACTACAACGCCCACCATCGGTGAAGCCCTTCACCGGTTGCGGCGAGGTGGAGTATCATCGCTTCCACCGCGATCATGGCCATGGCATCGAAAAATGTCGCAACCGTGAGCAGGAGATCGAGAAGCTCATCAAGGAGGCTTTCCTCCGAAGATTTGCGGAGGGGGGGCAGGCCTCAAGCGGGGTCCCAAGCGCTCGCCGCTCTCCCGTCAGCTTCGACCACCGACAGTCACCCCACCGCGAAACCGGTGGGCGTGATTGCCTGGAGAATTGTGTGTGTCTAAGAAGACTTGGGGGGCAGAGGACCCCGAGAGTAATCGCCCCGCCATGAGGGGAGAAGAGAGCGAAGGAGAAAGATAAATAGAGATTCCAAGGATGCCGGGACGACGGTCGCGAGCCATCGTGGGGAGGCCCCCACGAGGCGGTCGAAGCTCCATCACGAGGGGTCCATTACCTCGAGGAACTCGACGGCGTCAGGCTCCCCCGAGGGAGGAGGGCCTGCAGCCTACAAAGACGCCCCCGATAAGGTAAGTTCCCTTACCAACAATCATAATAACGATTTTTCCCTTGCATGGGTGTCCGCATGTCTTACAGGAAAGAATCGACGGCGTCCCCGAGCCCAGCTCCAAAACGTCAAAGAACTTCGAGCCACGTAGCTCCCAAATTCCAGGCGTCCTCGAGCCCAGCTCCAAAACGTCAAAGAACTTCGAGCCACGTAGCTCCCAAATTCCAGGCGTCCTCGAGCCCAGCTCCAGGACGTCAAAAAACTTCGAGCCACGTAGCTCCCAAATTCCAGGCATCCCCGAGCCCAGCTCCAGGACGTCAAAGAATCTTCGAGCCACGTAGCTCCCAAATTCCAGGCATCCCCGAGCCCAGCTCCAGGACATCAAAGAACTTCGAGCCACGTAGCTCCCAATTCCAGGCGTCCCCGAGCCCAGCTTCAGGACGTCAAAGAATCTTCGAGCCACGTAGCTCCCAAACTCAAGCATCCCCGAGCCCAGCTCCAGGACACCAACTCAAAATCGGAGCTCAGATCTCCGGCCAAGAGACCTTTGAGCCAGGCAGCTCCCATTCAACAACATTCCCGAGCCTAGCTCCAGGACGCCGGCTCAAGAGCGGAGCTCAAATCTCCGACCAAGAAAACTTCGAGCCAAGCCGCTCTCCATCTCAAACGTCTTCGAGCCCAGCTCCGAGACGCCAAGAGATCATGGGGCCACGTAGCTCCCATCAACGCCTCGAGCCTAGCTCCAAGACTCCAAAGACCTGAGCCAAGATCTCAGGCAACCCCTGGGCCCGAGCCTAGCTCCACGTCCAGGAAGGCCTCGAGCCTAGCACCAAGGCAATCAAGACCGATAACCCCCTTCTCTAATCTCCCTACTCGAAAAGAAGACGAGAGGGGAAGGAAAGAAAGAGAACAAAGGGGGGAGCCGGGCAACCCCCTTCTCTGATCTCCTCACTCGAAAAGATGACGAGAGGGAAAGGAAAGAAAGAGAACAAAATGGGGGCACAACTAGCATCCTCTTCTCTGATCTCCCCACTCTAAAAAAAAAAAAAAAAAAAGAAAGAAGAGAGGGGAAGGAAAGAAAGAGAGAACAAAAGGAAAATATAGCATCATCGAAGCTACCACTTTCCCTTCTTAAGACCGGAGCTCAGATCTCCGGCCAAGAAAGCTTCGAGCCAAGCAGCTCTCAATCAACAACGTCCCCGAGCCCAGCTCCAGGACGCCTTCTCAAGACCGGAGCTCAGATCTCCGGTCAAGAGAACTTCGAGCCAAGCAGCTCTCAGTCATCAACGTTCCTGAGCCCAGCTCCAGGACGCCTTCTCAAGACCGTAGCTCAGATCTTCGGCCAAGAGAACTTCGAGCCAAGCAGCTCTCAATCAACAACGTCCCCGAGCCCAGCTCCAGGACGCTTTCTCAAGACCGGAGCTCGGATCTCCTGCCAAGAGAACTTCGAGCCAAGCAGCTCTCAGTCATCAACGTCCCCGAGCCCAGCTCTAGGACACCTTCTCAAGACCGAAGCTCAGATCTCCGGCCAAGAGAACCTCGAGCTACGCAGCTCTCAGTCATCAACATCCCCGAGCCCAACTCCAGGACGCCCACTCAAGACCGGAGCTCAGATCTCCGACCAAGGGACCTCCGAGCCACATGGCTCTCAGTCAACAACACCTTCGAGCCCAGCAGCTCTCAAGTGTCATAACTTGGCTCCAAGTAAGGTGCAGCCCTTCTCTCTGATCTCCCCATAAAAAAAAAAAAGGAAAAGAGAAGGGAGTGAAAGAAAATAGATGGCAAAGAAACTTAAGTTTCATTGACTGAACACAAGTTACAAGTGTTTTCTGGGCCCCCGACATGCTCGATGACCTTGGCTGAAAGCAAGAAACAAAAGTACAAAACAAAGCAAGGAAGAAAAGGGTCACTCCTCGCCGGCCGGTTTTCTCTGCCGAGTCCTGAGGCCGAGAAGTCTCCTGCTGAGTTGCCCTAACTCCGGGAGGATCACTCTCAGCTGGTGTCAAAGGCTCTGGGCCCGCGGCTCCTGCGACGACCTCCTCGTCAGCCTCCGCCTCCGAGGCCGAAGGGTACTTGAGGCGGCCACGATCCTTGTCAGGGATAAGCGCCTCCACCCGGCCGTGCAGGTACATGAAACCCTTATAAAAGGAATCCGGCGCCATCTGTTGGATTTCAGCGACGAAGTCCTCCGAAGCCTTGAATCTAGCGACGGCGTCCTCAGCACCCTTCGTGGCCGCAGCGGCCACCCTCAACTCGGCGGCCTCTGACCTAGCTGCTTCCGCCGAGTTGGCTGCCATCTCTGCCGCCTTCTCAGTCGTGGCAAGTCTTCCTTCACAGCTGCCAGCTCCGCCTGGGCAGCTTGGGCGATCTCCTTGTGCCGATCGGCCTCGGCACTGTACCAATTAAGCTTTTTCTCGACGACGGAGAGGTCGTCGATCGTCTTTTTCGAACAGCTCCGCTCCAAGTCGCGAGCCGTCAAGAGTGCCTTCGCTTGCCCCTCAGCGTCAGCGAGCTCTTTCTCAAGGTCCCTGACCTTCGACTCAAGGACCCCGTTTGCCCTGACCTTCCCCTTCAGGTCGGCCTTCAAAGACTCGATCTCGGCGGCCTGCAGCCGCTCGAGACGCTCCTAGCTCTGGTGGCGGCCCCTGATGTAGAGGGCCTCGGCGCCGATCTGCACCATGAAAAGAGGTCAGCTAAAAAAAAAAAAAAAAAAGAAAAAGAAAGAAGAAAAAAAAAAGAGGGGGATAACTCACTGAGTACAGCTGGGGAAAGATGTTGCTGATAACATCGGCCAGCCGCATTCCGGCCATCTCTTGCCGGTCGCATAGCTGGATTGAGAACTCCATCATATGCTCGGCCAGCTCGAGGCTCCGGAGGAAAGAGCTCTCCGGCCCCATCCTAAAGGGGAGGCGGCGTCGTGCCTCCTCCCTCCTGCCTTCTCCGGGGGCGGGCGGCCTTGCCCCGCTGATTGAAGGACCTTGGGGGGCAGACTGAGAAGCTGGTGCAGGCGGCACCTCCGTCACGGCCCTGGGTGCAGCCCGGATCTCCTCACCCCTGACGTCGGCGACGGGCGGACTCGGAGGACGGCAGGGTGCAGCGGCAGCAGCCGCGGCCCTCGCCCGGACAACTACCTCGGGCTCTGTAGCGGGGGCCTGCTGGGCTGGCCTCGGTGTCGCGGAAGCTGCCTTCTCCACCGGCACAGGAGCAGCGCGGGACACCTCTGAACTCGGACCCGCTGGAGCTGCCGAGCTCAGACCGATCACCGTGGGGGCGGCCACATGGGCGCTCTCACTCCACGCCCGCCTCGACGAAGGCTCCCCGGCCAGCCCGGTCGGCGGCCTCTTCTTGGTGATTGCTAGGAGGTCATTCTCGGAGAAGATCATTCCTGCATGCAGACCATACAATAGTTAGAATCTGTGGAGGATAGTGAAAGAAGTGCAATAAGTGCAAGGAAAAGGAAAAGAAAAGTTCAGGTCGAACTCACCCAACCCATTCGTTGGGTTGACCCTGGAGTCGGCAAGGTTCTGCTCAGACAACAGGACCTCCAGAGGAGGAATCTGGGCGGTGCGGAGCTGTTCGTAATCATCCCGGTCAGCCGCATCGACCACAGAATTTCGGTTGGGAGACTTGTCCAGATCGCTCCAGACCTAGTCGACCCCCTCGACCTCAACAAAGAAAAACTTGCTCTTCCATCCTTTGATGGAAGAGGGAAGCTCGAACTTGATGCCCTTCAGGCAGGAGGACAAGGACCACCACCCATCCTCGGTTGGGTGGCGCTTCAAGGCAAAGAAAGCCCTGAACAAGGAAAAGCGGACGACGAACCCGTGGAGGTGACAAAGCACAACGAAGGAAAAAGCGACCCTAATGGCGTTTGGCACTAGCTGTGCGGGGACCAGACGATAATTGTCTAGGACGGACAGGAAGAAAGGATGGAAGGAAAATCGGAGACCCCCGGAGAAGGTCCCCTCATAAAATGCAAGACAGCCCGGGCCACTAGAAGTGACCCGTTCCCCCGGCTGGGGGATCATGAGCCGGACGGAAGCCGGGATGCCATAGACGTCCTGAACGGTCCTCAGTTCCCTGGCAGTGATCGTCGAGGCGACCCCACCAGGAGTTGTAGACCGGATTGACTCAGAGACGGACAGAATGAGGAGGCAAAGAAGGGCCAGATTTTGGTTCCCTAATAAGTACCGGACCGGGAGGACGTCACCTACTGAGCTCAAAGCGAGTTGCATCTTCCTCTCCGTCAGAAGAAGAAAAGATGCCGGCCTCCGCTCGGAGGGACTGGCCTCGTCTTGATCAGTGGAGGGGCGGAAGCCCGGACCAAAACGGGACATCCTCGAGAATGAGGGGAAGGAAGAACTTGGAGTAGAGGATGGAAGAGAAGACTCAACCTAAAGAAGACTCCAGACCCCGGGAAAGAACCCTATTCTAGCGGGGGAAGGAGGGAGAAGAAGCTGACCTGTTGCCTTAGAAAATTCGGGGCGACTGGAAGGAGGAAGAAGCTTGGGTGCGGCGGCAGCAGGCACGGAGAATTCAAAAAGAATGGATGGTTCGGGTAAGGCCCTCATTTCATTTTGAAATGACCCGAGGGATTCGTATCGATTCAACCCTTCCGCCTACGGATCTACGCCACGTGCCGTCCATCGGTGAGAATGGCGTCCCGACCGCTCTGCATTCTGTGCCAACATTAACTGCTTCTCGGACATGGCCACATGGCATCCCCGCATTGGTCCGCAGGGTCGGTCCCCGAAGCGCCAGCAATCATGGCCATCATCATGCCAGATTTTTACCTTTCCACGTCAGCACCACAATTACTCCCTTTGACCCGAGTGCCGCGCACTAACGGGCCTCGGTAGTGGGGGGCAAATGATGTGAAGGGATCGCTGACGTGGAGGAACCGGCAGGCGCCACGTCAAGAAAAGATGCCACATCGATTCTTCAGCCCGGATCCCACCACCTAACTGAGCTGAGCTCCCTCAGAACAACAAGCCGAGCTCAGTCCCCTGCCAGGTCGTGCCCGCAAGCTCGGGACGCCTAGGTCGGAGCCGTCTTCCGCCTTCCAGAGCGAGACCCTCGAAGGCTAGAGCCCTGCGGTCGAGGTCGAGCCAAGAGCTCACCCGCCGATGTGGAGCCTCTCCGAGTGCGTGCCCTCTGGACCGGGTCCGCCTTCCGCCCTCCAGAGTGAGACCCTTGGAGGCTAGAGCCCTGCGGTCGAGGTCGAGCCAAGAGCTCACCCGCCGATATGGAACCTCTCTGAGCGCGCGCCCTATGGACCGGGTCCGCCTTCCGCCCTCCAGAGCGAGACCCTCGGAGGCTAGAGCCCTGCGGTCGAGGTCGAGCCAAGAGCTCACCCGCCGATATGGAGCCTCTCCGAGCGCGCGCCCTTTGGACCAGGTCCGCCTTCCGCCCTCCAGAGCGAGACCCTCGTAGGCTAGAGCCCTGCGGTCGAGGTCGAGCCAAGAGCTCACCCGCCGATGTGGAGCCTCTCCGAGCGCGCACCCTCTGGACCGGGTCTGCCTTCCGCCCTCCGGAGTGAGACCCGCGGAGGTTAGTGCCCTGCGGTCGAGGTCGAGCCCAGCGCTCACCCGTCAATGTGGAGCCTCTCCGAGTGCGCGCCCTCCGGACCGAGCCCGCACTCTGCCCTCCTCCACCAAGGCGCCCCCGCAAGCTCGGAGCGTCAAGGTCGGAGCGAGTCCTGCCGTCCCGGCTCGGACCCAGCCTGGACAAGGTCCTCACTAGCCCAGAACACCGGCGAGCTGCCCGAGGACTGTACCGAAGTGCCTTCCAGGCCGTACTGACCACCTGCGATCGCCAGTTACACCAGAAAGGCAAGCAGCACGTTGATCGAGACGCCACACTCCTCACCAACCACTCAAATCATCCAAGAGAAGAAGCCAACCGGAAGAGTTGAATCCCGCGGGTGGCGGCCCGTCATTCGAGGCACTGCCAAATTTTCCGGAATGAGACAACCAAGAGGAGTGCCGGAGCGCCTGATAACTCTCCTTATCATGAATCAGGAAAGACTTCTCGGGACACCGTTGCATGCTCCTGACAGCCCGGCGTGGATCTCGAGATAAGTGCCCAACGGTAACCTAGTTTGCAACAAACTCAGAGATAACACAACAACTCCAAACAAAAAACACAAGCCAAGAGGGGCATGGCATCACCACCACCACGAGACAAGCGCAAGCCCGACCAAGAGGGCGAAGCGCCACTACCACCATAGTTGAAGGAAAACAAGGGATACAAGGAGAGGCGGAGGAACAGGGCACCCCTTTGTCCCCGCTATCACTCTCCCACTGCAACGTTTTCACCTTCGCACATATTTTCCACCCCTCCTGGTGCGGAGTCCATCAAGAGGGGCCCGACCAGGAGGATCTGTTCCCCTGGATCGTCACTGACTTGATCGTCGGAGTGCCCCCGCCGTAAACCCCGGCCCGGGTCTCTAACCCCTGTCTCGCAGGTCCGGGGGCGGAGGACCGCCGAGCGGCAAGATGGCTACACCCAGCGCGGAGGTCCGGGACCCAAGGACAGCGGGCGGCAGGAGGAGCGCACTCCGGCGCTGACAGCAGCTACGGGCCACGACAGTCTTGGCGGCAACACAACCTATTAAATTAATATTGCTAATTTAAGAAAACCCATTTTTTATTCCCTTCACTGTCCTTGGAATAAGAAAAGTGAGAATAGGGCTATTCTATGGGGGGGCATGGATTAGCAAAATGGGAATAAGAGGCTTTGACCGGAATACGGATTCTCCTGGGGCCCACCTCCCTTTTTACACCTGTTTGGCAGAATAGCTGGGAATAAGGGCCTATTTCATGCCCTATTTCAGCATCCAAACACTACCTTAAGGTGCATGTGAAAGGAAAACTAGTAGTGAGCATGCTTTCTATTTTAAGATTTTTTCAAAATAACATGCAGCGGAAGCATTGTCGAGAAAATTAACATTTAATCTAAGCATGCTTTTAAAACTTTTCTATGCTACTTATCCCAAGATCTTGCATGAATGATTAATATAAACTATGAAATCATGAATTCATGCTATGAACATTTCAAAGCAACATATCTATATATGTAAAACCATATCTCGTATGAAGTGGAGACGCTCTCCGCTGCGAAAGATCCAGGAGGAGGAAGAAGAACTCTGCTTAGCCGCACACGTGTCCGGCCTCTACAGGTGGTTCACACTAGGGCTATTTCGAAATCTACTTCCACTCCAAGTGCTAGCTTGTTGTGGAACAATTTGATCGGAACTCCTTTTCTTTTTTCGATGCCGGACTCTCCGAATGAATGAAGAAACTCGAGAGGTGGAGAATGAGTCGTTGGAACCCTTCCCAAACACTCAATCCTAAGACCTAGATCACTAGGTACAAATATGCACACTTCTTTCCAAAAATCTCACACCCATAAAACTAGAACCTTTCCTAGTTTCTTCCCTTTCTTCCCTTTTATTTTTCCAGCATTTCTTTGCTGAATTTTCTCTTATTTTCGTCCTCCCATTTCAGCCCATTATGTAGATGGTGAGGGAGAGGGAAAGTGGGGAGTTATGGGTGATAATGGAGTGGTAATGGGTAGTTATGGGGAGTTATGGTCACGGAAAGTTACATAACTCCCCAAAACTGAATTTAAACTTATTTAAATTCAGATTAATGTGTTAATTGATTTCAGTTCATAACTGAAATCAATTGGGTCAAGTGTGCATACATTGGGTTCAACCTAATTGTACCCAAACCTAATTTTGAACCAAATCATATTTGATTCATTCCAGATTTTTATAGCTCAATCAAATTGGGCTATCAAGTAATCATATTACTTAATTCACCTCCATGCATCACCAACTATTAGTGAAAATTTTATGTCACAACCTTTTGTGACATCAAGTGTCTACACTTGCGAAATCAACAAGTGTCGACACTTACACAAGTGTCGACACTTACACAAGTGTCGACACTTACACAAGTGTCGACACTTACACAAGTGTCGACACTTACACAAGTGTCGACACTTACACAAGTGTCGACACTTACACAAGTGTCGACACTTTCAAGAATATCAAGTGTCGACACTTGGGTAAAGAAAAAAATACTTTTCCTTTGTGAGTCCACGAACGATTCCCAATCGTTCTCCGATCACTAGATCAAGTAGAAATCCCTATGGTGTGTGACCCCATAGGTTCGAACACTAAGCCGGTAGCACTGGAACATTTTCAATACCAGTCAAAGTCGCCATCTAGCAATGACACCCGACGTCCGGATAGGTCGAAGTTGCAGAGCAACAATCAAGAACCAGGAGATATGGAAACCTTGTAATTAATCCCTTTGACCTCAATGCTCAGGAAGACTTAAGGTTAAACTGCCCAACCCATAAAGTCCATCAACAATGTGTCTCAACCTCACAAGTCCTGTAACACTTTACAGAGACTACCCTGGCCAAGGTTTTGCTAAATTGAAACACAGTAAGATATCTGCTCCAAACACTTTGGAGGGATCAATCCCATCTTGATTCAATCACTGCTACACGAGTACTTAACTGTACCTAGAAATCTTCTATCCCTGGATTTGAAATCTAGATAGTCCAGTACCAAAGTACAGTGAGTTGCTCGCAAGCTACCATGACGATCTCATGTATGAGGGATAACTACGTCCATATCAAAACTCTAGGCAGAAAAAGTATAGACGGGTCATGTTCGATGAAATGTCAAACACAACATCTGCATGCCATACCAGTGTCTCCACACTCCTTGGTTAAGAGGACAACCAATGATTATGGCACACAACGACCTATACTTGATATACTATCATCCTGAAATAAGTGTATCATTTGGTCACGAACAATTTTAGGACTATATGATATATCCTCTCTATATCACATATAAATAGTCCTAAGGACTTCATCACTCAAGAACTCATTACAAAAAGATGAAATAGTGATGAACTGCCAGAATAAACATTTTATTCAATAATATAATTCATATACAATTACATCAAATGTACAACTGTTTACAGTAGTAATTGGCTTTGGGACACATTTCCCAACAGCATGTTCCCATGAGCCTTATAAAAAGGATAAACTCTTCTTCCAAATCCGTTTATTTTTAGCATTTTTAATTTGACTTGATGCAAGTATGGCATCAATTAAGAAGCATCCTTGAAAAGGAGGTTAATCTCGTTGAAATTCTTGTTCCCAAGCCATGTCCTACTAAAATCTAATTCAAGACTTGGCTAATGTAGTCCTATCTCAGGTAATGTTGCAAGATTAAGAATCACTGATTAAAGTACTACATGCTACAATCATGAAAAATCACTGGTTGCCATGTTACTATATCATGACATGCGACTATGTGACCACTTATAAAGGCTCGAGCTCAGGCTCATAACAGCGAAAAGGATCTGTGCAAGGCCATGATTAAGTATTTTAGTTACCCTTTGTAATATTATGGGCTTGGGCTGAAGTCGGCAGGCCCAGCCGACTTCAACCCAAACCAGGAAAAAAAAAAAGAAAAGAAGACGGGACGAAGGGAAGGAAACCGAAACAGGGAAAGCCGGGTATCCCTCATCCAGCCGGAGATTTCGCCGGGGGTTTCGGTGGAAGAATCGTGAGGGGAGTGGGAGGCGATCGGCGAAAGGTTTTGGGAGGGATTGGGACACGTTGGTCGATGGTAGAGTTTTAAACGACGAGGAACTCTTGTCATTTTCTTTTAAAAACCCCTCACCGCCGCCTCTCGAGCCACCTCCACGCACCTCCTTCCTCTCCGACGAGCGACCGTGAATCCCAGACGCCCGCCGGTGAGTTTTTTCTTTTTATTTCCAATTTTTGGGAGAATTTTTGATGTTTTTCTTGGGTTTCCGTTTCGGTTTTTGGGGTTGTTCTTCGTCGCCGCCGCCTGCCGTCGCCGGTCCGTAATGCCTCTGCGGCAACTACCTCGTGGTTTGCCGGCAAACTGGGGGGGGGGGAAGCCGGTTCGGCCGGGCCGAGGGAGAAGCAGGGGAGATAGGTTCGGGAGAAGAAAAGAAAAGAGGAAGAAGGAAAGAAGAAAGAAAAGAAAAGAAACGGAAAAAAAAAAGAAAAAAAAGGGGGGTTCTGTACGGTCCAGGAAAAAAAACAAGAGAGAGAGAAAAGAAGAGAGAAAGAGAAAATCAGGAGATTTTTCGAGATTCATGAAAAATTGGGAATTTAGATTTTTAATTTAATTATTTATTTATGTAGAGAATCAGTCTCCTGAGCAGGAAGGCGTTACGCAGATTTCGGGTACGGATTAGTTCAGGCACGGATAGTTGATTTTTGAGAGGTAAGGACTTCTAGACTTGATCACCGTAATATAAATATATTTTACATGACCTGATTTGATCCGAGCATATATTTAAATATTTTTCATGCATGGTTGTTTTCGGATAACATGATTTGATTTTCCGGGATACAGAATGAGTTTGTTGTTAATGTTGTTTGTGTTCTATTTAATATATCATGTTTACTCAGTGATCTTTGAATGTGTTTGATCGGGATATCGATCGTTGAAAGGTGACATGTTCTGACTATGTGAGATGAAATGATAAAGTGTTTAGTGAACCGGTGTTTGGACTAGCCATGCCATGGCGGTACCGTGGTTTCTCAGTGTGCCCGTCACAGGCTGGAGTGTGACAATTTGTGTGCCAGTCACAGGCTGGAGTGTGACAATAGTGTGCCAGTCACAGGCTGGAGTGTGACCGTGGCTAGTCCAGAACCCTAAAGATAATGATTAAATAATAGAAATTCTAAAAGAAAAATGTAAAGTTTTCAAGGTTTTTGTCATACATGAAACTTGAATTGTTTGACTGCATTACATGATATACTGGTATTTTACTATTTTTATATATATATATTATTATTGGTGATCGCATGAAACCTTACTGAGCTGTATAGCTCACTCCCTACTATTGTTTTTTTCAGAGACTCAGGATACATAACGAGGATTTGGGCTGGGCGTGAGACGAAGCTTCATATATACTGAGCTAGTTAGTTAGTTAGTTTTAGTTTCGGTTACTGATGTTTGTGAATGAGTAGGCCAATTTGTGATATCGACCTAATAAATGGATTGTTCAATTGTTATTTGATTGTTTATATAATATTAGTTTAATTTGATATGTTTGACTTTTGTGTACCTGGGCCTTGCATGATCTCTAGGGTAAAACCTAGAGTTTGTGCGTCCGATCGCGTAGCCGATTCCGGTGCTGGATTCGGGGTGTGACACCCTTTCTCCAAAAACATAAAAAAAACTCCTCTTTGAGGATTTCATTCTAAAAACCCCAAAATAGTTATTTCTAAAGTAGCAATTTTAAACTAACTCTACTCAACAAGATTTTTTAAAAAGATCTCATATAGTAAATATTCACAAACCACCCTATGATTTATATTTATAGACTGAAATTATTAAATGATATCCTCCTCTTCTATCTTCAGCCCCTTTCTGAAAAGTAATTTTATTTTATTTTATTTTATTTTATCTGTTAACCACCTAGTCTGAAGCTTGTAAAATTATGTAACATATAAAGGAATGTACAAGGCAGTATAGCTGTCTAAGATCAATGCTCCACTCAAAAACAAATATAGAACTCTCCAATCTCCATTCGACTTGCTTCTTTTCCATGTTTCTGCTACACTTACCAATCTGTCTAATTAAGATTGCCATTATGGTTTGTGGACCTTAAATATTTAAAAAGAAGCTACTTCAACATCCAATTTAATTATTTTGCCAAGATCTCACCTATAGCACAATATCAATTAAGGAAAAGAGATTTCTTAGTTAGTTTTAACACTAAAGACCCCTGAAATAAGAATATTAAGATTTTGATACATTTAACTGCAACTTCCTCCGTTTTACAAAATTCACATTGAACAATATAAACTTCATCTGCACCATTAGCAAGGTCATAAATTATCCTTAGAGAGGTGTTGACCCTTGATTGGCCACATAGCCCAACTTTAATGTATATCGATACCTATCTTTGATTTGTCATCACAATGATCCAGTATGATCAGTAATCTAATGCTCATAGACCATGGAATAATTGGTATTTGCACCTCCTTTTTCTTTGGGAAAAAAAAAAAAACTTTTGCTGGGCTTCCTACATTCTTTCTAGAGTGTTTGCCTGGAAAGTCGTAGATTGGTAGTGTTGGCACCAATTTATTTGACTTCTGTACAGATCTCATCCGAGCATGCTTTGGTCTTCCTAATTGTCCCAGATCCAGAAAACCAATTTTCTTAAGTTAAATATCTTGGTTCTTGTTGCACTTCAATTATGACCTTAGTTTCAATTTCAAATTTCAGATTTCAATTTTGTTATTGGATGAAAGTAGTTTCTAAATGTTCTTTTTTCGTGTTTTATGTCAAAGGGAACTGTGAGACTTCTTTTTCAACCTGCAGAGGAAGGTGGTGCAGGTGCATTTCACATGATAAATGATGGTGCTCTTGATGGTGTGGAAGCAATCTTTGGCATGCATGTTGACTATAGATCACCCACAGGAAACATAGCATCCCATCCAGGGCCCACGCAAGCTGCTGTATGCTTCTTCGAAGCAAAAATAGAAGGCAAAGCAGGAGAAGCTGCAAATCCTCATTTGAGTGTTGATCCAGTAGTGGCCACATCATTTGCCATTCAGGCAATGCAACAGCTCATCTCCAGAGAAAATGATCCCCTCCATAGCCAGGTAGGTTGTTATCTTTGTACGTAGGTTGTTATCTTTGTCAATCTGCTTTTAGTTTTTTCCCCTATTATTACTTTTGAGTTATGTTGCTGTTGCAAATTGTGAAAATTGAAGCGATGCTTTTTCTTTTATTCTAAATTTTCTCTTCTATTATAAATTGATTGAAGATAGAAGACTAAACTAATTGAATTAAAACACTACACATAAATTATGGTAGATTGTATATTAGCTTCTGAATGATTGTTCATCATTTCCAGGGGCAGGTTGAGGAATTCTCCATTACTTCTTTTTATCTTTTTTTTTTGGGGTTGGGGGGGGATATGTTTATTTGAGGATGAGAGGATTGTATTGAAAATATCAAATTCATAATGATTAAATCTGCCGCAAAATGATGTGTAGTCAAAGCAAAGCTCATTTTCATACATGCAGTGAAAATGACTAGTCCAATAAGATTTCACCAATATATTTAACTTATTCATCCAAGTAAAATATCAAAAAATCAATATTTTATTTGGTTTGGAACTATGCTCAATTACATTGATGACAATTTTGAAGTAATTAATTTAGAGTTGGAGATTAGGAAAGAAAAATTATATTTGATGTGATATAATAAATGGGCCCAAACTTAGACTTGAATCCAATTAGCCATGAAGTGGATCTCCACCACATCCAATTAGTTCACATCAATATAGTAATGAACCATGACAATATAAGCTAGAAATAGTGGAGAATGACAAGTGGAAGCTTAGTTGAATCAGGGTTCGCCAACTCGAAACTGAACCCCATGCCGGCTAGCCGGTGGTATAAATTGATATGGCCTTGTACGGCCCGAACCGACATAGAAATAAGGGAGAACCAGGAAGAAAAGGAGAGAGAGGGGGGGAGGGAGGGAGAGGGAAGGCGACGGTGGCCACTGAAGGGATGTCGAGGCCTCCGAGGCTTTGCAATCCTCTGCAAGAGCAATTAGAGAGAGAGATAGAGAAAGAGGGGCATGGAGGGGAACGGAAGAAGAGAGGTGGTGGGGAGGCCACTAGGGGGCAGGTTGCCCCTGTTTCGAAACCACGGCCTCCACAGGGAGGCTTTCCATTGTTCGGCAGACACCACGCTGCCTTCCCCCCCCCTTCCCCTCTCTCTCTAATCATGTTCATGGAGGACCGCAGTCCCAAAGGCCTTGATTGGCCACTGCCGGCCTTTTTATCGCCTTTCTTTCCCTCTCTCTCTCTCTCTCTTTCCTTCTCCCTTGCTCCGATTTCACCACCGTTCTGAATTGAACTCTTGAACTACACCGGTTGGCCACCAATATGGTTCGGCATATCCTGAATTGTCTGATTCGAGCTAGTTTAGCAAACCAGGGTTTGCATATTAGCAACCTATTTTAAAAATGATAAAGTATAAATATGTTTGTAGACCATATATGATGCTTTTTTCTCCTCTTCTATCATAGTTACCAACCTACCACCAACCAACAACTATGCTTAAATGATTCTCGACTACTTTAACTAGCATTCTAGAAAGTCTGTTTATCTATCCATGATATCTTCTTTGCCACATCATTAACTACATCGAGTAAAATTCAGCTGGTACATATTGCTCTTTCATCAGGCTTCCCAAGGGGCAAGAACTCGCCCTCAAGTTCTTGAACTTGGGGTCTTAACCAAAAATACTGTCAAAGATGTCAAAAGGTCTTCCATTTGAAGGTAGTTGACATGTTATTACTCCTCGGGCAGATCCACTATGTATGTCTCCAATCCAAGATATGACATGAAAGGGATCATCAACATGCTCCTGTAACTTGTCCTCACAATTTGGTGGAAATCGATCCTTTTCGAATATGAACTCAAAGCAAATCTATGGCTGCTACATGTTGATGCTTGTTTTTGTCACTTCTTTGCATATTTCATTGCTCTTCTCAATCTTCCGTTTCACTTGTTCATACATTTTATTAACATCTTGACATTTTCATTTGCATCCCCACCAACTCCATTTAAATCCAATGGACTATTAGGGTTAGTAGCTACACTACAAACTACCTTAAATGAAGTCACCCCTATTGCTAGGCTGGTTGATTGGTTGTAGGCAAAATATGTTTGAGGAAAAACTTGATTCCATGGATGCTTATTGCTATCAAAAAAGCTTCTTTTGTAGATTTTATAGTCTTCAATTATAACTTCATTCATTTGTTTGTGGATGATAAGAGGATTTGAATTGAAGATGTGTGCCCATTATTTTTATGTTCAACAAACTTTGGATCATGATCATACTTATAGTTATTTGAACACCATGGAGCTTCACAATCTCTTGGAAAATAGAGATAAGCTGTTTGAGATGCATCAGAAGTATTTAAATAAGCATTAGACTTGTATAGAATTAACTCATCTAGCACATTTTTTTTGCTTGGTTCAGGCCCAAATTTTCAGCCCATCAGGTTAGACTGGGCCTCAGTTCTCCAAAAATGAATAAAATTGGGCCAGGCTTAGGTTGTTATTTTTTTTAACTTGACCTGGCTTGAATTCTTTACATATGTATCAATACAATATATATTTTTAAAAGGTGAACACACTAAAAAAGAGAAAAAGGAGAGAGAATCCCTAAATCTAATAACCCCTCCCCCCTCTCAACAAATGTCGCTCCCTTTTGCCCCTACCTCATCTCCCTCTCCTTCATCCATCTCTATCTTTAACAGGCATGCATCCTCCATGCATCTCCTCTTTGCTTTATTCCCACTCCCCTGCCCTCCTCCATTCTCCCTTCCTCTATTCACAACCGGCGACCACCACCACCACCATCTCCTCCTCCTTTCTCTCTCTCCCTCTCTCCCCCTCCTTTTTGATCTTAATTTATTTAGAGGTTTTTATTTTTTGTGAAGCTGAATAACATGATCGTCTTGATCGAGCTCAAGAATGATACCATTATTCATGGTGCCATCATAGATTCCTCTCTCTCTCTTCCCCCTAGTGCCATGACCCTTTTTTGGCAAAATGGTCGAATAGTCATTGGAATGCACTTGGCTCACAAAGGTTGGGCAAGATGAGGCCAGGCTTGGGCCCATGGGTTTGTTGTTGGGCTAGGCTAGAGTTAGGAAAAATAGGCCTGAAATCCATCTGGGTTAGGCTCAGGTCTAAAGATTTGATGTTGGTATGGATTTGTGGTTGGACCCAAACTTGACCCAACTTGAGCCTAGCCTGATCTAATGGATGCATTGGTCTAATAAGCACAAAATTTGCCATTTTCAAGAAATCTATCCACAAACACAAAATAGAACCTTTGCTTCATTTGGTTGGGAAGTCCCAACACAAAATCTATGCTTAAATATTTCTTGGAGCTTCTAGAACAAGAAGAGGATGGTATAGTTTGGTATTTTGTGCATGACCTGTAGCTGCATCACAAATCTAATGCCATTATATGTGATAAATTACATATTTGGCCGATAGAAATGATCCTTAATGAGAGGTAGCATTTTATCTTTCCAAAATGCCTCCCAAGGTCATCATTATGAATTTTCTTAAGCTTCTTGAAGAGTGGATTTAGGAATATGCAAGACATTGTCTTTAGAAAGGTACCCATTTTGAAGAATGAAGTCTTCATTTGGGCCCATGGTACACTGTATTGATTTGTACGGGTGCATACTTGGCAATACCGCAGTATACCATTCTATAGAGAATTGGCTCATTATACAAGGGGCATATTGAGTATCAATATTCCGAGCTGATCTCCTTAATGGGTGCATCATCACTTTACCAAGAGGTTACCAGTATGGGATATAATACCAAGATTGTGAACCTTGTTTGTGCTTTTCTGAAATTCAGCCCACAGCTTGCCTACATTTTAATCATTTAGACATAAATCTTGTAGGAGCTCAAATCTAACCATCTTCACATGCAAGGTAGCTAACAAAGAATGCCTCTGACTAAGATCCTTCACTTAAATTAATATCCCCAAATTTTTATTGTATAGTGTAATGGAAAGTTTGAAGAAACTCAACCCATTTAGTGTGCCTTGCATTAGTAATATTTTCTTGAGCATTCATATATTTTAGTGCCCCATGATCTAAATAGAGAACATTTTTTTAATTTAAAAAGCTATTGTTGCCAACTCTTTACTGCTCTTAATGATTGCACAAAATTCTTTATCATAAGTAGCGCTTATGACTTTCACTTAGGTTTTCACTGAAGAAACCTATAGGCCTACCCTCTTTAACAACATTAGAGAATCATAATAATCTTGAAATAACTTTTAAAGAACAAGCAAAGTAAGAAGAGGTGCTTTCTGCTTTGGTTATTTTTTTCTTCTATCAAGCTCCAAGCTCTCTTAGGTTTCTTTGTCCAAGTAAAAACTTTGCCTCAAAGGTAGTTAGGGAGGGAGGAGAGCAAGGTTCACCATTCTAGACCTTGGACCGATCAGCCGGCGGTATGGTTTGGTATACTATACCATTCTGTGCCGGGGCTAAACCGACATAATAGAGAGTGGGAGAAGGAAAGAGAGGAAACAAGAGAGAGGCAAGGGGAGAGGAGGAAAAGGAGAGGAGGCCGTGGGCCTCCATTGGATCGAACTTTTTATTTTGGATGTATTGGGATGGTTTGGTCTTCCATGGAGGAGAGTATTGTAAATTCTAGAATGAATATTTGGTAGAAACTTGCCAACTCATGAAAACTCCTCATAGCTTTTACCTTTTTTTTTCTTTTGGATCAACTTGGTTGTCTTTTGGTGATACGATGTAGCCCCAAGAATACAAAGCTATCCATCACGATTTCATGTTTTTGGGTTGAGTTATAATGTTTCATTTGGAAGGACAATTAAAATTTGATCAGAATGATCAATGTGCCATTGATGGCTGTGCCTACAAAGTAGAATGTCATTGAAATAGACTATCACAAACTGTCCAATAGAATCCTTGTAGGCTTGATTCAGTAGTCTTATGAATGTAATTGGTGCATTAGAGAGCTTGAGTGGCATGACTAGCTATTATTATAAGCCATCCCATGTTTTGAATATTCATCCCCTGGTCATATCCAAATTTGTGGTATCCACATCTCAAATCAAGCTTGGATATTAGTTGAGAATTGGATAACTGATCAAGCATATCATCTAGTTACAGGATAGAGAATTAGAATTTTATAAGCATTTTATTTAAGGTCAGACCATCCATGCAAATGTGCCATATGCGATCTTCGTTTGGCATGAGAGGGGTTGAGACAACACATGGACTCATATGTTCTCGAATCATCCTTTCCACTGGTTCCCCTTTGGTTTCCATGTTCACTCTGCCTAAGTTGTTTCTAAATATGATTACCGATACTAGCAATTTTGGTAGAAGTTGATATCAGAATTCAGTACATTCTTTGGATGTTGCAAGTTTTGGTTCTATAATGACATGCATACTGCTATCTCCACCAGACCCTAATTTTTTTTCCAGCATGTGTAGTTTATACCATGGTTTGCCATACTGCCCTGTACCACCCAGTACACGACATATCACACCATACTGTATGGCTTCGTACTGACCAGTGTTTGTCCAATTGGCTCGAACCAGGCAGTTTGGGGCATTCTGAGTCGTACCAATAGTAAATTGGTACTCTTTTGAATTGAAACATCGATGATAAATAGATGAGGGAGAGGGAAAGAGAGGAAGATAGAGGAGCGGAGGGAAAGAGAGGATGACACCGTTGAAGGGCCGCGGTGGGCTTTAGGGCTTTTCATCCTCCGCTAGGGCTTTTCATTGAGAGAGATATAGAGGGGGAGGGAGGGAATCGGAGGGAGAAGGCGGTAGAGAGGCTACAAGATGGCATAAAAAGCTCTTGCAAAGCCATGGCTCTGGAAAAGGTGCGATCGCCCTTGTTCATCTCATTTTTTATTAAAATGACGAATAGTGAAACTGGCAATGTATTTGTCAGCTTCACTTAAATGAAGCTGGCAAACTCATTGCCACATTCACTATGCATCGTGTTTGCAAAAGTAAATTGCATGAAATAGGAGACCTCATCCATGGTTCGAGTCCACAGAGTCATAGGCTGCATTTTCGCCATCTGGTGGCCAATTGGCGGCCTCTGACAGCCTCTCCATTGCCTTCCCTCTTTCCTTTTCTCTCTCCCTGCTATCTTTATCTCTCTTTCTAAACCATGATCTCGTGGAGGAAGCGGAGGCCTAAGCGGCCCTCCGAGGGCTCCCGTGGCCCACCAGTGGCCACTAACAATGTCTCCGCCAGCCTCCCTCTCCCTACCCTCCTCTTTCTCTCTTTTCCTACCCTGTTTCATCATTTTTATATTGGTTCAGTCTAGAACGGTCTAGTATAGGATGTTTTGACTCGTACCTCAGGCCGATCGGAATGGAGCCCAATTTTGGTTTGGTGAACCTTGGTACCAACACTATCATATCACATTATATTGTACTGCGTATCGATATTATAATAAGATGGTACCGGTACGGGGCTCAGTATTGAGATGGTGAATCTTGGTCTAGACAATTATCAAGGTGAAAGGAGCTATTGCTGTCTAGGCTTAAGAACTATTTGTTATACAAAATTAGCTGTGTGCATCTTATCTTCTTGTGCTATTTCAATAATACTTTTGATGTAGGAAAATTTAACATCTAGGGATGTTGTTTCTAGTGCCACTTAAAGTTGCATCCAATTCTTGTTATAGGAGACCATCCAGAAAAGTATTTGGAGGTCATAATTAGGTATTTTGCTTTTGTCATAGGTTTTCATTTCACTATTATGCTAAATTTATATTATATCAAGATAACAACCTTAATTTCTTTTTTCTTTTCCCCAAGAAGGGGGAGTGGGTTTTTATTTTTTATTTTTTTAAGGGATGGAGGTTGGGGGTTGATATGAAAACTTACATGAGTTTGATTAAGTTGATAGTTCTGTTTTGGTATTATTCTTATACGTATGTATGTATGTATATTAGTTCACCACCTTTTAGCTCTTTTTCTTTAAGGACAATATTTCCACTATAGTCTACTTATTTTATTGCCTTACTAAGTATCTTTAAATTGCATGAGGTTTAGCTTATGAGGGAACAAGATGGTAATGATTGCAAGTGAGAGCCAGAGATGACCAAAAAGAGAATCTTGGTGTTGGCAAGGGCACCACCAGGAAAGGTTTACCACAAATTCTAGAGAGAACCAGAGGACAGAGAGCTTTTAGGTACAAGTGCAATAATTTTCTGAACAACAATATGAAATGGATCCAGAAAACCCTGAACTAGGTAGCAATAATGAAAAAAATAATCTAGCAAGAGAGGGAAAGATAGACCTTCTAGTGAATAAATCCATCCAAGCATGTGAAAAAAATGTTATTCAGCTAAAGCTGTGTGCTATCTCTGAAAGAAAAATGAAATAAGATACCTATTGGATGGGCTAGTGATACTGTTCAAAATGTTTATGAAGTGTAAAAAGTGAAAACTTGTCATATTCGCCCATTTTTTAGGTCAGTACATTGAAATATAAGTATCAAGAGAAAAATTTGTATCTCCATGACCTCATAATCACTGTTTAATACAATATATATTTAAAATTCCTTCTTAATATTTTAATTTTGAGACTGAAGAAGGCCAAATTATTGTGTAGTCTTGAGAAGCCTATGAAATACACAGAAAAGATATAGCTTGCCCTGTTGCCCAGAAGAGAAAGGGAATTGTTGAACAAAAAATGGAATTTTTGTCTGCAAACTTTGGAGTTTGGAGCTATGAGGGCCCACTTTTTTACAGCTTTTATTTTATCAGTATTCAGCAAAACCCAGGAATCATTAAAAATTTGATTACCATAACCACAACCATGAATTCAAGCCTTGTGTTGGCTATTTTAATTCAGCTTTATGACCTCCAAGGTCGCCAACAACTATCAGAGTGTTTTGACTGCTTGTTCTGTTTGGTTCTTAAAAAGTACAAAAATGCTATGAAATAGAATCATACCATCATGAGAGTTGAGTTCTTTAATATATAATAGTGGTTGAATTACTTTTATTGTCAATAATAAGGTTTTTGTGACCCTGAACATGTTGGATAATTAGGGAAACTTTTTCTTGGGTAATGCAAGTCTGTCTTTGAAACCTTCTCAAGTTGTACTAGTTATGCAATGTTTAAGTTGGAGTTGTAGGTAACTGCATATGTGGATAGTTGCGGTACCTTAGACCTACATACTTATCTATGCTTATTTTTGTACTGTTAATTTTGGTAAAGCTTCATGATCATTTGTTATTTCATAATTCATATAACCTCCTTGATGCTTTTTTACTTCTCCTGTGGAAGGTACTTTCTGTTACTTATGTTAAGGGTGGTGTGGCATATGACTTTACACCGTCCTTTGTTGAATTTGGGGGCACTTTAAGGAGTCTTACAACAGAAGGCTTGCACAAGCTACAGAGACGGGTAGAGGAGGTCTGTTATCATGAAATTTCAAATTTTGTTTTTTAATGACCATGAAGAATCTCTTTGGATATACGTGCATCAGGTTTGCTTTGCTATGACATCAAAGATTTTCTTTGAGCCAACTACTGCATGAACGGATAATATGTCATTATTAATGGATGTTGATGTTTTCAGGTAATAGAAATCCAGGCAGCCGTACATAGATGCAAGGCATTTATCAGCATGAAACCCGAGGAATACCCATTTTATCCTGCTGTTGTTAATGATGAAAGTTTGCATCATCATGTAGAAAGGGTCGGTGAAATTCTGCTTGGCCCAGATAATGTGAAGATCGGGATGAAGATCATGGCAGGTGAAGATTTTGCATTCTATCAAGAGTTAATTCCAGGTGTCATGTTTGGTGTAGGGATAAGAAATGAGAAAGCCGGTTCAGTCCACCCTGCCCACTCTCCTTATTTCTTTATTGATGAGGATGTTCTTCCTATTGGAGCAGCTTTACACACTGCAATAGCAGAATTGTATCTAAATGGGCGCAACAGTTCAGGTGATGATAAAGATTTATCTTCTGCTGGGTAAATTTATCTGTTAGAAAAACATATGTCCAAATTGATTGATTCATGGAAGGTGATGCGACAATTATGTGTTCATTGACAAACAGCATATTGTATAATGATCCAAGACTCCAACTTCTCTTGACAGTTTCTTAGCTCACTGTATTTTAGATTATCCTTCTTAGCTCAATCCAACCTCGAGACAGGCCTATTGACTGTTCCTTGAGTGTGGGTTAAACTGATTATTAAAACATTTTGGAGACTCAGATTATAAATAATTTGGCAGATTTCTCTCTGGTGCAACATGAGTAAGAGTTGGTGACAATGGTAATTAAAAACTGACCCCCGGAACTATATGTGCATCTTTCTTATTGGTAGATCTGTCTGCAAGGTTGGTGGAGTTTGAAAGTGGAAGTAAAGGGAGAAGGAAATACATGGCAGTGACAAAGGCCAATAATTGTCAGCCTTGAAATTGTGAAGGAAATGTGGACCAGAAAGCTTGTTATTATGTGTATTTCTTGATCTGTAGGAATTAGGGATTAATGTGAAATTCTAACCCATAGATAGTAATGTTTTATGTTAGACCGTATTTGACCCTGTAAATAAATATGGTTAAACATAGTATTTATTTTCTTCTGAATTGCTTGTGTCTGCATTAATGACTTTGTCAGACAGTATGTTCTCAGGGTAATATTACGAGATGAACTTTTTATTTGTTTTGTATTGTACAGAAACTTAGCTGTTTCCAAGGAATATTACATCATAAAATTATTTTGCTATTCTGCATACCAATTTGGTGCTATGAAGAGCATATATAAACATTTTATCTGTGATATTTGTTTGCAAATTCTCTTCATATTAAATGACTTTTAATGGTTGGCCACTAGATGTTCAGAAAATAGTCTGTAATTGACCAAATGATATTAATTTCTACCTATTCTTTCCACACTTGTAGATAGCGACTTTCAACTGAAGAATCAGAGTGTTAAAATTGTTCTCATAAACTCCTCAATGCTACAAACTGGCTAGTCCAATTGTCATGTTATGACTACTAGTTTTCAAGGTTTGCCATCTTGATATTAGATGTTGTAGTGGTAACATCTTGGTACAGTGTCAGTATGTCGGATATGGAGGTTGGTTCGGCATACGGATACTCATTACGCCCCTCATATTGTTTTTGATTTGGTATGGTATGCCTGGTATGTTCCGCTACCAACTTGTATGACGTACCATGCTAGTATCTTCATTATTGTTTTTCTGCTGAACTTGAAGATATATTATATATTCTGTTCAACTATGTTCGTTCATGAGATTCTGATAATGATTTGTTTGCTAGTTAAAGATGCCAGCTGCATAAATATACTGTGCTTTCACGCAATTTCTGTTGAAATATTTCATGCATGAGTCATGTGTAGGTGCTGGGCTATAACCCTCGCATGTGTGCATCTCATTGGATACATTAGAACACTCCTTTCGAAAGTTTCATAAACTTAGATCAAGGAGGAAATAGAATTATCTTATTGTATTCATTAGTTTACTTTTTTCTCAAGTTTTGTTAAATTAGATCAAGGGGAATGATGTCTTGGGCCTTCATCAGTAGTCTCTCTAAATGTTCAAACTTCAAAGTATCTGTTATCTACAGCCTTCATCAGACTCCACCTCACTGAAGATTGTAATCCCAGTTCTACCACTTTCTGAGGGAGAGGTTGTTAGAAGACGACCAGACAATAATCCTAACATTTATGATCCCAAAAGACTCATGATGCTAAATGCTAACACATTGAGTTTCTCAGTGTGCCATTGACTAATACTTAAGTGGGTGCTATTCCTCGCCCTGTGGTGGCCAGCGGTGCATGATCATGGAAAATCCATTACTTCATTTTTCCAAAAGTTAAAAGATTTTTGTGACTTCATCTTCAGTTTATGTGAACTTTTGGGGATCCATGGTTAAGTTCAGGGACGCTATTCTTTTGTTGCTATTATTAACATTTTGAGGAATTCCGTCCTCGACCATTCTTGACTACTGATTTCTGATTTCTCAACAACATGTAGTCATCTTCATCCTTATTTTCTCTACCATGATCCCGTTCATCTCTGTAATTTCTCCGGTGCTGTTTTCAGTTCCACCCCCATTTCATTTGACCTGCTAAGTCTTTAAATTTTCATTCTTTATTTAAGAGTATTGCTTACATGTAGGATTGTCACGCCCCGAATCCAGCACCGGAATCGGCTACGTGACCGGCTGCACAAATCATAGGTATTATCCTAGAGATAATTCAAGGCTTAGGTATACAAGAGTCAAACGCATCAAAATTAAAACTAGTCTTATATAAACAATTGATTAACAATTAAACAATTCATTTATTAAATCAATACCACTAATTGATCTACTGATTCACAACAAGCATCATTAATCGAAACTAACTCTAACTAACTAACTAACTCAATATTAATGAAGCTCCGTCTCACGTCCAGCCCAATCCTCACTATGTATCCTGAGTCTCTGTAAAAAAAAAAACAGAAAATAGGTAGTGAGCTATATAACGGAAAACGATAAATTTTTCGGTCACACATCCAAAATCAATCACATATCAAGTATATCAAAACCTTTCGTAACATTATATTTCCTTTATATGTTTTTCATTAATTTTTCCTCTTCTTTAGGGTTCTGGACTAGCCACGGTCACACTCCAGCCTGTGACTGGCACATTGTTGTCACACTCTCGCCTATGACTGGCACACTATATGTCACACTCCAGCATGTGACCGGCAATCTCATAATTGATCATGTACAATCTGCCCATGACTAGGCTCACATACTAAGCCCGCTCTGGCTATGTAATTGACCATGTACAACCTGTCCATGGCCAGGCTCACGTACTAAGCCCGCTCTGGCTATATAACCACGATCCCGTGGCATGGCTAGTTCAAACACCGTTAATACTTATTTTTTCACATCATCTTGTCAAAACATGTCATTTTCCAACAACCAATATCACGGTCCAACTCATTTCAAAGATCACTTGATAACCATAGTATATTAAAATAAAACACAAATAACAATATTAACAAATCCATTTATATTTTGGGAAATCAATCATGCTAACCGAAAGCACCCATGCATGTAAACATATATATATTCGGATCAAATCAGGCAAACTAAAATAATAAACACATACATATATATATATACTGGTGATCAGGTCCAGAATCCTTACCTCTCAAAAATCAATTATCTACACCTAAATAGTCTGTACCCGAAATCTATGCAACTCCTTCCTGCTCAGGGGACTGATTCCCTACATAAATTATTTAATTAAAATCTAAATTCTCAATTTCCATAAATTTCAAGAAAATCTCCTGGATCTCTCTCTCTTATTTCTCTCTCTTCTATTTATTTATTTATTTATTTTTCCTTCTTTCTCTCTCCTCTTTCTCTCTCCTCATCATAATCTCTCTCCTCTCTTTTTTTTTTTCTTTTTCCCTTTTTTTTTTCCCACGGAGCAGGCCCTCTTCCTCTTTTTTTTTTCTTCTTTCTTTCTCTCTTTTCTTCCTCCCGAACTCACCTCCTTGCTCTCCCATTGGCTCGACCTGAGCTAGGGGGTCGCCGGCGGTGGCCGACGGAAGGTGGTCACCGGAAGACTCCGATGGATCGAAAGTAGGCGACGGCGACGGCAGCGGCCACCGGTGGCCCACGACCTCCACGGCAACCCGAACCAAAAAAAATCAAAATTAATCCTTCTTAATAGTAAAAAAAATTCACCGGACTTCGACGGTCTCTCGGATGCTCACCGGAGAGGGGAAACAATGGCTTGCAGAGGAGTTTGAAAGCTTGATTCGGCGACGGTGGAAAGGGATTTAAAGAAATCCACCGACGGTCCCTTAACGTCTAAGAAAGGGAAACTGCATCAATCGGAGTCCCAAACAACTTCAACCACGATGCCGACCGACTCCCTCTCCCCTTACGGCTCCTCCCTCAAAGTCTTCGGCGAAAATGCCGGCCGGTCAAGGGTGAGGAAACCTCCCCTATTCCATGACCTCTCCGGGGTTTTTTTTTTTTTGACTGGTTTGGGTTGAAGTCGGCTGGGCCTGCCGATTTCAGTCCAAGCCCGGATATTACATTCTCCCCCTGTTAAAAAAAACTTCGTCCTCGAAATTAGCTTGATTGAGATTTTTAAACCTTAAGAATAACCAACCCTCATGTCATTCGATCTCCAACTTTTAATTAGTCTACCTCTTAAGGTACTTACTTCAAAACTTGATCTTTTTCATTTATAATCCAGACCAAATTTTTGACATTCAAACCATATCCTAATCACTTATGTCATAGTTCTGAGTCTATGTTATGTCTTAACAACCACTAAGTGATTTCCAAATCACAAATATCCAGTCTTGAATAATCATGACTTGATTTTCGATATCACTCACATCTATCAAAATCAATTATACCACAGTTCCAAATCATCATAATCTAAGTTCTAACACTACTCTTGTCATATCCTAATGATCATCATGTCATTATGATTTTAATCACTTGTATTATCGTCCCAAATGGTCATAACCTACTCATACTTGTCACTACTGAATTGGATACATTGGCAGCCTGCTTAGTGAGTGCATATACCCGTCCCCAAGTTACTGATTTCTGCTATCCTTCTAGTTGCTATCTTTCATGAGGTACTTGTTGCTATGATCCTTGACCATATGGACACACAACCACCTTATGACCTGGTTTGCCACAGTTACGGCACTTCCACTCATCTGGCCATGTACAATCCCGCTTATAGTGAGGACCACCACACTTATAACATTTAACATCACTCTTTTGTTGAATCTTGTCATTTGGAGTAGCATTATCAGGCTTCAATGTCTTTGCATTGATGTTTCCATTAGATTGATCCTGAAATCCTCCTGATCTGGATCTTTTCTTTAAAGCTTTTTCTCTCTTTGCTTGAGCCACATCCAATCCCCTTTCTATAATCAGCGCCTTATTGACGACATCTTTATAGGTAGGTAGCTCGAAGGCAGTCACTTGATGCTGAATCCGATATCTAAGTCCATTTTCGAATTTCCTGGCCCGTATCCCTTCATATGCTAACAGTGATGGAGCATATCTCGACAACTCTTCAAACTTTGCAGCATACTGAGAAACAGTTAAGTTACCTTGCTCCAAGCGATCAACTTCTCGAAATTTTTGTACCCGAACACTTTGAGGAAAGTACCTCTCATAGAAAACCTTTCTGAAATCTGTCCAAGAAAAAGGTACATCGTTTGGTCCTTGCTTTCCAAGCTCTAACTCCCACCAAGCAGCTGCCTCATCTTGTAACAAGAATGTAGCAAAAGTAACCTTCTCCCCTTCCGGACACTGCAAGGCTTGGAATACTATCTCAACGGCTTTCAGCCAACCCTCTGCCTCCATGGGATCAGATGCTCCCTTGAATACCGGTGGTGCATACTTCTTGAAATCTATCAAAGTGATTGGTCATTCTTGTGGAATCCTAACTTCTAGCTGTTGCTGCTGTAATAATAGCTGCTGCATGAACTGTTGCTGTTGTTGCTGTAATAATAGCTGCTGCATGAACTGTTGCTGTTGCTGTTGTGCTTCCATTAATCTCAGTATATCAGCTCTTGCAGTAGTTTGTTGCTGCACTAAGTATTGCAATAGTTGGGAAAGACCCACCTGGTCCCCAGGCTGAACTCCAGATCCTTCCGGTGTTCCCGTTTCTACAGTCCCAGTCTCCAGGATATTGTCCAAAGGATTGGGTGCCGGTTCCTGTGGATGTTCCCCATCACCAATGTTGTCCATAGGATTGGGCGTTGGTTCCCATAGATGTTCCTCATCACAAGATAGAACCCCAGTATCCTCATGCTGCTCTATAGGATCCCAAGCATTTGATCCATCCACAAATCTTGTGGGCCTCCTAGCACGACCACACCCACTACCACGCGTCATGGAAATCCTACACCAGTCATTATTAGTATACAACTAACACTTAGATGGTCAAAACAAACATGACATAATATCTACCCAACCTATGAATCAACCCACACTCTCTCGATGAGCTTATACCCTAAGATCCTAGAACTTGGTTTGCTCTGATACCACTCTGTCATGCCCCGAATCCAGCACTGGAATCGGCTATGTGACCGGCCGCACAAATCCTAGGTATTATCCTAGAGATCATGCAAGGCCTAGGTACACAAGAGTCAAACACATCAAAATTAAAACTAGTATTTATATAAACAATTGATTAATAATTAAACAATCCATTTATTAAATCAATACAACTAATTGGTCTACTGATTCACAACAAGCATCAGTAACCGAAACTAACTCTAACTAACTAACTAACTCAACATTAATGAAGCTCCGTCTCACGTCCAGTCCAATCCTCGCTATGTATCCTGAGTCTCTGGAAAAAAAATAGAAAATAGGGAGTAAGATACACAGCTCAGTAAGGTTCCTTCACAATCACACCAGTATTAATATAAAAACTAAAAGCTGCAAGATCATAATCATATAACGGAAAACGATAAATTTTTCGGTCACGCATCTAAAACCAATCACATATCAAGTATATCAAAACCTTTCATAACATTATATTTCCTTTATATGTTTTCATTAACTTTTCCTCTTCTTTAGGGTTCTGGACTAGCCACGATCACACTCCAGCCTGTGACTGGCACACTGTTGTCACACTCCCGCTTGTGACTGTCACACTATATGTCATACTCCAGCCTGTGACTGGCAATCTCATAATCGATCATGTACAATCTGCCCATGATCAGGCTCACGTACTAAGCTCGCTCTGGCTATGTAATTGACCATGTACAACCTGCCCATGGCCAGGCTCACGTACTAAGCCCGCTCTGGCTATATAACCACGATCCCATGGCATGGCTAGTCTAAACACCATTAACACTTATCTTTTCACATCATCTTGTCAAAACATATCATTTTCCAACAACCGATATCACGGTTCAACCCATTTCTAAGATCACTTGATAACTATGATATATTAAAATAAAACACAAATAACAATATTAACAAATCCATTTATATTTTGGAAAATCAATCATGCTAACCAAAAGCACCCATGCATGTAAACACACACACACATATATATATATATATATATATTCGTATCAAATCAGGCAAACTAAAATAATAAACACACATATATATATACTGGTGATCAGGTCCAAAATCCTTACCTCTCAAAAATCAATTATCTATACCTGAACTAGTATGTACCCGAAATCTACGCAACTCCTTCCTACTCAAGGGACTGATTTCCTACATAAATAATTTAATTAAAATCTAAATTCTCAATTTCCATAAATTTCAAGAAAATCTCCTGATTCTCTCTCTTGTTTCTCTCTCTTCTATTTTATTTATTTATTTATTTATTTATTTTTCCTCCTTTCTCTCGTCTTTTTCTCTCTCCTCTCTCTCTCCTCATCATAATCTCTCTCTCTCTCTCTCTCTCTCTCTCTCTTTTTTTTTTTTTTTTCCACGGAATAGGCCCTCTTCCTCTTTTTTTTCTTCTTCTTTCTTTCTTTCTTTCTCTTTTCTTCATCCCGAACTCACCTCCCTGCTCTCCCATTGGTTTGACCTGAGCCAGCCTCTCGGGGTCGCCGGCGATGGCCAACGGAAGGTGGTCATCGAAAGACTCCAACGAATCGAAAGCAGGCGACGGCGACGGCGGTGGCCACCTGTAGCCCACGACCTCCACGGCAACCCGAAAAAAAAAAAATCAAAATTAATCCTTCTTAATAGTAAAAAAAACTCACCGGACTTCGACGTTCTCTCAGATGCTCACCGGAGAGGGGAGACGACGGCTTGGAGAGGAGTTTGAAAGCTTGATTGGGCGACGGTGGAAAGGGATTTAAAGAAATCCACCGACGGTCCCTTAACGTCTAAGAAAGGGAAACTGTGTCAATCGGAGTCCCAAACAACTTCAACCACGACGCCGACCGACTCCCTCTCCCCTTACGGCTCCTCCCTCGAAGTCTTCGGCGAAAACGCCAGCCGGTCACCCCCTCTCTAGGGTTTTTTTTTTTTTTTGACTGGTTTGGGTTGAAGTCGGCTGGGCCCGCCGACTTCAGCCCAAGCCCGGATATTACAGGGACCATGTCAATGGATCAAATATACTATCTAATGTTCACTCTAACCTTGTAGTACAAATGGGAAAAAATAAAAGAGAGAAAATCCACGGCTCCGATGCTGGGGATTCCTTATAGATTCCTGTCCAATGATGCTTCGTTGATTGTCAGCTCAGATTGACAGAGTTAAGACTTATAGACATGTCCATATGATTACAGCCCACGTTGATCTGTAAGAGTTTAAAAATTGATGTATCATCATGAATTCAGAGTGATCTTCATAAATTTATTCAAATGTTTTCTGAACTTGGATCTATTTTTCTCAAAAAAAAAAAGATTATTAAGTCTGATTTGACCATCGAACCTCCAGTTGCCAAACTGAAAAATCTTGATCAGATTGAAATTCTATTTGATGGAAGAGGAGTGTGAAAATACATTGATCAGACTCTGTTTAAGGTATTTATATATCATGATCCATTGCTACCTTCAGCATGGGTAAAGTTAGCTCCAGTTATCTTCATCTCTCTTCTTTCTTTTCGACTAGAAAGCATGACATTTCTCTACATGGGGCTGGCCAAGTGATGACCATGTATTGCATGCTAAATGTAGTTAGAGAAAAATGATAACATGGAATCATCTTTCTTGCAGTAACAGATCATCATAACCTTAAAAACCTTTTTTGTATATATCTATTTTACCATGAAATCAGTAGATAGAAAACCCCGTTACTGGCGTCATAACAGTAGAGATGAAAACCATGCTTGCTACCATAAAGAATTCATATATTTGATATTATTTCCTGTAAATGACACCACTTCTCCTGGATTCAAAGTGATAGATTCCTTTGAAAAACTTCTCTTGCTAAAGAAATAAAATTATCTCAAATACTGACGAATTCCTTATGGACTGCACCATTCCCCTGTATCAGAAGTCTTCTGCTTATAAAGCATTTTGATGCCACAAGCAGCGGTACATCCTTCTAGACACAAGGATCTCCAACCCATGCATAAAAAATGGTGCTCAATGTAGATAACATAGTCTGCAAAATTGTCGCTCATACAGGATACCCATTCATTACACATTTCTGCAGATACCTATTTGCACATTCCAAACTTAATCCTACCTCTACATTCTATATGACAGTCTTGTTACATCATCTTCTATAAAAGATTATCATTCTTCTTTCGTTCATTTCTCTCCAAGTCTTATTATTTTTTTATTCCCATACCATTATATGTCCCTCCCTGTTTCTTCAGCAACATCAATTGTTTAGTAGATGAAAAGAAAGCTTCTAAATATAATTGAACCAAACCAAATATTTTGGACAGTCCATGCGCCATTTTATTTTCATTTCATCAATATGATATTGTAAGGCTTAATAAAAGTCAAAAAAAAAAAAAAAAAAAAAAATTATAAAGAACAGAGAAGTCTATCTTGATTAATCCCAAAGCGGTGTCTGATTGGCCACCAGCTGTCACTTAGAAAGAGGACCACCTTCGCCTGTCGGCTGTTTGCCGACAAAAGTTGGATTCCTCCCAAGTTATACAGTTAGTCCCTACCCATGTGACATGCATCATATGATGAAAGTAACTATTTTTACAAATCTTTTTAATGATCTGAGAAAATTGAAACATGATCATGATGATAATGTCATTATGATTCATTATATGTTTAAGTCTTCCATGCACAGGTATAAATCAAGGAAAAATGGCTTATCTCCTAAGCAATGCAATGGTCATTGGAACTTTATCATTGCAACGCTCTCTTATTTTGTAGATATGATTATTAATTTTGACATGTCAATGAATTATACAGTGGCTATAACATGAGAAGCCATGATGACACCATAAGTAAAAGTTCATTCTTAGGCTGGGAAAATTATGTTTAGCATCCAACGATTATGTTGTTATTATAATGACTTCTTCCTCTGCTAATCCATGGCCATCTTATTCTATATTACAGATAATTCAACTTAAACGATATTTATTTTTCATAGAGTTTTATGAGATGCAACAAGCGTTTGGGTTCTCATCACTGAAAATCTGAGGTGGTGGCAGCGGTCGTTCGATAACATATACCGGCATCCAATGCATCATCATTCTCCTTGCCATCTCTTCCTCGCTGATGAAGCTACCATTCCAGTATACCATCCTCTTCATCACCATATCTGCCTCGTTGGGAATGTCTACATTGGTCGGTCCTTCCCCTTCCTTCTTTTGGTCCTCACCACCTCCCTTCTCTTCCTTGCCACCACCATCCTTGTTACCCTCAGCACTTTCTTGTTCCATTGCTTTCTCTTCTTTCTTCTCCTCTGCTTTCTCTTCAGGAGGCTTCTCCTCTGCTTTCTCATCTGCTTTCTCTTCAGGAGATTTCTCCTCTGCTTCCTCTTTCTTCTCTTCTTCCTTTAGGGGCTGGGGGACAATTGTTGCAAGCTTATTTGTTCTGCGATAAATGTACTCTACAAGCTTTTCTCCATTCACGGTTCCGGTCACGGTCACCTTCCCGGTGCTCAGCTCAGTCTCGGCAGTTTGCACCCCTGTATGGAACCTCATGAGAGTTTTGATAAGTATCATAGATGCCATTTGGACAATATGGATTAATTTGTTAGTGTTTATTGGATGTCATCTGATCTTCTTATGCTAGCGATGATGGCATGTGAATCTGCAACCCTTAGTGTATCATTTGATCTAAGACCTTGTCATGGCTACAGGGGATCTTGAAAGGGATGCATTATTTTGTAGCGTGAGGATTGATAAAGCCAGCAGAGAGAGAGAGAGAGAGAGAGAGAGAGAGAGAGAGAGAGCTAAAGCAAAGGCTGAAAGATACCTCTCATCTTTAGTATCTTTCTTCTCAGCTGCTGCGCGCAGGCTTCACAGTGCATGTTCACATGTAGCTCAACCGTGGTTATCCCACTCACCTGTTTCCAAAAAAACCAATTTGATCAGATGTAGCAGGTACACATATGCAAACCCTGTGAATCAGTACATAAATAAATATTAATATATATATATATATATATATATGCATGCATGCATGTATGCATATCACTGCATGCATAAACATAAATGCATTATATATATATCATGCAGCAATCATCTGTTTGGATGTTGGTCGATCACGTCTTCAAAGAGATTGATGAGGGGCACTTATTCCTTATTTTTTAGGGATAATCCCTGAAAAGTAGGAATTACCCTTCTTCCATTAGTTTTCATAATCTAAAAACTGCCTGGAAAATTTTCAGTCTGAGAAGATATATATATATATATATATATAGCCAGTATATAGAATTCAAGCAGATGAACAGCCACATATAAGAATTACATGTGCTGCCATACACTGTGAACTAGGCCTAAAGAACCTTGTGTGCAAGGGTCCCTTGCTTATTTTCTTTTTGCAACAGACAGCTGCGATGGATTGCGAGGAAATATGGCTCTCTCGAGTAATTATTTCCCAATTGTACGTCTTGTGCTTTCCCGGCCATTGGATGTAATGGGTGTCTTATATCCAAGCGTGTCCTGATCATTCTCTGGATAATGTTACAGTGGTGCAACTTTGACATGGATGAATAGATGCACACAGACTGGGAGTTAGATGCATGCTTGTGTTATTCTATTTGGCAAGAAAGGGATTAAACCTGTGATGGAGCCACTTCCTGTTTGGACTCCCCATCGGCTGGTGGCAGTGGGGAGAGGACTCTTGCTCTTTTGAGGGTCTTCTTTTGAATTCTAGAGCACAAAGCTTGAGGGTCCACCATCCCTTTAATTGTGAGCTGGTTCTGCACCATGTCCACCTCAACCTCTTCAACCCCTGATGTGATTTACCCCTTACTAAAGGTTAGCATACAATGTTGTGTGTGCGTGTATGAGAGAGAGAGAGAGAGAGAGAGGAGACCTTTGCACTTGAGGACGAACTTCTCAATCTTCTTGGTGCATCCGACACAATGCAAGTCCACAAACAAGACAATGGGAGGGGGAGGGGAGGGCTTTGCTTCCTCTTTCTTCTCTTCCTTCTGTTCTTTCTTTTCCTCTGGCTTCTCTTCTGTTTTCTCTTCTTTCTTCTCTTCTGGCTTGGCCTCCACCTTAGCTTCTTCCTGCCATGGACATTAAGGAAAAAAAATACACACTCCATAATAAATCTAGCAAACAAAATCTACATTCCAAGAAAGACATTGTACTCAAAAGCATATGAGTAATTGGATACCTGCTTTGTTTCACCCATCGAGAAACCAACAACCTTGAGAGAACTTTCAATAGGAAGAAATGAAGGCAAGGGGAGGTTCTCAACTTGGCAGTAGGCTTTCTTATAAAGATCCGGTTCAGAAAGATTAAGATAAAGTGTAGAAGGTGATGAAAGTTCTTGTAGAAATAAACTTGAAAGAACAACAAATTATTCCTAGGCACATGCAAGACCACCGAGCTAGGTTAAGAAACCTTGGCATTGTTTAATTTTAATGCTTTCTTTTACCCTAGCAACAAGGTGATCGATGGAGAAGGGGAGGGCATCAAATGGGAAGGGTAGGGAGATTTATAGAGGGGATGCAAGGGTGGCAAAAAGCAAAAGGACATACTTGAAAAAAATTTAAAAAAAACTTCAATTAAAAACAGGGGAATGTAGTAGCCTTTGATATCCCTTTCTTTTGGGTTTGGAAAGATATGGGAATCAGAAGAAACTGACGAGGATTTCGGTCAGGACAGGAAGATACATGCATTAAAAGAAAGAGGAGATCACATGGGTTGTTGGGTGCGACTTTCGATACCCTGGCCCTGCTAGAGTTTGGTCCACTCTCTGAAAATTTACCACCAGGTTTTAGGTGATAATAAAGTAAAGAGCTACCAATTGGAATATATTATTTGATGGGGAATTTGTTATCTCGTGATAGGACGTATAATCCTTCTTCATTAATTGATGGATGTGTTGCCAAATATTTGCATCAGGTGTCATATGACTTTGTTATATGCTAATATTGGCTCTTATATTAATAACCATTTACCTAATGTTTTTTTTAATAATAATAAAAAAAAGATAAATCCTGATATAACTATTTTCTTTCGGGTTTCAATTCTGTTAGGTTATGTTCGATTCGAACCGTAATTTTTTTGCATATTTTTCTCATCATCATCGATGAGTACATCAATTTGACATCATCAAGATGCCGGAAGAATGTACTTTTTTATCATCCTGATCATTTATCCCAGAAAATATCTGGATTTAATCGAATCATCCACGAAATCATGTCTTAAATACATGATCGATGGAAAGCAAATTTTAGTCTCTACCGATCAGACTATCGGCTTAATAGTACCATTTATCTAATGTTAACCATAACTAATAAGCCTCGAACCATGTACGTAACCTAGCTTTTTTAGGTGACGGTAACGCTTATTCGAGAGTAATCATGGACGAGCGGTTGGAACTTGGAAGTGAAAAAAAATCTAAAGGTAGAATAAACCGCTTTCGTAACTCTTGGGCTTTACATTATTGTACGCATCTTTTCCGGTGAAATTGTCTTCATTTGTTCTACCGAACACCCTGTCCATCTGACGTTGTTGCTCATAGAAGGAGACACGAGAAACTGATACGTATATAGAATCCAGCACGTAAGACAAAAAAATTTGTCATTATTATAAGGAAAACTGATGTAAAAAAACAGGAAAAATCATCAGGAAACCAGATCTTAGTTATGATAAAAGCTCCAGGGAAAATTCATTTCCAATGATTATGATTCTATCACCATGGAGAAGAGTGGGCAATGATCTGTATAGCTGGAAATATTATATCTCTCTGATGATTTCCATGTACCTGTTTCCTGAAAAATATTCTTGATCAGGTAAATCAAGAGCCTCTTCAACTTGCCTTAATAAAAAGACAAAATTTCTAATCGGAAGAGAATATTGCAAAGAAAGAAAACAACCAGGGGAATAATAACTCATAGTAAACAAATTAAACAATAAAAGATTGATTACATGAAAAAAAAAAAAGGGTATAAAAATAGATATTGTTCAGAGTGGAATGATTGTCATGTCGAAGAACTGGGATAAAATTAAGGGCCAAGGATATGAATTGCTCTTGATGCTTGATCGATCTTCTCCAAAATAAAATGAGATTTCATGGCGGGAAATTTTAGACTAGGATTAGAGATGCAGAATCCTGTCAACACTTATTATGATACACAGGAGAGGCATAGAATCCATATCCATGTCAGAATGGTCAAAGGTTCATGTATGTAATATTGTGAGAGAGCGAATAAAGCCTTCTTCCTCTTCTTATATTGTAGATTGGTGGCCATTTCCAACAATAACTACCATTTTTAAGGTAGTAACTCTCTTGTTTCTTTCTTAACATTTTCCTCCGACTAACAAAAATAATCATCTCGGTTAGGAGGATCATGATGCTTGCTGATTAATTATGAAATTAATATTTTTCATGTCATCGTTCCCTTGGAAAGGTCTGCATTGGCTCACCACCGGCCTCCTTTTATTTGACATGCTAGAAAATATATTTTGATAAAATGTATGCATCATATTAAAAATAAATACATTCACGAAGAGTCAAAAAGATTAAATATTTAAAAATTGGTAGAGTTCCATGAAGTAGTTGCTTGGGAATAAAAGACCTTCAACTACTAAAAAAAAAAAAAGAAGCAATCTACGGCACCAAAATACATTATAATTTATAAATTAAGATTCCAACATGAACACCACCAAACCTCGAACATGATTGCATGCAACACGAGCACACTAAAATCACAGACATGAGTGATCGAATTCGCACAGACATTTGCTGCGCATGCTCCAAAAACCTCTTCAAAATTCTAAAAACCCTTCCGGCGCGGTGGCTGTCAGGGCCAAAAGCTGCACCGAAAGCGAGCAATTGTTACATGGTATCTAACCTGTGGTTTTGTCTTTTGCCTACTAGGCACTTTTGATGAACTCAAGACTTTGGACGGAAAGGACGTCCAGGATCCACAGTGCCCTCGTGGAGGTGAGTCAGCAAGGCACCGCATCAAGGCAGCCAAAGGTTAGCTTCAACAACCATCATAATTGGAGAGGACCAAAAAAAGGCCAAGATTTCTTGTCCTACCACCCACTCATCTCTAATCTGGACTCTGGAGACCGGAAAACCCCACCCACCCGAGGCAAATTAAACTGTTTGCTAATCTTCGCAAGCATAATTATTGTCATAGAGAGAAGGTTTTGATCTAGGTGTCAGCAGCATTATTAGCCGCAAGAAAAACGTAAGAAAGGCATGGGCGGTTGGAACGATCTAAAGGCTTGGGGCCATCTGGTTAAAATGAGGTGGAACGAGGAGAGTTGGATAACTTGTTCAACCGCCCATGAGGACCGTCGGCAACTTTCAATGCAGGGAAAAAAGAGGGAGGATATATCTTGCCTGAATTATGGCTTGCGTCCATTGCATTCGATGGGATGCAGGACTGACTTGTGGGTTTTGATAAGGCACAAGAGTTTGGCAAGGAATATTGGGAGGAAAGGATGGTGGGGCACGACCTTTTGCATGGCCTTTTTTTTTTTTTTAAGTGCTTGGGAGAATGGGTAGCATGCTTTTTAGAGGGCCTGGGCTGGTGCAAAAAGCTGGTCATGGGATTCCATCGAGTTTGGTGAAGACGGTTGGACAGAGCGTGCTGGAGGACGGCATTTGATGGGATGATCTTTTATGTGATATGGGACTGGATGCAATATCCATTG